>OY293417.1:29050222-30250222 GCA_958502065.1 Chrysolina americana
AGATGATTGGTGCCTTGGAATTCAAATTTCCGGAACTTCCAAGGATAGTGGAAGAAAATGACGGTCAAGTGGATTTCATCGTCACTGCCACTAAGAGTATTAGTAGGAACAAGGAGGAAACAGAAAAAACACAGGCTCTATACTTGGTGCCTTGGAAAGGCACGACAGAAGAAGAAGAGGGAGGAAATAGGCTGCTGTATGAGCAACTCCGAAGTCTGAAGAATGCCATGGAAATACATCCCATAGACAAAATACAAGTCATAGTAAACGGCAACCTACAGGGAAGTGATTACCCGAGAAAACTGCTAGAGTATGTTTTTCGAAGTACGACAGTGGAAATAACCCTGATGGGCACCTTCCATAACCAAACAACATGGAAGGCCTTCAGACCAGGCCCTGAGAGCATTATTGTCAAGAGCGAAGGCAGAACCTATGCCGATCTATTAAAGGACGTCAAGAAGAACGTTAATGTAGACAGCATGGGCATCAGCATAAAAAACATCAGAAAGACCAGGGGGGAGATCTAATGCTTGAGCTTGAAGGAAATGGGAAAGCAAATATCCTCAATGAGGAGATTAAAAAGAGTGTCAACAAGGCAGACGTTAGAATCCGCAAGCAAGAAACGCTGATTCACATCAACGACATAGATGCAGCCACAGAAATCGAGGAAGTTCTAGAGGCAATCACGAAGGTAGTCGGTCCTGCAAATGAGCGGTATATTGAAGTGAAGTCATTAAGACCGAATCGCAGAGGCGGTCAGGCTGCGACAATATCTGTGCAGGGAAAGGACCTTGCAAATAAACTAACCAATCAAGAAAGGGTTAAAATTGGCTGGATACAATGCCGACTGAGGGAGTGCGTACCCATCATGAGATGCTACAGATGCCTCCAATACGGACATGACACCAAAGAGTGTAAAGGCGAAGACAAGGCAGAAGCTTGCAGAAACTGCGGCGGCGGATCCCATAAGGAGAAGTACTGTAAGGAGGAGCCTTACTGTCTGACTTGTAAGACAGAAGGCCACAGAAATGACCAAACTAGGTGCCCAGTGTTCAGAGCACTCATAAAAGACAAGAATGAGGAAGCTAATAGAAGGAGAAGGCCTACTGTCAACCAGAAAGCATAATATTCAACAACACAAAGAATAAAAACATGGTATTGCAGGCAAATCTAGGGAGAGCAAAAGCAGCACATGACCTGGCATTTGCGGTGGCAACCGAAAATAATATTGACTTACTGCTTATATGCGAACCAAATAAGAAATTAGCCAGCTCAGTCGAATGGATCACGGATAATCGAAACGATATAGGAATATTCTGTCATAACAAGAAAGTCGGCATCAGAAGTAGTACTAAACTCGACGGCGCAGTACGGTTGAATCTGGAGAAGTTCAATATATATTGTTGCTGCATTTCCCTCAATATTACTATAGACACATTCAAAAACGATATAGATAATATCATGGAAGACGCTAGAACTCAAAAACAAGAAGCTATCATTCTTGGCGATCTCAATGCGAAATCGCCATTATGGAGCTCCCCAATAGAGGATCGAAGAGGGGCATATGTAGCTGAATGGATAGCATCCTTAGATCTGGTAGTGATGAACACAGGAAATACTCCCACATTTGTCAGAGGAGACAGTAAATCATTCATTGACGTCACTATAGCAACAGCTAAGATTGCGAATGATATAGAGAACTGGCACGTCTCCACTGACGAATCCTTAAGCCTGCATAATCACATATTTTTTGACATCACGAGTTGTAACACAACTAAAATGCGGAAAAAGAAACAAGCTCAAAATGGGAGATATCATTAAAAAAGATCTAGGGAGACAAAATCGCCTAGAAATAAAAGAATTGACTAGTGTTCTCCGAAAGGCACAAGAAAAAAGCAGGCTTCGTTCAACCAATGACGACAGGGAACTGCCGTTTGAGTGGAACGCCGAAATTGAAGGAAAAAGGAAGCAATGCAACAGACTGAGACGAAGGCTCATGAGGGCAGGAAGAAATGAAGACAATAACACCGACATTCTTATGCCGGAACACAATCGGCTCAGAAAGGAACTCAAGTCACTTATTAAGTCATCAAAAAGCTGGAAGATGATATTTGGGGACAAGGGTATAAATTGGCTATGAAATCCCTGGGAGTACAAGCTGCACCATATAACATCAGCGTGGAAAGGAAGCTTGAAATAATGTCGGAGTTATTCCCTACCGAAGTAGATATATGGAACAGAGAGGAGATAAGAGAAGAAGTTGCGCCATTCACAATGGAGGAACTGTTACTAGCTAGCAATAACCTTAAAGTGGGAGAGGCTGCTGGTATAGATGGTATCTACCCAGAGACAGTTAAAGAGGCTGTTAGAGTAACTCCTAAAGTAATATTAGACCTAATGAATGATCTTCTGACACCTCATCGGTTTCCTCCATAGTGGAAACGCGCAAGGGTGGTACTTATTCCAAAAGGTAAACTTGAGGATATGGAATGCGCTTCTTCCTACAGGCCGATATGTCTACTAGACACCCTGGGGAAACTGTATGAGCTGTTAATACGAGCAAGACTTCTGGGGGAGATAGACGCCAAAGAAGGTTTCTCAGACACCCAGTTTGGCTTTCGAAAAGGCAAATCCACCACTCAGGCTGTCCTTTGGATAACACAAACGGTGAGTATGTCCAATAAAAAGTGGTGCGTGCTTATAACTCTGGACATTAAAAATGCCTTCAATACGGCTAAATGGAGCCTGATAATAAGAAAACTCAAAGACCTGAATATAAGCGGGTATTTGATTAGCATAGTAGAGAACTACTTTTGTGGAAGAACCATTGAACTGAGGGGGCAGGAGAGCAGAAGTACTACTATGGGAGTCCCACAAGGCTCGGTTCTTGGACCAACATTGTGGAACCTTCTATATAATAGCGTGCTAAAAACTGACCTTCCGGAAAACTGCAGGACCATCGCTTACGCAGACGACCTGGCTTTATTGGTAGAAGCGGACAATGTGGAAAATCGTTAGAGGCAATCCAAAGGTGGATGGAAAGAAATCATCTCAGGCTAGCACCCCAAAAGACGGAGTCAGTTATCGTCAAAGGTCCCAGAGACAGAAGAGGGGTTACTTTTAGAATGGGAGATACTGTAGTTATTCCGAAGAGGCACATAAAATACCTAGGTATCTGGCTTGATGACAAACTCTCCTATACAGAGCACATTCGCAGAGTGACAAGAAAGGCAGAAGTGTTTCTGCATTATCAAAGATAATGCCTAACATAGGTGGCCCATCTTCAAATAAAAGAAGGGTGCTAGAAGGCGTCGCTCAGTCAATTATATTATATGGAGCTCCGATCTGGTCAAAGGTACTACAAATCAAGAAATATAGGAATATGATGGAGGCTGTTCAGAGAAAGGTGCTACTAAGGGTGGTCTCAGCATACAGAACTACATCGACCAAGGCACTTCAGGTGATCGCAGGAGTAGTTCCTATAGATCTGCAGGCTGTTGAGAGAGTAGAGACCTATGGTATAGAGAGACAAGTCGAAGGCGAGGCGAAAAAAAGAGCGAAAGCCAGATCAATTGAAAAATGGCAACAGAGATGGGTCGACACAAGACTTGTAGCACAATGGACCAAGGAACTTATTCCCGATATAGAGAGGTGGAGGGACTGCAAACACAAACGTACGGATTACTTTTTGACACAATTCCTGACGGGTCATGGTTCATTCCGAACCTACACATACAGAATCGGAAAGGTAGCCGATGAAATGTGTCTGTATTGTGGTGAAGTAGATACTCCCGCCCATACAGTTTTTCATTGTGACAGATGGTTGGGAGAAAGACAACAGCTTTATTTGATATATGGGGAAGACATAGGAGTGAGGAACATAATAGAAGAAATGATCAGCAGCGAAGAAAACTGGGGAAAAATACATACCTACATTAGGAACGTGATGAAAATTAAGGAGGAGGAAGAACGTCAGCTAACACAAGTGCAGTAGATGAACAGAGACAAATAGGACCAGGAGGAGAAGAGAAGTCTGCCGGTGTCCTGATGTTATGTCTAACGACAATTCCAGGGCATCATGCGTTGCGAAACTGGGGAGTTTTAGGTGGTAGGCTAGTACTGGAGGTGCTAGAATCCATCATGCCTATGCATACGGTTGCAATAGGTATCTTTAGAAGATTTCTTCCCACAACAGATAGATAGATAGATAGATAGATAGATAGATAGATAGATAGATAGATAGATAGATAGACAGACAGACAGACAGACAGACAGACAGACAGACAGACAGACAGACAGACAGACAGACAGACAGACAGACATACAGACATACAGACATACAGACATACAGACATACAGACATACAGACATACAGACATACAGACATACAGACATACAGACATACAGACATACAGACATACAGACATACAGACATACAGACATACAGACATACAGACATACAGACATACAGACATACAGACATACAGACATACAGACATACAGACACATACAGACATACAGACAGACAGACAGACAGACAGACAGACAGACAGACAGACAGACAGACAGACAGACAGACAGACAGACAGACAGACAGACATACAGACATACAGACAGACAGACAGACAGACAGACAGACAGACAGACAGACAGACAGACAGACAGACAGACAGACAGACAGACAGACAGACAGACAGACAGACAG
This sequence comes from Chrysolina americana, assembly GCA_958502065.1. Lineage (NCBI taxonomy): Eukaryota > Metazoa > Arthropoda > Insecta > Coleoptera > Chrysomelidae > Chrysolina > Chrysolina americana. The sequence goes on from OY293417.1 coordinate 29,054,928, forward strand.
ATAGATAGATAGATAGATTCAATCATACATGCATTATTTCAAACAAAAATATTAATCCAAAACAAAATGGCGGTACATAATGTTAGAACTATCATAAAGTAATTCCACCCTGTAAACTTTTGAACGAATTACAAAATCGACCAAGGTAATCGCGGCAATCAGTTATAACAGCCTTCAATTATAAGGAATACCTCAAATTAAATGTGTTGTGTATTGCGTTATCATGCTTTATAATGTTCTATTTGCCATGTCTTGATATTAATATTTAGAGAGTTGTCAATCATAGAATCCTGTATGTCACTGTTGAATAAAGATATTCATAAATTATAATAGTACAATACATATCACTGGCGACGAGAACACAGATATCAAAAAGTATCGAAGTCATATCATTGAAATATTTTTGTGAAGAGAACGAAATATTCATCAAGAGATTAGAAAATTTCTTCACAATGAAATACTTCACTGGAACTGCAGAGGAGATTGGAAAGAAGAAAAAGGAATGGTTAATACATTCTATGGGTGCGAAAACATTACAACTCTTTCACAACTTAACCAGCCCAGATAAACCAAAATCTTACCAAACATTAGTCACATTAGTAAAAAACCATCTTCATCCTACACCTAGCGTTATCACAGAACAGAACCGTTTCACTAAAAGAGTGCAGCAAGAAGGTGAAACTATAGCAGATTTTGTTGCTGATTTGAAGAAATTATGCAAACATTGTGATTTCAAGTGTGCTGTAAGTCCTGTAACGCATCTACTACTGATTCTCACTTACGACAGTAATTCATAAGTGGATTGAGAAATGCGAACTGGTTAGAAAAGTTAATTCAATTAAAAGAACCAAATAACACTTTTACTCATTGCGTTAATGCTACACTATCAATGGAGGAGGCTCATAAAGATTCTGAAGAAATTCAGTCCATGCAAACTACAACATCTTCGTATAAAAATCAGGTGAAACAGCATCAAAATACAGTTAATCAAGGGAGACCAACAACAAATACTTGAGAGGACAGACGTAGTTGTTACCGGTGTGGCGATAAATCCCATTTGGCGAACGTTTGTAAACATATACTTAATACCAAATGTGTTAAATGCGGTCGAAATGGCTATTTATGTGGAGTTTGCATGAACGGTAGCACCAGAAATTTAGTTTTTCAATCAAAGTTCCCTATGCTCTCTAAAGCGATGTACAGACCAGACGACAAAATGTTGCCAACTGTTGGCAACATGTTGACGGGTGTTGGCAACATATTTGTTGGACACAACAACTTGTGTCTGGCGACATGTTGTCAACAGTGTTGCGCGTCCAAACCAAAACCAGTTGAACGTTGAAACTAAACGCAGTGTTGGCGAAAATGGACCCCTCTACTGCTGCTAGTGTTGGTGCTGCTTTTATCATAATAGCTTCCCACGCCCAGAGACGAAAAAGAAAATGGTGGCAGCGACAGTTCTTACAAAATGGGACAATCTATGGTGACCAACTAATGGCGGAGTTACTCCTGAACGATGGTAGTTCGTTCCGCAATTTTGTGCTCAAAGGATATTGTCAGGTAAGGAAAAAGGAAACAAGGCAGTTATTTATTAATGTATTGGCAATACAAGTAGATGCGTAGTGTTTACAAAAAGGTTTAATGAGAAGTGTTTACAAAAAGGTTTAATGAGAAATGTTTTTGGGTAATAGAAATTCGCTGCATTCTGCCAATAAGGTGGATTGAGACTGTTGCACATTCAAGTGCTGTTGTGATTGATGGTATTGAGTTTCTGGTATGGCACTTAGTGAGTCTGATTGCCACGGCATATGAAAAGTATGCCCTGATGGGTTCGGTGATGGAGACGGGTGGAGTGATGGACTACAAAATGGGATTGAAACTGAAGACAATGTAGGCGACGCTTGCCAAGAATAGTACATGGTTGATTGATGTGTAGCATCCCTATTATAAGCAAATTCTCCCATCTCTAGTTGAAAAAGTATGTTGTCTATGCGATTTTTTGCTATAGATATGGCTCGACTACTTTGATTTGCGCCGCGCAGTCTACTGGCAACGTTTTCGCCATATACCGCAAAGTCATCTTTTAATTTCACATCATCTTGGACACTTCGCATAAAATTATAAGCTACGTCAACCCTGGCATCAATTTTTAATGTTTTGATTCGCTTCTTGGATGCTAAAGCGCCCGCGTTCGGCGGAGGTCTTGACTGAGATTTCTGGAAATGCGGCTTTGCCTTGGATGTTGACGCTTCCGATAGAGGTCTTATTGGTTCAGAGTTCGATGACTTCGTTGCTATAACAGGTTCACCGTCATCTTCAGTTTTATTGTCCTCGGCTTGTTCCTGGGATGATATATTCAGGTCGTCGTCAGTATTGCTATTCTCTTCTTCGTCGTTTACCTACAACAAATTTAAATGTTAAAAAAACTTCAAAATATTTATTATTTTTCCACGAAACAAACCATTCATTTGCTTTTAGGAAAAATAGGATTATTTTTCGTTTTATAGAAACCACATATTTTTGTCTTGAAGCAATTTAAACTGATTTGACTAAAAATATTTGTTTTTCCTGAATATGCGTATAATCCATTAGTGTTAGTTTTGTGCCTATAATTTGTATTGTTGTTTACAGATACCGCAATCAGAGGACGATTGGCGTCAAATTGCAACCAGTTTTCTATCAAAATGGAATTTTCCACACTGTATTGGCGCAGTTGATGGGAAGCATGTGCAGATCGAAGCGCCAGAACACAGTGGAAGTATATATTTTAACTATCATGGCACATTAAGTATCGTATTGATGGCTGTTGCTGATGGGGACTACCGTATTTGGTATGCCGATGTCGAATGCCAGGGAAGAATCTCAGATGGCGGTGTTTTTGCCAATATAACATTTTATAAGAAACTTACGAGGAATGAATTTCAACTACCAAATCCAACACCCTTATTAAAGGAATCCAACGCACATGTTATACCGTTTGTATTAGTAGCAGATGACGCATTTGCACTAAGCACAAACCTTATAAAGCCCTTTCCAGGTACACACCCAAATGGTTCCCAAGAACGCGTGTTTAATTATCGATTGAGCAGAGCTCGACGGATTATTGAGAACGTGTTTGGTTTGCTGGCCACTGTTTTTCGAGTATTTAGAAGTCCTATTACATTGAGTTCAAAAAAAGTTGAAAGTGTAGTACTTGCTTGCATTTCCTTACACAACTTCCTAAGACGAAATACAAAGTCGGTACAAACATATACACCAACTGGTTCATTTGATAGTGAAGATTTAGAATCTGGTGAAATAATACCTGGTTCATGAAGACATGAAGATGAGGGAGGTTCTCTTGATTACAGCGCATACCGAGAAGGAATCCGAAGGACGCAAAAGAAGTAAGGAACGAATTTGCCCGATTCTTTATTTCAGACGAAGGGACAGTACCGTGGCAGGATAGATTTAGTGTTAATCTTAATTTTATTTTCTACTACCTTTCGAATATCAGTTCATATATTCTGCATATATGTATTGTAAAATAAATTCTTATTGACGTGTATTTTTGGCATTCATTTCTTTTTACATTGTAAGCAGACAATTTAAAAACAAAATAACCACCTCTTTTTCAGCCGTTTATACATAGTATGAGCTATTGAAATCGACAAAAAATAAAATAATAAAAAAAAGTGAAAATTAATACGTGTATAATGTATGGCCTGCTATGCGTGTCTTTAGACGCCATTTTTTTACGTGGGATAATAAAAATAAATACATACCTCCATACTGCGACTACCTCTAGAGGTGTTGTTTTCACTTAAAAACATCATCATCTTGTATCCAAACCATATATTGTCTTCCGAAATGGTGCCTGCTCCACTTTTCGTTTTATCTTTCATTTTCTTTCGCTCCCTGCTAAATTGAGTTTTAAGATACTTTATTTTCCTTGATATTTCATCCACATTTGTTTGAAAGTGCGAAGCCATCTTCGACATTGCATCATATTTCAGATTTCTATCTCGATATTCTCGGCATGAAATGTCCCATAGTGAAGGAGACGTATGCAGCATTTCAATGAATTCTACCACTTGCTCTTTGGTCCATAACATGTTGGCTGTAGATAATAAGGAACTACACTCTCTTGTGTCAACAAATAATAAACGTACGCACAAACATACTATGGACATATATTTTATATGGGTAACTTCCAGCTTTTTTTATATTTTCGTGGTACTTATGTTCTGCAAATAATATGCAGCATAAATCATTTCTAAATAAATGTAACTGTAAAACTAAACAGCGAAATTGACCAAGTTACCGTGATAAAATATGTCCATATTATTATATGAAGTTAGCATTATTAACGTACCTGCCAGTTGTACAAATCAAAATAAAGCACCGATTACCGAATAGATGATACCTCACTGTCCTCACTAGTCTTCTTCGACGTTACTTGTTGACAACACCGTCCAAACAGAGCGATGTTTTCCGTTTGAAATGGAAAACACGGATACATGCAACACTCTATAAAACTCTTTGATGTCTTGCCGCACTACATCGGCGCTCTGTTGCCGTGTATCTATCAAGTTGATAGATACGCGTTGATGGGATACATGTTGGCAACAGTGTTGACCACATGTATCCGGGCGATTGTTGGCCGGTCTGTACTTAGCTTAAAGAAAAGTCAAAAACGAAATAGATTGGAAAAATTGGGGATAATCACCAAGATTGAATACAGAGAATGGGGTGGTTCCAATAATAAAGACAGATGGAACCATTCGTCATTGCGCAGATTATAAAGTTACTTAGAATAAAGTTATTAAGATCGGAGTTTCAACACTCTTGACTACCTAAAAACTACAGGTGGCAGTGACAGCACCCGATCCACCGCGTCACCAAAATGAAATAGCTATACAACCAGTTCTACAAGTGCGTACACCCCTCTTTAATCATAAAGTCTGCCTCTTAGGGGAATTCCAGTAATCCTCTGTTTCCAGTGGTCGACTGCGAATAGTGCCAATGCAACGTTGTCAGTTCAATCGTTTTCAAAATTCGGAGCCTTTAGAAAGCTGCGAGCTGTGATTTCTTCATTCTTGTTTTGATTGCCTGGTGTCTAGTAGCTACTACTGTTTTATAGTATTTTCATGTGATTTTAGAAACTTTACCATAATTTTGATTGATTTCTTGATGTGTGTATTTACGAGAAGGGTAAGTAAAATTCCATGAAATAATCTCGGATATAATAATTGTTTATACCTACCTACATTCTCTATGTTTAGCAAGAACGGTATCGCGCATATTATTTTATCGATGAAAACGGGGATTTAATATAAATAGTAGTCCGTAAGTAGGTTTCACTTTTAGGTCTTTATTTTTTTATATTCTGGTTCTCACCAAAACAAATATCGATCCACTATTATTGTTCAGAGAATATCGTGGGAACCGAGAGAAAGGAGGTAGGGAATTGGTGTTCTTGAATTTCTGGAGATTGAATCGGCTATGACAATATATACAGGGTGTCCCGAAATCATATTATGGCTGATATCCGACAGCGTACAACCATTCTCATGGCTAATGCCACGACGGACAGAGAATTAAAATTGACAAATAGCTGTTCTCGTTTCCAAAAGATCATGCTGACAAAATTTCAAGTACCTGCTTTACCAAGTAGCAGAGCCCTGTTTTCACAGATATTTGTCGATGTCCGTCGTGGTATCAGCTGTTTTTTTTTTTCGAGAGTGAATGGGCCTCAGCCTCTCCACTGCGGCTCATTGCCTATTGTGGCTCAACGTTTTCCGGTAAGTACTTGTTACTGACTCCATACGCCACCTTAAAAGCAACACTGTTCACTTGTACGCAACATTGAATTCTAGAGGATCGTTCCCAGCCCGTTACATGAACCAATAACTAACAATAAGGATTGAAAATTTTTGCCCCGGCACGGAACCGGTCGCCAAGCGAGTGCTTCTCCAATGCGCTAATCTCCGCTATTAGCTAGGGATTCTAGGTAAGTAGTTTTATCTTCTAGGATATCTGCCATAATATGGAGAAACTTCGGCCTCGAAAGACTTATAACCATTTCATCATTACAATTTTACATAAATCAGTAAAAGAAAGGTATACATTTTTCATAGAAAATATTCATATTCATAGGTAACACAGGAACAGCGCGATTTTATCGAAAAAAAACACGAAAAGACAGTTCGACTCCGATTTGTACATTACCGAAAGGAATAATGTACCATGTCATAATATCGTCAAACAATCAAACAAATACTTCACCTCAAAGAAATTTATACTGAATCCATCAACTATGGAAAAGTAATGGAATCGCTTGCACGAAAAAAATTCGAAGAATTGATGGATGTCAGACTTGGGGAAGCAGGCTTATTCATAGATTAGAGAATGGCTTTTTAGGAGCAACACCTGATGGTATGATGATAAATTTCAATAGCAGTCCTTATTTCAAAAACAATTTGTTTCTGGTCTGCTGAATAATAAGACGATTTTGGAAATAAAGTGCGTCCATGAAGTTGCCAAATTGGGCATTTCTTTGGAAGAAGCTACCAAAAAAAATATGTTTGGAACTTTTTGGGGACCAAAAGATGAGATGAGAAAAATTACTCTTATTACTATAAAATTCAGGGACAACTCAACATTTGCAGAAGGAACAAGTGATATTTCGTTGTATTTGTTGATAGCGACAAAACATTGTTTGTTGAGACTATTGCAAGAGACGAAAACTTATGGAACGAGATGATGCTTCCCAAACTTTCGAAATTTTTCAAAGAATGAATTCTTCAGGACTTGGTGAGAAGGAGAATTACCAGAGTTCTGAGGTGTTATGATCCAGAATCCAGATCCACCAATGCTGATCCCAAATAATTGAAATAATTTTGTTTTTTCTACTAGTGTTTAACTTTATATGTTCAACAGCACCAATAAACCTATTCTATTCTATTTTATTTAGATTGAAATTTGGAGAACAAATGTTATTTTTCCCATTTTCCATCTCATTTTTCATTCAATTCAGATGTTCTGCTATGAATCAATGTTTTTTATTAGTTTTTTGTTTCATTGAACAGGTTGGGAAATGTATAGATTGCTCCTTTCCTCCTTTTTCGTGTGTCAATAAATCAACTAATTGCCTTTCATTGCATTTTCAATAAATCAGTAAATCAGTAAAAATCTTTCGAGTTTTAATTGGCCCATTGGGAAAAGAATGTATTGGATTGTCTAAAATTTCGAAAATTTTCCAAAATGAAATGGGTAAAAAATTTCCTGCCGTGATTTTCCAAAGATGTTCTCTCTTTACTGACTACAAAATATTATTTTTCACGGTTTCACACATTCCAATTTATTTTCTCTCAATTTATAAAGTGTAAGAAATAAAATTTAACCAAAATGCCAACTCCAACTGACGGGGATGTTCCTATTTTTCTAAATTCCATTTCAACTTTTTTTTGTCATTTTCATCAATAGCTAGGAATCGCACGTTAAAAGGTAAGACCTCGTTAATCCTTAGCTCGCACAAGTTTCGACTTCTGAGGGCTGTCGTTCGTAGGGGGATGACAGCTGGTTAACGGAAAAAAACAATTTTAAATAATTTTAGACAACAACAATCTTTAAAAGTTATGTATTTCACTGTCGAAACGTTGGCTCATTGAAAACTACCAACTGGTTTTTATTTTAGACGATCCAACCCTAACTACTTCTTTTCAAAATAAACATAGAATGTTGAAACATCATAACTATATATGTAATTCGGATCTAGCCATGTCACCTATGAAAAAACTCTGATAAACCTCTTCCGAAGGATAGTTTACTATTGGAATTGCTTGACATGTTTGACGAAGGTTCGAAGGTTATCCTGTGAATAACAGATTCAAAAGATAATTGCACTAGTTGGTAGAAACTGATAACTTGGTGCGACAAGTTTTTGAATCTGTTACTCACAAAGTAACCAATGTCACACATGTGAAGAAATAACTTTATTCTCTTCTTCTTGAATCGATGATATACCATAGGTATACGAAATTAGAATAGAATCGGGTCATGGTCACCAAACTCTTACGCCATCTTGAATTAATGATTTTTGACTAAAACATCGTATTCGCCGACCCCAAAATCCCCCAAATACCAAATTTGAATAGAATCAGGTCATAGTCACAAAACTCTTCCGCCATCTTGAATTGATGAATTTTGACAAAAAAATCGTATTTGCCTACCCAAAAAACTCCCAAATACCAAATTTGGATAGAATCTGGTCATAATCACATAACTTTTCCGCCATCTTGAATTCATGAATTTTGACAAAAAAGTAATATTTGCCTACCCAAAAAACCTCCAAATACCAAATTTTGATAGAATCGGACCATAATCACAATATAACTCCTCCGCCATCTTGATTTTAGAAATAATGGCAAACAAAATTTAATCTCCGATTCTGAAAACCCCCACATACCTACCAATTTTGAATAGAATCTGTCCATAACCACAAGAGATAATGAACACGAAACCAACAAAACAAAGTATCTATATAGTGCGACCGATCACCCAGTGGGGTGCTGGAAATTTTTCCTAGTTTTCCTACAGCTGAAAAGTGAATAATACGTCACCAAAAGTCGCACCGGAGCGTACCAATGCATATAATAATAATATCAGTCTTCTACCTGCACGGGCGATGCCTTTGGGTACACTCTCTGTGTGTTTATGAGTAAGTACTGTAACTATTTCGAGACCGGCCCTGATCATGCAATTAACTCGAAATGTAAACAAGTTCTCCGCTGACAAACACATACATCTCGTGGAAGAATCGTGAACTTTCTGAAGAAGGTTCTGGGGACATCTAAGAAGTCGCCCGAAAGGTTCGAATGGTCGTGAATTGTAAATACGAGTATTAGATGGCGGGATAGTTAGATAATAATAATATAATAATAATAATAATAATACTCCCTCATAAACACTCGTTGAGTGTACCCAAAGGCATAGCCTGTGCGGGTAGAGGACGGCTATTATTATTATTTGCCGTGGTGCTTCGGGGCGACTTACTGATGTTTTAGGTGATGTATTCACTTTTCAGCTGTAGGAAAACCCGGAAAACCTACAGCACCACCTCGGGTGGTAGGTGTGCACTCCAAGCTAGCACCAGACGAGATTGGCATCTAGACAACTCACAATACACTTGCTTTTCAACAAGGCATGCGGTCGCCTATCGATCCGATTTAAAGTAGTTGAGAAAAATTCTCGTACCTTACATCGGACTCGAATCGACTATCGCTATGCTGGAGTTTCGAACGGCCTGTGCGTTAGACCGCTGATCCACCGACCACACCAAGATAGAGTCATAGACAGTGACAGAGAGTAGCCAATTTAGTTCGAGAGTTCGCGGATAGTGACTGCCACAGTAGAAATAAATTTGAGTTTATAGAAGTCTATGTTTTAGTCGAATAATTGTTTTAAGTAGTGTTTAAATAAATTAGATGAAATTAGTTTAGTTTTACTACATTTGGCGTCAGAAGTGTGGATGTTTAAAATGAATAAGTGTTAAAGTGTTCGCCGCGTTGAAAAACTGAAAGATATTTATCGCGCCTAATAGACTAGTGACCGTTGAACAGTCAAGTATTTGCAGGACAGTTTTGCGCGTCGCGGGAATAACTGAAAACTTATTGTGTGAAATAAATAATAGACTGATATATCGGTAAAGACAACAAGAGACAAAACGTTTCCGAGGAGAGTTCACCTAGTTGACTTAAAGTAAGTGAATTGAAGAAAAAGTTAGAGGAGCGTGAATTAGAAACAACTGGAAAGAAGGCCGTACTGCAGAAAAGATTTTACTTTATACATATACCACATATACCTTATATGTGCATATACTCCATAATATTGCATATATTGATCTGACAAAATGCCCCAAATTAAACTTCAAATTTTTAGGTGACGATTTTCTCGCATATGTCTTTGAGAGGACTGAAAGATATAAAAGTGCCGATGAAAATTATGGAAAATTTGATCGGTCCCCGCGTGGCTTTCTTATGAAAGATTCAATTTTCATTCTCACAAAATATTTAACCCATCTTTGTTCTATGGAAATGCGAAAATTGAATTTTCCTCATGAAACCCAGACGGGGGCCGCTCAAATCTTCCATAATATTCATCAGCACTTTTATATCTTTCATTCCTCTCAAAGGCATGCATTACCAAGAAAATCGTCACCCAAAATATGTCATTATCTCCCAGTCTATAAATTGTGAGAAATGTCCTCGAGTAAAATGATCAATTATTACTGAAAGATTTGGCAACGTCTGTTCCCCTCTTTTCTTGAAGACATTGTCGTATTGTTAGGCGGGATCAAGATTTCAGTCATAATTTCAATTTCAGTGAAATCTCCCTCTAGCAGTCCGTAGCTGAACTGAGCCACTCAGAAAATGGGCCAAGATACTCTGAATCGTATATCTATACCCACAATCACTTTTTCGTAGACAACTCGACAACGAGATTCTTTTTCTCAACTTTTTTTGTTTTGATTAATTCTCAATAATAAAGGTGATGTCATTAGCTATCTCATAACTCGAAAATAAATTTATACTTGAATTTATTGTCGACATTGATAACCGCAAAATTGATCAGTTTTCAGAATTTTTTTCAAACTATTCATTTAGTTCTCAGAGTTGCCATGGGTCAAATGAAACGTATTGAACCTTCAATCAGCAAATTTCAATTCAAATACTGCAACGGTTCATTAATTGTCTACGAAATACCGATTCAATGAATACAGTTGAAAATTGTCCGTTGCAACTCTAACCTTTAAAAGATGATCGATACCCAATGCCGAACTTAGAAGTTTTTTTTTCGCTACCACCATGACCGGAGGAATTTTTTTTGCAATGTTGGATATTCGAGAAGCCTACTTACATATGTCAATGGATTCGGAAAGTACCAAAATCCAAGCAATTACGACTTCGAATGGAGATTATTAAGTTAATAAATAGGCTCATATGGGTAATTGATGACCTATTTATTTTGTGGAAATTCATGATCACTTTGTCACTTTTGTCTAATTTTATATAAAACTAATTAATTAGTTTTATACTTGATAATGGGATAAAACCCGAAACCGGTCGTATAAATAAAATATCTAGTGGAAATTAGATGAAAGTGTGTTTACATTCATTTCATCAAAGTTAATAGGCTCATGCAGTGGAGGATCATAGGCGAGGCGCAAGAGGCGCGCGCCTCGTATTTTTCCAGGCAGGGGGCGCCAAATAAACGGTGATTTACGGGATATATGCAAGGTTCAATATAAAAGAAGTACAAACACATCAAACCTATTGAAACGAAAATATCGAGTTCTTTGGACAAATTCAAAGAGTATAGGTAAAGTAGAAAAGAATAATGCAAATGATGCAAGTACTTCTGCAATTTCTACACAGAATTGTTAGTTGATACAACATAGAATACTAATTATCAACTCGTTCTTACCTTGCCTCATATTTGACAGCACTATCGATATGTCAATTATTTATTGAAAAATATCGGAAAGTATTGATAGTCAAAACAATTTTTTAACGCTTAAAATTTTGTATGTACCTTCGAGGTATTTCATACGGATTCTTGACATATTCGTAGGTCTCACTACTCAGTACTTCAGTCTTCAGTTCAAGATGTTAATTAGCTACTACCTTCAGAACATGGCGTTTCATCATTGAATATACAGTCTGTTTCACTTGAAATGGTAACACCTCAGTAACTTCTTCATTTTTCAGTTGATACAAAAATTGAAAAATCCCTTATGTTAATCTTATGAAGCTTTTCAAGATGGGTAAGCTACATTTTAGCCATTGCAAAAAACTAGCCTACTGTGATTAATAATGTTTGCATAAAAAAACGTAAGAGGGATTTTGTTTCAAAAATTCTATTGGAAAAACTTGTTCGGAATTACCTCAAAACCCCTAATTCCAAATTTGGTTGAAAATAAAAAATAAAAGAAATCACCTTGAAAAAGTTCTTTTATTTATTTCATTCTCAGAAGTCGCAGTCCGAAAAAGTAATCATTAATAATCAAACAACAAAAGATAAGTCTTTTTACATTTGGAAAATCATCAGCTGGAAAGTTTATCACAAAAAAATTTCAAAGCCCTTTCAGTTCTTTTTATCGAAAAGGAAGTCATGGAAAAACTGAACTTCGAACTTTGCAAAAAAAGTCCAGAAAGGTTCATATTTAGGCTAGACTTTTGAGTGATACATATTTTTCATTCATTTTTCAACATCATGAAATATTTTGTTTTGTTTTCTCTTTTTTTATCGTTGACAGCAACAGCAGCAGCAAATTACATAAAATTATCATAATAAAATGAATTCGTATAAAAAATGGAATTCGAGAAAAACTGTTTCCGTTTTTTAAATATATGGCCTGCTGTGAAGGCACATTTCAGAAGGAAAGGGGCGCTGAAGTCAATTGCGCTTCAATCTGCCGAAGATCATGATCCGCCACTGGGCTCATGTTCGGAACTAAAGTAGCACCGGTCATCTGGCAGCGTTATATCACAAGAACGTTATCAAACATACCTGGTGTTTGTGTATTCTTGGACGACATCAAGATACGAGTTTCCTGTCTTGACGAACACTTCCTGAGATTGAGAATGGTTCTCAAAACATTACAAGAAGTCGGAATATGTTTTAAACAAGAAATATGCAAATTTCTTGAAACATCTATTATACAGGGTGTTCCAAATTAAGTCGGCACCATTGCTAACTCCGTTATTATTGATGCTACGAATTCGGCAAACTAATAGCATTCTCGATGAGAAAACAAAAAAAAATTGACAGTTGCGTTTTCAGAATATTTCATAAAATTATATATCTTTCAATGGAACACCCTATATTTTTTCATGCATTTTGATCGTAATAACATTCTCAACAACAAATCTCATTTGACTTTTTTTCGTAAAGGTTAAATAAGACAGTTTTATCAATAGGAAACATTTATAACAAACGGATTTGATAAAATATCGAGTAAATGTTCAAAAACACCGCCTTCTTGTTGAACACATATTTGGGCTCTTCTATTGACACTACGTGTGGCATTCAACACAGTTTGGCCATCAATTCTATTAATTATAGTTTCAATGTAATTTTTCAGTTCATCTACGTTATTATGTTTTATTTTGTACACCTCATTTTTCAGAAATCCCCAAAAATAAAAATCTAGAGGTGTCACGTCTGGTGAACGAGGTGGCCACTTAACAGGACCATTTGTAGCAATCCATCTGTTCCAAAACAGCCTCGCAGCATTATTTTTACGCCACTGACATTATGTGCTGGTACTTCATCCTGCTGAAAATAGATCATCTGACGAGCCTCCAGATCAAGATCATCGAAAAACTCTTCCAACACTCTTCTTAATGAAATAATGTAGCGGGGTCCGTTCAAAGAACCATGGTAGAAAAATGTACCGATAATTCTGCCTCTAAATAGACCACACCAAACATTAATACTTAATCGTCTTTGCGGATTGTAGGGATGGACTAGAAATGGATTATGTCTACTCCAATAATGAAAATTATTTCTATTGTACATCCCACGATTTGAAAAATTTGCCTCATCGCTTCATAAAATATTTCTATAGAAGTTTAGATGTTTGTTGTTGTTTGTTGTTTTTTCCGTTAACCAGCTGTCCCCCTACGAACGACAGCCCCCAGAAGTCGAAACTTGTGCGAGCTGAGGATTAACGAGATCTTACCTTTTAACGTGCTATTCTTAGCGATTCCCAGATCTTGTCTGCATTTATTCATAAACCACCGAAAAAACCACAATTGTCTCCCAGGATCACCAGGTTCTAATGTTTGCACTGGTCTTAACTTATAAGGAGAAATCTTATGTTTCTTCAGAATACGTTGAATATCAGACAGTGGAACAGCTATTTCTCTAGTTAAATCTCTGATGAAATTATTTGGATATACCTCAAAGTAGGATAAAACGTCAATTTCTGTATCTTCAGATATTACAAAACGTTTTTTAGTTCTCCTCTTCTCAAAAACTTTTCATTGTTTCTGAATCGACGATGAAGTACAGCAAAAAAACGACGATGAAGTACAGCAAAAAAACGCCGATTAGGTAATTCACGATCGGGGAACGAATTGCTGTAGGGTTAGAGTGCTCTTACGCTATTTTTCTGTCAAACCAAGTAGGATTCTAACATATCAAATTTTTCTTGATGGAAAAACGGCATTTCGAAAAATATTCGAACAGTAGTTGACAGTTACAATAATTTATGACATTGTCATGATTTACTTGAGAATATTTGACAAATAGTATTTCAACGAAGTTTCAAGGCAACTTGATTGCTCATAATAATTATATATTATCGAATCAAACATTTTTTCCAACCACATTCATATGACCCTCCAGTATTTGCTGTTCCGTACAAAAACGGCTTCAAAGTTATCATTACAGCAGACATATTTTGATTCACAAAATAAATGCGGCTAGCGGAATGGCTTTAAGATGGAAATTATCGTTTTGTACATTAATACCAAATAGCTCAGTAGTGTCAATTGAGTGGTGCGACATGGTGCTCACGGGTTTCACGAGTTCACATCCCAGTGCAATTTTTTCTTTTTCCTGTCTTATTTTGCTATTAGTAACAAAATATTATCATTCGTATAAGTACCAAAATTGGGTATGTGGACAATTGTGAGGTTTTATTCGCCAAAACAAAGACATTTTTTGTACTAGTGAAAGAAATAAATATTTCCACATAAGTCGCTAATTTTCCACTTTAGGAACAAAGGAACAAAATGTTGTCACGAATTGAAATGCATGCAAAAATATAGGGTGTTCCATTGAAAGAAATATCATTTTATGAATAATTCTGAAAACGCGACTGTTAATTTTTTGTTTGTTTTTGGCATCGAGAAGGCCATTAAAAATGCTACTAGTTTGCCCATTTAACCGAATTCGTAGCATCAATAGTAATGGAGTTGCCAATGGTACCGACTTAATTTGGAACACCCTGTATATTTAGGTCATACTATATTAACTTGCGGATTGGATAAAATTCCTGAAGAGACTAAACCAATAACTAATGCTCGTACACCTACAAATGTTGCAAAATTAAGAAGTTGGTTGGGCCTCATAAATCACTATGGTAGATTTCTCAAGATTTGTCTACAAAGTGGCACCGTTTATATGAGCTATTGAAGAAAGATGTAAGCTATAAGTGGACAATGGAATGTCAGAATGCTTTCAATTTGATCAACAAAGAAATTACCTCCGATAAAGTGCTTTGTGCATATGACCCTAGTCTACCCCTGTTACTAAGCACTGATGCCAGTCCATATGGATTAGGTGCTGTTTTATCGCAAATTATGCCCGATGGAAACGAACGACCAATTACCTTTGCTTCCCGGTCACTTAGTCGGAGAGAAATTATAGTTAGATATTTGAAGAGGTGACTGCAATGTTCTGGGCATGTAATCGTTTTTCCAGTATTGGTATGGCAGAAAATTCAAATTGATCACAAATCATGAACCACTAGTTTAGATATTTTATCCAGAAAAAAATTTGCCCAATATGACAGCCACCAGAAGGCTCCATTATGCACAGTTTCTACAAGGTTTCGATTATGATATTGTATATGTATATAGACCCACTGAAGAACACGCCAATGCTGATGCTTTATCCCGATTATCAGAAATGGATATCAAGGATTCTACGATTGATGCAGTGGCAACTTATCAATTACAACAAATACTTATTTTACCAGTTACACATACAGAAATTGTTACAGAAACTGAAAACGATCCTATTTTAAAAAAGATGTATGAACAATTACGTTTTGGATAGAAGATCACAGAACCAGGATACGAAGGAAAAGAGCTACAGTTTTCATTAACACATGGATTACGAGTTGTTATACCATCAGTTTCACGAAAAAGAATTTTACAAGAACTTCATGAAGCACATACAGGCATTGTAAAAATGAAATCACTAGCCAGGTCTTATGTTTGATGGCCGGGAATCGATTCAGATATAGAATATAGCGAGGAGTTGTAAAGTCAAAGTGTCCTGAAACAACCAACAAAAGTTCCAAGTCATAGTTGGGAATATCCAAACGCACCATGGCAACGAGTTCATATCGATTTTGCCGGACCATTCATGGGCCAAAATTTCCTCATAATTGTTGACGCCTACCCCAAGTGACCTGAAATTTTTCCCGTCTTGAGCATAACAGCAGCCAAAACAATTCCAATTTTACGAACAGTCTTCGCACGTTTTGGCCTTCCAGTAACTGTAGTTAGTGATAATGGCTCAGCTTTCAGATCTCAAGAGTTTGAAAATGCATTAAAAGAAACAGTACACAGCACAAATTTTCGGCACCGTACCATCCAGCGACAAATGGTCAAGTCGAGAGGTATGTTCAAACTATGAAAAATACACTTCGTAAAATGGCAGATAGTGAAGATGACTTACATAAAAAACTGGACAATTTCCTCATGCATTATAAGAAAACACCAATACTTCTACTGGAATTTCACCCGCCATGCTGCTGTTTAAAAGAGATATCCGTACTAAAATAGATCTCATCAGGTACGATAATGTCGATGAAAAACAAAATGAGCACCAGATATTGACAACCAAAAAGGAGTTTTCTCCAGAACGACTGTACGAGAACCAAATTATGAAAAAAACTGTGAATGGAAATTTGGGATAATAGTTAAGCGTGAAGGGTTATTACATTATGTTATAAATGTAAATGGACTATTATGGCGCAGGCATGTGAATCAAATAGCTTCAACTGAAGTTCGGTTAGACTCGGATTCAACTCATAATTGGTCAAGAAATAATGCTACGCAAACAACTGAAACTAGCTGTTGTGACCCCGATCTGAATTTACAAGATGATGTTAATTACAGCTTATTACAACGAGAAGATTCAGTCACACAATCTGAAGGAGAGAATTCCACAAGCCCTGTAACTTCTGATTCTCAAAGAGAAGAAACTTGCACTTCTTCATCAGGTGATGGTTCCATGTTTCCAGCTTCATCATCCATAGTTATTCAACCAACTTCCTCATATTCGATTGTTCGACATTCGAATCCATCTAAAGTGATTGATCCTCCTCCAATTGAGATACAGGAACCCAGAAGAAGCACAAGAATTAAACGACCAATCGAAGGACTCAATATTTAAAACTCTCTGTTTGAATTAAACGGGGAGGACTGTTATGTATTGCGTGTATATGCTGTATAATGTTTCATTTGCCATGTCTTGTTATTGATATTCAGAGAATTGTCAATCGTAGAATTTTGTATGTCATTTTGAATAAAGATATTCACAAACTATAATAGTACAATACATATCAATATGGTACCTGTGTAGATGTATAAATAAGAAGTTTCCTTATCACATCACATAGTTGTTAACTCAATCTTGCACTTCAACCAGTTTGTAATATTGAGGAGAGCGATGTGTACCGTGGAGGAAAAAGTTCTTGCTGTTAAAGTTCACTACCAGTCTCAGGCGAATGCTCACGCAGCTGTGCGATTATTCAATGGGATGTATCCAGACAACCCCATTGACAGAAAATATGAGGGCTCCTATTCAATGACCAGCTCGCTCGCCTGATTTGACCCCTTTAGATTTTTTTTGTGGGCATATCTCAAAGTGTACAGACCCGCCCCAGAAACGATAAATGAATTGGAGGAACGCATAAGAGACGTATGCAGGAATCTTACACCACAAATGTTTGGAAATGTAAGAAGCGAATTTCAAAATCATCTCTTCATGTGACAGGAAGTCAATGGCGATTATTCCGGACATTTGATTTGATTTTCTTTCCTGATTACTTAGATATTTATGTAAAATAAACATTGTTTTTTATTCTGGATGATTTTCCTGGCTTGTCACTTGAATTTCATTCGAAGATGTCACTCTTTACAATTTTCATGAAATTTTTTTAATTTAATGATACCAACAAATATTTGAGGATTTTACTAAAGCTCATTCATAGCCATCGAAAAGATCTTCATATGGCAGAGCTCTAACATTATGTACCGCCATTTTGTTTTGGATGAATATTTTTGTTTGAAATTTTTTGGACGTTTTGAGAATTGTAAGACGTTTCGAATAAGCCGTCAGTCGACATTTTGAAGGATAGACATTTTTTTGTTGTCAAAAATTAGCTTATGACCTAATATTTAACTAAAAAAAAATTTAAAAATAAAATTCAACCCATTCAAGAGTTAGAAGGGGGGGTTACTCTATGGACAGACTGTATACTGAATCAGTAATAAAAGTGACCAACTTCCAGGGTAACAAGAAAGAGCGTTATTATACTCAACCCATTGAATCAACGAGTAGAATGATCGTCAATTTATCGGTAATGCAAATTATAATGACGACAGACATGTCATCGACTCATATGTATTCCAATGTTCCAATATTCTGGGTGAGGTTCCATGAACAATATGAAATACTCTGAATGATGTGTCTGTCTCTAATGAAAACAATATCATTGTATTCCATAAGGTAATTACTTCTACGGAGCGTCACAAAGTGCATCAATTAGGCGATAAACAGAAAACACAACGGTTATGTTGATATGAAACATGACCACATGTGAAATGGAATGCATGGAGGCCAGCGTGCCGACCGGAGCTAACCCCATCGGACTGTGGATGTAGAGCTGTGGTCCTCGTCTTTCGGATATTTAGCATCTGGCACATTTCCTGGAACAGGTTCGACTCAAATTTTCTGCCTTGATCCGAATGCAGCTCGAACGGAACTCCGAATCGACAAATCCACTCCTTCACCAAGACGGTGATGGCTTCGGCCCACTTGCTGAAGTAGTCCATCGCCAAAAGGATGTACTTATTCCCGTGATCCGACTGGGGAAACGGGCCAGTGATGTCAATGACGATCCTTTCAAAGGGGCTGCCCACATTGTACTGGCGCATCGGGGCCTTAGGTCTTGTTCGAGGCCCATTGCTGGCAGCGCATACAACACATTTTCTGCACCAGTCTTTGACGTCAGTATGGCAATTGACCCAGTAAAACCGTTGCCTCAGTTTCTGGAGGGTCTTCGTCACTTCCAGATGTCCTCCGCTGACCCCACCATGAATTTCTCGGAGAACATCCTGTCTGCTGCTCCTGGGAACTACTATCTGTTGTCTAGCTTCTCCACCATCCTCAGTCTCCATCACACGTTTCAGAACTCCATTGTCGAGGGTAGGGGAGCTCTATTGGGACCAATAAGATTTGACGACTGGAGAACAACTGGCTATTTCCTGCCACGACGGTCTTCGATCACTCTTCTTCCAGCCGATGATTAAACCAAGATCTGGATCTTTCTCTTGGTCTATCTGGATCCTGTGGTCATTCCAGTTATCATCCATCGCCGTAGTTCTGCAGAGTGTCGACTCCTTCTCCTCTGCTCGTCGGCAGTGCGAACAGTCATTTGGGCATGGTCTTCGTGACAGGGCATCTGAATTCTCATGGCTGGTCCCCGCTCGATGTTCGATCTCAAAGTCAAATTCTTGGAGCCTCTCGATCCAACGTGCTTTTGGCCCTCGGGATTCTTGAACTGTAGGAGCCGATTGAGAGCTCAATTGTCATTTCTCAGCAGGAATCTTCTCCCATACACGTACTTGTAGAAGTGTTCTACTCCGTTGACAACAGCCAACAGCTCCCGCCTGGTGACACAGTAATTCCGCTCCGGTTTACTGAGGGTCTTGCTGAAATAACCTATGATTTTTTCCTGTCCTTCCTGGATCTGTGACAGGACAGCTCCAAGTCCCACATTGCTTGCGTCCGTGTCCAAAATGAATTTTCCGTCCGGAGGAGGATATCTCAGAATTGGTGCGTTGATCAAGGCTCCTTTCAGCTTCCTGAACGAGTCTTGGCATTCTTCAGACCACCGGAACTTTGTTTGCCCTTCTGTAAGCCTCGTCAGCGGTTTGGCGATGTTGGCGAACCCTAGTACATATCGGCGATAGTAAGTGCACAGGCCAAGAAAACTTCGAAGCTGATGCATGTTTTTTGGAATGGGCCATTCCTTAACAGCTTTGATCTTTTGCTCATCTACTGCCACTCCTTTTCCAGAGACAACGTGGCCGAGATATCGTACTTCCTTATGGAACAAATGGCATTTCTTGGGACTTAGCTTCAATCCGGAGGTTCTTAGTCGTTGGAATACCTCCTCCAAGTTTTTCACGTGGTCCTCGAACGATCTGCCAACCACAATAATGTCATCGAGATACACCAGACAGGTCTTCCATGAGAGTTCCTTCAGAACCGTCTCCATCAATCTTTCGAATGTGGCTGGAGCGTTGCAGAGCCCAAATGGCATAACTGTGAACTGCCACAAACCTGAACCGACGGTGAAAGCTGTCTTTTTTTCGATCCTCCTGAGCCAGTTCTACCTGCCAGTATCCACTCTTCATTTCAAGGGTCGAGAAAATCGTTGAACTGGCTAACGTGTCTAGGGTGTGGTCTATCCTTGGGAGAGGGTAGCTGTCCTTCTTCGTCACGTTGTTCAGTTGACGATAGTCTACGCAAAATCGTGTTGATCCGTCTTTCTTCTTCACCAACACGACTGAAGAGAACCAGGGACTGTCCGATGGCTCGATGACTCCGTCTTTCTCCATGTCGCAGACTATGTTGTCAGCCTCTTTCTTTTTGGCGAAAGGAAGTCTTCTGGCTGATTGCCGGATTGGTCGGGCATTTCCAGTGTCAATTTTGTGCTGAACCACCTTTGTTCTACCACCTCTGCCCACTACGGTATCGAAAATGTTCTGATACTGCCTGACTAATTCTCTCAGTTTGTGCTGCTGTGCGGGTCCAATGTCTTTGGATGAGATGGCAACCAAGTTCTCCAATTCTGTTGGCAAGTTACTGGCTTGACTAACAGTGCCGCGTACACTCCTTATCACAGAGGAAATTGACGAGCAGTGGCCCAGAATTGTTCCTTTCTTCAAAGTCACAGGATAATAATTGACATTCATTACTCTTACCGGCACAAAGTTATCAACACGCAACAAGGTCTTCCCTAGTGCGATTCCTCGTCCAATTTTCTCATCATGGAGCTTGGCTCGAACATCACCACGTTTCCATTGCTCGCACCCCCATCCAGGCGAGCCTCCAAAATGGTTTCAGCCCTCTCCGGTACGCTCACATCTTCAGCCTGCATAGATACACTTTCTCAGGGCTTGGTTATGGGGGATCTGGCCAATTCGGTAGGTAACCAGTAGGACAAAATAGAGCTCGGTAATTCAGTGAATATGCAGAGTTTAATGTGACAGCAGGAGCTTGATAGGAAATTATCACTTTGCTGAAAAATTACCAGAATAAGAAATGGTACAAAAGACGCATAAACTAAATAGCCCTACCTGAAAAATTACCAGGCGACAATCCAGAGGCTTTCTCGAATTGAAATAACCCAATGGTTCAAAATTAGCAAGAGAATATTTTCTAACGTTGTTCTAGGCTCAAAGTTTTCACGCTAAATATATTATTTTCAGTAACTCGAGACATTCTTTCATTTCTTGCAAAAGCAAAAAACAGTAGTGGAATGCCGCAAAAAGTTTAAATAGAGATACCGTAGAAACCGACGGTCCGGCAGCCTGAGGGGTATGCAACCCAACAATGACACGATGGAAAGGCGGGTTGCCAAACCTTGGATCTGGGCTCCTCGGATGAGATTCAAATATATAGGTATAGGATATGATAATACCTGGCGAAACAATACAGTTCAAAAGCTAACGAACGCACCGAGCCTTTGTCGCGCTACAACGTGCCCCCAAAGCTTCGGTGAAAATGGGCTCATTAATTTCAGATGACTGGCATGAAACATGCCTCTTTCCTTAGTTTTATCGTGAGGACCAGGAGGTAGGTAGCAACACTAATCTGCTTTTTTATATTGTAGGGCCCTTCGAAAAGTAGCAAAAATTTTTTCGTTTTAGACTTCAGGGAAGAGCACATATTGTTGGCCTTTAACAAGACCAGTTCCTCCGGTAAACATTTGTGATAAGGCTTTCCTGGATTCCTCACCGCGCGACGGGCAGTTTTTCCTTTAAGAGTTGCTTCGGCTAAAATTAGTTTTTGTTTCAGTGGTAGGACTGGGGCGCTCGTGTCGAGCGGATTCCCTATAGCTGATGGGAGGCAAAGGCCCAACCCCTAACTGAAGCTCTCGAGGTGAAAAATTCGTAGACTTGTGCACCACGTTGTTCAAAAATTCCTGGAAACGCGGGACTTCATATGCCCACCGTGAATGTTGTTCGCTACAATACGTACGGAACAGTCGACCAAGTTCACGCATAATACGCTCAGCGGGATTAGCGCTGGGGTGCCTAACTGAAGTATACACCAGCTTGATGCCGGCCTCACTCAATCTATTCCGCCACAAATTGGAAGTAAACTGGGTTCCCTGATCCTGTAATACCCGCTTTACTAGTCCGTAAGTCGGGAAGTAATCCTTAAATAGGCGGTTAGGCATTGCTCTGGAAGTAGCTCTCTTCAGAGGGTATGAAACTACGAATTTTGTGAACAAATTATAAACAACAAACAGATAACTAACTCCCCCGCGGCTTCGAATCAGTGGTCCATGAATGTCCATGGCAACCATGTCTGTTTTATCGGTTGGTACGATTTGCAGATGGCGTGGCTTTGGCAACGCTGTAACTTTAGCCTTTTGACAGATAACGCAGGTTCGTATAAACTTTTTGATTTCACGGTACATGTTTGTAAACCACAACTCACGTCTCATCGCTACCCAGGTTTTCCAGCAACCGTAATGGCCTAATAGTTGATGATAAACCCTTATAGCCTCCGACACCAAAGATAGTGGAACACATAAGAGAAAAGTACTTTCATCTGAACCCCGTTTATACAAAACGTCTTGGTATACTGCAAACCGCATCTGCAACTTTTCATCAATTTCCAGATGGATTTTGATGTTCCACAGCTTCTCATCCAGGTCTTGATAGTGAGCTATATTTTTCAATAACTTTTCAAATGAGTCTGGCAAGCTGAACATGGAAAATATTTGAAAACACTTATCTTCTGGCGTGGGAAACCAGAAACAAGCGTGTCTTGAAAGGGCATCAGCTGCTATATTTTCCGGACCTGGAACGTGGGTAACTGCAAAAGAGAACTCTTGGCCCACCTAGTCACCCTGGGAGAAAGCTAACGACAGGAATTGATGTAAGTTATCGCTTTGCAGTCAGTATGCAAAGTGATTGTATTTCCAAGTAGGTACACTCTCCAGCGCTGAAACGACCATAGTACGGCCAGGACTTCTTTTTCAAAAGCGGTGTATTGTCTTTCCCTCTCCAGTAAGAGACGTGAGGAATAAGAAATAACTTGCCGCTTGTCACCGACAACCTGAAAAAGTATGGCAGCAATGCCAATGTCACTCGCATCTGATTGCACATGCCAAGGTAATTTGGGATCCGGGTGGAAAAGTAGAACTGCTTCCTGCATTGATTCCTTGATAGCTTGAAAAGCTGCAGATTCTGATTGCCCCCATTTACATGGCACTTTCTTTTTCAACAAGTGTGTTAGAGGTGCTGACAGCTCAGCAAATTTATGTGAGAAGATTCTATCATATTGACAAAACCCTATGAAGTTCTGGAGTTCCTTAACATTACGGGGCGCTGAGTAATCTCTGATTGCCTGAATCCTGGAGGGATCGGGATGCACGCCACCGGTACTTATGATGTATCCCAAGTAAGACATTTCAGATCTGAAAAACCTACACTTTGAGAGTTTCAGAGTGAAACCCGCCTTTTGCAATCGGGCCAATACTTTTTTCAGATGAACCAAGTGTTCTCCTATAGAGGAGCTAAGTACTAAGATGTCATCGATATAAGTTATCGTAAAACTTTCAAAATCCCTTCCGAAAACTAAGCTAAGACAACGTGAAAAAGGAGAAACAGCCGTTGCCAAGCCAAAAGGCAAGACACAAAACTTATAAGTTTTGGTGCCCACCATAAACCCTGTATACTGTTGGTCTTTCTCCCGCAGTGGTATCTGCCAGTACCTGTGAGTAAGATCAAGTGAACTCCTCACTGTTTTTCCTGCTAACATTTTAATAATCTCTTCAATAGGGCGTGGATGCTCAAAATCTGACTCCATAATGGAATTCAATTTACGAGCATCTAGGCAAACCCGTACTGTCCCATCTTTCTTCAATGTAGTCATTAGGGGTGAAATGTAGGGTGACGAGCAACGTTTGATCACTCCCTAATTTTCCATCTCTCCTTATCCACAGCAGCTCGGTGAGCTATAGGAATAGGGTAGGGTTTGACAAAAAAACCTGAATACTCTCGTAATTTGATAGACTGAACATATTCTTTAGTTAACCCTGGTTTATCACTGAAAATATTTGAATAATATTCTAACACTCTTACCAAGTTGGTCTTTTCTATTTCAGGCAGCTGAGACCCTCCCAGCAACCCTGAGAATTTATCCTTATTTTGTTTTATTTTGATTTGAAGCAAGATTAGGGTTTGCTGAACCTAGGCCACCCTGTATTTCCGGAATAAATTTTCCTTGTAAATTTTGGAAATGTCTAAAGGTTCTAATGATTCCTCCTCATGAAACATATCCAGCTCTGGTATAATTATATTTTCCGAATTAAACTGAAAACTGAGATTCCTATCAGCTAAATTTATTATGACCTGAAAAGATCTCATAAAATCACATCCTAGAATATTAGGATAGGAAAGTCCTGCAATGACTAAAAATTCCTGCACAAAGTCCAAATTTAGTAATTTGAATCGGAGTTTGGCTTGCCAAGACACTTTTTTGAATTTTGATTTAAATACCCCGACCACACGCACACCCGGTGCATTGAAATGGGCTATTTCGCTATGGAGATCCTGTAATTGTGACCAAACCTCCTGTGAAATAACAGATATGGTACTCCCACTATCAACTAGGGCGGGATAACCATATCCATAAAAATTTATAATTACGATAGGCGATCTATTGTCTGAGAGAGTGTGGTCAAAATCACACTCCTCTAACAATTCCTCCAATGGATTATTGACTATGTTCAGTGGAGCCTTTTTAAAATTTGTCCCTACATTCGAACTCAATGGGGGGACTCGAACTCGTTTCCCGGTAACGAAATGTCCTCAACTTCCAAAATAAAAATATTTGGACGCTTTTTATATTCATAATTTCTTGGATTGAAAAATTGTTTATTTTCTCTGACCTGTCTACTTGGATTTGTATCCCTATATTGAGAAATATTTTATTTTCTCAAAGTATTTTTGTAGTACTCGTCAGCCTGACGTAACCTGGATACCGCTTGGGATAGGGTAGTAGTTCCCAAAAGGGAACCTGCTACATTTGGAGGGAAGTGTGGAGCTATCAGTTCAATGAGATCACCCTGACTGTAAGGGGGTTGAAGATTTTTTGCTGTTGCCACCCACTGATTAAAATGATCAACAAATAACCCCTCCTTGTATTGAGCACTCTCCAGTTGTAACCTGAGTTTATTTTGGATTCTAGAGTGACAAAAATTATCCAAGAATGCTACTTTAAACTGCATATAAGTATTACATTGATTAGAAAAGACATTCCACCACAGTTTTGCAGAACTTTTGAAACAGCCATTCAAGATAATTTTAATTTTATTAAATGCTGTGCTATCTAAGTCGATACCTCTTTCCAAAAACTGAAGGAAAACTGGTGGCTGAATGTTATCAGTTTCAGATCCAAAAGAGGGCATTAATTTACTAAATTCTATCAGGGAAAAACTGTCATTGACAGGCTCTCCACCTATATTTCTACCAAAATTTGGATTGCCACCTGATCTTACAAAATCTTTTTCTGAACTAGGTAAATATTAATAAAATACGACTGGTTAGGTATTTGATTCTGACTATGAAAATTTTGCTTCAAATACGACTGGTTAGGTATTTGATTCTGACTATGAAAATTTTGCTTCAAATACGACTGGTTAGGTATTTGATTTTGATTATTTTGCAGCCCTCTCGAAACAATCCTGCTAACCATTTCAGTAAGATCCTCATGTTGAGGCGGCAAACATATGGGGGTTGGTTCCTCAAAATCTACCCTTTGCAACTCTGGAATGTTGGCAGTTGCTCCCAAGTCCTCATGTGCCCCCATTAGAGGTTGTTGAGGATTCCGAAAAACATTTTGGTGATAGTTTTTTTCCTTTTTCAGTTTTTCGTATGGTGGAAAGATTTTGCAGGGCTTGTGTTATCTGCGTACGATTCCGAAGTTGATTACTTCTTGGTACGGCACCCAAAGATGATATATTTGCCACGGGGTTCTGAGCATTTGAAAAACCAACGACCGGTGGTGAATTACATGAAAAGATCCTACCTTCGCTTTCATCGTGGTTAGTGGTAGAGGACTTACTTCCATTCGGCTGCTGCGGCAGTCCCTCGTTCAATCTGTCATAGTTTAGCGATTTTTTAGGCCTGAGATCGTAATTGCCTGGAGTTCTCTGCATCTTGAGATTCAACTATCCACGCCTACTGGTCTACTGGAAAAAAGGCCTCACGTGCTGGGCGACACGTTGCACAGATACACTTTCTCAGGGCTTGGTTATGGGGGTTCTGGCCAATTCGGTAGGTAACCAGTAGGACAAAATAAAGCTCGGTAATTCAGTAAATATGCAGAGTTTAATGTGACAGCAGGAGCTTGATAGGAAATTATCACTTTGCTGAAAAATTACCAGAAAAAGAAATGGTACAAAAGGCGCATAAACTAAATAGCCCTACCTGAAAAATGACCAGGCGACAATCCAGAGGCTTTCTCGAATTGAAATAACCCAATGGTTCAAAATTAGCAAGAGAATATTTTCTAACGTTGTTCTAGGCTCAAAGTTTTCACGCTAAATATATTATTTTCAGTAACTCGATACATTCTTTCATTTCTTGCAAAAGCAAAAAACAGTAGTGGAATGCCGCAAAAAGTTTAAATAGAGATACCGTCGAAACCGACGGTCCGGCAGCCTGAGGGGTATGCAACCCAACAATGACACGATGGAAAGGCGGGTTGCCAAACCTTGGATCTGGGCTCCTCGGATGAGATTTAAATATATAGGTATAGGATATGATAATCAATGATAGTCAATTCAATCGGAAGTTCACCATACACAGTTGCCGGCTCTCCTGTTGCTGTGAGTAGCTTCCAATTAGACGATTCAATTCTTGCCGGTGTTTTGGCAAAAGTAGGCCCAAGGATTGTCCTAGTCGCACCTGTATCAAGCAGCATGGTGCAAGGCTCGTTTTTGATGAGACCGTCCAATTTTCTCATCATGTAGCTTGGGCTCGAACATCACCACGTTTCCACTGCTCGCACCTCCATCCAGGCGAGCCTCCAAAATGGTTTCAGCCCTCTCCGGTACGCTTACGTCTTCAGCCAGCAGAACTCGAACCATTTCTTCATTTCTCCCATGAAGTACCAGCTCTTCTCCGTTCACACGAAGGACGCCGTCTTTAAAATTCAGCTCGAATCCTCTGGAATTCATGATGTCCATTCCTATAATTGCATCATCCTCGATATCCGCTACAAGAGCCCGATGTTTCACTTTAGTGCTGCCCAAAGTCAGTTCAATTGGAAGTTCAACATACACAGTTGCCGGCTCTCCAGTTGCTGTGCGTAGCTTCCAATTCGACGATTCAATTCTTGCCGGTGTTTTGGCAAATGTAGGTCCAAGGATTGTCCTAGTCGCACCTGTATCAAGCAGCATGGTACGAGGTTCGTTGTTGATGAGACCGTCTACAAAAACACCTTTGTTCTGTCGTTGAAGGACAGCGACATATGCGTTGTTATTTGGGGCTTGCTGGATACAGGCCGACGACTGCCCCTCCTCATCGACATTCTTTAGTTTTCCTGTGTCGGTGTCGCTTCTTTAAGAGTTGGGCATTTGCTACGCACATGCCCAATTTTCCCGCAATTCCAGCACCTTATTCGTTTTCTTGCAGGCAGGACTCCCTTCATTAATTTTCTCATGACAGCCTCGATATTAGCGGGCTACTGTGGCTGTCATCATCCGGACTCTACTCTGGCTTTTGCAGGATTGCTTTGCTGCTTCGAATTCCAGAGCGCGTGCCAATGCATCCACGAGATGTGCGGGGCGAGCAAGTGTTAGGGCTTGCCGGGTTTCCTGGTCACGAAGTCCATCCAAAAATGCCTGGACCGCTAGTCGCTCCATTACATTTTCCGGTGTAGCTGGGTACGCAAGACGAACCAAGCTTGCAATATCTGCTTCAAATTCTTGCAACAATTCGCTTGATTTCTGGCATCGGTTCTTCAGCTGTGAGTGATATACGTGTTCAAGGTGGGCTTGGCCATAGCGAAGTTCCAAGTGTTTTACCAGCTATTCATAGTCTTCCTGTTGTTGGGCGGTGAGCGTTTGTAAAATATTTGTTGCTTCGCCACGCATGCCAGTGTCAATGCTGATCCTTTTTCCCCAGCATTCCATCCATTTGCTTTGGCAGCAGCTTCGAATTGTCGGTGGTAGTTTGACCATGAAGTATTTCCGTCGAACTGAGGCGGTTTCAATGCGAGTTTTCCAGGTTCAGCACTAATCTTGAAATTTTTTGGGTCTTTCTGGACTTCCTCCTGGTTGATACTCAGGTCCAGCATTGGGTATTTGTTGTAAGTTTCTGGGGTATGCGCAGAATCCATTCGCTTTTCCAATTCACTGAATTTTTCCTTTATTCTGCCGATTTCTGTCTCGATTCCGCCTTTTATTTCATCATGGAGCGTTTCCTTAATTTTTTTCATTTCTTCCTCCATGTCATCTTTGATTTCCTCTATCTCTGTTTCAACAGTTTCCATTCTTTCTTCCAACCGATTCGCTACACTGCAAACTTCTTCTTTCAAGCTTCTTGAATTTTCTAGAAGCTCTTCTCTCAAATTCTCCTAGTTTTCTAGAAGCTTCACTTCTAAATTTTTCGAATTTTCTTCAAGCTTTTCTTCTAGATTTTTCGAATTTTCGTGAAGCTTTCCTTCTAGATTTTTCGAATTTCCGTGAAGTTTTTCTTCCAGGCTCTTCACATTTTCTTGAAGTTCCTCTTTTAGACAATTCGAATTTTCTAGAAGTTCCTCTTTCAGGCTGACAGAATTTTCTAGAAGCTTTTTCTCCAGACTCTTTGAATTTTGAAGAAATTTATCTTCCAGACTCACCGAATTTTGTTGAAGTTCCTCCTTCAAACTATTCGAATTTTCCAGAAATTTATCTTCCAAGGATTTCGTGGTCTCGTCGAGTTTATTCATTATGGAACTCAAATCAATTTCAGAAACTTCGAATAAGAACGTTTCGGGGTCTTGTCCTTCTTCAATCAGTCCATCTGCAAGTCTTTTCTGGAGTACGGCCTTCTTTCCAGTTGTTTCTAACTCCCGCTCCTCTAACTCTTGCTTCAATTCACTAACTTTAAGGTCAACCAGGTGAACTCTTTTCGGAAACATTTTGTCTTTAATTGTTTTTAACCGAAATATCAGTCTATTGTTTATTTCACACAAAAAGTTTTCAGTTTATTGTCCCGCGACGCGCAAAACTGTCCACTTTGCAAACACTCAAGTTTTCAACGGGTCACTAACTGTCTATTAGGCGCGAACGCGACGAACACTTATTTATTTTAAACATCCCACTTCTGACACCAATGTAGTAAAACTGCACTAACTAATTTTTCTAATTCATTTAAAACACTATTTAAAACAATTATTCACTAAAACATTTACTTCGCTATTTTATTTCTACGGTGTCAGTCTCTATCCGCGAACTCTGGAACTATATTGGTTACTCTCTGTGACTGTCCCTGTCGCCCTCGGCTATCCAGCTTATATACTCCCAAGCAGATTCCATCCATGGCTCTCGATTATTCGGGAGTATAGAACATTTAATCTAGATGGCTCTTCGAACCGTATCGAAGCGATCGATTTTATTCCAGCTTGTTCTCGGAGATTCGTAGGCCAGCATATATGCTGTCGTCGTTGAACGAGGGTGCTTAATTAATTAGGTCAGGGCCGGTCTCGAAATCGTTACAGTACAATCACATATATATGCCACAAGTACGAATATGATATTTTGTACCAATTACTACAACTATTCAATGAAATAAAATATATGATACACTATATTTTTTCTACGACTATTTGAATCATATATAAAATTTATTTTTATTCATAATAGTTACTATCATAAACTTTCACGCCGTAATTGTCGCATAGTTGAAGTATTTTGTTCGTGAAATTATTAACGCGTTCAAGCTGTTTCGGAAAAACATTTTGTATTTTATCTATACAGCTAGCCCGTAGAAAATCAACATTTTGATACAACTATTCATCAGAAAATGAACATTTGAAAACAGCTAACTCGAAGGAAATGAAAATCGGTATTAGAATTTTTGCAGTTGCTGCTCAACTTCTAGTGTAACTGGTATAAACTGTAACTGGTTCATTCGTATATTGAAGGTATATGTTCCTATAAGTATTTACTATATTGCCATCTTGCCCCTCACCCCATTTTTGTCTTTGAATTGTCTTTTTTTTCAATTTGCCTCCATAGCAGTGATCACGTGACATGTATCAGAATCGATTTTTTAGGTTGATCAAAATGCTCAATAAAATTTCAATACTCCACTAATAAACTTTGCGTTCATATGTTACATACTTTTTCTACGCCCATGTCTGTAAACGTCAAAAATCGCACTGTCAACATTCCTAGTAAATGACATTTAACAATAACATGCACGTAATGAGATCTCATAAAATACACGTGCGTTTTGAGAAGAAAACTTACTTGGTTTAATTAAATTACAATCAATTTTTATTTACGTAAGACTTTATTTGGTCTATTTACACAAATTTAGTCAAATGAAAAACATAAAAACTTTTAGCAATAGCGAGATATATTTAGGATTGAAAGAGTGATGCCCCTAAATGTAGGCAGCACGTTATGCAATTTCTTTAAAAATAGGACACGTTTTCTTAAGTAGCATGCTATGAAAATAAATGTCATGTCATTTATATTGTCAATTTCTTGAACAAAATATAATTGTATCCGAACATTTTCTCAACTTGATCTACGAATATGGAATGGAAGAAAATGAATGGGCGTAGAAAAAGTATACTCATGAAATCTTTCATTTCGTGCGTAATGGATTACTTACAACTCCTTTTACGTAATATATTATTATGGCAAGAATGGTATATACATATATAAGAACAATATACCGATTTACATAACGAATTTCAATCCCACGCGGCAATCTCGTACCATCTTTGTGAACGGACGAAATAATGTGTCCGATCACTGACACTGTCGAAACGAAACTGCAATGTAATAATAACGATTTATTACAAATAATAACTGCCCCTTGTGTCAGAGACAATGTTCACTTGTTGACAATTGAAGATCCATTAATATTTCTCCATATTAGAATTTCCTTCTACATCGGCAGAAGCACCTATGGGCGATAGCCATTCGACACCTGTCGATAAATACAATTACTAGTAATAAAATATATACCCATGGCCATGTTTTTGAAAAGCTATTCAATTAGTGAAATAGTTTTTTTAAATTAATTTCGTAATGGAGACAAGGAAGACAGCGGCCTTACTGCAGAATCCTGTATATATTTTGGCGACCTGTAACTGATTATAGAAAACCTATATACCAGCATTAGGATTATATCCTATGTACACTGACTCTTACTTACTGCTGGCATGAATCTGCTAATAAAAATTTAATAGTAATGTAAAGACTATTATACCTGCTGCCTTTGAAATCTTCGTCTCTCTCATCGTCTTCTTCACTACTTAATTCCAAGCTGCACATTTTTCTGTTTTTTTTTTTTTTTAATTCAACAGATGGCCTCACAATTTGATCTACAAAATGATCAGTTTCATATTTCTTTTCGATTGTGTTTTCAGCATTCTCTTTAGGTAATGACTGATTACTTTTTACATTACTTAGTTCATTCTTCTTGCAGTCATCTACTTCTGACTTGACAATCGTTGCTATGTCTTTGCCACGGCAATGTATAGCTGAAATAATTTTTTCAAATTACATTTTTATTCATTGAAAGAAAATCGACCAAATCTCTGTGGTCGCCAAACTTAATTGATTTGCAATGTGATATAAACTCATGATGAAGGGTATGACATTGCTTGATAAAAGATCATCAACTAAAAATAACAGATAGTATGTAAAAAACCAGGCTACTATTTGTACCGTAGCGCTATGGGCGACTTAATGATTTTTTGTGACGCATTCACTGTTTTTGAATGTTCTGATAGCCACGAAAAGAAAAATCCCGTTATGTTCATAGAAAAACGTCAGAGCCAGGGAAAGTAGAAAAAAATGGGGTTATTTTTTAGTTTCTACAGGATAAATGCCTTAGAGAACACTTCTTGAGGCAGTGAGTTTCATAGCTTTGCCGTTCATATCCAGTACTGAAAATAAATGGATGTCCAATGAAAATCCATGTCTGATGGGTATACAAAGTCTATTGTATACAATGGACTTTCAGCTGGAATGGACATAAAAACGATCTTCATTGGAATTCAGTTTGATGCCTGATAGGTATCCAATAGACTTACAACTGGAATGAACGTAAAATGGATTTTCAATGGAAATCTATTGGATGTCTGATGGGTATTCAATCGATTTCCAATGTATGTCCAATATTTCGGACATGTTACATCCAATGGATGTCCATTGGACATATATTGGAGATTGCTGTACATCCAATGGATGTCCAGGATATCCATAGCTGGACGTCCATTGGTTGCCCAATGGATTTACTTGTGTTATCTGGATTGTCACTCTTGATGTTTTTGTTTTCTTTTGGCTTCTTATCCATTCAAAAACTGGAGTATGTCAACTGAATACTTCGTCTTGTTCTGACTGCTCGAGTATTTACCATCAAATACCGAAAAACTCCCTCACTCTTCTTTCATCAGTACCTCTTAATCCACTGCTGCGACCAAATGTTGCCTTTTTGGCTTTGCTTTTTAAGATATACTGGAAAAGTTGTGCTGGATAACTTTACTAGCGCAGGCTAAATATTCAGTTTGACAACACTGTACTTAATTGACTGTACTTGTTAATTTACAAACACACTATACTTCATTTTAACGTTATCATTTAGTGAATGAAGCGTTGTGTTCATAATGTTGTATATGTTTCATATTTGGTACTGCTTCTCCCTGTATTCTGGACAGGGATCATTTGATATGATAATAAAAACTATAATAAAACATGGCGCAGTCGTAAAGAAAACCTACTAATTGAGAAAATATTTGAAATGGAGAACAGACTTCCAGAAAAACTAGCTTTCAGCGGAAATGTGACTGAAAATTTCAAAAGGTTCAAACAGAGTTTTGAAATCTACTTGCTGGCGTCCGGTAAAGATACACAACCAGATAGAACCAAAGTGGCAATTTTATTAAATATAATTGGAGAAGAAGGTATAGAGCTATTCAATACACTCAAGCTAACAAAGGAAGAAAAAGAAGTCTACGAAACGGTGATCAGAGCGATAGAAGATTACGTATCTCCTAAGAAAAATGTACTTTATGAAAGATTTTTATCTATAAAAGAGTTAAGAAAGAGGGTGAACAATTTGATCATTTTCTCACTGATTTAAAGAAATTATCATTGAAGTGTAATTTCAAAGATCAAACTGACTATATGATTCGAGATAGATAGAATAGTCTTAGATATCAGTGACAATGAATTGCAACAAAAATTACTTGAAAAGGGAGATATAACTTTGGATAAGTCCATTGAGATTTGCCGAGCAGCTGAAGTATCAAGGATACACGTTAAAGAAATTCAGGAAAAAGAAAAAAGAATTGATGAAATCAGGAAGAAAAACAAATACTATGAGAGAGAAGGGTCGTCCAGAGGAAATAATCAATCAGGTTATAACCAGAAAGCTGATTACCACTCAAGAGATGGTTTCAATTGCAGAAGTTGTGGCAGATTCCATCAGCCGAGATCTTGTCCTGCTTACGGAAAAAAATGTGGAAAGTGTCACTTATTCAATCATTTCGAGAGGTTCTGCAAAAATAAAATGGTGAAAGAAATCCGTGGCATGAATGAAGATGAATTTAATTCAGATGAAGATGTGCTGATTACTAGTATAGAAATAAATGAAGTTCAGACGAAAAATGAATGGAAGGAAATGATTAAAGTTGAGGACTCATATTTATATTTCAAGATTGATACTGGCTCTCAAGTCAATGTTTTGTCATATATGCATTTTTCTGAAGTGAATGAAAAGGTAGGTGGCGTACTGAATATGAAACAAACAATCCTTGAGTCTTTTGGTGGATTCAAAGTCAAATCATTGGGTCTTGTGAGCATGAGTTGTGAATTCAAAAATGAAAAGTACCTAGAAAAATTCTTTATTGTAGATAAAGGTATTGACCCGATTTTGGGTCTGAATTCATGTATTAAATTACATATTATAAATAAAATTGATGACATTTCTGAAAATTTAACAAAAGAAAATTTCATTGAAATCAATGAAGATATATTTTCAGGAGTTGGAAAATATAATATAGAGTATGATTTGAAACTGAAAGTGAATGCGATACCAGTTGCTAAACCACCTCGTAGAGTACCATTAGCTTTAAGAGAAAGACTTAGAAATTATTTGAATGATTTAGAAAAAAGAGGAATTATATCGACATTTGATGGTCCTACAGAGTGGCTCAGCAACTTGGTGATTATAGAAAAAAAAATATAAGTCTCTGAATATGTTTGGATCCAAAATATCTTAATGAAGCTTTAGAGAGAGAGTATTGTTTGATACGAACATTGCAGGAAATCAGCGTACATTTAACAAATAAATGCTGTTTCTCTGTTTTGGATTTCAAAGAATGTTTTTATCATATTCCTTTAGGTGATGAATCGGGCAAATTATGTGCTTTTGGTACACCATTTGGTGTCTATAAATTCAACAGGCTTCCTTTTGGTTTGAATTGTGCTCTAGAAATTTTTCAGAAGTACAATTCAAAAATATTTGGTGATATACCAGGTGTAATAGTATACTTTGATGATTTGTTGATTGCGGGATCATCTCCTGAAGAACATGATGAAATACTGAAAACACTTGTCGAAAAAGCCAGGAAATTCAATGTAAAATTCAATGAAAATAAAATCCAATACAGACAAACATAAGTGCGGTATTTGGGACATTTATTTGATAGAAATGGCATGCATCCTGATGATGAAAAAAATTAAGGCTATAAAAAAAGATTCCAGAAAATAAAAAACAGTTACAAAGTTTATTAGGAACTATCTCAGGAGTTTTATTCCCAATCTATCGGACCTTACTGGGTCATTGCGGGAACTTCTGAACGTCATACGATATCTCCAAATAAAATAAAAAATATTAATAGTTTTCCCCCCGTTTTAGCCAATTTTGATGAGAAAAAAGAAACCATTAAACAAACTGATTCCTCGAAAGATGGAATTGGTTGCTGTTTATCACAAGACAACAAACCTATTGTGTATGCATCTAGATCTCTTACTGAAGCAGAGAAAACCTATGCTCAAATTGAAAAAGAATATTTAGCAATAATTTTTGCTTGTAAAAAGTTTCATTATTACGGTAGGACGTTTCAGGTAGATTCAGATCATAAGCCACTTCTAAGTATTATGCAAAAAGGGGTATCACCAAGACTTCAAAGAATGAAAATGAAACTAATGAAATATGACATTCAACTCAAGTATAAACCAGGTAAATATCTCCATATTGCAGATTATTTGTCAAGAAATTTTTTACAAGATGAAATTGACGATGATACAGATCTTACAGAAATTGTTCATACTTTAGAACGTAATATTAATGTAACAGACTCTAGAAAAAATGAATTCAAAAGGGAAACATTAAAAGATCCAGTTCTTCAAAACGTAATAACGATGTGTACAAAAAGTTGGCCCAGGAATATAAGAAAAATTTCTTCAGATAATTTAAAATCATTTTAGAGTGTTCGTTCAGATATTCATTATTCAAACGGTATTTTGTTTTTTAACGACAGAATTATTGTTCCATCTTCGATGAGGTACAATATGATTAAGCAACTTCATGCAAATAACTTTGGTATCATGAAGATTCAGCAAAGGGCGAAACAAATTCTGTACTGGCCAAAAATGGAACAGGACATTCAAAAATTTGTTGAAATGTGTAGTGCATGTGATGAATTTAAAAATTCGAATCGTAGACAAGAAATATTGTTGCATGACATACCTGACTCTCCGTTCAACAAAGTAGGTACTGATATATTGGAATATGGTGGAGAGTAATTTTTGGTTGTAGTTGATTATTTGACAAAATGGATTGAGTTATCAAAATTAAAAAACAAAACGTCGACTTCAGTTATAGAGGCTTTGAAAAATATATTTGCTGTTCATGGGGTACCCTTAACAGTAGTTACTGATAATATGCCTTTCGATTCGTTTGAATGCAAAACGTTTGCCAACCAATGGGAATTTCAATTTATAACATCGAGCCCTAGATACCCTTGTTCTAATGGATTGGCTGAAAGAGCTGTTCAAACAATGAAAAACATATCACGAAAATGTGATGACCTGCCTTTGGCTTTGCTTGAGTATCGTAATACACCGGTATCAGGTTTGAATAAATCTCCAGCACAGTTACTTTTCAACAGAAGATTAAGATCACTATTACCAATATGTGATTCACTTTTGAAACCGACCATAGTAAATCATGAATTTGAAAAATCTTGTTTGACAAATAAACGACAGAATGATAAGAAATATTTTGACAAACAAGCAAAGAGAAAAGACGAAAAATATCAAGTTGACCAAGATGTACTTTTGAGAGAAAATGGTGTGTGGAAACCAGCAAAAATAGTAAAAGTTGCTGAAACTTCAAGATCTTATTGGGTTAAGAAAGATAATGGAAATGTTGTTAGGAGGAACAGTTTTCATTTGAGAAATAAATGTAACTATAATTTTTCAAACCTCTGTAATTATAGTGATGATGATGAAGATGAAGAATCTTTGTGCAGAACTAATCTGCACATGAATAATTCATATGTGAATGCCATGAATGATAGTCATATAGGTGAAAGAATAGAACATGTTGATAGAGAGCAAGTGAGTGATGAAGGAGGTCTGATTGTAGATGATAATGAGTGCCTCAAAAATAATGTGAGTCTGGAAGGTTAACGAAAGAGGTTTATTCCAAGAAAATTTAATGATTTTGTTATGTTTGAAAGTCCAATTTTATGGTTTTGTCATGTTTTGACTGTTCCATTGGTTTGTCGGTAAAAGGGAAAGATGTTGTATATGTTTCATATTTGGTACTGCTCCTCCCTGTACTCTGGACAGGGATAATTTGATATGATGTAACTTGTCAGGTAGACTTAGAAGTTGTCAGATATTTTGTATTGCTGAAGATAATAAAAACTATAATGAAACACATAACTTCTCACAATAAAGCATATTTTGACTTTGACTACTATCAATGCTAACCACTTATAACAAACTTAAAACCGCATCACTTATATATTGAAATATAACATCTCGAACATCTAAAAATATCTAGACTACAATAAGAATATTCGACATTATGAATTAGAATATAACTAAGTGTTTTCAAAACTTCCGATTGAGTTCTCAGAAGGCTTGAAAATGTTCCACGGCGTTTCTGAACAGCTGGCGTCAATGATCTGGTTAGTTTCCGTGTTTTGACATGGTCTTTTGTGGTTGAAATCCCGAAACATTTCGACTGCATCTGCGGCAGTCAGTTTCAGTGGCGTGAACGAAGTACCCTTCTCGGCGTATCAACTGAAACTGACATGCCGTTTGGCGCGTACTTTCTGCAAAGGTGAATACACATAAATCACAAAAAGGCGCCAAAACAAAGCCAAGTCACCACCAGCGGGAACTACGCGCCAAAACGGCATCGTAAATAGGGTACCAGGAACGAAAGATTCACTATCAGTTGATACGTTGAAAAGAATATTTCTACGCAATTGCAGACGAAACGATTGGACATTTTAAACGAAGAAGACCACGCTAAAACCTGTGAACCAACCAGAACAATATTGTACATACTTGTTTCTTTCGCTAATATTTTTGTTTTGATTTCAACTACAATTATTAGATAAATGCATACCTATCTCCGCTTTTTCATTCAACTCATCCTGAATAGCTGACCGTATGAGCTCATCATACTCATTGAACTTATAGCTCATGGCCTGTCGACGTTGTCTCAACTGATATATAGGCTCATCACTGCTACTCTCAGATTCAGACCCTGGGGATTCAGAGCCAAGAGAACTCGATTCTCTATTTTCTGTTGGAGATCCTCGTTTGTTCTTATGTTGTTCCTTTTCTCGAGACGGTAACACATTGTTCAAACTAATACCTACATAAGCAAGACGTTCTTTACGTCGATCCTCAAGACCTTTTTTGGTTAATTTTTTGTCATATTCTATCAGTTCAGCATGTAGATTCTCAACGAGTTTAATCTAAAATGAAAGATGCAATTAGGAAAAAACATATGTGAATGGACGTAATTTTTGAAAAATACTCTAGAATCCATCAAAAAATAAACACTAATTCATTTCAATTCAATTCGATTTTCCGAAGCATAATGCCCTAAGCGACACAATAACTTAGTTCTCACAAATGATAACTATAATAATAATAATTTATTTCCATAAAAAAGTATTACAGTATTACAGTAGACATATATCAAAGAAATATTTAGGAAATGAAATTTGGAGGTGTTTATACTAGTTAAAAAATGTTATATCAAATCTAGTAGGGTAACATGGGAACTATGAAGTTTCGGGAGAAACTTGTCCATTCACCCATGTCCAAATCTAGAATCTTTTAACATATTACCAATAGAACAGAATAGAAACTTTTCGGAATTTGTTGATTTTATTACCTACTTATACCAATAATCAAGTGATACTGATTTATTGTCAAAGGTAGATGTTTATCTACGACTTTGACAGGTAGACAACTATTCGTTGTTCTGACCAACCCAAGACTCAATCAAGTTTTTCGTGCGTTAGAAGGAACGCAAACATAATCTGAAGTGAATAGTGTTTTTGATCTTTATTCACTTTATAATATATTATATACAGGGTGTCCCAAACTCGTTGGCCTATTAGAAGTTTCTGGAAAAGGGGAGGTGGGATTATTTTGAAAATTTGGTTTCTTGGATAATCAGTTCTGCTCTATCGATCTAAAATATATTCAACCGCTTCTATCGAAAAGTAGCAACAACTTTGATATTTTAAATGGATTATTCTGTATAATATTGCATTTTTCGCTTTGCCATTGCTTTTCGAGAAATTAATTAATTTCCTTATTTTTTGTACGAAACATAGCTTCAATTAAATGTTTATTACTGCATTATTTGACTATGAAGAAAGCTGAGATTTTGAATGTAATTTGACAATGTCCTGTCTTTTAGTAATACCAAGGGAATTCGGTCTTCATTATACAGGGTCGTTGAAAATTTGTGATCTTACCGATACATACTAAAGTGGTGAAAAGGGCATTTTTTCAAATGGAACACCCTGTATATTATCAAATATCCTAAAAGACAATTGAATTTTCTTTCAAATGATGTATCATGTTCCTATACATAGATAGTCAGGTTTCCGAAATAAAATCAAGTTTTCTATAAAAATTGGATTTTTTTCCATATTTTGTATTGGATAAATATGAAATGTCATGTAACATGTCAT
Organism: Chrysolina americana; assembly: GCA_958502065.1. Classification (NCBI taxonomy): domain Eukaryota; kingdom Metazoa; phylum Arthropoda; class Insecta; order Coleoptera; family Chrysomelidae; genus Chrysolina; species Chrysolina americana. The sequence continues at coordinate 29,094,654 of OY293417.1, forward strand.
TACGATAATTCGAAAATTAGTAAATTAATAATAAAACGTTTGCGCGTTCACTAACGTAAATTTTATTCACGGCACAATACTATCATTTTCAATTTCCAGTATAACGATTTGAAATAGGTGATATTTCCCATTTGAAATGATCTGTAGTGTGCTGTGACCAGAAAAGAGCAAAACAATCTGTTGGTTTGATAAACAGTGAATTTAATTGTATTTCTGTCAGAAAGAAGTATAAAAAATGGTTAAAATGCATATTCAACGGGAATGTTGAAGCGCCAAGAAATCAAATGAAGCCGATAACTGGAGATGAATTAAATTAATGTCTTGGGGTATTTCGATGCCCATCCTCATGTATCATTAAGAAGAGCTACTGTGGATTTAGGTATGATTCGCACTTCGATATGGAGAATTTTAAAGAAACATAAAATGCATGATTATATTCATAAAAGCTCATGCTCTACATAGAGGTGATCCTCCAAAACATGTTGATTTCTGTGAATGGATTTTAACATGGACTTATGAAGACCCAAATTTCCTTCAGAAAATTATATGGACAGATGAATCTAAACTTTCAAAAGAGGGAATATTTTATTGCAAAAACAATCATTTTTGGGCTACAGAAAATCCTCATTTTATAAAAGAAATAGAAATAGATAGATAGAGATATCCTTTATTAGTCCTTTGTAATAAAAACCTTTTCAGGTGTACAAAATTGGAAGATTATTCACTGTGGAGTTGACTTCCGGTAACTTATTCACCAGCTCACTGTTGCTATTTTCTGGTATTTCTTGTACCGGATTATACGAGACTGAGGCATTCTCTCTGTTGGCGTCCTTGGACATATTCACCTGTTGAATTTCGTCCATGAGTGATATATTATTTCTTTTTTCTTCATTAGGAAATCTTATGTCTGTAGCTTCAAAGACTTGTCTTTTTTTAATGTTCACTTTCTCTACTTTCCATTCTGTAGCAGCAGATTTCTTTTGCTTTACTTTTATGATGTTGATTTTGATTTTTTTAGGCTTATGTTCCATGGTGTGATTTTCTTTTCTCTTCCCATATTCATCACAAATACTTCCATCTGTTGGAGATTGCAATGATTCTTCATTTCTCAATGATAAAATTCTACTTGGCAACAGGGCAGAGTGGTTGTCCAGAGTGCTTTCAGTTTGTGAGGATCTATCATGAGTCATTTTTATTTCTATTTGTTTTTGTTGTTCCATTATTTTATCAGTTTGTGTTCTCGCAAAAACAAGCTCCTCTTTCTTATCAGAGACTTGGTTTTTCATTAGTGCTTTTATTGTGGATTCAAGGTTTTCAGTAATTTGATTTTGTTGTTGAATTTTATTCGTTAAATCCCCTTCCATTTCAATGGCATCTTCGTAGAATTTGTTGTACTCTATTTTCATTTTTTCTATAATATTGTTCTTTTGTATAATCTCGTGTTTTAGTTCTTCTATACTTGAGGAATGTATCACTATCACTGTCTTTGTCATGGTCTGGTTCTAATACACAATCCTTGCATATTATTTTGTGTACTTATAGGACTGTTTTTCCATGAATTCTTTCAGCACAGCTGTAGTGAAATACTGCGATGCACTTTACACAAACATAATATGGATTTACTGTTTTTTTTACAACAGTTAAACATGAAATTGTTGTTTTTATTGGAGCTTCTATCACGAACATATTCACTAGCCGCCATAAATTATCGTATAGTCTTTATGAAGAAAACTTGAATTCAAGAAAATATTTGAATATATTGAGAACAATAGTTAGTGAATTTTTGGACAATTTGCCGCTTCATGAATATCGAAGTTGTTGGTATCAGTTGGACGGCCTTAGCCATCGCGATCCCCGGATCTAACTCCATAACATACAGATTGTATATGAAACATCAGTGAATTCGAAAGACGAATTGAAACAGAAGATAATTCGTGCTTTCGAGGAAATTCGACCAGAAGAGGTTCAAAGAGCAACCACCAACCATGTAATGACTTCGATTCACGAATGTTTGCGTGCAAATGGCCAGCACTTCGAACACATGAAAAAGCGATTAATTTTACCTTCATTTGTTTATTGATTGGAATATAAATTGAGTTCTACTAAGGTGAATTATGATTTCTCAACGCAGACACAGGTTTTTCAGATACCCTGAATGCAACTTCCTGATTTTTTCGGCTCATGCAATATTATTTTTTGCCAAGTTTTGGTTTTGGCAAAGACTCTAAAGAAAAAAATTAAAAGTATCAATATCCAACGAACAGTTAAGTATGGGACTAATTCCTCAAAAATTAATCAGATTTTCATTTGAATAATTATTATCTTCCACTTTGATTCTTTTCTAATAAAATTTACGTTACTGAATGCGCAAACGTTTTATTATCAATGTACTAATTTCCGAATTATCGTAATGACATGTTTCATGACGTTTCTTATTTACCCAATACAAAATATGGCAAAATAATCCAATTTTAATAGAAATCTTGCTTTTATTTCGGAATCCTGACTCTCTAGGTATAGGAACATGATACATCATTTGAAAGAAAATTCAATTGTCTTTCAGGATATTTGATAATATACAGGGTGTTCCATTTGAAAAAAATAGTATCTTTCGCTGATATTTTTCAGCGTAGTTTTTTTAAAGTTCATATTATAGATGAGTTTCCATAACCATATTTTATTCGACACAAACTTTTTGAAATATTTTGAACAATTCATTGAAGGATATTCGTATCTGCAATTAGAAACTCATAGTGAACAACCAAGTTATTCATCGAGTTGTCCAGAATTTCAAGCAATAATAGGAACGGGTGCAGAGTTTCATTAGAAATAGAACATCTTGCATACAATATGTCTGATTCAGAAGATGAATTCAATTCCACCGCTCAATTTTTCAGAAATCACTACAAAACTGGCTAACTTTGGACTCACCCCGTATATGGGGAGTCCGTGTAGAAACCAATATACTTTAAAGTGGATTCGAGTTGGCTTATCGAACAAACGATGCGTAGTTGTTTTGGTTGATATATTCGAAATAGTATCGTCACAATGGCCATTTGAAATTTTGGAAAAGTGAACTTCAGCACTCATAATCGAACTTATTGAATTTAGGACGTTGGTGCAATGGAGACGTTTGATCAGCATCATGAGGTCTATAACATATAAAAAAATCAAGCAAATTCACCGAAAGCCAATTTCCCATTGATGCGGTGCGTGGTCCTTTGAACAAAAGATTTTTTTTTTGAAATGGCTGAAATCAAGATGTAACCTAATAATATAAATAAAAAGCAGACATTGATAAGTAAAATTTACTCATATATTCTGTTACCACAAAATCATTCGTCTGTATAAGTAGTCCTCATTATTTGACATCAACATATCACCTTTCAGTACTTCAAAATTTCCCTGTTAAGTTATTCGTTTCTATTTTTCCATTTTAATGATTGTTTATTGAACATCAAAGAAAACCTCAATTTGCACAGTATGTTATACCATTTTTTACTTTTATGTCTATATAATTGATTGTATTGTATCGTAGCCTTCGATATGTCAAATAAAATTTTTCGAAAGCTCGGTTAGCAAAAATGAGTATCCTTCTTCCGGTCGATATAATTTCCTCTTTATAAAGGATGGGGTTCTATTAGTTTATCACTACAGAATATGGACAAACAACAACAAAAAACCAAGTGCTGGTGTAAAACTTACATGAAAATTGCCTCCTTAGAAACAGGAAGATATTTCTACTCAAATGTAGAACTCATGGTGCTCTTCCCTACCATATAATTAAGATAGAATCGAATAATGGGAGAACTGGACAACTAGTATTCAATTTCATTGAAAAACTAAAGAATAAAATTCTGTCCTTCGAAACTAGGGTAACGCATGATAATCTCTTACAGTTGGAAAGTCTACTGAATAATTAATTTAACGAAATTACAAAATAATTCCCACTCAGATATGGAACGAATTTCAGAACAGACAAAAAGTTAAGAGTACAATCGTTCATTTTTTCTCATAAAAAAAGCGCAACATCAATAAATTCAATAATTTGAAAAATGATAAGAAAGATAAATTGAAAGTAGTAGATAATTGGTTAAAAAATCTAACTGATATTGAGATTCTAAACGATATCTTGGCCTTATCTCTTGGGCACAAGTAATCGACCAGAAACAAAAGAGATCAAAATTACTCATTTATTGGTAGATATAGGAAATTTGATATCTAATTTGGATGATAACAAAAGAGATATATTCAGGTCCCAAATCACAAATATTTTGACAAATTTCCTTCATAAACCTAAATCTTATTGTTACTTTTCATACATTCATAAAAAAACTAGACAGTTCATTAATGATCATCGTGAAATGATCATTACGAAATCTGATGAAGGTAATGTCACTGTTGTCATGTCCAAAGTACAATATTTTGATTTATAATTAGAACAGTTGAAGAGAAATATATATTACAAAATTAAACCATAATCCAACTTCAACCATCCAACAAAAGTCAAATGCACCCATTAAAAAAAATTATGACCAAAAACTTATTTCTTTCAGATAAAAAAGAATTCACTACAATTCCATCACTCAAAAATTTGATGGTTTACCAAAAACTCACAAACCTACCCTGAGTTTGAGACCAATCATTTCCTCCATAGATGCTCCTAATAGTAAAATTTTACAGTTAGTCACAAATATCTTGACTGTTTCCTATAATCATGACAATGAATATTATGTAAAAGACAAAAAATTCAAGTACCCACAGGTTTTGTCATTATAAGTCTAGATGTCGTTTCACTTTTCAGTAATATTCCACTAAATTTAATAAAATTAAGTATTGAAAAACATTAGGTAGATATAAGTACCCATACGAAATTAACAAAGTCTGTTTTCATAGAAATAGAATTAATTTTTGACACTACTAGAGTCACTCGTCAGCGATCACGGACCAAGAATTATGGTGTCAAAACTGATGGAATACATCTTTTTAGCATGCAACGTTGCCAAATGTGGTTTTACTACATATGACGTCACAATTTGATTTTCGCTTTTTTTAAAAAAGATCATGAAATAAATTATAAAATACAAAATACGTATCCCCTATTTTTGGAAACGCTATACATTCATGACAAAATCAAAATGTAGTAGAATTGCCCATTCTAGCTCAATATGTACCTAATGCATGATTTGTTGGCTTTTATTATACCCAAATTACAATTTAGGCTTACTTTTGTTGATATTGATGACAATGAAGAATATTACCAAAATTTGATTTTTACCATACAATTTTTTTTTTCGATTCCTCTTATAGTTTTCGAGATATTTAAATATCATCGGACACTGTGACGTCACTTTACAACAGTCGCTCATTGCGTGCTTTACTCTCGTACTGTGTGTATAAAGTCTGCATCGAAAATTGATAAAAATGTCAAATCCAAAAACTATAAAATCGTTTAAAAGTGTTTGAATACAACTAGAAATGTGACCAAAAAATTGTTTTTATTGTTCCTTTCGAACTTTAAAGTTGGAAAAAATTGATGCAAATCATGCAGGAGGTGAGATTCACCCGGTGTCAAAAGTTGTGTTCATTGTTGCCAACATCATTTTAATGTTAGTATATGTTTACTTCAGTACCAGTAAAAAATGTAGGACTAACTAATATTTGATGAAGGATGAATTTTTTGTAATTTATGTGGGTCAACTGTTGTTAACATTTTTTTTGTGTTACTTTGCTAGAGAGAGTGTTTTAAAAGAGTTTACTTTTTAGGTACTCGGGCTTAATAATGGAAGATTTACCATTCTTATAGGTATATTTTTTCTTTATTTCAGAGTGAAAGTGGCGTGGAAAACAACGTGGGGTATAGATTAGTTGGAGGTAAAATCAAACTTTAAAAAAGAGTTGTTCCACATAAGTTTGAATGCCAAAAACCAACTAACATGAAGCCTGAAAGGTTTGCAGTACACAAACGAAAGCAAATTGAATTTTTTTAGAAACTCAAACACGAAGAAAATCAGTCATACCCGAGAAAGTATTTGTTGATTGTTTTCATGAGGATGATAAAATAGAAAATCCATTACTTACCTACATGATAACAATAATCAAAGCATAGAAAAGTTTATAAATCACGAAGCCATAAAACAACAATCACTAAAGAAAAATACTTCAAGGAGAAAAAGAACAATACAGTCGAAAATCAACGATGAGTACTTACAAAAAGCTGATGAATACAGTTTCAATTTCCATTTTAGCCGATTCCTATTTAATCAACCGATTCCTCTTTAATCACAACTACAAAACATGATATTTACGAGAAATATACACACCTTCGGAATTAGATGAAACAGAATATGAATAAAGTTTTTTCGTAACCTATATATGGAAAGAGCAGCTCTTATGTGCCTAAAGAACCTCAACTATTACTATAGTAATACCTAAACAATGTTAATTTGGCATAAATATCTTGTCTACACATTGTACACAAAGAAATATAATGATTACATCGAAAAAAATTCGCCTTCATCAATGTAATGTCACCACCCTTGTACTGAATTTTGGATGTAGTAACTGCAATCATACGGCGTATTATTCCATCCATAGCTTCTTTAGTGAAGTCACTCATCCATACTATCTAATATTATACTCATAATCCTATTATTGTAACAATGATTGGCATAAAAACTTGAGTTAATAACGTTATTGTGGTCGAACATAGGCAAGGAACATCCAATAGAAAAGCAATTAATGAATACGGTGAAAACGTTGCGTTGTAAAATGACGTCCCGTGAGTATGGCGCGCTCGCCGAAATACTTGAAAAGGACGGAAACTAAAATTATACTACTTGCTTGATTCAAATGAAACAAAATCAAGTGTTTTTCTAAACATTCAGGTTACACGGTCATACAATTTTAAATCATTTAACAGACCCAGTGACATTCTTCTTTTGTGTAATACGATTGGACTGTATAGATGATATTCAATCTACTTTTAATAACTATAATGTATTTATACAATTCTTATCCATTTCCATTCTTGATAAAGTTATTGTACAATACCACTTCTAGTACTAATGAACCAATTACAGATCAATATAAAAATGAAGATATTCAAATTATAAAATATTGTTCTCTACCTTACATACCTCAACTTTCTAGCGAAATCATAAACGTATTCAAACACGAAAAAATTATAAAAATTGCACAAAAAAATTAAACCTTTAGAAAACTTGTTCACTAAATTAAAACAAAAAATATTCAATAACTGGAAAATCCAATGTAGTTTATTGTTGGTAATCTTCAGCCATCATCCTTTCTGTTCAGGTTGTTTGGACATTTTTCAATTTCGATAGCTTCTCTGGTAATTCGAGAGTGGAAGTTTTCGTCGCTTATTAGTGTTTTCGAAATCGATATTGTCATGTTGCTAACACATGTTGGCACATAGATGACGTGGTGATATTCCCCTTCACTGCTGTGCACAGAACATGTCAGTGAAGTTGTTTTCTGTATTTGTGGTCCAAGTTATTTCAAATGGGATCAAACTCATACACGAAATGGCGAAATAGCTAATATGTTTTACGTATACGGTCTTGCCGATGGCAATTGCTAGGCATCGAGCGCAAATTCACCAGACATTCCGAAGGTAGGAAGACCGTTGACTACTAGGACACTAGAAGAAGCTGTTCTCCAGGCAATCGAAGAAAATCCACAGACAAAAGAGAAACATTGCGTAAAATCTGTACGGTCATCACAAATTAGTTTGGTTGATTCTTAAACAAAAACAGTTGTATACACAAGCATTATTGACCCGATATTTTCTTCCCGATGGAACATTTTTACTAAGACAAAAAGTATGGTATGCATGATGGAGCACCAGCGCCTCTTAGTTTAATAGTTCGTGAATTTTTTCAACAGCGATTTAGAAACAGATAAAGTGGTCGAGGAGCTGAAGTTTCCATTCCATCGATTTTTTTGTGGGGTCACTTGAAGGCCCTATTTTTTACGGTGCCAGTAGAAACACAAGAACAACTTCTTCAACTAATCATTTCTAGATGTCACGCTATCCGCAATGCACCGGAACGTGTACGTGGTTTCGTAAGACGAGCCGAAGCATAATGGTGCAAGGTTTCCATTTCGAACCATAACTTTTCTATCTTTAATAGAAATAGAAAAAATTTTTTCTTCACTACTTAAATTAATGTTGACTTCAAACATCTTGTCATTCTACATTTGCATTGATGATTTCATATCTCATCAACTCAAAAACAGTTTCTCGCTGCAAACTCTGCCAAAAACTTCTTTTTCACACAAAAATGTTCGAAAAATCGAATTTTCCACTAGAAAACGTGATACAGGTACGTTAAAAAAAATTATGACATTTCAAATGACTGAAAAGATATATAGGTAGCGCCACCCCCACGAAAGATACAAATTGATATCGAAATAGTCATTGAAAAACTCTATCTTATGTCAAAATTTATCGAATTTCACAATTATTTTGAAATTATTCAACTTTGACACTCTGTATCTCAGAAACGAATAACTAGCAGAAATAAGTTTATACTAACTTTTCTCCTTATTCTGACGTCAGAAACATGCTCCTAAATTTTGTACACGTACTTAAGAAATATCCTGTATGTACAACACATTTACCAAACACAATTACAAAGACTTACACAAACAAAATTAAAAAGACTTACACAAACAAAATTAAAAAGACTTACACGAACACAACAGTATACATATTACGACTACTGAATTATACATTGATTATACTGTAGTGAAAATGCACTAAACTAATTTTGTTAATTTATTTAAAACTCGTCTTAAACAATAACTTAATTCATTTCAAGCAATTATATCAGTCACTATTTCAATTTATCTTAACTGTCGCTGTCTGTCTGCGGACTCTCGAACTATATCTGACTGTACGCCCTTCGACTCTCTACAGTTCTCGAATTATCATTTTTATTATTTTTCTTTCTTTGTATCTATATATTATGATTATTCAATATTTTATATATTATGATTTATAATTCTCTCAATTAATTTCACACATGATCATGGACAAGTTTTGAACTCATTTGATCATGTTTCCATGATGAACTTATTAATAGCTACTGCGTTACTTGAGATGGGCCTCCGCCCCCCATAATAAGAATGGAAGACTCTGCCCCCGTAAAGGGATCCCATTTTTAACGTCGATCCCCAATTCAACATAACCTCAATCTGTCATTTGTCAGTATTGCCACCTTAGTTTCGTAACGTCACAAACTACGCTTTTCCCATGACTATTAAACAAAAAAGATCAGCGAACTGACGATTTGAATCCGGCATCTCTATCTTCGTAAGCGGCAGTCCTATCAATGCGGCTGTGAACTGTGTTAGTCAGAATAGTCGAATTGGTTGTTGATATCAAATACAGTAATATCAAAAGTAACAAATATGATCTCGCCAAAACCTAGTGCATTTTTTGTTGTTGTTTTAAATTGTTTTTCCCGTTAACCAGCTGTCATCCCCCCACGAAAGACAGCCCTCAGAAGTCGAAACTTGTGTGAGCTAAGGATTAACGAGGTCTTACCTTTTAACGTGCGATTCCTTGCACGAGACCAGTGACCATGCTGGGGATCGAACCCACGTCCCTCTGACTGATAGACTAGCGCTCTACCATCATGACCACTGCGGCCCATAATTTGATTTGTTCGATATGATTGTGAACCGAGTTGATATATATGATTGAATTGGTTATTTATATGAAATGTATCAATATTGAAAGTAAAGAAAATATCTCGGTTAACCCAGTGCCTTTGATCGATACGACTGTATGTAATTATGATTGAAATCAGTTAGGTATAGATATAAAAAAAATTTTGGTATTGAAATATACAAAAATATGAGATAAAGCGCCCCACGCTTTTTTCACAGTGATACTAATATTTTTCATTTAAGGCGGCTACAGGTTTAAAGATAAGCAGTCAAAAGTTGCTATTCAGTGGTTACTATTGGAAGAGAAGGCGAGAAATATTAATATTCAACATGCTGCCAAGGGGTCCGAGGCTTTAGTTTGTGGCGTTAAAGTCGATTGTCGGTCAAGAAACAAACCAGATATTTGAGTTTCAGGGATGTTATTTCCACGGGTAAGTGTTTGATATTTCGAAGAGATCAACCTTTGAAAGATAATCCCTCCGAGACTCTGACTTTTCGTTATGAGGCTACTCAAGCTAAACTCGAGAGATTCCGGTCACTGGGATTTGACGTAATTGAAATGTGGGAATGTGAATTCCGAAAACACTTTCTACAAATAGCGAACTGAATCACTACACCGAATCACACACCTTTTCGACTCAACTACCTCTTGAGCCTCGTGATGCTCGTGATACCTCGTGGTGGTCGTACAGAAAATGTATTTGGCTATTACAAAATTAAGGAAGGAGAAACATACCCCTGGGTATGTAAATATGGGAAATTTCCTGTTGGCCATCCTAAAGTTCTCGTTGGTTCCGACTGTTCATCGTTGGATATTTCTTCGATTTCAGCAATCATCAACTGTAAAGTTCTTCCCCTTCATCTTTGTTGCATCCAGCTCTTTCTCAAAAAATTAATAATAAATTAATGTTTGTATCATGCCGAAGCTGTGGTGAAACATTCAACACAGGGGACTGTCATCACTCAGATAACCCAACGCGCCCTCATAGGGACGTAGGTGGTTGAGGAGTTAATGAAAGATATGAGTGTGGGCTATACATGTTTGGAAATTTTTGAAATTTGGAGCTATGACTCCATAAAATTTGACAGAGAAAACAGCTATTCACAGCTATGATAAATAAATTTCTCAAGATCAAGCAAGAGGCGTCGGATTGGCCTTCGCATTGTCATACTCAGGGAGAAAAAGAAAAATATATTGAAGAATTTCTACAACGAGAAAATATACAACTTGACTTTTTGAAAATCTGCAATAACTCAGGATTGAGATGCCTAGCTAAACTCATGCTCAATTTGTTTTGGAGTAAATTTGGTCAACGTGGAAACCAGTCCAAAACAGCTATCATGAATCAACCCCATGAAATATTTGCTATGCTTTCCGATCCCACAATCGTTGTCAACACCATACTTCCTGTAAACGAAGAAACTATTATCGTTAATTGGGATGATTGTTACACCCCTCTACCGACTGTTAATGTTGTATTGGCCTCCTATCTCACAACTCTTGCTCGATTGAAACTCTGCAACTACCTCCAAAAACCCAATGACAAAGTTTTGTATTACGATACGGATTCTGTGATTTATATATCCAGACCTGAAGATTACAAAATTCCTACTGGAGAATTTATCGGTAATATGACAGATGAATTAGGCTCTGGAATTAGGCTTGGAATGAAAAACATCAGAATGAAGAAGTGGTTTGCAAAGTTAAGGGTATTTCCCACACACTTGAGGCTCTGGAAACTATAAATTTCGAAAAAATTAAAGAAATGGTTTTACACCCCTCAGAACCTATAAGTATATTGTCAAAACAAATCAGGCGAACACAGGAGCATGAAGTAATAACCAAAAATATTTCTAAAAATTACAGAGAAAGTTTCTCCCAGATCACAGTTCTGTTCCTTTTGGATTCAAAAACCAAAATTACATTAAATATCATACTATTGACGGAGATATCAGCTGTAAATCACGCCTATCTACACACCCTGCCTATCCCATTCTCAAATCATTATGGAAATCAACAACAAAAGAACAAAAACAAGAAAAAGCAATGTACTCACAATTACTTTATTTTCTCATCTTAACATTTCCATATTTTTTAACCTAAAAATACACTTTTATCCTCAGCAATGAAGCAAGTAAATATATGTGTTGAAACATACATATTCATTTCTTACGAATTATTTCAACTGAACAACAGGCATTCAATGATAAGATTGGAATAACCCTAATTGATTTTCATTATTCTCAACCTTTAAATATTCCGAATTGGACACCTGCAGCAAGGTGAGAAGAATTTCTTCTGATTAATTTCAGGAAACTGTGAATTCACGACTTGCAATATTTCGAGTTGGACACCTGAAATCCAATAAGAAGTAATGAATATATGAAACAAGGTAAGAAGAATACCTCCTGATTGATTTCCAGAAACTGCGTATTCACTCCTTGCAATATTTCGAGTTGGACACTTGAAATTCAACGGAAGTAATGAATAATAATAATAATACTCCCTCATAAACACTCGTAGAGTGTACCCAAAGGCATAGCCTGTGCGGGTAGAGGACGGCTATTATTATTATTTGCCGTGGCGCTCCGGGGCGACTTACTGATATTGTCGGTGGTGTATTCCCTTTTCAGCTGTAGGAAAACCCGGAAAACCTACAGCACCACCCCGGTTGGTCGGTGCGCACTTCAAGCTAGCACCAGACGTCGGGATTGGCATCTAGGCAACTCACATCACACTTGATTCACAACAAGGCATGTGGCCACCTAAAGAGACCCGTGTACTTGATAAAAAAGATTCCGTACCCGAGCCTCGAACGTCTGTCTGATGCGAGCTAGAAGTTCCACTGCTAGAGACCTTAACCACTGAGCCACCGACCGAATGAAAGGTCGATAGAAATATACTGTTGATTGATAGTTACTGTACTTATGTGTATTTAAACTCTGAAATATTTCGATTTGGAAACCTGAAATCCAATAAGAAGTTGTGTCGCCTGTTATTTTACCATTCAAACTACCTTATTTTTCATGTTTCCAAATATAGTTTCATCAACCCATCAGGGGTCAAAGACTTAAAAAAAAAAATGTATCTTTTGGGGATTTTTGCACATCTATTAGGTGAAATTTAAAGTGGTCGTTCGCTTCGATCTCAAGAAAAATTATTAGGTAAACTTCTTTGTGATTGAATCGAAGAATTGTGGTATTTCCCAGGGACCAATTGCATAGGTATTTTGTGAATGATCATTTTTATTCAAACACTCATGGTATGCCCTAGGGATCAGATCTCAGAGCAACTTTTTCTTATACGACGTCATGACTTTCAAGTATCATATTTTCCATTCACATTATGGGGCTCCATTATGGGGGGCGAAGGCCCGTCTTAAGTAACGCAGTAGCTACTCTTGTTAGTATATTTTAAACAATGTATTTGTCATTTTCAGAGAAAAAAATAAATAAATAATAAATAGGGCGACTCATTCAGATAGCTCTCGAATCGACGATGCCAATCGGTTAGACAATGCCATTCGATTTTATTCCTTAGCGAGGTCTCGTTCCTTCTTGGACGTTCTGAGTCATCGTATGAACCGCTAGCGAGCGTAGATATGATGTTTATAAGCCAAGGTCAATTAATTAGCGCACAGGGCTGGCCTTTAAAATCGTTACATTGCCCCCTTCTTGAAGACGTTCGTCCCGAAATGTCATTCTCGGAGTATGGAGATATCTGCAAGATTCTCCATATCTGCACCTTGACGTTCGATGGAAATAACACAACACAGTCTTCTAGTTGTGTCGACGAGGATGGTGACAGCACACCAAAATCTTGACGCGGCTGGATCTAAATATTGTCTCCAACATGGTTCTTATAACTCTCCAGTCCAGCCCATCAATCCCACATGATAATTTTGGGATTGCCAGGTCCACAAGATTTTGCTCCAGCATCCTATCTCTCAATCTGGTGAGGTTATTCTAGACATCTTCATATGATGGCTCATCTCGAGAATGCTTCTTGGTAACCAAATAGTAAATATTTCTCTGGCACTCCGACTTCTGGGATCTATTCACGTATTTCCTGGAGTCGACCGAACTTCTTGGAGAATACCACGGCAATTCCTCTGGACATTTGAAGGATTACGGCTACACAATGAGCTAGTACGTATTCAGCAGGCACCTTGAAAAGGTCTCGTGACTCCTCTCGAGTAACTCCATGTAGAACTTTCTGTCCGTCTGAGTACAGAGACATGAAGTTCTGGAACGTCATTTCATCCTTCGGTGGTCTGAGGGTAAGGATTTGATCACGACTTCCAGAGTAAGGGGACAACCAACTAAAATGAACGACTTTAAGTTTCCCTCGAGGTGGCTTGTAGACTCTGTAGACGAGGTCATTTATCATCTTCACGGTCTTGTACGGACTTTTCCAAGAGTTCCGCAACTTCGGTGATAGGCCACGGTCACGTTTGGGGTTTACAGCCAGACTAGGTCACCTGTCTCATATCCACCAGGATCGGCCTTGATGTCGATTTCCTTCATTCTGTCGCTGGCACGCTGGATGTTCTTCAGGTCACATGGAAGTCGCAGCTCTCGGCCCATAGTAACACTAGCAAGGGTTTGGCCAGTTAACTCATGTACTGCGGAACGATAAGCCAGCAGGAACAAATGAAGGTGCTGGTCCGAATCTTTCTGAGTCTACCTTGGATAGTTGACGGTTTATTTTCTTGTTCATCATCTCCACCATTCCATCGGACTGTGGATGTAGAGCAGTGGTTCTCGTTTTCCGGATGTTCAGCATTTGACACATTTCTTGGAACAGGTTTGACTAAAAATTTCTGCTTTGATCCGAGTGCTCCGAGACTCCAACGAAACGCCCAATCGACTGCTTTACTAAGACGTCGGCAACTGTGATGGCTTCTTGGTTGGGCAGGGCATAGGCTTCGGCCCACTTGTTGAAGTAGTCTATCGCCACAAGGATGTACTTACTCCCGTGATCAGATTGTGGAAACGGGCCAGCGATGTCAATGGCGATCCTTTCAAATGCGCTGCCTACATTGTACTGGCGCATCAGGGCCTTGGGTCTTGTTCGAGACCCATTGCTGGCAGCGTATACAGCACATTCTCTACACCAGTCCTTGACGGCAGTTTGGCAGTTAGTCCAGTAAAACAGTTGACTCAGTTTCTGGAGTCTTCCACACTCCCAGATATCCTACGCTGACCCCATCATGAATTTTTCGGAGCACTTCCTATCTCCTGCTCCTGGGTACTCCTATCTGACGTCTGTCCTCCACCTTCCTCAGACTCCAACAAACGTTTCAGGACTTCATTGTCCAGGGTAAGTGAGTTCCATTGGGACCAACAAGACTTAACGACTGGTGAATAATTGCCACGACGGTCTTCGGTTGCTTTTCTTACAGCCGATGACTAAACCAAGATCTGGATCTTTCTCTTGGTCTTTCTGGATCTTGTTGTCATCCCAGTTCTACAGAGTGTCGGCTTTTCGAACGAGTCTTGGCATTCTTCAGACCACTAAAGCTCTGTTTGCCCTTCTGTGAGCCTGTTCAGTGGTTTAGCGATGTTAGCAAACCCCAGCATATATTGGCGATAGTAAGTGCACAAGCCAAGAAAACTTCGAAGCTAATGTATGTCTTTTGGAATGGGCCATTCCTTAACAGCTTTGATTTTCTGCTCGTCCACTGCTATTCCTTTCCCAGAAACAACATGGCCGAAATATCGTACTTCCTTTTGGAACAGATTTCTTGGGGCTCAGTTTGAGTGCGGAGCTTCTCAGTCGTTGGAATACCTCAAGTTTTTTACATGGTCCTCGAACGATCTGCTGACCGCAATTATATCGTCGAGATACACCAGACATGTCTTCCATGACAGTCCTTTCAAAATCGTCTCCATTAATCTTTCGAACGTATCTGAAGCATTGCAGAGGCCGAATGACATAACTGTAAATTGTTTAAATCAAGGGTCGATAAAATCGTTGAAACGGCTAACGTGTCTAGGGTGTCATCTATCCTTGAGAGAGGGTAGCTGTCCTTTTTCGTCAAGTTGTTCAGTTGAAAACCTTGTTTTTATATATCCACTGTAGTGGAATATAATTTATGTATGTATAGAATGTGTTACGTAATTAACGTTTTATTTCAAAAAGGAATACAGAACCAATTCTTATTAGATAACAAAAGATTATGTAACTTATATTTTTATTGTCATAACGACCTCAGCAGAAAGTGAATCGAATCAACAAGAACAAATATATACACAGGGAGTACATAACAGTTTCCTCTCCTTCTCGTGAATAAAAAACTAATTTGAGGAAAAACCAAACCTTGAAACTGGTTTCCTCATTCTCTGTAATCTCTGCAAAACCATTTCATCTGCAATGTCTCCAGAATCAGGAGGTGAAGAACTTGATGATGCCGGAAAATTTTTATGGTTCAAATTATTATTGTTAGGAGTGTTTAGTGAAACTGAAAGATCATTATTAGATGGAAAATTGAATTTGTTATTATTACTCTTCGAATCTTCCGGATACGAGTAATAATATTCATTGGTTTCTGGAGTATTATCTCCGATTGATCGAATTTGGTCCAAATGTCGTTTCCAAATTCTGGAATCATCCAATCTTAGGGCCAATTTATGCAACTTGTCATTATCATAGTCACAGTCATAATCACAGTTTTAGTCACAATAGTTGTTTCTTGAGACTTAAACTAAGGAAATTGCATAAATACTCCCAGTTTCAATTTTATTTTATGATTAAGACAGTGACTATGATTTGGACTATGATAATGACAAAGTTGCATAAATTGGACCTTACTTAATAATGTAACTTTCCTATTTTTTTATGAATACGCTCAAATTTCCATTTCGAATCATTCAAGTAATTACGCACAGCAACTCTCTCGCCTACCTCAAATTTAAGAACTTTCGTCCGGTACTTGTAAATCCAGTCTAGAACGAATATCTCTACCAAATAACAGTTTTGAAGGACTAACACTTGTAACAGAATGAGGTGTCTTCCTGCTATTAAGTAAAAATTGACATAATTGTCTGCATTTATTTATCCGAATCATTGCCTTTCATGGCACGTAAAGCTTGTTTGAAAATTTGCACATAACGTTCAGTCAATCCATTCGTCGCCGGGTGATATGGAGTACTCAATTCGTGTACAATTCCATTCTCTTTCAAAAACATTTTTAAATCATGAGAAATAAACTGGGGACCATTATCACTTACTCAAACACAAGGAATTCCGAAAGCAGAAAATGTTTTCCTACACAGCAAAATGGTCGAAATTGTATTGAAATTTTTTAGCAAATGGATTTCAGGCCACCAAGTATATGCATCAACTAAAACAAAATAGTAAGAATTGAAAAATGGTCCAGCAAAATCCACATGTACTCTTTGAAATGGTTCTTTCACTTGTTCCCAAGGATGAACCGTTACTGCAGGTGGATTATTTTTGAACTTGTTACAATCTACACAATTCCTAGCCAAATCTTCTAGATCTTTCGTTATTCCTGGCCACCAACAATAGCTTATTGCCAACGTTTTATTGAACACTTGATAAAGTTTGTGAGGCAAATTGTATTGGACGCCATCTGAATAAACGTGAGACAAAACTGCATAAGGACTTGCATTAGTTGCAAGAATCAAAGGTACTGTGGGATCGAAATGAGCTAATACTCGATCGGAAGTAATTTCTGTTTTCCAAAAATCGTCCATAATAATTGACTAAACCTATGAATGCTCAAATTTCAGTTTAATTTTTAGGTTGTTTGGCATTTTGAATTGCCTCAATTTTGTCTTGAGATTTGTGAATACCAACTTTATCAATAACATATCCACAATATTCTATTCTATCTTCCATGAATCTACATTTTTATAAATTGACTCTAATACTGTAAGGTAAGCTCGGGTAAGTCTGACCGTGATTTTCATTAGTTCGCATTGAATTCAGTCCATCTGATGAACCTGAACTAATATAACAATGAACTTTTGTAGGTATTTACTTCGAAGGTCAGTCTTTGTAATACGCCACAGAAAACTGTTGAAAAACGTATTCTATAAATTTTATTTATATATTCAGAGATACATCTCCATAGGTCACACTTCCCCAGAAATTTGGGGCAAGTGTGATTCTGGCCAAATTTAAAGCTATTAATGCACGTAAATCTCTCTTTGGGGCAGGTGTGAGTAAACAGTAAAGGAACTTTCACCACAATTTATTTGTTTCGAGATATCTTTATTCAAAACATAGTTGGGAACTTTTTAATATTGAACTTGAAATGCCCCATTGGAAAAAAACAAAAAATAATCGTGAAAGTGAACATTTGTTGAAAAGAAAAATTTACAGGTAGAAATCTGAAAAATCGAATGAGAATTTCATTGATCCCCATCTTCTGACGAGTGGTGATGGAAGCACAGTTGTTATTTCATCCTCAGAAAGTGTGTCAATGTCTTCCACATCTGGCCAGGTATATTGTATGGCTCTCTGAAATTTCCGTATATAGACATAGACATACATTTATTGTTTGTAAAGAATTCACAATTCTTATAACAATTGAGTTTTGTCTGTACCTGGCTGGTAAGAGCGAAAGTAGGTAAAAAATAAATAAAATACAATGCATCGTGGCATATTAACACATTCAATACCTATATATAACCTCTCGAAGTACTCAACAATATGTTCAGCAAGAATCGCAAAATGGAGAAACAAAGAAATTAAAAATGTACAGAAAATTATGTTAATGAATAACAATAACAAAATAGAATTGGTGCACTGTTGTTACTCATTTAAAACGAAAGAGCGGAGCTTCAGTAGGCCTGCTAGGAAATTTACTATATTCTGTAATATCTTCGGAGTGCCAGTATTGAGGGTTTCCATAAGATCATTCATATTTGTGATATGTGGCTTCAATAAGACTCGCAGTCCTTCATAAATGGGAGAATAAAAGAATATATGTGGGATTGTTTCATTTATACCCAGATTGCAGATGGAACAGGTTTGGTCCATTTTTATTATGTGAGTGGAGCCATTTGCTGTCAATTTTAGATAGTACTTGTTACATGTTCTCAACTGTGCGATTAATCGGGTGGATGGGATTGGAATGGACTGTTTGAGATAAGATAATCCATTTTCACTGGTAAGGAACCCATACAAGCAGGGATATTCGGATTGGTATAGCCTGTTCTTATCCTTGTTATGTATTTTCAGTAAATTAAGTAGTTTCAAAAGTAAACTTTATTAATGACATACATATTTTTATGACAGTCACATCAATAATCTTAGTCTGTTTTTCTTTCACTCAGCAACTATGGAAATTATACAAAACGATCTATAAAAACGATCTATATGAACGAACCTAATATCTAACATTTCCCCCCTCGTTAAATCACAAGTCCAATCTTTCTGGTTTGAAATACGTCTTCCTGATCTAGTCACATATGCCCTAGTGGTATGTTCATTAGATTCTTGGTTGAGAGTTGGAGCAGGAGGTGTAACAAGTTCTTGGGTATAACTATTAGATGAATATCTATCAGATATTTTGGTAGATGGGTTCTGTTCAAAGTCACTGTCAACATTCAAAGATTCTTTCATATCAGTAGTATATGGAGTGCTGCTTGTATTTTTACGCAAACAATCGGCGTGCATGAATTTCACCCACTCTTACTAGGTATGTGTTGACGCTTACCACTTTTGTTATAACACCCCTTTCCCATTGGCGAGATCTTGAATTTTTGACAAAAACATTTTCATTGACATTAAATCTTACAAGTGATTCTTTAAGTATAGTTTTCTGTTCTATTTCAATAGGTGGATTCAGTAAATCAAATCTAGATCGTGTGCGATTTTTTAGTAAGAGTTCGGCAGAAGATATCTCCGTTATGCTTGAAGTAGTATTCCGATAACTGAATAAAAAGTTTACCAGTCTATTGTGCAATACACTTAGTGTTATATCCACTTTTTCACTGAATAACGCTTTCTCCAAACCTTTTTTTACAGTTTGAACCCCCCTTTCAGCAATCCCGTTACTTTCAGGGTGATAGGGTGGAGATTTAATGACTTTGATACCATTTGCTGAACAAAAATTCACAAATTCAGATGAAGAGAATGGTGGTCCATTATCAGACACCAATTCATTTGGTAATCCAAAAACAGAAAAAATTTCTTTTAATGCAAAAATAGTTTCTTGTGCCGAAGTACCTCTACTCATTATTTTAACGTCAATCCACTTACTTTTATTATCTACAAGAATCAGGAAATTATAACCATTTTTGTAAAAGAAATCAATGTTTACCCTATAGAAATTACAAACAGTACTCGGCCAAGGTAAAAGTGGAGCAGCTTTTGTGAAATTTCGTGACATTTGACAAATGTCACACTGGCTGATACATTTTTCGATATATTCATTGATACCTGGCCACCAACAGTATGAACGTATGAACATTTTGGATCGAACAATACCAGTATGATCTTCATGAAACAATTCCAAAACTTTATTTTTCAAAGAAGTTGGTACAACAACCTTGGAACCCCATAACAAGCAATTCTTTTCAACAGATAGCTCGTGTCTCGACTGAAATATGGTTTGAATAGATCATTCACATTATGTGGCCATCCTGTTATAGTCATTTCTATCACTTTTCCTAGCAAAATGTCATTTTTGGATGCATTTGCAATGTCTTCAAAGTTTAATGGAAGGTCATTCGTCATACTAAAAGAATATAAACTATCACAAACTTTTGTTTCCCCTTCTACAGGCAATCGTGATAGAGTATCTGCATTAGCAAGTAGACTTCCATTTCGGTATTCAATATCATAGTCATATGCTGAAAGAATTAAAGCCCATCGAGTAACTCGAGATGCTGCTGTTACGGGTATCTGTTTCTTTCTTCCATAAATGAATTGAAGTGGTTGATGAACAAATTTTCTACCAAAAATATATTTGTGGAATCGCCGAACACCGAATAAGAGCGCCAACGATTCACGCTCAATATTGGAATATTTCTGTTCTGCTGGTGATAGAGTACTAGAAGCAAAGAGAACTGGACGCTCTTCACCATCTACTCTGTGACTCAGTACGGCACCAACTCCGTAACTACTAGAATCACAGCTGACATAAATCGGTAAACTTGGATTATAATGGGTAAGAACCTGATCTGATGTGATCAAATTCTTACTCATTTCGAATATCTTATCATGCTCTGCTGACCAAATAAATTCCACATCAGCTCTACACAAATTATAAAGAAGTTTTAATCTTGAAGACAACATAGGAATAAACTTACTGTAATAGTTCAGTAACCCTAAATATGATTTGAGCTGTGTTAAATTTTGTGGGCGTGGAGCATTTTGAATACACTCAATTTTTTCATTTGTAGGATGAATACCATATTCATCTATAATGTGACCTAAAAACTCAACTTTAGATTAAAAAAATTTGCATTTAGACGCATTTACTTTAACATTGAAATCATTCAACCGTGACATGACTTCAAAAACATTTTTATTGCACTCTGAAAAATTTGACCCCGAAATCAAAATATCATCCAGGTAACAACTGGTTCCAGGTAGACCAGACAAAATTGTATAAATCACAGACTGAAAAATTCCTGGAACACAACTGATCCCGAAAGTCAATTTATTGTATTTGAATAGCCCCATGTGTGTGTTAATTGTTAGCAGTTCTTTAGAATTTTCCCCCATTTGAAGCTGTTGCTCCCTTCAAATCAATCACACAAAAATATTTACTACCAGATAGTTTTGCGAAAATGTCTTCTGGGAGAGGTAATACGCAATGACTTGTTTCAATAGCCTTATTCAGGGTTTGCTTAAAATCAACACAGATTCGAATATCTCTCGAATTTTTTTTGGGAACGACTACTATTGGACTAGCCTAATTACTACAACTCACTTTTGTTAATATACCTGACTGAACCATTTTCATGATTTCAGTCTCCACTGCAGGCTTCAATGCATAAGGCAAACTATAAGCTCTATGAAAAACTGGCTTCGCATTGTCTTTCAATTGCAATTCTATTACAAAATCTTTGATAGAAGACCCCTGCACATCATCAAAAACATTATGAAATTTTTTTTTTTTATTTTATTGGCTGTCTGGTTCTTTACTCCATCAAAATTTGCTTGATCGAGAATTGACTCATTTTCAGGCTTGGAAAAAGAACTTGTTTCAGACAACAAATGTTTACAACCTAGAGCATTTCTCCAGTCAGGATTCAGAATATTCATCCAATTTCTACCCAAAAGAGGAATGAATTTCCTTTGACTACTCAACACTACCAATGGCAGGCAATAATATGTATTTTTAAACATTACCCTAACTTGTATTTGACCCAAAATTTTGACTTCCTCTCCGGTTACAACTTTCAATTTAAAATTGACTAGATCAAGTTTCAAACCAGGAAAATAATACTTGTAATCATTTACATGAATAACCGACTTTGACGCCCATTTCCAAGAGTTTTCCTTCGACTTCCAGGTTGACTTCTAACGGTTTCTCTTGATCTCTGTTGTTCAGTCTGGCAATGAAATCCAAATCTAGCAAATCATCTCCTTGCTCAGTTTGGTCAGAAACTTCTTCACAATGATCAACTTGGTGGACTCTTCCCTTGTTACAAGCGAATGATGTGTGACCTTTAGTTCCGCATCGATAACAAAGCCACATTTTTGCTGGACAGTTCTCCGGATCATGTTGTCTTTTACATCTATAACACAGCTTTTTTTTCGAAATTTCGAACCGTGACCTTCTTTCTGAAAAGAATTCAGGACCATCTTTATGTCTATGACTATTCTTATCAAATCTTATGATTGATGAACTTTAGCAGGAACGACGTTTACTCGACTCAAATAGGGAACTTTCCACTTCTCGTCGCCAAATATGTTATGTATTTTCAGTAAATTCAAAAGTAAACTTTATTAATGACATACATATTTTTATGACAGTCACATCAATAATCTTAGTCTGTTTTTGTTTCACTCAGCAACTATGGAAATTATACAAAACGATCCATAAAAACGATCTATATGAACGAACCTAATATCTAACAATCCTCACGCAATAAAAGTGATTGATAGGAGGTTATAATGATGGGAGATAGCTTCTTAAAATCAGTTGTGAGAAGATCATGTGATAAGTCCTGTCTACCAAGAGTAGAGAAGTAATCACCAATTTGGTTCACCCAGTTGAATTTAGAATCTGTCATGTTGAGTTGAAATAGGCGTAAAAGACAAATTTTTGGGAGCCGGGAATCATTCATAGTTTTTATTTTAGTCAACCATGAAAAGGCACACCTCAATATTATGAGACTCAGTTTTGTTGAGGAAGTTTCCAGTCTAACGATATGATCGGGGGTGCTTTTAGCTAAGCAAAGCAATCTCTTTAAAAAGGCGACCTGGACTCTTTCCAATAAGTCAGTGTATCTGAGGCCCCAAATACCGACACAGTACGAAAGAGATGAGATGATAACTGAATTATAAAGTTTGATTCTCGCATCCCATGACGTTATTTTGGAGCGAATCATGAGATCCATGATGGCTCCAAGAGCTTGTTTAGCCTTAGATACAGTTGACTTGGCCATTTCGAGAAATAGGAAGGAGGAGGAGAATACCACACCCAGGTATGTGAATTTTTTTAACAACCTCAATAGGTTTATTCAAGTAATGAAAACTGAAGTTTTTGTTGATGGCAAATCCACCCCTGCTGAAAACTAAGATTTTTGTTTTTTCCGTGTTCATCACCGTGATCATTTTCGTGGGCATATTGTGATAAGTTCGTCAGTTTGCGCTGTAAGTCAATTTGAGAGTAGCTCAGAATGACAAGATCGTCAGCATACAGCAACAAATTCAGATCTCTACTACCAGATATATTGACCCCGACGAATCCTGCATTTTCAAAATAAATTTCAATATCAGAAATGAACAGTGAGAAGAGAATTGGACTCAGCGGTTCGTCTTGTAGAACGCCACTGGAAATATTGAATATTTTGCTAAATGAGTCATTACTTTTAATCGACATATGGGCTTTATCATAAATTTGTTTCAGTATCCGCAAGTATTTAGAGCTTATACCGAGTTGATATAGTTTATGCCAAATAAGGTTGTGGTTTATAGAATCGAAGGCTCGTTTGAAGTCTACGAAAGCTGCAAATACTTTCCTTTTTTTGAGACGCAAAGTAATTTGTATAATGGAAAACCCCGACTGGCATTCCGGAATAATTTCATTATTGTTACAGTGTATTGTTAGTCGGTTCAATAGTAGCAATGAGAATATTTTAGGTATGCAATTAATGAGGGCGATGCCTCGGTAGTTTGATGGATCATCTTTTGCTCCTTTTTTGTGCATCATTGTCAAAATAGTTTTACACCATGAAACTGGTATTATTTCGGAACTAAACACATTATTGAACAAACTGCAGATATACAGCAGCCAATTTTGGGGTAAGGTTTTCAAGAATTCATAAGGAACACCATCACACCCAGGAGCTTTATGGTTTTTGCATTTGTGCAGACAAGATATCAGTTCGGCAACCTCGAAGGGAGAGTCAAGAAAGTTATCCCCCGCATCAAAGAAAGTTAGATCTAGTGTAGTATTCTGGGAGTAAACATCACTATAATATTGTTCCCATGCTTCTATAGATATTGTACAGGTATTTCTGTTTACAAGCTTGAATGAGTTGATAGTTTGCCAAAATGTTCGTTGGTCTTTCGTATTGGATAGTTTCACAGTTATCATGTTTTGGTATTCTTTTATCTTTTTTGCGATCATCTTTCTGTATTCTCCTCTCGAGGTTAGGTATTGTGATTTATAGGGTTCTCTGAAATTATTCTTTCTGCATAATGTGAGGGATTTTTTGCAGACTTTTTTTGTGGATGTGCATTCGAAGTCGAACCATGGTTTACGTTGACTCTGTTCGTAACGAAGGAGGGTTAGTTCCTCTGCGGTATTCCAAATAGTTGTTATAATATTATTATAGCACCTAGTAATATCCCCAAAAATGCCTACATTTGCAGAAAAGCTCATTACATTTTTATAGGTGAGGACTTCGGAGTCACTCCATCGTAGGATTTTACTTTGAGTACTTTGTGTACGAGAAATGGGCTGAGGAATTTACAACATTTTGCATCATTTGAAGACATACCGGAAAATGATCAGAGAGTGTGGCAAAGTCCAAAACTTTGAGATCGTTTATTATATCCAACTGGTGGTTAGAGCAGAATGCCAAGTCTATAACACTTCTACCTGTAGATGCAGCATATGTGAAGTTAGCAGTCCTATCTGAAGCAACACTCCCGTTTATCAATGAAAAATTGTTAGTATACATGAATTCCATGAGAGAACGTCCTCTAACATTTAGAACATTATCCATACTTAACATAGTAGGGTATAATACTGTATTTGGCAATAACTCCTCTGGAATTGATGGAAATTGTCCCACTCTCGAGTTGAAATCTCCCAGTAGGATTATTGGAGTGTAATGATAAATTTCGACAATGTCGTTAAGTGATGTTTGAAACAAATCAAGTGTGTCCTCTATGTCATGTACGCCTCTGAAGTAGACGAAGGACATTATGAATTTACAAGTCTTAGATTCAAAATAACATATCAACCACCAAGGAGAAGTATCAAGGATTTCGGCATTGTAATAGTTTTTATAAAATATAGCCAACCCGCCACTGGCACGCCCTTGAGACTTCTCCTTAACGGCTGGGACAGAGAGTAGCTGATAGTTTTCATAAATAGCAGTAGGAACATCAGGTTTGCTTACCAGCCAGGTTTCACAAATGAAAAGAATTTCAAAATCAAAGTCCAACTCTTGAAAAAAGTATGAAGGTTGTTGAATCCATTCACATTCCAAAAAATTACGTTGCTGTTTGTTGATTACTATAATTGGAAAGATGCAATAAAATAGAATCTAATATTTTGAAATGTTTGGTAGTATTTTCAGCGGTGATTTTAATATCGTCCAAAACTACCGAAACGCACGGTATGTCTTTCAGAATATTTTCGAATGAGGGAGTTCTCTCATGGTTGCCAACTAGTTTTTCTGTATGTAAACTAGGAAACTCTGATTGGACTCTTCGTTCCTTCATTAGTAAGCAATGGAATCGTATAAGCCAGATATTCAATGAATATTTTCAGTAAGTACTTTATTGTTGGTACTACCTTAAATTTGACATATTTGCGGCAAATTTAAACATTTTGGCACTAATGCCACCAATTACTTTATTTACCTTTATATTGTCTTTCTATAAATTAACATCCCGGTGGTGAATTTTTGTTATCTGTTTATGGATTAGCCGCGTAAATAAGTTATAACACTAATTAGACATTTCATATCAGTGAAATAGTTTGAAGGGTATAGTGCAAGTAAAGAGTGACAATGACGAAGAAATGTTTTTACAGAGGCTGCAAATAATACTCAAAACATGGAAGGAACAAAAATCTAAAATTTCATCCATTCCTGAAACCTAGAAAAAATCTTTAGAAATGTTTAAATTGGTTTAAGCTATGTGGTAATAAAAAACTTTCTTTGGTAAATTTGACCAAAGAAGTATGCATATGTACCAAGCATTTCAAGGAAAAATTCACTGAAGATTCTGCACCAGTACCATACTCTCCTGTACCAGCAACTGTGGCACTAGAACCACATTCTTCTGTACCAGCAAGTGCAGCACTGGTAAATTTTCATCAGCAACTATAATAGAAGTCGCTGCTAAGATCGAATAGGAAAATGGTGAACAAGATGTTAACCAAAATAATCTTTCTGAACCGGAACCAAATGCAAATATTTCTGTGGATAAATCAATCCAGACCATACCAGTTGATGAAAACAATTTTCAAACAATAATATGAAAAAAATCCAATCCATTTCAAATATTTTTCCGGATTAACCATCCAGCGTATTGAAATATTTTATTTTGTCTTGTGTTATGGAGAGGTTGACATATCCTTGGTTGAATTATCAAAGGAGATACACTCATCCAAGAAATAGGAGGAACTCTAGTTGGTCAAAGAACGATAGGTTATGTCTAACTTTAGTAACGCCCATATGCATCGTATATACTCAATCCAAATTGAGCACTTAATGTCGATTAGATCGAATATGTGTCATGCACCGCTCTGAAACTCAGGCTTAAGCCAGCTTTAAAGTAATCGGCCAACATCGACGGATCAAGTTGCTTAATCGAGATTTTCTAACCTAATTTTATTTGTGATTCCATCATATTTCATATTGATCATTTTGAGTCACGTGACTTTGACAGAGCGGCCATTTTGTCGGTAGGGCATATAAACGCTGGTCTGCCATAAAGTTTTCATTGCTATCCGTAGGTTTGTGGTGTTAAATTCGAGTTTTTAGTGTGTGTATTGCGTATTTTATTAACTTCAACTACAATATGGCTAGGAGCGAATACTACTTATCTCTCAAAGAAGACGTGAAATCGCGTTACGACTCTAAACTTCAAATCATAGACAATGTTGATCCTTATTCTCTTGGTGCAAGTGAACTGACCAGCGATTTAAGTTGTTTGCCAACTGTGAGCATTATGGACTTGGTGAATTACCTAATTTTAACACATAGTTTCTATACTGGACAACAGTTGAAGGCCTACAAGTCCCTACAGGCTTTCAAGTATTACGAGGCTGGATTTGTTGTAGAAGTTATGGCCAAGAGAATAAATGACAATTCTTTTGTTGTAGTTGGCAAGGGAAGTTTTTTTTGTAACACTCAAGATCAACTTTATTAATTTCCTCTTTCGTTGATTTAGGTAAATCATTCTCAAAGAACACGGGAAGCCCCCTGCATGTATGGGTCATCATCTTACCAGATGGAGCGGTATCCTGTGCTCATTGCACCTGCATGGCAGGCTTGAGCGAAGTTTGCAGCCATGTGGCACCAATTTTGTTCTATTTAGAAGCTCGTCCAAGTAACGAAAAGGTGTCTTGCACAGAAACCCTAGCTCAGTGGCCAGTACCGTCTACCAAAACCATCGACATGATAAGGATCCGAGACATAGAATGGCAAAACCAACAATATTACCCCAAGGTGGAGTACCAGCCTTAGAAGGTGAGGAGTTGGTTGAACTGATCCGTGGTTTTCAAAAAGTGAATGTTACACCAGCAATTGCCACAGTACGTGAACCATTTGTTTCTGAAATGTACCAGCTTCCAAAAAGTTTACCCAGTGGTTTGAAGGCACTTTTTACACAAACAAAGAAGTGTTGGATATAGAATCGGAAGACCTTCAAAACCAGGAGCCACGTGACATTTGAAAACAAAAAGTTGATGGTGCCCTCTTGATACTAGGCCACGTGACCACAATAATTTTTATGCCACATAGTAAAAGTGGTACCTTTTTACCCGAATTTTACCCGATCTCGATAGCTTGTTTCGTTCACGAGTTAAGGGGGGGGAGGACTTTTTACGTCCTCACTATATGTGTATATATCTATCCAAGATTACAGTTCTCATAGTTACTGAATTTTGTAATTTTTTTATTCAGTATCAATGTGCGACCAATAACTTTTTTCTCAATGGATATCTCAAATGTTCTTAGGAACTGACTTTGACTTGAAAAATATGTATGTTTTTGCTGTCGTGAGAAATACGGCAAATAATAATAATAGCCGTCCTCTACCCGCACAGGCTATGCCTTTGGCTACACTCAACGAGTGTTTATGAGGGAGTATTATTATTATTATTACTATTATGTCGCTGTCCTTCAGCGACAAAATAGAGGTGTCTTCGTGGATGGTCACATCAACCACCTTTGCTTGAACATCAGAAATAATTAAATCGTCAAATTACAGCACATCAACAGGGGAGTCAGCCACGGTGTATGGTGAACTACAAATTGAACTAACTTTAGGCAGCACTAAAGTGAAACACCGGGCTCTAGTTGCGGATATCGAAGATGATGCAGTCATTGGGATGGACATCATGAGGATTGTGATGAATTTGAGCGAAGGCGTCCTACGCGTGAACGGAGAAGAGCTGGTGCTTTATGGGAAAAGTAAAGAGATGAATTTTCACGAAGTAAATCAGTCGTCAATCAAGTTAGTCCTAAATATAATAATAAAATAATACAAATACGAACAATATCTTCAGAAATGCTACCGAAGTGGGTAAGATTATGGACTGAGAAGAAATTTCCTAACATTATTGAATTTATCAGACTTTTACAGGCTTTGATAATATCATCTCATCAATATATTGAAGAATTTGACTCATGCATAGGAGTGTCTCCCGTGAGAAGGCTAATCTGTTTATAAAATATTATGTTACAATTCCGTCATGGGAGTCTAAGCTAACTTGGGACTGCAAACAAACCCTGAGACAACTGGCAGAAAACAATCAGGTAACCCTGATGTGGGTGCCAGGTCACAGGGGCATCAAAGGCAATGAGGAAAAATACTGTCTTGCCAAAGAAGAGGCAAACACTTCCCGGCAGAGCACCCTTCTGTGGACTGTCCAAAGCCCACTCAAAAGAAGAGTTTCGGTGAAATGAAATCTCACTGGAACAATGTGTCAGGACAAAGACAAGCGAAAATGCTAGTGAGCCTATCGCCAAGGAAAACTAAACAGCTTCTCGAGTTGGACAAAAAAGACTTGACATTGGTAACGCATTGGCACTGCCCTCTGGAGTATCGCGGAAACTACAGAACATCTGCTTTGCGAATGCCCAGCGCTCTTCTGCAAGAGGCTCAAATTCCTGGAAGGGACATTCTTAACCCCCTCCGACATCAGGAATTTAGCCAGGAAATTGATAAACTTCGCACGAAGTCTCAGAATCCGGAACTTGAAAGGGTCACCTACAAAAGACCTCACAGGTCGAGGTGCTTGTGAGGCTGCACAGCCTGCACGACCCCTCTACAATCTACTCATCGGTATACTTTGCTTCCAAAGAGTGACTCCTACTTTGCTTATGATGAGAGCTGTGGCTGACTTAAGGACTGAGGCATCTATAACAAATTTTCGAGTTGAAGGCTTATTTAGCTGAGGCACATATAATCCCAATATTTTCTGACCTACCCTGACACCAACGAGACAAAAACCTCAAACTAGTCTTCAAGTGGTCAACCCCACTAAATTTAAGCATAAACCGTGCCATTTGACTAAAAAAAGGACTTTCGATGGTGTCTCTCTTGAGGAACATTGCACAAATATATCTTTGATGTAGCAATGCTCGTTGTTGTATTAGCTAGGGAAATTGTAGTAGTAGCTAGGATAGCAGTTGATTTTTATCAGATATTTGCCTTTTATTTCCCACTTTGTGGAAATGTAAGGAGAACAGGATATTTCAACAATGTCGAAATCATTTATTTCAGTAATTATTCAAATAAACATTCATAATTGTATACCATGCCATTTTAAAATCTAGTCCAAGTAGTGGAAGTTGATTCTAGAGTAACCACAGCATGGGCAGAATAATACTCACCCTATAGAAAAATGTTATCAGATATGTCAAGAATCTGTGTGAACCGGCTACTGATTATAACTTCATAAAGGGTTCAAGGATTTTATTACATGTATTCCAACAATCAGGTAACAGTTGGAATGAGATGCCTCAAGGACATAATCAATTTGAAAAGAAAAGATACTCACGTGTTGACAGGGGGGGCAAAACCAATCACCCTCTGGAATACTAAGTAGGGGTGGGTTTAAACAAGAACAGTGCCAACCATTGTCACAGTTATCACATAGCAATACCATTTCAGGTTGATCAGATTTACCACAGTTCTGACATGGAAAATCTTCAATTTTTTCATTATTTGAAGAATCTGAAAAAAAAAATTGCTTGAGGATCTTCGCAGTTCAACTCATTTAAAAACTTGTACAGATGTGATAGGGGTGATGAAAGACAACATATACAATTCCTACGAAATATTGATATTTTTTCGCGTATTTCATAGGCACACGATACATATTTTTTCAAAACGTGGAACTAGAAGACTTGGAGTGGAAGAATTTATTTACCATGAGAAATAATTATCGTCTTTGAAATGAATGAGTATCTGAAAAAAATAATAACATACAAATAAACAAGACCTGAAAAAATATAATGATAATTACAATATCCCATTTATTTTACATGGATGTCCTTAAACTTTTTGCCTCGGGAGAAAAGGATTTAATTAGTTCTTAAGGGAGGTGGAAGAGTATACGCATACTCACGGAATGGAATTCGGTTTCGACAAATGTACCTCAGTTAATCTCAAAGGACGACGATGCGAGGAATATGGAGATGATATTCAGCTCGTAGATGGAAGCATCCTACACCATCCTGAATTTTTTTTGGGGTAATGAACATGAATGGCATTTTTACTAATTTTTCTAAGATGTCCATGCATTAGAGAATCAACCAGACATTCAACTATTTCCAAAAAGTTCAATTGTCAGGGGAAAACATTTTCTAATGAGTTCAACGAAAAGCTAAGTTTTGACTTCCTAGAACTCTCACTAATGGAATTAATCTTCCAAAAATCTGTTTACAGTATTTTACCTGTGCGAGCTGGAAATGGCGAGGGTCTTATTTTTTAACGTGCGATCGCAAGTACGATCGAGAATTCCTGCAGAAAATGTCTGTCTTAGTATGTGTCTTCCATCTAAGCATTAACCGCTCCCATGGTTGCTTGGCTTTCTGATTTATATTACTCGACTTTCCACTACAGCTTTCTTCTCGGTCTGTGGAGAATAGCTTACAACAGAACCGTCCTTGGAAGTGAATATTGCAGCCATGAACAAGACACACATTCACCATTTACTAGATTTCTCTTATTGTGAACACTAGAAAACTCATTTCGATTGTTATCCAATGGAAGTTGATATTTTGCACTTAATCTAGCGCGTGTTCGACGAAAATTTGCAGCAGATGATCCGTAGAGAAATTTAAAATATGACTAGACCAATCAGAAGCACCTCCTACGATCTCTCTTAATTGATTCACCGTTTTTTTTATTTCTATGCCGCTAATTGCTTACCCCTAATACGACCGCCCTAGGGCATCGCCTAGTTCGCCTATATAAAAGGACCAGCCCTGACTGATCAAAATCTTAAAATTTTAATAAACGAGTTGTTTACATTTTTCCGTCGACTTCATTCCTTCAATCAAATGGAAGAATTATTGATCAGAAAATATTTATTCGACAAAGTAAATGATATAGATGTAACCAAAATTTTATATTCATAATTGGATACATTTATTTCGACAGGGTGAAGGTGGCTTGATTTAGATGTAATCAGCCCTATGCTGTATCACTTCCGGTAAAAATAACGTCACCGTTATTCGCCTTTTTCGCTGTTTTGCTATTACCAAGCAATAGCAAAATAACGGAAATGGCGAATAACGGTATATATGGTGTAGGTTTGGTTTCTTATCACTGTAGCTAATACAACATGTACTATCTTCTGCATTTTCACTATTATGAAAAAAAAGTTTTGGGTCGAATATTTTGCCAAAAATGGAATGTTAATAGAGATTCATTTATATAAATGAATTCCATGATTCAATAACGATATATAAAATAAAACTTTCTTACCATCTTCATATTTTTTTCTAGCAGTCCTTGCTCTTTTTGGTGGTTGATATTCATCAGCTGAATTCAAATCACTTTCTGGCGAGAACTCATGGTCTGACTTGAATTCTAAAGGAGGCTCTTCTTCTATAGCTTCATCTTCATCTTCCGCTTCCTCTCCTTCTTCTTCACTAGATTCACTGCTCGATTTCCAAGGTCTGTACTCATCAAATATTTTACTGGGAGCTTTACCTTTTTTCTTTTTCTTTTTAATATCATCATGCTCCTGTTCAGGATCCGAAGACAGGATTATGGTTTCTTTTTTTGTTCTTCTTGAATTCTATAAACATATGAACAGAAATAAAATCAAAATTATTATGGTAAGGAGAAATTTTTCTTTCGTTTCTTCCCATTTATCTTTCCGTCATCCCCTTCTAGGTGTCTCTTATATTTTGTATTTTCTACCTCATCACACCCAACACATAGTTTTTTCTTTACTTCAAATCAGCCATTAGTTTTAACACAACTACGAGAGCTCGTAGGATTTTTCTAGATTTCAGAAATTTAAGTTCTAACGATGCAGAATGCCGCGATCCTTCGTTACCTTCGTCTGCTAAGATTAACATGACTTGGATGATGCCAGATGAATTAAAGGACGATCATTTGCATTGCTATGAGAAAAGTGAACCCGCCCGGTGAAGAAATATGGCAACAATATTTTCCGTCTAAAATGTTGGAGACTATACCGGGTGTTTACGGAACGGCTCACCACCATAAATTTTTTTTTCGGATATAATGGAATGAAATTTGGAAGATCGAGTCAAGGCATGAAACTGCATTTTTGACAAGTAACTCAACTTCATGCAAAATTCTGATTCACCTGAAGTGACTTGGACTTCAATATCCCCCGGTATAACCTACTACTCGGTTCATGATGGACGGGAAAGAGGCCCCCACAACCGACTCCCTCGGATTAGGGGTCAAACGCAAGGTGGTGGAGCCCAAACCGATGGATTGCCACTTTATAACAACCGCAATGAAAACGGACGCTTTGAGTGAAAGGATGAACTAAGGGACGGTCTTCTGCATTGCTATGAGAGCAGCGAGCCCGCCCGAAGAGGATACATGACGAGAATCTAAAAGATTATGTATCCCACCTTCGGGGTCGAGGCTATGTCAGCCGGTTAATGCAGTCGCAGAAGTGGCAGATATGCCACGTGTCAATCTGGCTGTAGGGCGCTTCAAACACCAAGCCACAACTTTGGCACGGGTGGATGCGGCGATTCACGATATCTTTTCATGGCGTCGCTCAGGCTCTGTCCCAAGCAGCGAGAAGGGATACCACCACTCATATTGGGAGGCATGAGAGACGCATTCACAAGATGGAAGCTAAGATCAAGTCGGCGAGACAACATGCGTCTCGTATCCAGTGTGTGGCGGACTGCGTGGCGGCCAATAGGCCATTCACGCCCGCACTGCGGCGAATTACCTTGATAGGATACGAATGCTAGTGGCTTCAGAAAAGTCACTAGTGAGGCGGGCGAGAAGCATCGCGGAAAACATGAAGTTCCGCGATAAACCTTCTCGGCTATTCCAAGAGCCTCCATCTGTTGTGGAATACCCACCGGCGGCTGATCGTGTAGAAACTTTTTGGAAGGACACTTACGAATTTCCGCAACCACTCAACGTAGATATGTAGCCCTAGCGCAGTTCGAAGCCATCTGCAGGAGGCTTCGTCAGCCTGAGCTCAATAAACTGCACAATCCGATAATCCCGGAAGATGTTCGACGGGCCCTCAAAGGCTCGAAAAACTTTGCTGCTCCAGGTCCTAATGGCCTAAATAACTATTGATGGAAAAAATTCCAAGTACCATAGGTCCTTAAGGGTGGTGCAAGATACACGCATGCAATCGGAATGGAGTTTGGAATCGACAAATGTGCTACGGTTCATCTCAAAAGAGGACGATGCGGGGAATACGGAGAGGACGTTCAGCTCGTAAACGGAATGATCCTACATAGGAGTGGAATGAACCCAAACTTTGTCAAGTTGAAACCCGTTCAGCATAAAGGCCACGTCAAAGCTGAGGAGAGTGAGAGGCTCCTACAGCTACATAAGGATAAACCAACCTTGACTCATCTAGAAACCCGACATTTGCTTTTTTTAGGTCAAGTGGGCCAAAGTCGGAAACCGACGGATTCATAATAGCCTGCCAAAATGGTGTCTCCAACACCTTCGTTTACCGTAGTCGCGTGATGGGTATAGACGCTAGATGCAGGACGTGTCGTGGGTGCAGCTGAGACCATAACGCATTTGCTGTCAGCCTGTCCAGCGTATGCGTTCTCGGCCTATATCCACAGGCATAACGCGGCCCTACGAGTGTTGTACTATCTTCTACGACACTCGTACGGTGTAGACGAGACACCGGTGTTGCCTTATGCTCCAGGGGATATTGAGTTCGTTGTGGGGAATGAGAAACTACTCATTTCCCACCCTCAGGCAAATACAAGCCAATAAGCCTGATGTAGTCCTCCTTGACCATCAAAGTAGGACGATTTTTGCCATTGAGTTTTCAGCTCCTGCCGAAACGAACATCGTCCGAAAAGAGGAGGAAAATCAGACTAAATATCTACTCTTTGAACTCCGCAGGCTTTACCCAAACCATTCAGTCAAAATGGTGGTTCTGATCATAGGGGTACTTGGTGGAAAGATGGACACGCTGCTCTCGAATCTGAAAAGGCCGTAATTGTTGGTTCACTCCATTTACTCAGGGCACATGATTCTCGAACCCAGTAATCGCTCACCCCACGGACGGGGAGGGGGTGTTTACTGGGGTTAATGACACACCAGCACGCCCTCCGATTGTATCGGAGCTCCGGAGACAGGGTCTGACTGGGATATTCCTTATGGAAAAAATATACTATATAAAATGGAAAAACGCCGAAGATCAGATGGTGCCACGCATTGAGATATGTGATACCTCTGTTACTATTCTTATTATTTCGATTTTCAAATGAGACACCTGGTATATTTTCAGATTTTTTGTCTCCATATACCATTCAGATACAATTTTTTGTTACTTTTTGTGACAATTTTTTTTTTTTTTTCAATTTATCTTTTATGTAAGAGGGCTATGGATATGTTCAACTAACTAATTCCTGACCTAAAATTTGTGTAAAAATACAACTTTACTGTTTTCGTTCAAAATGTTTTAGCTATGTGAAGTTCGATAGTGAAATTTTTATTACTGGCTCGTCAGTAGGTATATAACGTTCATACTGGCGAGTTAGTTCAAAAATCACCGATAGATGGCGTTGGTGACGCGGCATCGTTACGAAGGCCAGTGATTTCTGCTTTAAGTATATGACAGCGGTACGTACGTTTGAGAGTGGGCAGATTGAGATGGGGTGTTGCCGTTTATAAATTAAACATTGGTTTTGGGGACAGGGCGTTGCTAGTTGAAAAATTAAGTTTTGACGTTGGGGATGTAGGTAAAAAACATATATAGAGTGATTCAAAATACATCATTTGAAAAAAAACATTGCTGTGTAACGACGGGGGCATAACGCTTCAACGTGTGATTTCAATGAGGAACGTATACAAGGGGAGACTACCTGAAAACATATAATTTGAGAGAAAAAACATGGCGGCTGCTTGCCAAATGCTATACCGGAAGTACAAACAATACCAATATATCATTTAAGAGAAAAAACCAACAGGGTGTCTGAAAACATATCATTCAAGAGAAAAAACATGACGGCTGCTTGTCAAATGGCATACCGGGTGTACCAACATATCATTTAAGACAAAAAACATCGCTGCTGTTTGTGACAAACGTCGGGTGGGAAAAGGGGCCAAAGAAAAAACTCATTATTGAGGGCATGAGGATTAAAAAGTATTTGTTTTTCGTATACAGGTTGTTTCATAAACGTGAGGTGTCGTGATGAGGACCATCATTTTCAACGTGCGATGCCCAACCCCAACGTTAGATGCGGTCCTGATAAAAGTATTCAGCAATAATATAAACAGGACGTCTCACATATTATTTAAGAGAAAAAACATGGCGACTGGTTGTCAAATTTAGTATACCAGGTGTACCAACACATCATTTAAGAAAAAAAACATGGCGGCTGCATGTGCGAAATGTTTAGTGGAAATTGAGTTAAAGAAAAAACGCTTTTGGTTGTGCGTTTATCCGTTTTTAAAAAGCACACTGTTTTGTTTTTTCAAAGCGCACCGTTTTCTTATCATGTGGGGTTAGATGAAAAAATAAATGAAACATTTTGGATAGAAATTTATTAGCCGCTCCAAGAAACAAGCGGTACGTTTATCCCCTCTACTCAAAGAGCAAAATGGTAAGGTTGGCAGTAGTAAAAAATTACTACATTGAATTCCAATCCTAATGGCAATCTCCTTGGGATGGAATTGATGCTCGATGGTGAAGCCTTGAATATCTACAACAGCTATTCTCATGTTGGGGCCGCGATTGATACTGAAGTAAAAAGCAAATTTTCTGTTCAATTTATTAATGATTTCGCTGAGTGGGATATGTTCAATGACAGTGTCGTGTACAATGATGCAATAGGCTCTAGTATTTTGGGGAAATCCCTCAGATGCCTCGATTTCAAGTTTCACATCAACGGTGGAATTTTTGATGCTCTCGTCCCTTCTGTAACAATCGATGACAAAGAGCGTCTTGCCAAAAAATTCGGTAGAGCTCAGCAGAGGATTATGTTGATTAGTAATTTTATAGCTGAGATCGAATTGTGCATAGTTGAAATAAGCTTGCAGAAAATTCCCCTGTGCAAAATTCAGATGCATATTCTCTTTGGGATAATTCTCACTGTTCAGAGTGAGCGTTATATTGGTGATATTTGAATGAGCGAATATCGTTGGATCATTGTTAAATGCGGTGTACGCGATTTTTTTTTAAATACAATCACATAGCGAGGGCTTTCGAGAAACGATGAAGTCTTGACGGCCCATATTTAATTTTTGCACCTTGTGTGAGAGCAGGCAACATATGGAGTTTCCATTTTCTGAACGGCATGAAAATAGGAATATCAGCTTGGATGGCCTTCAAGAGGTGCAATTCAATTTGATCATGCGAGAAGA
Organism: Chrysolina americana; assembly: GCA_958502065.1. NCBI lineage: Eukaryota > Metazoa > Arthropoda > Insecta > Coleoptera > Chrysomelidae > Chrysolina > Chrysolina americana. The sequence goes on from OY293417.1 coordinate 29,131,999, forward strand.
TTCGCTTAACTTTGAGTTCAATATCTTCAATTTCCAACTTGACTGAAACCACAGAGCCATTTGTATAGAATATCTACTTTTCGGAGACTGCAATTATAGTGGGGTTCATTATCAATTTGATGCATACAAGGTGAGATACCATCGTTGTTTCCGAATGCTGGAACTATCCATGACGTATTATCATAGTCCTCCAAATTCACAACACGTATAGGTAGGTCCAATTGATGAAATTTCTCAGTAAGATAGTCACGTTATTGAAGTCCTCGTACATTCTTGAGGATGGAATCTAATTGATGATATTCCACAAAGCCGGAAAGATTCGCTCAACTTTGAGTTCAATAATTTCAATTTCCAACTTGACTGTTGTTGTATCAGCCGGCGATCCAGCGGTCTCCTCTATTTTGAAGCAGTTGCTATCATCTGCAGCTCGTACTAATCGGATGGTATATTTACTATAGGAAACACATTGATAATTGTAGAAAATATTCAAAAAATGTTTGATGGGTATGATCATGTTGAATGATAGATCAGTGGTGTTGATAACCCCAACGTTGTTGGGAAAAGTCCAACTTGAACTGGCCAAGTTAAAAATTGAAAATACTTTTATTTCCGTCAACCAGCTGCACACCCTTGAGAGTACAACCCTCAAAAGTCCTCGAAAGACTTGTCCGAGCTAGGAAAGACGCAGCCCTTACCTTTCAACGTGTGATGCCATGCACGAGACCGATGACCGTGCTGGGAATCGAACCCACGACCCTTAGGTTAAGAGACAAGCGCTCTACCATCATGACCATCGCAGTATGAAACATAAAAGCGCCAGTATTATTTAAGAACGTCACACGACCATCTCCTTTGGTTTCCACAACTTTTCCCCTGATGAATAGCAGGCTATCGTACAAAACATGATGAGCGTCAGATTGATTGATGTTGATTCTAATGACATCATTGTTGCTAAAGGACTTGACATATGAGTAGTAAGTCCGCCTTTCCATCTTTTGTATGGATTCATCGTTGTGTGGTTTTCGGAAAATGTTGAACACTTGATTGGACGACAAGATAACAGAGAGATTCCGATAACAGTTTATTCTCCGGTGGCAGTAGTTGACGCACGTTGAAGATCTTGGTGAAGACTGAGGGGGAGGTATGGTGGCAAGTTATTCTTATGAATGATTAGCACCATACTTTCGCATCGATTCCAAACCAACAATTAATTCTTCGTTTCGAGAATCAACGAGTTGAGAATGTTGGTCAAGCACTCGTAGCGTTATATTGTTCATTTCGTCTCTGAGAGCAATGGGAAGATAAATGAGATCGTTGGTCGCTTCGTCCATTGCGTAACCAGGATCAACACCAACAGCAAATTCGTATATCGTATGAGACGGTGCGTCGTTGTAGAATGCTCCGAACGTAATGTTGCTATCTATGTGTATGGTACGTACATTGATGATATCCACAGGTAGATCTGATGCGTAATGCAAGTTGGGATTGAGAAAAGTAGACAAAAACCCCAAAATGCGGGCCAAACCGTTTGCAGGTCGGAAATCGATTGAATGTTCTAGACAGAATATTTCGCATTTCAGAGTATTATTATTCGGTTTGAGGTAGAAAAATTCCTCGGGGTTTTCCTTGTACGTTTTAGGTATGATGTGTTTGCTGATCAAAGCCTCAATATCACCAATTTCGTAAGAGCCAGCATGATATCGATACTCTGTTTAGTTTTGACACCGTTTTCAAAGTAGTAGAATTTCGTACCTTCTTCAATGTTGGGTATACTGTTGTACGAATGGAAGCTGAGCAAAGCCAAACTGTATTCTGAATCGGAATCCAATTGAATGGGCGAATTGAAATCGATGGAAAGCGTCGAAGAACGACTCGTTAACGTCAATATCATAGACATGACTAATATAGTGTCGGAAGCGACCCACTTTAAATAATGAACAACAACTTTATTCATTACAATAATATCATTCATATTGTGAGCTAACTGGACCATGATACTGCGTTTTTTGTATTGCCGATATTGGTAGTTCAACTTCCTTTCGAAAATGCGTGAAATATGGCAGACAAATTTGCTAAGCGAGTCGATCTCGGTACTTTTGTGTTAATTTGTGCCAAACATCCAACAGTTTTCAAGATCCTGCATTATACAATGTCTTTAAAAAGTATCGGAACGGTCTCATATTTCAGAAACAGCCTTGAGAAAATTTATGAAAATTTCGACAGGGTGGTTTTTGATGATGCCCGATTCAGTGGTGATATCGGCGTTGCCAAATCAACAGTTTTTCAGATATTGGGGTCAACTCAATTGTTTCTAATGGAACACCCTATTTGTTTTCATTGCAATCAACTCAGCGACGCCCCATTACTTATGTCTCCAAATATCAGATTTCAAATTAATATAGGTTTGGAAATATGACAACATGGCTTTTTCGTTCAAAAGTCAGTTCAAGAAAAATTCGTGAAGTTTTACACAAGACGGTTTCTGATGATGCCTGATTCAATGGTGATATCGGCAATGTTGCCAAATCCACAGTTTTTCAGATATTCAATTTTTTCTAATGGAATACCCTATTTGTTTTCATTGCAATCAATTCAGCGACGTCTCATTACTCATGTATCCAAATATCACAATTCAAATAAATGTAGTTTTTGAAATATGACAACATGGCTTTTTCGTTCAAAAGTCTGAGAACGTTTCAATATTTTCAATACATTTCAAGAAAAATTCGTGAAATTTTATACATGCTGGTTTATGATGATGACCGATTCAATGGTGATATCGGCAATGTTGCCAAATCCACAGTTTTTCAGATATTGAGGATAACTCAATTTTTTCATATGGAACACCCTATTTGTTTTCATTGCACTCAATTCAGCGACGCCTCATTACTTATGTATCCAAATATCAGATTTCAAATTGATGTAGTTTGAGCAACCAGCAAATTTAGAAATCTTAAAAAATAAGATATGTCGGGCAGCTCTTTTAATCACGCCCCAAATGCTAACTAATACCTTGAGGAAATTTTATGACCGCTTGGGCTACTGTTTAAACATTTTGAGCACTTGGTCAGATAGCTCTAAGTTTCTGTTCTATGATTCAAAAAGTTTTATCATTAAAAAGTTGTTTTAATAAAAACTATTGTAAATGTATTGAAAATATTGGTACGTTCCCAGACTTTAAAACGAAAAAGCCATGTTGTCATATTTCGAAAACTGCATCAATTTAAAATTTGATATTTGGAGACATAAGTAAAGAGGCGTCGCTGAATTGATTGCAATGAAAATAAGTATGGTGATCCTTTTGAAAAAATTGAGTTACCCTCAATATCTGAAATACTATTGATTTGGCAACATTGCTGATAGCACCATTGAATCGGGCATCATCGAAAACCCGTGTGGAAAAAATATCATGAATTTTTCTTGTACCGTATTGAAAATATTGGAACGTTTCCAGACTTTTGAACGAAAAAGCCATGTTGTCATATTTCGAAAACTGCAATAATTTAAAACCTGATATTTGAAGACATAAGTAATGAGACGTCGCTGAATTGATTGCAATGAAAATAAATAGGGTGATCCATTTGCAAAAAATAAGTTACCCTCAATATCTGAAAAACTGTTGATTTGGCAACATTGCTGATATCACCATTGAATCGGGCATCATCAAAAACCACCCTGTCGAAATTTTCATAAATTTTCTCAGGGCCGTTTCTGGAATACGAGACCGTTCCGGTACTTTTGAAAGACACTGTATATCGAATATTCGATTGACCAAGCTCTCAGTTCAGCAGCGATGAAATCCCTAAAAGATTTATCTCGAAGAGACATTTCGCATTCAGTCACAGACATTTTGAAGTAAAAACTTAAGGCAGAGATGTCCACAGTTACTTTGATTGTAATTTTGATATTGACTATTATTTGATGTAATTCTTGCACCCCTCCCAAAATATCTTGCCAATTCCATTGGAGGTCTGAGACTGCCAAAACTATTGAAATATTGTGCGGCATTGCCGTTTTTATTGTAAGCTACCCAACGAGTGCACGCATTCAAGTGAGAATCCAAGTTCAATACAGCGCATTCTCGCAGCCAAGGACCACAGTTGGCAACGTATCACGCAGACTCTACGAAAATATGGTATTTTCAGCTGGAGAGCACACTCCTGAATTTCCGAATCGTAAAATGCTCTATAGGACTACTTGTTTAGCAGCTTGTTTTGCTATTCAAGGTAAATATTCGTCTTTGCGTTGATGTTGTTTTACCAGAACAGTCCAAATTCTCGAGAGGTTTTTCGTAGGTACAAACCCGAACCCAAATGTTCCATGGATTTATTATGGTATTGATCTTCTTTAAGTTTCTTTTTCAAATTTTTTGCATCTATTCCAGTTTTTGCGATGGCGCTCGCTCCGCCTGCCATCGTACCCAAAAGTCGAAAGTGCAGCAAATATAGGTATGAGGGGTAGAATTCCTCCCAGACTTTGCATTGGATGGAATTATTCTAGGTATTTGTATTTTCTTACGTCCTCCAGCTTGAGACTCAATGCCATTTTAGCAGCTCGCAAATCAGAGGCCTAGATTTCTCAGTATTGGTTGTGTTTCACAAATTTTTTGAAGCAAGTTACGTGGAAAGAACACGCCCATACCAAGCTTACGTTTCACTTTCATGGTGGAAGTAACAAGCCAAGCTGCAGCTCGTTCCCCAAATTTAGCATCTTCCGATTTAACGCGTTCCCAAGCTTTATTTTCCAACACTTGATCTGCTTTATGACGGTTTTCTAGGAAGTTTCTATTGAGAGAATCCAATATCGTGGTCTCTGCAGCTTTCGTCCAAAGGATTCACGTCAGTTTCTCCGCGATTAATCTCTGTCTCAATTTGGTGCCAGGCCCGCAAAACGAATAACCTGATGGATGTTATCCGAACGGAAGCTTATTGATGAGCGAATTGACAACACCTGCACCAGAGTAAGTCAACATTAATAATGATGAAAGATACCTTCAATGCGTTTATTTATAACCGTTGCGCGCTTATGTTTTTTCATCACATCATGGAAGTCGTTCAACAAGACAAGACACTGCCTATTGAAAATTCAGATTTTTTTAATGGAGGCTTCAATAGTAGTATGATTGGGAAGCACGGTAAATTATTACCGAATTCGATTCGTGCAGTTATTTGTGGGCCAAGTGGTTGTGGAAAGACAAATGCTATCTTAACACTGTTATTCCGCCCGAATGGAGCCAAATTCTAAAACATCTACGTTTATTCAAAATCTTTGTACCAACCCAAATATCAAGTGGTTCAAGAAATTCTGGGAAAAGTTAAGGGGTTGGGATATTATCCGTTCAGAGAAAATGAAAATATCATAAGCCCTCACGAAGCCAAATCAAATTCCATATTCATTTTCGATGATGTTGCATGTTTTTTCATCACATCATGGAAGTCGTTCAACAAGACAAGACACTGCCTATTGAAAATTTAGATTTTTTGAATGGAGCCTAAATAGTAGTATGGTTGGGAAGCACGGTAAATTGTTACCGAATTAGTTTCGTGCAATTACTTGTGGGACATGTGGTTGTGGAAAGACCGCTATCTTAACACTGTTATTCCACCCGAATAGAGCCAAATTCGGAAACATCTACGTTTATTCAAAATCTTTGTACCAACCCAAATATCAAGTGGTTTGAGAAATTTTGGGAAAAGTTAGGCTATCATCCATTCAGGGAAAATGAAGATATCATAGGCCCTCACGAAGCCAAATCAAATTCCATATTCATTTTCGATGATGTTGCATGCGATGGTCAACAGAAAATTCGAGAGTATTATTCTTTTTTACAGGCACAAAAACATTGATGCCGTCTACTTTTGTCAGACATATTCAAAAATTCAAAAACAATTGATACGAGACAATTGTAATATGAATGTTCTTTTCAAGCAGGATGAAATGAATTTGAAACATGTTTTCGATGAACACGTCTCCCCAGACATGTCATTCGATGAATGCAAGACAATGTGTGCAGAATGCTGGCGGCAACATCGATATGGAACCGTTGTGATTTTGAAAGATTTTGATATAAATGCTGGACGTTATCGTTAAGGATTCGACAAATAAATCATCATGAAACCGTTAGGCAAAGAAGTTAATTAATTCGAAAGACTAAAATTAACGAATTCGCAAAAGCTATTCGAAAAAAATATTTGCTTGGAAATTGGGTAGATCCGAAAAAGATGAATCTTCACAAAAATTTTCAAACCTTTATCTGTCCCATTGAAAAAAATAGCGAATGAAACGGCTACTACAAATCCAATCAAAACTGAGGTTAAAACCGAACCTAAATAAGAAAAAGTTGAGGCGCATGAAACGACTCCATTCCAATCCCTCGAATATGTTACAGGCGAAGATGAGGAAGAAGGTGAGAACGTTTTGTCGGATATAAATGAACAAGTTATAGAGGAATATATGGAACAATACCCTATAATGTCTCAGCCGTACATTAGAAAACTTTCGGAGTATAATGAAGAAATCGACGAAGTATACGGTCCCGTTTACGATAGAGTATCCGCAAAATGGTTCCTAGATCAAAAAGAAATTGATTTTGACAAACGTAACGAATACATTAAAATGGGCGGATATCAATGGAAAGGAACGCCCGGTATATATGGACTGATATTTCTCGACACACCCGAAAACTTCAATACAGAGGATTCACAAGCATACAAAGCAATTTTGAATATGGTCATCCAGAAGGTAGTCGGAGATATAAGTACACAGACATATTAGACTGCTGTTTCCTCCAGCAAATCGCCGTAAAACAGGTACTGGTTCACCACCTGAAACACCTATTGCAATGGCACATTGAACCAAAACACGTCTTGCAATGACATTCAAAACCAAACCCTTGGGGTTTGTTTATTGGGATGACCCAAATGAACAATGCGAAAGTCTCAAATTATTGATAGCCTCTCGGGATGCTGGAAATACTCAACATGACAAAGATATTCAGCCCTATGCTGTATCACTTCCGTCAAAAATAACGTCACCGTTATTAGACATTTCCGTTATTTTGCTATTACCAAGCAATAGCAAAATAACGGAAATGGCGAATAACGGTGACTTTATTTTTAACGGAAGTGATACAGCATAGGGCTGAATATTGCCATTTTGGACGAACTCAAAGAGGCATAAATAATTGTAGAAGATGGCGTGCGTTCCTCCATACATTCACATTTTAAACGAAAGCACCGCTGGTGGCAGTTGTGATAAAAAGCGAAAATAACCTACGCCCTCTGGAGGTGGCGGCTTGCTGCACACTCCAGATGGTAATAACGGTTTTGATCATTTGAAATTGAATAATGTAAAGAGCCATACTAATAATACTGATGCTGCCAATAAACAATATGTAGATGAAATCTATAGAAAAATTGGTGCAACTATACAATATCAAGGTGAACAACACCATTCGGAAATAGTTCAACTGAGTGACAAAATGGCAAAGATGCAACATGAAATTGAAAATGAATTGAATGCAACAAAAAATAATCTGGAAAATAAACTTCAAACACTTGCAAGTAATTCTTTTCAAATGGCACAAGCAAATATGGTACAGCATAAAGAGGCTATTGCATAATACAAAAAATTCAATCAACAGTATGGAAAATATTCGTGGAGATTTGTAAATTTGATAAAAATTGCAGAAATCAACGATTTGATTCATTCACACAACAACAGTTTGAAATTGGATATGAAGCCAAGAATGATCTGGAATAAGTTCGCGTTGATATCTTGCACCAAATCATTGAAATAAATTCAGATATACCAGAGGTAAAATCTGCTATCTTGACAATCAACGAGAAACAAAATGTAGTGTAGCCTCACCATAATAAGATAGCAGGTTTTGCAGTTCCGTCATCGGTTATGATGACGTCCAAAGACAAGATTCAACTTGTTCGTGAACTGCATAGACCTATTAGAAAAAATTATCCTCGACGTCACACCATTATTAAAGGCTTAGATGATTTATGGCAAATGGACTTGGCTGAAATGAGACAGTACGCTCAGCAAAATCGAAATTTCAAACTTATTCTAGACGTTATAGATTGCTTTTCGAAATTCGTGTAGACTAGACCGCTGAAAACGAAAACGGGAGAGGAAGTTACCAAAACGTTTGCAGAACAAACAAACAAACAAAACAAACAATAAATTTCAAACTTACAGTATCATGAATGCCTCTATGACCGAACGAACTATAAAGACTTTGAAAGAGATACTTTTCCAATATTTCAGTTTCAATGGCACCTACAAATGTTTGAATGTCTTACCTGAAATCACAAAATCCTAGAATCATAGACGTCACTCAAGACGGGTGTGAAACCTTCGGAAATTGATAAAACCAACGAACAGCAAATTCTCAAATCAACATACTTGCAATTGAAAATAGCTATACTGAGAAAATGTGCGAATCAGTAAGGCAAATCACGTTTTCGAAAAGGGTTACACACCCAATTGGACTACAGAATTATTCAAAATTATCAAAGTCAACATTACCAACCCCGCCACCTTTATGCTGGAGAATATGTAGGGTGCTCCCATCAGTGAGAAACTGCAAAAAACTGCAAATCCAGATATATATGTCGTAGAAAAAGTGTTGAGGAAAAAAGGCAAAAAACTTGTACGTTAAATGGCTTGGTTTGAACAACAAACATAACAGTTGGATTGAAATCGTTGATTTTGTATAGAATATTATGGAAAAGACGAACACACTGAGAGTCTATTGGGGGACTTTCAAATAATTTCCCTGTCAACAAACACACAGAGAAAATCGGAAATTGAGCACGTGACCTGAAGCTGTATAAGCGTATGCAAGCACAAACAGATATTCAGTTTGTAACAAAATGTCCCTCGATAGCGGTTACGGTAGCGAAGTCGAAGTAATGTGTGTTAGTGACGGTGAAGATACTATGAAACTCTGAGTGAAATCGATAGAGCGTTGGAAGTAAAGGAGCTACAAGAGTTCTACAATCAATTTGATCATTTTTACATGTTAATTGCCATAAGGATTTTTAAGATCCATTCTAAAATAAATAAATAAATAAATAAATAAAGGTTTATTTTCCACAGTTAAATTGACTTCTACACAAAATTTAGCATATTCATCACTCCGGAGACTCATCTTGCCGTCGCCCAAAAGGGTTCAGGAGAGGAAGAGGTTCGGGAGGACGCACTGAAGGCCGCCTCCCCCATCCTCCGACCATTTCTGGACGAGGGATGAGGGAGCGCCTGTGCCAAGGGGTGCATAGGATCCCGGCGAAGGGACGCTTGCATCCGCCCCCGCTGATGGTGGCGGTGGGTCGAATATTCCAAATTTATGCGGGTGTGGTTCGTATAATCCATGCCTCCTGCAAAGCTTATGCATGTCGTTCAGTTTGCCTTCTATGCAGAAAATGCTTTGTCTAAGGTTTGGTCAGAGGTGGTTGTTTCGATGATGTCCCGGAAAAGGCTGTTGCAAAAAACCGGGAGATCCATTCTGGCAATTTTGTTTCCTTTCAAGGTCACGCGTCACTGCTTCGCGTTCATCGTGTGACGTAGTCGAGAGAGATCCAGTTGATTGATAACATTTTGCCAATAGAGCGCGGCGCACACATATTTTGAATTGAATTTAAAAAGAAAAAAGATTTCAGCAGTAGAGGTTTGAACCAGCGATTTAAGTTTGGTAACGAGTGACGCTAGCCTTGCCTCCACGGAAACTTCGTACAAGTTGATGTACAAATGTGGGATATATTTCTGCAGACGCTGTTTAAATAATATACGAAAAATAATGATTGTGAGTCTGATAATAATAATGATGTTTGGAATAAATATGAAAAAATGGCGGTTCAACGGTGGTCTAGCGTTTCAACAAGCAATGTGTATAGGGTGTCTCAAAACATATCATTTAAGAGAAAAAAACATGACGGGTGCTTGTCTTATTTAGTATACAGGGTGTATCAAAACATACCATTCAAGAGAAAAAAATATGGCGGCTGATCGTTTGATTTAGTATACAGGGTGTCCCAAAACTTATCATTCAAGAGAAAAAAAACATGGCTGCTCGTTAGATTTAGTATACCTGGTGTACCAACATATTATTTAAGAGAAAATAACATGGTGGGTGCTTGTCTTATTTAGTATACAGGGTGTCTCAAAACGTATAATTTAAGAGAAAAAAAATGGCGGCTGCTCGTTAGATTTAGTATACCTGGTGTACCAACATATTATTTAAGAGAAAATAACATGGTGGGTGCTTGTCTTATTTAGTATACAGGGTGTCTCAAAACGTATAATTTAAGAGGAAAAAAATGGCGTCTGCTCGTTAGATTTAGTATACAGGGTGTCTCAAAACGCAAAGTTTATGAAAAATCATATCATTTGAGAGAAAAAAAACATGGCTGCTTAGGGCAGAGAAAAAGGTATCATTGGGGACATGGGGATTTAAAATACGAATCATCAAAAAATAAGCACTTCCGATTTGAAAAAATTGAGGTAGAAGAAAAGTAATAGTGAATTCGGATTATCCACATCGAGGAGAGTTCAAATATGCAATAAAATGGTCACTTCCGGTTTTCACTTCCGGTTGTCCGATTTCGATGATTTTGGCCTCAATGGATTCGTTTCGATGTCAAGAAACATTTTTAAGCATTATCCAATGCCAAAAGGGCATAGGAGGCTATCTTCGTTATTAGTAAAGATACAGAAACGTGCGGGTACTCTAATAAGACAACTTTTATGGGGGATCAAGAAAATGACAGAATTTCCTTCCGTCAACTTCCATAAGTGCCATAAACCTCACATTTTAAATGCGTTATGTACTCATCGCTCAAATGTTAGAAGTCGGGTCGTTAACGTTTGACATTTTTTGTATAGAACGTTGCTCAATATATCGAACGCGACTCACACTCGATATGTCAGTTGTCATTGGTAATATCGTTGAAGAAAAAAAAAATATGTGACAAATAAACATTGGCTGTACAGGTACATAAAAACATGGTGTTCAAAAACTATTCAAGATAGGAAAAAAACGCTCATAGGACGTTTCAATCCTAATCAAGAAGGTATACAGAGCATCTCATTTATAGAAAAAAAAATATGATGTTTTAACAGGAGTTTAGCGTTTCACCGTGCGATCCCAATCGGAAATGTATTACATGTTATTGAGACCGAATACGTCAGCGCTATCTATCATCAGGAAGGTGCCCAATATGTGAATTACCAATCTTTTTGGATCTTTACGAATCATCCGAAAATAAACACTTCCTATGATTAAAAATAGAGCATTGAGAAGGGTCCAAATTTAGTTACTATCGGTCGTGCGATTTCAATAATTTCGACACCAATGGGTTTGTTTCGATGTCAAGAAACATTGTTAAGCATTTTCCAATGCCAAATGGGCATAGGACCCTAACTTCGTTATCAGTAAAGGTAGAAACATGCGGGTACTCTAATAAGACAACTTTTATGGGAGATCAAGTTTGATCAAAGCAGAACGAACTAACCTTATAAAACGTCTATTTTAGTCGCATTTTTGCATCTTTTACCGTTTCAAATTTTAGCTGTATTTTTCGAACGCAAAAAACGGTTATTGTGGTCGCATTTTGGCATGTTTTAGCGTTTCTAATTTAAGTTGTTTTTTCGAACGCAAAAACGTGTATTTTGAGCAATTTTGAAATGCCAAATCTTCATAAGAAACATAGAGTTTTTCGGTTTAATTAAAGGCTGTTTTTTTAGAACGCGAAAAACGTTTATTGTGGTTGCATTTTTGCATGTTGAAGCGTTTCAATTTTCAGTTGTGTTTTTGGAACGCAAAAACGTATATTTTGATCACATTTTTGCAGTTTCACTCTGTTTCTTTTTTTGTATCCATTATCAGGTGGGTGGGGAGAGGGTTAAGCAACTTTAATTTCTTCTCGACATAAGACTTGTTTAATTGAAACCAATCTGATTAATTCCCGCCCATTGCAAGTATGCGGTCAGTTATTTCTCCAAGACTGTCCGAATCCATATGCTCCAGACAAAAGCATTATAGTTTGACACCTCAATCATTGTTCTTAGTCTTTCCGTTAAAAAGTTATAGTCTAAATACTGTAGGTCATTTATTGGCCAAGTAGTCGAGATAATTTTAGATGCAAAGTATTATATGAGACCTAGAGGCACAACTGGTGTAGTTGAATCTCTTATAGCATTTTAATCTAGAGGAGTTTCAGATCCGAGTGCGATAAGTAAAATTTAGATATTTTTGTACACTATTTTCTTTAGGAATTTTCAAATTGATGTTTTTTCATTCAACCAAATGCTTCTTCACTACCAGTAAAGCTGTAGCTCAGCTATTACCTACGTGGTCAGTTTGATTTTATTGGCAGAGCATCATAGGAGACCTAAGAACCCTATGGGTATAGTTTAATCTCTTATCGCATCATAATCTTGAGGAGTTTCAGATTTTAGTGTGATAAGGAAAATTTTGATATTTTTGTAAACTATTTTCTTTAGGAATTTTCAAATTGATGTTTTTTTATTCAACCAAATGCTTCTTCACTACCAGTAAAGCTGTAGTTCAGCTATTACCTACGTGGTCAGTTTGATTTTAGTTGCAGAGCATCATAGGAGACCTAAGAACCCTAGGGGTATAGTTTAATCTCTAATCGCATTATAATCTTGAGGAGTTTCAGATCTGAGTCTAGTAAGGAAAATTTTAATATTTTTGTAAACTATTTTCTTTAGGAATTTTCAAACAGATGTTTTTTATTCAACCAAATGCTTCTTCACTACCAGTAAAGCTGTAGCTCAGCTATTACCTACGTGGTCAGTTTGATTTTAGTTGCAGAGCATCATAGGAGACCTAAGAACCCTATGGGTATAGTTTAATCTCTTATCGCATTATAATCTTGAGGAGTTTCAGATCTGAGGTTGATAAGGAAAATTTTAATATTTTTGTAAACTATTTTCTTTAGGAATTTTCAAACAGATGTTTTTTTATTTAACCAAATGCTTCTTCACTACCAGTAAAGCTGTAGCTCAGCTATTACCTAAGTGGTCAGTTTGATTTTAGTTGCAGAGCATCATAGGAGACCTAAGAACCCTATGGGTATAGTTTAATCTCTTATCGCATTATAATTTTGAGGAGTTTTAGATTTTAGTGTGATAAGGAAAATTTTGATATTTTTGTAAACTATTTTCTTTAGGAATTTTCAAATAGATGTTTTTTATTCAACCAAATGCTTCTTCACTATCAATAAAGCTGTAGCTCAGTTATAACCAACGTGGTCAGTTTGATTTTAGACGCAGAGCATCATAGGGGACCTAAGTGCCCTATTGGCATAGCATTTCATCCAAGAATTCGAAATATGTAAAAATGATTATTCAATAGATGGCTGACAACAGTAAGGAAAACATTGTTATTACTAAACTTACTAAAGTATGTCAGGAACGATATATCCAGTATTAAGAATCCAACCTCATATGTCTCCATTATCGGATACTAATTTCATAGCTTTGATTGCAAGCAGCAATTATGTTTTGTAAGTAAACGTACCGAATTAAGCGACGATATGTGTGAAGTATCCAGTCATGTAATAGGAATGGAAAACAATATGTAAATTGAATTTTGTTTACTTTTCCAAACAGTTCGCGAAAAATTATTCCGAAATGTACTGGACTATTATTATCCGTTACAAGCGGTATTCGAGCTCTTGTTATCAGTTGTTATCAGCTTGGATGCCGGATGCTCCATCCGTATGTGGTCATTATCTAAGCCGCAGAAAAACAAATATTGTAGTTATCAGTTATGAAAAAACCGCAAACATTAGAAGTTTCAACAGAATTGTTTATTATCTGAACCACAGAGAAGCAAATATCGCCATGAGAATCAGTATTTTGCGGGGTTCTGGAAGCTAGTTCATTTGTGATCGTCCTGGCAGCAGTTCATAATTATTTAGTGCTCTGATTCCATTGAAAAACATTTTATTTGACAGTGATAGAAGTAGTTTATAATACTTCAACGATTTGTGCAGCAAAGTAAGTGTTTGAGATTTTTTCACTTTTGCTCAAGTGTTTGTACGTTTGCTTTTGTGTGTTCTGAAAGTTCATAACGATTTCCAATTCGAAGCGATTCAATAGCTTATCATAAAAGTAAAATAAAATTGATTTTATTGCGCGGTAATGTAGTCTTGTCTCACTAAAACAGTGTTTTTCGTTTAGGGGAAATTGTTGCCTGGAGGCTATCAAAGAACTGTATTTTCTCTAGTTGTTTGCATTTTTACCTAGCTTCGATATATTTCATTCGGGTAAATTCGTGTTTATATCCATATTTCATTAGAATAAACTCATGTTTCCATACAATATTTTTCTTCTTAGTAAGCAAAGAGTTCATTCATACATACAATATTTTTTGTTTAACTTATATTCATAAATATGATTCGCTAATGTTTCTATACAACATTTATTTCACCGTTTGGAGAATTTTTACTAATTTATTTCATTCATATAAACTCGTGATTACATACAATATTTTTCTTCGTTAGTAGGTGAAGAGTTCATTCTTACATACAATTTTTTTTGTTCCGCTTATATTCATAAATATGATTCACTAATGTTTCTGTACAACAGTTTTTCACCGTTTGGAGAATTTTTAATAATTTATTTTATTCATATAAACTCGTGATTCCATACAATATTTTTCTTCGTTAGTAGATAAAGAGTTCATTCTTACATACAATATTTTTTTCAATACATTTTCACGCTATGTTTCCATACAATTTTTTTTGTTTGTTCAGTTCAGACCATTTTTTATTGACATATTTAATTCGCCGAAGCATTTATATTCGTAGATATGGTCCACATATGTTTCTATACATAATTTTTCTCCTCTTGGTTAGAATTTTTATTGATATATTTCATTCGTAAAACTAGTGACAACTGATTGTACGGAATATTAACCAGCGATTTGATATAGCATTCCCTAATGAGTTTCAAATAATCATATCGACATGCAGCGTTGATTCATAATTTTTATTTCAAATTCGAAATGTTTAAGTGACCATTCTTACTGAAAAAATCAAGATTCAGTTTGAGATGTTTTAGGATATCAGCCCATTTATTTCATCTAAAAATAAAAAAAAATGTTATCACCTTACAATTTTTCGAAAAGATTCAAAGCAGGGTGTTGTGAGGGTCACATCATTTATAGGATTCAGATTGGGGTGTTGAGGAGGTCGCTTCATAGTTAACGCAACCAATTTTATCGCAATTTCGTTTAGGTGTAGCACGCGTTGTTAGGGACGTTAGAAGGAATATAAAATATATTACCAATACAATATCCGCGAGTCTCATAATTTCATACTGTGGGCATTATTGTTTTTTTTTTTGTACTATATACAACTTCAAATCTTGTGAGGTTGATGGTTTCAAGCTTTCTTTTTGAAAAGTAATAATTTATATCAATAATTTTAAAAGGGGAAGAGAGTTGATGTGTTCTCCATCCTCAAGTTGAATGACCGCTAGTTTCTTGGCTAATGCGGTGAACTTGGAATGGAATAAAACATATTTTTGAATGATATTAAATATCTGTTGTCTACAAGAGGACCTCTACATAATCTATGATTCGTAATTTGTTCATTTTCTTTTCTGAAACCGATTGCTAATATACTATTTTGTTGTTCTACGTTACCATTTCGTTGATCTATATTATCAACATAACTGGGAGCTTGCTATGAGTGTTTCTTCTTTTTGGGAGGAAACAATAATGAAATAATGTTTCGCTATTTCCATGAGCGGTTGGCGTTCACTGATTCATAGGATTTATATTTCTGTTTGTAGGCATTCGTTAGTATTAAAATGTTTTCGTAAACACACAGGTCTTTGGCCGTATAATATTGAGGACCACATTTCAATAATAGTTGAAGTAGTCCTTTCGTAAGAGTAAAAAGTTTATTTTCAATAATAAGTTCATTGTTTTCATATTGTAAAGGGGTATTGCCAATATCATATCCATATGTGTCAGATTCGATCATTCTTTGCTGCTCTCAGATTCCGTTTCATTTAGGAATTGGGTTGTTCACAGCGCATAAATTGGATGTTGTGTTATGCGACATAATGAATGCAACTGAATTCGCTACACTCCAATAAGTCTATATATGCGTAACTACACCCTACCAAACCACTCATAACCAACGGCGCAAAGCTCAACTAACATATACTGCATTAATATTAAAATTGTGTAATATTATCGAAAAAAAAAAAAACTCTAAAATTTTTATATCTTTTATTATGGATATCTAAACATTGGACATATCATTTCACCCCAATAAGTACAACCACATTTTTCAAATAACAGTTCGGATTCCTTATTACTGCAAAACGCTGTAAATTCTTCGTGATTCTTAATGTGATTGATGAGTTTAGCTGCATATCCTTTTCTACGGTACTCCGCCAATGTATGAATATAATAAAGGGTTTTCGGCTTAGAATGTTTCTTCAATGGGTCAAAATCCATGGTTGATAGTAACGCAAATGCTGTTGGTTTATCGTTGATGTAAATAATGTAACATGAGATTTTTCTATCATAATACCACTGTTGAATCAGATCATTTTTGATATTCAAGTGCCTAATTTTCTTAACAGCTTGATAACCAAAAAATAATCGTATTGCGTCAATCTTCAATAATTGCTGGGAATAAACTAAGTGATGAGGATTTTTCTTCATAGGATAAGCACATCTCATTTGATTTACCGTTCAGTCTTCCGTCCAACCCTCATAATATTATTTAAAGACTTGTCTCGTTCCACGGTGTGGGTGGACGGCCTTAGCAAAGTTTCGGATTTCTCCGAAACCATCCTCAGCCACCCACCGCTCTGCTCCATGTCGCCTGGAGGGCAAGGACGTCGTCACCCAGGGATTTCGGGTGGCAACTCCCGTGTCCCTGCCGACACCCGTTACGAAATCTGCCTTACTAGCTCTTATTGCATAATCAGGCTGTGCATATGTGTTCCCTTGGGAGGTATACTGAACCCGCCCCTGGAGGGATATGGGAATGCGAGCATCCCCAACTCCCTCCGAGAGCCTTCCACCACCCACTAGGGCCTCAGCATCACCCGGTTCCCTTAGGGTATGCACATCTGTATTTTGTGGCCTCAGCTGTTGTGCGTGGGGCACACCCAATGACCTCGGAGCGCTCCGGCGCATTCCGAGGGGGCGTACCTCGCGAGCTTCGCCAGCATGGACTCCTCTGTAACCCTCCGACCTGCGAACAGATACATTTCTGATTAAATGAAAACGTTCAAAACGAGCTTCCAGAGGTGGAGTTATGACAACTCCCGCGGTATCAATTTCTAAATCTAACTGAGCCGACGGGGAAGGCTGCCTCCCTCCGTCTAAGCTCGACTCTAAAGTACCTTGGTCCAGCACACTTCTCGGGGACAAGGTAGTTGACATCGTCAACTCACGGTTTTCCCCGGTAGTACGTACCTGGGGGACGTCTCCGTCGAGGCGTCGCGACGCTTCGGGGAATAGACGCCTGGCGTCTAAGTCACCCGACGGCGGAGGTGTCCGAGAAAGCCCAACGCCGGCAAACACGGCTTGGGTATTCTCCTCCGCGAGCATATGAGACCTCAATCTCATATTCGTCATTGCTCTAAAGGACAAACAATTACGGCTGTAATGTATTGTCGGGCTACTTGCGTGTGCAAGTGTGTGGCAAAGGAGAAGTGCACTAAAATCGACCTCGCGTCGACCCAACTCAAGTGTGACGATGAGAAGGGTCACCCTATAGCTAACTAACCTAACACCTAACAAGACCTCGCCGGGAAATGGACGAGGGAGGAAGGATTCACGGTTTAGAAAAACTATCTAAATAAAATTTCCTAACTTCAAAATTGTGTGAAGCACCAAAAAGGAAAAATTAAACTTGAAAATTTTTACTTCAAAATTTTACAACTGGATGTGACAAAAACCAAGACAAAGATTTGGGTAAAAGGATCACGGAGCCTAACCAGACTGTCTCAGGTGGAAAAGCCGAGAACAGCCGCAGGAAATAGGTATGGGAAGGACGCGAAACCCCTAGGTACCACAGGAAATGTGGCTCGCCAACGACAAAGTCGCAGCTAATGATGTCTTGACAGGCCGAGGAATTTAAGCTCGAACGATACAATCTTCGTGGAACTCTACGATCGAGCCGATTGTATCAGGTGAGATCTCGTTTTGGTGCCTGACCCCTTTTCATACGATGGGGATTTTTCGTCAACGTCGGGTACAGGTATTAAGTCGGGAAATAACTTTGATGAAGTTAAATCCCTAAGTGTCCGTTGCAAAAGATCACTTTACACTGATTATTGCTCGAGAGTTAAACTACCTATCAACGTACTTTCGTAGCGCGAATAAAACACCTGTAAACCGTACAAGTGAGTCTAACCCCTTTTAAGATAGAAACAAAACGTTATGAATCTACTGTGAACTGAATTATTATTACCGAGAACCTGACTCTAACTGCTAGCCAAAACGATGAATTGCAGAGACAAAAGGCAAAGCCAATCAAACGTAAGTTATTTAACGGAAACACGAAATTGATTATTACACTGCAATTCGACAAGAAAGAGTGGCTGTCTGCTGCTTCGCTGCTTGCATATTTATGCAATCCTGACTGCTGAATCCGCGACACCCATTGGCCTAGAGGGCCAAAGTGGGCGTCGCCCTTGGCTGAACAAAACCCTAGCTCGCGAAAACGCGCGGGATTTGGGCAAATGACCGTTAAAGTCCCGTTACCTGCGTTTTCTAGGGAGTATTTGACAAAAGTCACTAAATACTCCCCAGATCTAGGGAGATATTGAAAGTCAGAATTTCAGATATCTCGATTCCTAGGGCGGTCCGATATTCGGAGAGCCCCGAGAAAAACCATAAACCAACGTGATTCTTGAACGCCGAAGAAATACACGTATTCCTTCGCCGAGGAATCTATACCCGTTTTCCGATTTGGCCAACCTGATGAGAAATCGAATTGAAATAAAATAATTTGTGAAAACAAATGGAGCCACGGAATCTTTCCACCCAACAAGAGACTAGCGTGTCGAAACCTTGCTCTAAGTGTTCTGTATACCGGGTGCTCGACTGTTTGGGGCCACAAATTAATAAAATTGAAAACTAGTCAGGAATTTCCGGTAAATCGGTAAAACTACGTACAGTGGAGTTCCACTGGGTGGAGATTGGGACTTTACATCATACAGGGTGAGACTAGACTAGTGACCTGAATATAAAGCAAAAATCTAATATTATTCGACTGGCTTCTAGGTGAAAATTGAGAGACTTGTCGCAGGGCAGGCTCGCCGCGCTCCTACGATGATTTTTTTTGTGTATGGTCACCTTTAGTGAGCCATTTTTACACTTAATAACTCCCAATTTTCACCTAGAAGCCAGTCGAATAATATTAGATTTTTGCATTATATTCAGGTCACTAGTCTAGTCTCACCCTGTATGATGTAAAGTCCCAATCTCCACCCAGTGGAACTCCACTGTACGTAGTTTTACCGATTTACCGGAAATTCCTGACTAGTTTTCAATTTTATTAATTTGTGGCCCCAAACAGTCGAGCACCCGGTATACAGAACACTTAGAGCAAGGTTTCGACACGCTAGTCTCTTGTTGGGTGGAAAGATTCCGTGGTTCCATTTGTTTTCACAAATTATTTTATTTCAATTCGATTTCTCATCAGGTTGGCCAAATCGGAAAACGGGTATAGATTCCTCGGCGAAGGAATACGTGTATTTCTTCGGCGTTCAAGAATCACGTTGGTTTATGGTTTTTCTCGGGGCTCTCCGAATATCGGACCGCCCTAGGAATCGAGATATCTGAAATTCTGACTTTCAATATCTCCCTAGATCTGGGGAGTATTTAGTGACTTTTGTCAAATACTCCCTAGAAAACGCAGGTAACGGGACTTTAACGGTCATTTGCCCAAATCCCGCGCGTTTTCGCGAGCTAGGGTTTTGTTCAGCCAAGGGCGACGCCCATTTTGGCCCTCTAGGCCAATGGGTGTCGCGGATTCAGCAGTCAGGATTGCATAAATATGCAAGCAGCGAAGCAGCAGATAGCCACTCTTTCTTGTCGAATTGCAGTGTAATAATCAATTTTGTGTTTCCGTTAAATAACTTACGTTTGTTTGGCTTTGCCTTTTGTCTCTGCAATTCATCGTTTTGGCTAGCAGTTAGAGTCAGGTTCTCGGTAATAATAATTCAGTTCACAGTAGATTCATAACGTTTTGTTTCTATCTTAAAGGGGTTAGACTCACTTGTACGGTTTACAGGTGTTTTATTCGCGCTACGAAAGTACGTTGATAGGCAGTTTAACTCTCGAGCAATAATCAGTGTAAAGTGATCTTTTGCAACGGACACTTAGGGATTTAACTTCATCAAAGTTATTTCCCGACTTAATACCTGTACGCGACGTTGACGAAAAATCCCCATCGTATGAAAAGGGGTCAGGCACCAAAACGAGATCTCACCTGATACAATCGGCTCGATCGTAGAGTTCCACGAAGATTGTATCGTTCGAGCTTAAATTCCTCGGCCTGTCAAGACATCATTAGCTGCGACTTTGTCGTTGGCGAGCCACATTTCCTGTGGTACCTAGGGGTTTCGCGTCCTTCCCATACCTATTTCCTGCGGCTGCTCTCGGCTTTTCCACCTGAGACAGTCTGGTTAGGCTCCGTGATCCTTTACCCAAATCTCTGTCTTGGTTTTTGTCACATCCAGTTGTAATTTTTGAAGTAAAAATTTTTCAAGTTTAATTTTTCCTTTTTGGTGCTTCACACAATTTTGAAGTTAGGAAATTTTATTTAGATAGTTTTTCTAAACCGTGAATCCTTCCTCCCTCGTCCATTTCCCGGCGAGGTCTTGTTAGGTGTTAGGTTAGTTAGCTATAGGGTGACCCTTCTCATCGTCACACTTGAGTTGGGTCGACGCGAGGTCGATTTTAGTGCACTTCTCCTTTGCCACACACTTGCACACGCAAGTAGCCCGACAATACATTACAGCCGTAATTGTTGTCCTTTAGAGCAATGACGAATATGAGATTGAGGTCTCATATGCTCGCGGAGGAGAATACCCAAGCCGTGTTCGCCGGCGCTGGGCTTTCTCGGACACCTCCGCCGTCGGGTGACTTAGAAGCCAGGCGTCTATTCCCCGAAGCGTCGCGACGCCTCGACGGAGACGTCCCCCAGGTACGTACTACCGGGGAAAATCGTGAGTTGACGATGTCAACTACCTTGTCCCCGAGAAGTGTGCTGGACCAAGGTACTTTAGAGTCGAGCTTAGACGGAGGGAGGCAGCCTTCCCCGTCGGCTCAGGTAGGGTTAGTAATCGATTCCGCGGGAGTTGTCACAACTCCACCTTTGGAAGCCCGTTTGGAGCAATTTAGAATAACGAGAAATGTTTCTGATTGTAGGTCGGAGGGCTACTCAGGAGTCCATGCTGGCGAAGCTCGTGAGGTACGCCCCTTCGGAATGCGCCGAAGCGCTCCGAGGTCATTGGGTGTGCCTCACGCACCACAGCGGAGGCCACAGGATACAGATGTGCATACCCTAAGGGAACCGGGTGATGCTGAGGCCCTAGTGGAGGAACTAGGGGGTGGTGGAAGGCTCTCGGAGGGAGTTGGGAATGCTCGCATTCCCATATCTCTCCAGGGGCGGGTTCAGCGTACCTCCCACGGGAACATCTATGCACAGCCTGATTATGCAATAAGAGCTAGTAAGGCAGATTCCGTGACGGGTGTCGGCAGGGACACGGAAGTTGCCACCCGAAATCCCTGGGTGACGACGTCCTTGCCCTCCAGGCAACTAGGAGCAGAGCGGTGGGTGGCTGAAGATGGTTTCGGAGGAATCCGAAACTTTGCGGAAGCCGTCCATCCACACCGGTTAACGAGACATGGCGCCCAACGTGGGGCTGCTGAAGAGAGACCGTCTTCAGGGATCTGCGGGTGTAGCCTTCCTCCTGCAAACAGAATTAGAGTTCGGGATCTCTCTCCTGAGAGACTCCCAGTTAATGAAATGGTTATGGGTGAACCGGAAACCCTTTGGCGCCCATATGGCACGTTTACCCGGTTGCCAACCGGGAATCGGCATTATAGGGAATCTGAGGATGTCCCTCGAGTTGCTCGAAACGTCGCTTCCAACCCCGGTGATGTCCACAGGAGTGGATATTACCCATCGAGGAGGCCAGTGCCCACAGTCCGGATTCAGGAGAATCCCAGAAGACCAGTGACGGGGGTCGACGACGTGCTCGTGCGACTCGCAGATTTGCTGGAGGATAGACGTCGGGGAACCCTAAACGGTGTTGATGGGGGTTTAATTAATAATAAACCACATCCCAGTTTCAGTGGGCTTCCTCACGAAGATCCAATACAATTTATTCAATCCTCTGAGGATTATCTAGGGGGCTTTGATGCAACCGTCTGGGTGAGCGTTGCAGCTCAGTGGCTCAAGGGAGCAGCCCAGCAGTGGTATGCTCCATATCGCAACTCACGCCTAAACTGGCAGTTTTTCACAAACCGGCTCCAGGAACGGTTCGATAACGATCTGTTGGTCTCGAGCTTAGAAGCGGAGTTCTTTGGCACTGACCAGCCGAAGGGAGAGTCAATAACTTCCTTCATCCTGAACAAGTGGAGTCTTTCACAGAGGCTCTACCCAGAGATGGACGAAGGAAGGGTTGTGCGATTAATATTGAACCGGATCAGACCGGATATCAAAGTCCATTTGCAATTGCATAGATTTGCAACTATTGAAGAGCTGACACAAAAAGCTGTTGCTGTCGAGACGCTACTTCGAGCACCAGCCAAAGTGTACAGTCGGGGCCGAAACTTGTTTCGAACACCAACCGTCCTCATCAGGCCGACGATGTGCCACCTAAACGTCCTCAGGGACAGCTACAGGACAACAGGGGTTCGAACCATGTTAGGTCCAATAACTTTAACAACAATGGCACTAAATTCCAGAATTATGATCAATCGAGGCGTTCTGGAGGAAACAACGCTCCTTCGAGCGGATGTTTCACTTGCGGGGGAGCTCACTGGAACAAAGATTGCCCTCAGCAAAATGACAACAAGAACGGTCCCAAACGTCAGAGTGCGGGAACAAAACCGTTAGATCAGGCCAATAAGGCACATACGGTTAATACCGTGCAGGCGAGTAAAACCTCGCGTCGTAAGACGTCACTTAAGGACGCAGACAAAATTGCAGTTTGCAAAGAAGAATCAAAAAACTCCAACAGGAGCCATCAGGGGGCTCCATCGGAGTAGGTACTCCTTCAACACCGTTTTGCGGTTCTGTGACAGTGTTGGACTGTCATAGAAATTATGCGGCATGTATTCCCAACAAGGAGGAGGAGAAGGAGTTCCAGGATGTTGAAGCTGGAGTCGTTTCAGCCGAAACGCCACCGTCATCAGGCAAACTACATTGGGCAGACCGGTCGGATTGTGAATCCGTTTGTTTCAGTGTGGTAGATGAGCGTGTGGATCGCGCCACTGGTGGTAGGCGAAAAAAAGTTCACTCGTCGGCAGACGTTAAACGTAGAGGGTTGAAAGTCATTTCAAACATGTCAAGTTCTAGTTTTGGAACGAATGGAAGGGGTTATGAATCATCTTCAGGTTCATGGAGTTGTGAGATCATCGAGGTACCCCAGGTCGTTGTTGGTGGGTCGTTCCATCCGCCACAACACAAGGTTTCGGAGTTAGTGATCGGTATACAGAAGAACCAGGAGGGGCCTGTTGTCAAAGAGAGTGCTAGGGCACTGCAAACTGGGCACAGGTCCGGTATAGGCACAAGTCGAGATGAAAAGGTGTATCCAAGGGAAGATTGCGAATCAAGGTTTCGGAACGAAAAAGTCGTCGAGAGTGACGTACTCTTTTCGGTTCCACTTCGGGGTAGTGAAGACACCGAGGGTGGTGGTCTGTCACTCACTCCCACACAGGACGCAGGTTTCGAGGTCGATGCATGCCAAGTCTCAAGGACGGTATCGAGGGGCAGAGCAGATGGGATCGCAGGTGCGAATCGCCATTCCCCGTTGGTAGATACCAGAGGCGTGGTAGGCATGTCATCTGAGAGAGTTACACGTCTTAGTCGGGGCGGAGGCGAGGTTCCTGAGGGATGCAATCGCCAAGTCCCATCGTTGGCTGCAGTTGGTGCTGCAGTACTTGATGTCAATCGCAAGTCGGAACTTCTGAGTTTCATTGAGACCAACCCGCTTAGGAAGAAGTCGGAGGTGGATCTGCTGGATCCATTGTGTCTATATCGTCGCTGTGATACTAGCTTAGCGAACAACAATGTTGAGGGACGATTGCATCAGTTGCCGCGAATCGAGGCTGAACTGATGGGTCGTCGAGTTAGGGTTTTGGTGGACAGCGGAAGTTCGCTAAATCTCCTGAAACGTAGTTTGTTGCCTGTCACCTGGAGGGTGGATAGGAAGCAAGTGACACCGTTGCAGCTTGCATGCGCCGGTCGTGGCATCACCAGTCTAGGGGAGACAATAGTCGAACTGTTAATAGATGGTGTTGTTCACGAAGTTGTCGTGCAAGTGGTGGATGATCTTGTCGAGGATCTTCTGCTCGGGTGTCCCTGGCTGGCATCAAACGAGGCTATGGTCGACTTTGCACGTCGTACCATGTACGTTGGAAAGGGGCCTAGGCAAACGATTTTCTGGGCGGAGGAGGTCTATCTTCCACCAGAAAAGTTCCCTGAACCACAGGTAGCGGACGAACAGCTACCGGCGTTCTCGAGAAAGGAATTTCGGAGTCTTATCCGAGAGTTTGGAGACGTCTTTTACGAATCTCCAAGGCAACCAGTGACGAGGGCTGCTTGCCACAAAATCCGATTGAAGGAGGAGCTACCCTTCAAGCTCCGTCCGTACAAAGTTTCCGATCAGAAGAGGGCTCTTATCCAAGAGGAGGTGGATAAGATGCTCGCTGCAGGTGTCATAAGTAGGTCCCATTCTGCCTTTATTAGTCCGGTCGTTATCGTCACGAAGAAGGACGGTACGGCTCGGTTTTGTGTCGACTACAGGAAGTTGAATAGTCTGACAATACCCGAGTCGTCGGTATTGCCAGGTATTCACGAGACTATCAAAGAGCTCGGAACAGCGAGAGTGTTCACTTCTTTGGATCTGAAGTCTGGGTTTTGGCAGATACCCATGGATGAGGCTAGTAAAAAGTATACAGCTTTTGCTACGCCAGATGGAGCTTGTTATGAGTTTAACTCAATGCCGTTTGGTCTAACGAATGCACCTGGAAGTTTCCAAATCCTTATGACGGAAGTGTTGGTTGGTTATGTCGATAAATTCGTCAAAGTATATCTAGACGACATAATCGTTTACAGCGAAGATGAAAAGGAGAACCTCTACCATCTCCGCCTTGTGCTGGAGAGGTTCAGAGCACATGGCCTGTGGTGCAGTTTAAAGAAGTGCAACTTCGCTCAGCGTAGGCTGGAGTACTTGGGGCATGTGGTGACGAAAACGTCAAACGAACCAATGCCAGGTCATGTGTTAGCGGTTCAACAATTCCCGCTACCCAAGAATGTCTCTCAGGTCCGAGGATTCTTGGGCACCGTTGGTTGGCTACGGGAGTTCATCCCGAACTTAGCGGAGTTGGAGGCTCCGATAAGTGACATGCTCAAGTCGAAGAAAGGTCGAGACCTTAAGTGGAACTCTCAAGCATTGGAGGCGTTTGAGAGGATCAAGGAAGTCGTGGGCCGTCCTATGGTCTTGGCCAGGCCGGACATGACTCTCCCGTTTTTCCTGCAGACCGATGCATCTGGGGTAGGCATCGCTGCAGTCCTTTATCAAGTTGATTGTCACGGCGACAGAAGGATCGTTTCACATGCTAGTGCCAAGCTCAAGGGCGCGGAACTAAACTATCATGTGAACGAGACTGAATGTTTAGCCATTGTTTGGGGTATCAAGCGATACCGTCATTATCTCGAAGACCGTCCATTCACTCTTCGAACGGACAGCAAAGCGTTGACTTGGTTATCCAAGTTCAAGGACGCAAAAGCGAAGTTAACTCGTTGGGCCTTACTTCTACAGGAGTATTCCTTCACTGTGGAGCACGTCGCAGGTCGAGACAATCAGCTAGCTGATTTCTTGTCCCGTAATCCCTCGGGGTCTCACAGTGAAGACTTGGATGCTGATGTAGAGCGTATGGGGTTGCCACCTATGAAGGTGCAACTGTCTGAACACCAAGGTGTGGTGAGCGTCGTAGAGACGCCGGCTGAAGTGGTCGTGCGGCGGCAGGCCATAGATAGGGAGACGCAAAGGTTGAGGGCGCGTATCAGAACGATACAGGAGTTGGGTCCTATGTCCAGGGACGATCTTCGTTTTATCAACAAGTTTTCAGATGTCCAAGGTGTTGTATATGTTTCTTCTGCTGGTAAACGGCTATTGTATGTGCCCGAGGCGCTCCGTGAGGACGTGTCGGCTTATTACCATGAACACCCGACCGCTGGTCATCCTGGTCAAGAGGAAACCTTACGTGCCTTGAAACGGCACTATTGGTGGCCGGCCATGGAGGACTACGTCCGGGCCTACGTGAGAGGTTGCCTAGTCTGCCAGTGCGTTAAAGCCGTACGGCATCAGGAAGCGGCACCGCAACGGCCTAGTGTGCCGAAGCGACCGTGGCAGATGCTGGCTGTTGACGTCCTGGGGCCCTATGCAGCCTCAAGGAGGGGAAACAGGTTCGTGGTAATTGCCGTCGATATGTTTTCAAAGTGGGTTGAAGCCAAGGCCACTAAGACATGCACGTCGAAAGTAATTTCTCGTTTTCTAGACGAAGAAATTTTATCTCGTTGGGGTTGTCCAGAAGTCGTCATTTCTGACAACGGCCCGCAGTTTCAGAGCAATCATCTGCTAAAATACTACGATTTGAAGAACATCGAGGTCAAATCTTCACCTGTTTTTCATCAACAGGCGAACCCTGTCGAGCGAAGGGTCCAGGAACTGAAGAAGTGCCTAAGAGCAAGGATGCTGGAAACCACTTCGGAAAGGTTTTGGGAAGAAGGTCTGGCTGCAAGTCTCTATTGCTTACGGAACCGTAAGAATAGAGCAACAGGGGAGACTCCAGCGGAGTTATTGTTAGGATATACACCTGGTCGTCCAGGAGATTGGAGGCTACCTATGTACCGAGATCCGGTACATAATAGCCCCGAAGATCGGCAAGAACGTCTTGCAAAAGCAGCCAGACGTCAGGCAGTTTATCAGAGGAATTTATTCCCTGATAAAGATCTACCGTCGCCACGGACCTACGGGGTCGGCGACCGCGTTTTAGTTAGGAATTTCGTCAAAGGAAATTTCGGAGGTACACTGTCAGGACCGCATCCGATCACGAGGGTGATGGGGCGAGACAGTTACCTCGTAGATAGGAACGGCACCGAGAGGCTGGTGCACGTAGACGATATCCGTTCTTGGGTAAGCAGGACTTTGCCGGCTGGCGTCCGCCACGACGATGGTGGCCCAGGTCCGGATCAGCCAGAGTCCAACGACGCTGACCAAGAAGTGACAGGGGAAGTCACACCTAGGCCGACGACTGGGGGCGGTCCGAAGCCACCTTCGTTAATCCGGGTACGAGCTGACGCACCCAACTCAACGAATCCACGGGAAGTAACGGTCAGTTTCGATCCAAAGGACAAAGCGGTCCGGCGGACAGTGAAAAGGTTGAGGAAGAATCCACAAGGACGGAAACGCGACTCAGACTGCGCGGGGAAGAGAGGAGTATCCCGTAGGAGTCCGTTGCCGGTGGTGAACTCTGGCCTTTTGGAGATCAGAGATTCTGAACTCCCCGTCGCAAACTCATCAGTAGGGGGGCGTGCTACTACTGAAGTAGACGCTCTTACCCGTCAAGCGGTCGTTCCAGACCGAGGTCCAGCGTACGATTCAGATTCGGAAGTGGAAGCTGCTATCCGAGAGTTAGCACTTCCAGTAGGGGGGTCTCCATTATCATTGATGGTCGACCCGGGAGAGAATGTGAGACAGGAAGGCTCAGTAAGGACTGAGATTCCTAGTAAGAGTACAGGACGGCGAAGGAGATGCCGAGCTGTGGCGCTGGACTCCGACAGAGCTCCGATCCAGCGGCCACCGACAGACTCCGCCCGTCAGTATGTTTCGGTGACCGGGTCTGACGAAGATCCCGTACCAGCCCAGAGCTACAGCGAAGCTCCTAGAGTTAGTAAAGACTGTACTGAGAACGATTCCGACATGGAGGATGACGCTCCAGTAACTTTGGTGGTTCCAGCCTTGGTTCATCAGAGTGCGGAAGGTGACTATTAGGGAGTTAACGTAAATTTAGCCTTTGTCGGTTGTTTCGTTTGGAAATAACTTCGACCAAGTTAAACTCTTTAGTAGGGGGGTGTCGCAGGGCAGGCTCGCCGCGCTCCTACGATGATTTTTTTTGTGTATGGTCACCTTTAGTGAGCCATTTTTACACTTAATAACTCTCAATTTTCACCTAGAAGCCAGTCGAATAATATTAGATTTTTGCATTATATTCAGGTCACTAGTCTAGTCTCACCCTGTATGATGTAAAGTCCCAATCTCCACCCAGTGGAACTCCACTGTACGTAGTTTTACCGATTTACCGGAAATTCCTGACTAGTTTTCAATTTTATTAATTTGTGGCCCCAAACAGTCGAGCACCCGGTATACAGAACACTTAGAGCAAGGTTTCGACACGCTAGTCTCTTGTTGGGTGGAAAGATTCCGTGGCTCCATTTGTTTTCACAAATTATTTTATTTCAATTCGATTTCTCATCAGGTTGGCCAAATCGGAAAACGGGTATAGATTCCTCGGCGAAGGAATACGTGTATTTCTTCGGCGTTCAAGAATCACGTTGGTTTATGGTTTTTCTCGGGGCTCTCCGAATATCGGACCGCCCTAGGAATCGAGATATCTGAAATTCTGACTTTCAATATCTCCCTAGATCTGGGGAGTATTTAGTGACTTTTGTCAAATACTCCCTAGAAAACGCAGGTAACGGGACTTTAACGGTCATTTGCCCAAATCCCGCGCGTTTTCGCGAGCTAGGGTTTTGTTCAGCCAAGGGCGACGCCCATTTTGGCCCTCTAGGCCAATGGGTGTCGCGGATTCAGCAGTCAGGATTGCATAAATATGCAAGCAGCGAAGCAGCAGATAGCCACTCTTTCTTGTCGAATTGCAGTGTAATAATCAATTTTGTGTTTCCGTTAAATAACTTACGTTTGTTTGGCTTTGCCTTTTGTCTCTGCAATTCATCGTTTTGGCTAGCAGTTAGAGTCAGGTTCTCGGTAATAATAATTCAGTTCACAGTAGATTCATAACGTTTTGTTTCTATCTTAAAGGGGTTAGACTCACTTGTACGGTTTACAGGTGTTTTATTCGCGCTACGAAAGTACGTTGATAGGCAGTTTAACTCTCGAGCAATAATCAGTGTAAAGTGATCTTTTGCAACGGACACTTAGGGATTTAACTTCATCAAAGTTATTTCCCGACTTAATACCTGTACGCGACGTTGACGAAAAATCCCCATCGTATGAAAAGGGGTCAGGCACCAAAACGAGATCTCACCTGATACAATCGGCTCGATCGTAGAGTTCCATGAAGATTGTATCGTTCGAGCTTAAATTCCTCGGCCTGTCAAGACATCATTAGCTGCGACTTTGTCGTTGGCGAGCCACATTTCCTGTGGTACCTAGGGGTTTCGCGTCCTTCCCATACCTATTTCCTGCGGCTGCTCTCGGCTTTTCCACCTGAGACAGTCTGGTTAGGCTCCGTGATCCTTTACCCAAATCTCTGTCTTGGTTTTTGTCACATCCAGTTGTAATTTTTGAAGTAAAAATTTTTCAAGTTTAATTTTTCCTTTTTGGTGCTTCACACAATTTTGAAGTTGGGAAATTTTATTTAGATAGTTTTTCTAAACCGTGAATCCTTCCTCCCTCGTCCATTTCCCGGCGAGGTCTTGTTAGGTGTTAGGTTAGTTAGCTATAGGGTGACCCTTCTCATCGTCACACTTGAGTTGGGTCGACGCGAGGTCGATTTTAGTGCACTTCTCCTTTGCCACACACTTGCACACGCAAGTAGCCCGACAATACATTACAGCCGTAATTGTTGTCCTTTAGAGCAATGACGAATATGAGATTGAGGTCTCATATGCTCGCGGAGGAGAATACCCAAGCCGTGTTCGCCGGCGCTGGGCTTTCTCGGACACCTCCGCCGTCGGGTGACTTAGACGCCAGGCGTCTATTCCCCGAAGCGTCGCGACGCCTCGACGGAGACGTCCCCCAGGTACGTACTACCGGGGAAAATCGTGAGTTGACGATGTCAACTACCTTGTGCCCGAGAAGTGTGCTGGACCAAGGTACTTTAGAGTCGAGCTTAGACGGAGGGAGGCAGCCTTCCCCGTCGGCTCAGGTAGGGTTAGTAATCGATTCCGCGGGAGTTGTCACAACTCCACCTTTGGAAGCCCGTTTGGATCAATTTAGAATAACGAGAAATGTTTCTGTTTGTAGGTCGGAGGGCTACTCAGGAGTCCATGCTGGCGAAGCTCGTGAGGTACGCCCCTTCGGAATGCGCCGAAGCGCTCCGAGGTCATTGGGTGTGCCTCACGCACCACAGCGGAGGCCACAGGATACAGATGTGCATACCCTAAGGGAACCGGGTGATGCTGAGGCCCTAGTGGAGGAACTAGGGGGTGGTGGAAGGCTCTCGGAGGGAGTTGGGAATGCTCGCATTCCCATATCTCTCCAGGGGCGGGTTCAGCGTACCTCCCACGGGAACATCTATGCACAGCCTGATTATGCAATAAGAGCTAGTAAGGCAGATTCCGTGACGGGTGTCGGCAGGGACACGGAAGTTGCCACCCGAAATCCCTGGGTGACGACGTCCTTGCCCTCCAGGCAACTAGGAGCAGAGCGGTGGGTGGCTGAAGATGGTTTCGGAGGAATCCAAAACTTTGCGGAAGCCGTCCATCCACACCGGTTAACGAGACATTATAAATATGGGTACTTTTCTCAACTTCACTCATATAAGTCTACTTTAGAACGTTGAACGTTTAACAGTAGAATTTTTTATAATTACAGTTATCACAATGTCAATATTTACTGATCTTGTGCGGTATATTGCCACCATACTGGGAGTCATCATCCCAAATTATAATGATGAAGTTGCACGAGAGGGCCTTGAGGAGTGTACCAAGGGGATGAGAAGGATTCGGAAAGCGATGAAGAATGCAACTTCTATGGGAGAGAAGCAGCATCTGGAAGCGTGTTTAAGAAATATCCTGACGATGAGGAATCAGTTTAAGGCCGAGCAGAAAAAAGGGGCAGGGCATTCTTCTCGACCTGAAGGAGCGAGGGAACGTGTGAAATGGAATGACTCCGACTCAGCTTTCAATAGCCGAATCAGGACTGGTGTTATTTCCAACCTCAAACACAAGGACCCCGGCTCTTTCCTGATTGACTCTAGAGCAATCTTCAAACGCCGCATTCATGACGCTCTCAAGAAGGAAACGTCAGTCAAGGTGAACTCTGTTTTCTGTGGAGAATTCGAGATAGTGAAGGGAGCTAGTGTAGTAAAGGAGTATAAATACTTTACTACTACAAACTCACCAATTTACCGGGACACCAATCTGGAGGAATGGTTCCAAGATAAAGTTATTGCTCCAATCATGAAAGATCTTGAAGAATTTCAAGAGAAAGATTCAGGGTGGGCGATGAAGAAAGTGGTTAATCTGGGCGTAAACATCAACAAGTTTACTCCCCAGCTTGGATCTTCCTACATCAAGTTGCCACCACAAATCAAGAAAAAAAAAGCTTGCGTCAATGTCAAAAATGATGATCAAGCATGCTCTGCCTGGGCCGTTACTTCTGCTTTACATCCAGCGCAAATAAATATTGGTAGAACTTCATCATACCCTCACTATTCGGAGGTTCTTAAGCTGAAAGGAATTCGATGGCCAATGACAATGCGGCAGATCCCCAACTTTGAAAAACAAAACGACATTTCCATTAACGTATATATGCTACAACAGATTAAAAAATCACTCCAAACATTCCCATCTTATCTGACTAAGGATAAGAAGGATAGACACGTTAATCTTCTCTTGGTGCAAGACCGTTATTCTGGTGAACATTCCGATGCTTCTACCAAATACCATTTTGTATGGATTAAAAACATGTCGAGGCTTCTTTCCAAACAGCTGAGTAAAGAACATGGTCAAAAATTCTTCTGTGACCGTTGCCTCCACTACTTTCGCTCTGAAGGAAAACTGAATAAACATACTGAGGACTGCCAAAAATTAAATGAAACTGCAATAAGGATGCCAGAGCCGGGAAAAAATATTTTGAAGTTTAAAAATTTCAAAAACAAAGAGAAGGCACCTTTCATGGTTTATGCTGACTTGGAATCGGCCTTGAAACCAGTTGAAGATCCCAAGAAACCTCAGCATCACGTTCCAGCTGCCATAGGATACTACGTGAAATGTTCATATGATAATACACTTTCATTTTATAAGTCTCATCGTGGGCAGGACTGTATGGCGTGGTTTGCTGATGAAATGTCTCAATTGGCTGAGGATATGACAACAGTTTTTTGGTGTCCTTATGATATCAATATGACTTGGGTGCAGGAAGCACATTTCAAACTTGCTTCACACTGCCATATTTGCGAGCAACCTTTCACTCCGGAATGTAAGAAAGTTCGAGATCACAACCACTTGATTTCCGGAAATAACTATCGGGGAGCTGCTCATGAAGGGTGCAATATCAACTACAAGGACACTCACACTGTTCCGGTTGTTTTTCATAATTTAAGTGGATATGATGCACACTTCATCGTTAGTGACATTGCTACAAGAATGGCTGGAAAGTTTGATCTACTCCCCATTACTAAAGAGAAATATATTTCCTTCACTAAACACGTTGATGATACCCCAATTCTATTTAGGTTTATTGACTCGTTTCGATTCATGGCTTGTTCATTGGATAAACTAGCATCATATTTTCCCGAGTTTCCCAATTTGAAGTCATAGTTTCCCGATGTAGCTAAAGATCAGTTCAAATTGTTGACGAAGAAAGGAGTTATGCCTTATGATTATATTGATTCGTTTAGTCGATTCGATGAAACAGCTCTACCATCTCAAGATGAATTTTATAACCAGCTGGAAAATAAACCCTGCCCCCGACGTTTGTACCGACGAGCTCAGGATGTATGGACCACATTCAACTGCCAGAATCTCGGTGATTATGTGGACTTATACATGAAAACTGATATTCTCCTGTTGGCTGATGTCTTTGAGATGTTCAGAACCTGCATCCTCAAGTTACATAAACTCGATCCTGCCCACTATTTCACACTACCGGGCTATACGTGGGATGCCATGATGAAGTATACCGGAATTGAGTTTGAACTTCTCACTGATGTCGACATGTTTCTATTTGTCGAGCGAGGTATTCGAGGAGGTCTAAGTCAAGTTTGCTCCAAACGCCGAGCTCACGCAAACAATAAATATATGCCCAACAGCTATAACCCATCCAAACCCTCTACTTTCCTGATGTACTTCGATGTCAACAATCAGTATGGATGGGCTATGTCACAGTACCTTCCTTATGGCGGGTTCGAATGGGCAGATACAAATATTGATGTCACAACTGTGGCAGATGATGCCGATGAAGGATACATGTTGGAAGTAGACTTGGAGTATCCTAAACACTTACATGATAAGCATAAATATATACCGTTCTGTCCACAACACATAAATTCAAAAACGATGATGCCTCCTGAGAATGTGCGAGATGTAACTAAATTAATGGCCACTTTACACTCGAAGGAGAAATATATCATACACTACAGGACACTAAAACAGGCTTTGAACAATGGACTGGTGTTGACGAAAATCCACCGTGTTCATAAATTTAAACAAAGTCCCTGGTTGGAGTCATATATCGATCTCAATACGGAGCTCCGCAAGAAGGCAACAAATGACTTTGAAAAAAATCTTTTTAAATTGATGAACAACGCAGTCTTTGGTAAAACTATGGAGAACGTCCGGAAGAGGGTCAACATCCACCTTATAACTGAGTGGAGTGGAAGATATGGTGCAGAAGCCTATATCTCAAAACCAGAGTTTAAAAATTGTACCATCTTCAGTGAAAACTTGGTGGCTGTTGAGCTTAACAAGCTGCAGATTTTCCTGAACAAGCCTATATATGTGGGGCAGGCTATATCGGATTTAGCGAAAACTACCATCTATGATTTCCACTATGGTTATATGGCTGAACGTTTTGGAGAGGACTGTACAGCTATGTACACTGATACAGATTCTTTCGTATACGAGCTGCATCAGGACCCCTATGTAGTTATGAAGGAGGACTGCCACAAACATTTTGACACTTCAGACTATCCCTCCGACAACATTTATGGAATTCCTCAGGTCAACAAGAAAGTATTGGGTATGATGAAAGATGAAAATAGTGGCGTGCTGATGACTGATTATGTAGGACTTCGCTCCAAATTGTATGCTACGAAAGTGTTGACATCAGATGCTGACATTATTGATAAAAGAAGGAAAATGGAAGAAGCTGAGTATGATGAGGATGAAATCAATGAGATATTGATGAATTTTGGAACAACTAAGAAGGCTAAGGGCGTGAAATCGTCTGTGGTCAGAACTAAGATTACATTCGATGATTATGTGGAATGTCTGAACAGTTGGAAATGTATGACTGTAACCCAGAGACTAATCCGCTCTGAGAAACATCAAGTACACTCAATTGTACAGGACAAAATTGCGCTCAACCCACATGACGATAAACGCTACCTGATACCAAACTCAGATGAAACTTTACCTTGGGGACATTATTCAATAAAAGAAAATTTGATGGATAATTCAGAGTAACTATGTATATATATGCTAAAATAAAAAGTATTATTTGATGACTATTTTCTCATGATTGGTGGTTATGCTATGCCTACTGGGGGAGTCTTCCACAATAAAAAAAGGGTAACGCATTGGCAGTCCTACCTCCTGGGTGATGTGGAAACGGACTGATAGCAATATTCAACCAACGCTAAATTTTAAAGTATTTTGAATCTGCTTCAAATTATCATCATTTTTTGATTCTCTGATTTTTTTTCATGCTGATTTTGCATCAAAATATAACTTATTCAACAACTTTTATATTTCTGGTATCTAATGATGCTTGAAATATTATTATTCTATTTGTTTTATTGCAATTCATATCAATAATAACATCTTTAAACGATGTGTACGTTGAACCTTCAATTGTTTTTTTCTCAAATGCTGTTTCAAAACGGAATCTATGAGTATCAGACTCGATTATTTTTTCTGTTGCTGTGAGCTCTCTTCTTATCCAAAACTGGTTCTATCACGAAATAATGCATATTTTTTCTGCGTGCTATGCAACATCAAATACAAGTGAATTTTCTACATTCCATTAGGTCTTTATATGCACAAAAAACGGTTACACGAAACGGTTGCGCACGGAAACGGTTACACGAAAACGGTTGCACGAAAACGGTTGCATACTAAAACGGTTGCACGAAAATGGTTGCACAAAACGTTTGCACGAAAACGGTTGCACGCTTGAAACGCACGCAAAACCATTTGAAACATCCACACAAAAACTCGAAATGCATGTAAAACGCACGTTATCGGGAATAATCATCACTAAAAAAACATTTATCTGCTTCTACTGGCGAAGTTACATTATTTCCTCAAAATCCAATGAAAGTTGTCTTGTTAGAGAACGTCGTTGTACCTTCGCTAATAACGAAGTTAGTTCCTATGCCCATTTGGCATTGGAAAATGCTTAACAATGTTTCTTGACATCGAAACAAACCCATTGGTGTCGAAATTATTGAAATCGCACGACCGATAGTAACTAAATTTGGACCCTTCTCAATGCTCTATTTTTAATCATAGGAAGTGTTTATTTTCGGATGATTCGTAAAGATCCAAAAAGGTTGGTAATTCACATATTGGGCACCTTCCTGATGATAGATAGCGCTGACGTATTCGGTCTCAATGACATGTAATTCATTTACGATTGGGATCACACGGTGAAACGCCAAACTCCTGTTAAAACATCATATTTTTTTTTCTATAAATGAGATGCTCTGTATACCTTCTTGATTAGGATTGAAACGTCCTATGAGCGTTTTTTTCCTATCTTGAATAGTTTTTGAACACCATGTTTTTATGTACCTGTACAACCATGTTTATTTGTCACATATTTTTTTTTTTCTTCAACGATATTACCAATGACAAATGACAGATATCGAGTGTGAGGCGCCGCCGATATATTGAGCAACGTTCTATACAAAAAATGTCAAACGTTTACGAACCGACTTCTAACATTTGAGCGATGAGTACATAACACATTTAAAATGTGAGGTTAATGGCACTTATGGCAGTTGACGGAAGGAAATTCTGTCATTTTCTTGATCCCCCATAAAAGTTGTATTATTAGAGTACCCGCACGTTTCTGTATCTTTACTAATAACGAAGATAGCCTCCTATGCCCTTTTGGCATTGGATAATGCTTAAAAATGTTTCTTGACATCGAAACGAATCCATTGAGGCCAAAATCATCGAAATCGGACAACCGGAAGTGAAAACCCGAAGTGACCATTTTATTGCATATTTGAACTCTCCTCGATGTGGATAATCCGAATTCACTATTACTTTTCTTCTAGCTCAATTTTTTCAAATCGGAAGTGCTTATTTTTTGATGATTCGTATTTTAAATCCCCATGTCCTTAATGATACCTTTTTCTCTGCCCTAAGCAGCCATGTTTTTTTTCTCTCAAATGATATGATTTTTCATAAACTTTGCGTTTTGAGACACCCTGTATACTAAATCTAACGAGCAGCCGCCATTTTTTTTTCTCTTAAATTATACGTTTTGAGACACCCTGTATACTAAATAAGACAAGCACCCACCATGTTATTTTCTCTTAAATAATATGTTGGTACACCAGGTATACTAAATCTAACGAGCAGCCGCCATTTTTTTTCTCTTAAATTATACGTTTTGAGACACCCTGTATACTAAATAAGACAAGCACCCACCATGTTATTTTCTCTTAAATAATATGTTGGTACACCAGGTATACTAAATCTAACGAGCAGCCATGTTTTTTTTCTCTTGAATGATAAGTTTTGAGACACCCTGTATACTAAATCAAACGATCAGCCGCCATATATTTTTCTCTTGAATGGTATGTCTTGATACACCCTGTATACTAAATAAGACAAGCACCCGTCATGTTTTTTTCTCTTAAATGATATGTTTTGAGACACCCATACACATTGCTTGTTGAAACGCTAGACCACCGTTGAACCGCCATTTTTTCATATTTATTCCAAACATCATTATTATTATCAGACTCACAATCATTATTTTTCGTATATTATTTAAACAGCGTCTGCAGAAATATATATCCCACATTTGTACATCAACTTGTACGAAGTCTCCGTGGAGGCAAGGCTAGCGTCACTCGCTACCAAACTTAAACCGCTGGTTCAAACCTCTACTGCTGAAATCTTTTTTCTTTTTAAATTCAATTCAAAATATGTGTGCGCCGCGCTCTATTGGCAAAATGTTATCAATCAACTGGATCTCTCTCGACTACGTCACACGATGAACGCGAAGCAGTGACGCGTGACCTTGAAAGGAACCAAAATTGCCAGAATGGATCTTAAAAATCCTTATGGCAATTAACATGTAAAAATGATCAAATTGATTGTAGAACTCTTGTAGCTCCTTTACTGTTGGAGCAATACAAAATTGTCTTCCCTAGGCCATCCTACGTAATTCGATATGGCCTAGTCCATCCGGAGATTATAGCCCATGTATCATCTTGAAGCAACAGTTCTCCATTTGTTCCATCAGTTTTACATCTTTTGAGTGGCAACCCTCATTGCCATAAAGGAAATATTCTTTGAATTACAAACCGATGCCTATTTAGACGAATATGATCCAATCACAACGCCTTGTGGGGATTACATTAACATCACACAGTACATCGAAAGTCATACCAAATAAATACCCATTTCCAAGGTACCACAAATATGGAGCTGTCCCAACAAGATGTAAACGATATCATCAATACACACTTGGGAGTGTTGTCGGACCGTATCGCTATGCTAGATGCCATGAAGTTTTTTTACTATTATCGAGGTGTTTTTGATATCATTTAATCATGGTTACGCGATATTAAAATCAATTTAAGTTTTGTCGGTGATCCAAATGTCATACCATTTTTTAGATCACCTTTTCAAAAAAGAGTGTTTTGGCAATATTGTAATGAAACACAAGAAATATTTTTTCATACAAATACAATATATTGTTGGATGAAACATGAATTATACAAGAAAATGGGTTGTTGAAATATTGTAGGTTGAAAATGTTGTATTCAGTTGTGTGTTATGAATTTAGCAAAATTCGATTTTTTTTCTGTTCATGCAGATTATGAATATATCATCTCGATTTTTCAATTTAGAAAAAGTGATTGAAATAATGTTGACAATAATATGATGTTTTTATGCAAAATATATGTGGGCAATTCTTCCGTTATGGTCAATTTTCTATTTTTAAATATCAATAAAAAAAAATCTTCATAAAAAATTGAAATTGTAGTAAAACATACTGATTTCAGT
Source organism: Chrysolina americana (assembly GCA_958502065.1). Taxonomy (NCBI): domain Eukaryota; kingdom Metazoa; phylum Arthropoda; class Insecta; order Coleoptera; family Chrysomelidae; genus Chrysolina; species Chrysolina americana. The sequence continues at coordinate 29,170,695 of OY293417.1, forward strand.
GGGTAATGTAATTATACAAAGAGCAGAGCTGAATCTTTAATTTTGACAGTTTGTTTAAATGTCATATCCATGTGAATGAAACATGATCCATGTAAATGAAAACTTTTAATTAAAACTTAAAATACACAATTCAGGTACGAAATAAACTCTGAAAAATATTTTTTGACAAAAAACATATTTCAGTACATTTAGATTTAAAATAGAACATTTTTTAGTTAAACGTAATCCTATTCAGATAAGAAATTAAACGGACCTTTTAAAAATAAAACTGGACATACAAATTATGGCAACTGTAAATATCTCTTCACTTCTTCATCTATAACTTCATGATTCGAAATTTGGAATAAAGTATTTTATAGGAATTGGTGCAGATTCCAACTTTTTAAAAATTCCATCTCTTCGAACGAACTGTATGTCATTTGATGTCGGCCACTTAAATAGACTACCAGATCTTTCCAAGAAATTTATGGTTAGTTTATCCTTTTTTATTTGTTCAATGAATTCTAAAATAATTCAAGTTTGAAGAATTAAAATAAATATAAGATATTTTTTAAAATTACCTGGATACCATTGATCATAAAGTACTATGGCCCAGTCAAATACATTCAATTCCATTTCCTTAGATTCTTGATTACTATTTGATGTTTTTAAGTTATCGTTTTCTTCATCTATAGGTGGCAATGACATAGGAATTTCCTGAAGTGTGGCAATTGATGGCAATAATTCAGGTTCTGTTAATATTTCATCATCAGTAATAACTGTTAGTGGTAATTTAGTCTGTATTTTTCCTATAAAATAGTGAGAACACTTAGTACCGAACTCACATGAAAAGCAACTTAATGTATTCATTGTTAACGTAGGATGACGTTTGGACCAAGTTATTTGAAGTGTTTTTCTGGTACCTTTGAATGCCTTTGGTGTCCGTGGCAACATAGTACTTACTTCTTCAATGTTTTCGGAGTTGATACTCTCAATGAGTATCATATCCTTATTTGAAAAATAACGATTTGATCAGCGGTTCTTTTTAAAGTTGCAACAATTCCATCCGGAGCTCCTTTACCGTGACCTGTTTCGAAATAGTTCCAGGGCACTTTAGAGAGAACTGGAAACTTTTCAGGTATATAATTTTCAATAAGATAGAAGAGATTTTTATTTCTATATTGGGTACTTGTACCATCAGATCAAAAGTGAATTGTATTAACTCCTTTATTAATGTTTAATAATTGGGCACAAATGTGCAATAATTATGACAAAGGGAATAAGAAATTGTATAGAAACCTTCTTTCTTTGAAGCAGTATACATCATTCCAGTGTGTAATGTGATTTGTTCACGAGATGCCCCAAAATGAACTGATTGAATTTCAGTTCCATATTTGCAAAAATAATTCTCTGAAAAGTCGACATGTTAGATAATTTTTTTCTCAGCTCTTTGAAAATTGAGCACTGGTGGGTCATATTTAGTGAATGATTTAATATTTTTGGAAGACTGCTATTAAATATAGAAATAATTTCCTTAACAGTGGAATTGAGTACCTGCTTCGAGGTAATCTGAACTGTTATTTCTTTTTTTGTTTTAACACTGACCCTGTTCTCTTTTTTTTTAAATCCACTGTTTGTATCTAATAACTTTATTCCACATATCGTTTTCTACTTTGAACATTACTTGGTTGGTGACAAACGCAACATTTTCTTTCCAAACATTTTTCATTGAATTTACTACAACATATTCTTAATTCCCTTTTCGTAATTGTATCTTTCTTTCCTGGGCACTGCCTTGAAACTTCATCACTGATAAAGAATTTATGGACAGTAAATCTCAGTGTCCCAAATTTATTTATAAGACAGGAAAGGACGCGCATATTTGGGAAGTCGATATTTTTTAACAGTTTTCTTTTAAATACTTTACTAAATATCTGTTTTGATTTTTTATCTCGCAGTTCATTCAGATTTTCACTCAATTCTTTGCTTAGAACCTCCTCGAAGAGAATTTTTTGTTTAATTTGATTGATAACTTTATGATTTTTAAGTATTACATCAACTTTAGTTTTAGGTGATTCATCTTTGACTGATATTATTTTCCTTTTTGTTCTAAAATACCGGGTTTTATATCTAGACAAAGCAGTTCGCAACTTTGTATTTTCAGCTTGTATCTTTTTAATTTTTCTGTAACAAACAGCCCGGTCTCTTCGAACAATTTTACGCCGTCTCAGTTTTTAATAAGATATATTCCTACCTAGAATAGCGAACCTTGTGCTTCCGATTTCTGATATGTTACTATCATTATCGCAAATAATAGGCGTCGAGGAGCCCGCTACACGATCATTATCAAACTCACTTAATGGAGTTTCATTCAAAATCTGTTCTAAGGATTTTTTCTTTTGTAGGTATCGTTTTGAATTTTTTCTCCATTGTTGTCTTTTCATCCTCTGTTCTCTGGGTGTTAGATTATTTATTAATTTGATAATTCCTCTGCTTTTATTTCTTTCATACCTCTCATGTTCATCTCGTTTGTGGATACCATTTCTAATTGCATCACATTTAATCTTTTCCCTTCGTCGCTTTTCAAATTCCCTTTTTCTTCGTAACCTTTCTTGTTCTGAAATTTACCTACTTTGTCCCATTTTTTGACTTTTTTCTGTAAAAAAAATTGAAGAAAATCATTAACGTTATGCATTTACGTTGATAAAATTGAAAATAAGCCACGTTAATGAAATTAAGACGTAAAATTGTTGGTATGCTTATACCCATTATTACCAAAACAAAAAATATAAATGACGTTCAGAATTAATTGTTTCCTACTGCAACAAACTGAAGAATTTATGATTTTAATATTACTGATGGTGTTCATATAACTGCCATGTTAATGAATCCTAATAAGTGTACTCACCGAAATCTGCACGATGTTCTCACATTGCCACTAAACGTAAACTACGGTCTGAATTTTCTTGGTTTACATAAAAATGGCGGTAATGGATACTCTCTTATACATTGCTGTCATATTTTTGAAAAAGTTACCCAATCAGTTTTAATCTGTTTTGTACATTTCCACGTTAATGAAGAAACAAGTCGGTTACAATATTTAGTGTTGTACAAAAGATCAATAAAAAATATCTAGGATATGTGAATCAAATAATGGTGCCCTATATTTACTGTATTTAGGAAACTTGATATAGATATTTTAGATGCATTAAATTTTCGTAAAACGTTAAGTGAAGTTAGAAAATCGTAACTAGTTGCATCCACCTAAATGATAATTAAAAACAAAATTTAAATTTTTGTTATTGGTTTTAATTTTTTTTCTTTTAATATTGGTGGAGACAGTTTAATCTTATTGTTCACCTTATATTTGCAATGAAAATATACATAAAATTGTTAAATGTTGTTCAGAAATCGCTGGTTTCATAAAGTTGCCCGTAACGGAAGAATTGCCCATATTTACTATATATACGTTTACAGTATAATAATAAATTGAAACTGAATCGAATACATAAAATCTTTCCTAGGACTGTATGTTCATTTTTGCTCATAAAAAAGGGCATATGCTTCTGAGCTCACAAGTGATTTTGATGTTATTGGAGAAACACGAGAATCATTGAACTCGTACAACTTGTTTACATAAGGGTGTAGTGTCCGATATCGATGGTCCCACTGTGGTTGATTATAGTGTAAAGATTGTATGAACATGGGGCTACACTGTCCGCTGCGTAACTGCTCATGTCCAGTCCTTTCAAAGGAAAATGAATGGCCACGTTTAATTTATGTCTAAAACTGTCTCCTGGAGAAAAACGTTTTGAATTAATTACAAGAATTTTGAGGAATTTATGAATCGAGAGGGATTTTGAGCACTTTCTTTTCTCCTTGCACATCGAACATGTAGGTTTATCCTCATCATCCAAAGTTTCTTCTCTAGAAAAGAAGCCTAAACATTGTGACAGATTCAGTTTTTTAGATGGTATCGGAATCGGTGAAGAAATGTCCCAGAATAGTTCAAACGTGACTGAACAATGACCGCAACGTGTACATCTAAATTTAGATTTCAGTTGGCCAACAAAGATATCAATGATTTTGGAGTTATCCATCCTCAGGAACCTTGACCATAACTCCTGGGCTTTTTCATTGCCAGTTAATTTCAAATTAAAGGTATCAACAACACGATCTTGCGAATCATCTGATCATAGAGCCTTGAACACCTCTGCAAATGTTGATGCAAACATTATGCAATTCATAACTTGCAAAACTTCATGTACATGTCTAATTTTGAAATTTAATTTACTGTAGTAAAACTGCACTAACTAATTTTCCTAATTTATTTAAAACACTACTTAAAACAATTATTACACTAAAACATAGACTTCAATAACTATTTCAATATATTTCTACTGTGGCTATCTATCAGCGAACTCTGGAACTGTTACTAACTCTGAATTCTGACTATCCCGCCATCTAATATCCACTGGCTTATATACTAGTATTTACAGTTCTCGGCCTTTCTAGCCTTTCGGGAGAGTTCTAAGATGTCCCCAGAATCTTCGTTCAGAGGGTTCGCGATTCTTCCACGTGATTAATTTGTTTGTCAGCGGAGAATATGTTTACATTTCGAGTTAACGATGATCGGGGCCGGTCTCGAAATCGTTAAATTGCCCCCTTCCTAACGACGTTTCGTCCCGAAACGTCATTTTTGGAGCGTGGAGATATCTGCAAGATTCTCCATATCTGCACCTGGATGTTCGATGGAAGTAACACTCCACAGTCTTCGAGATGGGTCGAGGAAGATGGTTGCAGCACACCAGAATCTTGACGCCGCTGGATCTGAATATTGTCCCAACATGCTCCTTATAACTCTCCAGTCCAGCTCATCAATCCCACAGGCCAATTTTGGGATTGCCAGGTCCACAAGATTCTGGTCCAACATCATGTCTGTTAATCTGGGGAGACCCTTCCAGACATCTTCATAAGACGGCTTATCTCGAGAAAGCTTCTTGGTAACCAAATAATAGATGTTTCTCTGGCCCATCCTCAGCTGAAGCACCCCATATCGAACTTTCTGTCCGTTCGAGTACAGGGACCTGAACCTCTGAAACGTCATTTCGTCCTCCGGTGATCTGACGTGGTTTCCGACGTAAAGGGACAACCTATTGAAGTGGACTACCCTAGGTTTTCCTCGTGGTGGCTTATATATTCTTTTCGTGATCTTATATGGGCCTTCCCACGAGTTCCGGAGCTTCGGTGATAGTTCACGGCGACGTTTAGGGTTGTACAGCCAGACTTGGTCACCTGTCTGATATCCACCAGCATCAGCCTTGATGTCGTAGGTCTCCTTCATTCTGTAGCTGGCACTCTGGATGTTCAAACGGATCCGTTCGTAGATGTCGTCTATTTTCAGTAGTAGTTTGCTGACGTAGTCATCTCCCACAGTGTGTTGTCTTGGTGGCGTCCCAAACTTCAGGTCACATGGAAGTCGCAGCTCTCGGCCCGTAATAACACTAGCAGGGGTTTGGCCGGTTGACTCGTGAACTTCGGAACGATAGGCTATCAGAAACAGATGAAGGTACTGGTCCCAATATTTCTGGTGGTTAGAGACTACCTTGGCCAGGTAGCGATTTATCGTCTTATTCATTCGCTCCACCATTCCATCTGACTGCGGATGCAGAGCTGTGGTTCTCGTCTTTCGGATGTTCAGCATCTGACACATCTCCTGGAACAGGTTTGACTCGAAATTCCTGTCTTGGTCCGAATGCAGCTCTAACGGAACGCCGAATCGACAAATCCGCTCCTTTACTAAGACGTCGGCAACGGTGATGACTTCTTGTTTGGGTAGGGCATAGGCTTCGGCCCACTTGCTGAAATAATCCATCGCCACAAGGATGTACTTATTCCCGTGATCAGATTGGGGAAACGGGACAGCGATGTCGATGGCGATCCTTTCAAATGGGCTGCCCACATTGTACTGTCGCATCGGGGCCTTAGGTCTTGTTCGAGGCCCATTGCTGGCAGCGTATACAACACATTTTCTGCACCAGTCTTTGACGTCAGTTTGGCAATTGACCCAGTAAAACCGTTGCCTCAGTTTCTGGAGGGTCTTCGTCACTCCCAGATGTCCTCCGCTGACCCCATCATGGATTTCTCGGAGCACTTCATGTCTTCGGCTCCTGGGAACTACTACTTGACGTCTTTCTTCCCCATCATCCTCCGACTCCAATACACGCTTCAAGACTCCATTGTCAAGGGTGAGAGAGTTCCATTGGGCCCAGTTAGATTTAATGACTGGAGAACAACTGACTATTTCCTGCCATGACGGTTTTCGATCAATCTTCTTCCAGCCGATGACTAAACCAAGATCTGGATCTTTCTCTTGGTATTTCTGGATCTTGTCATCCCAGTTATCATCCACCGCCGTAGTTCTACAGAGCGTCGACTCTTTCTCATCTGCTCGTCGGCAGTGCGAACAGTCTTCTGGGCATGGTCTTCGCGATAGGGCATCCGCATTCTTATGGCTGGTCCCCGCCCGATGTTCGATCTCAAAGTCGAATTCTTGGAGCCACTCGATCCAACGTGCCACTTGACCCTCGAGATTCTAGAACTGTAGGAGCCATTTGAGAGCTGCATGGTCAGTTATCAGTAGAAATCTTCTCCCATACACTCTTGCTAAAGTAACCGATGACCTTCTCATGTCCTTCTTGGGTCTGAGACAGGACAGCTCCAAGTCCCACGTTACTGGCGTCCGTGTCCAAAATGAATTTTCCGTCCGGAAGGACATAGCTCAGAATTGGTGCGTTGATCAATGCTCCTTTTAGCTTCATGAACGAGTCTTGGCAATCTTCAGATCACTGGACCTTTGTTTGCCTTTCTGTAAGCCTGGTCAGCGGTTTGGCGATGTTGGTGATCCCCAGTACGTATCGGCGGTAGTAGGTGCACAAACCAAGAAAACTTCGAAGCTGATGTATGTCTTTTGGAATGGGCCAATCCTTAACGGCTTGATCTTCTGCTCATCTACTGCCACTCCTTTTCCAGAGACAACGTGGCCAAGATATCGTACTTCCTTCTGGAACAAATGGCATTTCTTGGGACCAGCTTCAATCCGGAGGTTCTTAGTCGTTGGAATACCTCCTCCAAGTTTTTCACGTGGTCCTCGAACGATCTGCCAACCACAATAATGTCGTCGAGATACACCTGACACGTCTTCCATGAAAGTCCCTTCAGAACCGTCTCCATCAATCTTTCAAATGTGGCTGGAGCGTTGCAGAGCCCGAATGGCATAACTGTGAACTGCCATAAACCTGAACCGATGGTAAAGGCTGTCTTTTCTCGATCTTCCTGGGCCAGTTCTACCTGCCAGTATCCGCTCTTCAAATCTAAGGTCGAGAAAATCGTGGATCCAGCCAGCGTGTCTAGCGTGTCGTCTATCCTTGGGAGAGGGTAGCTGTCCTTTTTCGTCACGTCGTTTAGTTGACGGTAGTCTACGCAAAACCGTGTTGATCCATCTTTCCTCTTCACCAACACGACTGGAGAGGACCAGGGACTGTCGGATGGCTCGATGACTCCGTCTTTCTCCATGTCGCAGACAATATTGTCAGCCTCCTCCTTTTTGGCGAGAGGAAGTCTTCTGGCTGATTGCCTGATTGGTCGGGTATTTCCAGTGTCTATCTTGTGATGAACCACCTTTGTTCTACCGCCTCTGCTTACTCCGGTATCGAAGATGTCCTGATACTTCCTGACTAGTTCTCTCAGTTTGGGCTTCTGTGCTGGCCCCATATCCTTGGACGAGATAGCAACCAACTTTTCCAATTCTGCTGGCATGTTACTGGCTTGGCTAACAGTGCCGCGTACACTCCTTATCACAGAGGAAATTGACGATCAGTGCCCCAAAATCGTTCCTTTCTTCAAGGTCACCGGGTAATGATTGACATTCATTACCCTCACTGGCACAAATTTATCAGCACGCAACAAGGTTTTTCCTAGTGCAATTCCTCGTCCAATTTTCTCATCATGGAGCTTGGGCTCGAACGTCATCACGTTTCCATTGCTCGCACCACCATCCAGGCGAGCCTCCAAAATGGTTTCAGCCCTCTCCGGTATGCTCACATCTTCAGCCAGCAGGACACGAACCATTTCTTCACTTCTCCCATGAAGTACCAGTTCTTCTCCGTTCACACGAAGGACGCCGTCTTTAAAATTCAGCTCGAATCCTCTGGAATTCATTATGTCCATCCCTGTGATTGCATCATCCTCGATATCCGCTACTAGAGCCCGGTGATTCAGTTTAGTACTGCCCAAAGTCAATTCAATCGGAAGTTCACCATACACAGTTGCCGGCTCTCCTGTTGCTGTGCGTAGCTTCCAATTCGATGATTCAATTCTTGCCAGTGTTTTGGCAAAAGTAGGCCCAAGGATTGTCCTAGTCGCACCCGTATCTAGGAGCATAGTGCGAGGCTCGTTGTTAATGAGACCGTCTACGAAGACACCTTTGTTCTGTCGTTGAAGGACAGCAACATATGCGTTGTTATTTGAGGCTTGCTGGATAGGGGCTGCCGATTGCTCGTTCTTGTCCTTCGTTGTTGTCGATTTTTTTAATGTTGGACATTTGCTACGCACATGCCCGAGTTCTCTACAATTTCGGCATCGTATCAGTCTTCTCTCAGGCATAACTTCCTTCATCACCTTTCGCAGGACAGCCTCGATATTAGCGGGCTCCTGTGGATCTTCCTCGATCATCCGGACTCTACTCTGGCTTTTGCAGGATTGCTTTGCTGCTTCGAATTCCAGAGCGTGTACCAATGCATCTACGAGATGTGCGGGGCGAGCTAGTGTTAGGGCTTGCCGGGTTTCCTGGTCACGAAGTCCATCCAAAAATGCCTGGACCGCTAGTCGCTCCATTACACTTTTCGGTGTGGCTGAGTAAGCAAGGCGAACCAAGCGTGCAATATCTGCTTCAAATTCTTGCAACGATTCGCTTGATTTCTGGCATCGGTTCTTTAGCTGTGAGTGATATACGTGTTCAAGGTGGGCTTGGCCATAGCGAAGTTCCAAGTGTTTTACCAGCTATTCATAGTCTTCCTGTTGTTGGGCGGTGAGCGTTTCTAAAATATTTGTTGCTTCGCCACGCAATGCCAGTGTCAATGCTAAAGCTTTTTCCCCAGCATTCCATCCATTTGCTTTGGCAGCAGCTTCGAATTGTCGGTGGTAGTTTGACCATGGAGTATTTCGGTCGAACTGCGGCGGTTTCAATGCGAGTTTTCCAGGTTCAGCACTAGTCTTGAAATTTTTTGTGTCTTTCTGAACTACCTCCTGGTTGATACTCAGGTCCAGCATTGGGTTTTTGTTGTAAGTTTCTGGGGTATGCGCAGAATCCATTCACTTTTCCAATTCACTGAATTTTTCTGTCGATTTGTCTCGAATCCGCCTTTTATTTCATCGTGGAGCGTTTCCTTAATTTTTTTTATTCCTTCCTCCATGTCATCTATGATTTTCTCCATCTCTGTTTCAACAGTTCCAATTCTTCCTTCCAACCGATTCACCACGCCGCAAACTTCTTTCAAACTCTTCGAATTTTCTAGAAGCTCCTCCCTCAGACCATTTGAATTTTCCAGAAGCTCTTCTCTCAAATTCTCCGAATTTTCCAGAAGCTTCACTTCTAGATTTTTTGAATTTTCTTCAAGCTTTTCTTCTAGATTTTTCGAATTCTCTTGAAGTTTCACTTCTAAACTTTTTTAATGTTCTAGAGATGTGTCTTGGAGTTCCTCTTTCAGAATTTTCTAGAAGTTTTTCTTCCAGGCTCTTCGAATTTTGAAGAAATTTATCTTCCAGACTAACCGAATTTTGTTGAAGGTCCTCCTTCAAACTCACAGAATTTTGTTGAAGTTCCTCCGTTAAACTCACAGAATTTTGTTGAAGTTCCTCCTTCAAACTATTCGAATTTTCCAGAAATTTATCTTCCAAGGATTTCGTGGTCTCGTCGAGTTTATTCATTATGGAACTCAAATCAATTCCAGAAACTTCGAATAAGAACGTTTCGGGGTCTTCTCCTTCTTCAATCAGTCCATCTGCAAGTCTTTTCTGGAGTACGGCCTTCTTTCCAGTTGTTTCTAACTCACGCTCCTCTAACTCTTGCTTTAATTCACTAACTTTAAGGTCAACTAGGTGAACTCTCCTCGGAAACATTTTGTCTTTAATCGTTTTTAAACGGAATATTAGTCTATTATTTATTTCACACAAAAAGTTATCAGTTTATTGTCCCGCGACGCGCAAAACTGTCCACTTTGCACTCAAATGTTCAACGGGTCACTAACTGTCTATTAGGCGCGATAAATGTCTATCAGTTTTTCAACGCGACGAACACTTTAAAACTTATTTATTTTAAACATCCACACTTCTGACGCCAAATATAGTAAAACTGCACTAACTAATTTTCCTAATTTATTTAAAACACTACTTAAAACAATTATTACACTAAAACATACACTTCAATAACTATTTCAATTTATTTCTACTGTGGCTATCTATCAGCGAACTCTAGAATTGTCAGCGGAGAACATGTTTACATTTCGAGTTAAAGATGATCAGGGCCGGACTCGAGGCCGGTCTCGAAATCTTTACATTACCATACCCTCTATTTTTCATAATAACTTTGAAAACTCTGAAACAGACTTCACACAATCGTAAGTTGAAGTCAAAAATTTCGTAAAATTTCATCCAAATACAATACGAGTTATTACGACAAAACGGCTCCAAATTATCGACATTCAATAGTACTGTACAAAAATCAATGGCATTCGAAATTCAACATAATTTCATCCTCATTGTAATCAATTTCATAACATTGATTAACAAGGTCTGTATTGAAAACATTCCGACTGTGAAATCGGGGACTACATATTAAATTTTTAGCGCCATAACCGCCGTTCCATGGGTTTACAAGGTTAACCACCGTGTGTAACCGGATGTTCTCCATTGTTTTGCTAAAAACGGCATCATTTATTAATTTGTACAAAGTTTTTTCAAAAGAGCTGGTAGCTGCAGCCCTTAGATGAGTATTCAACTCGATATAAGGATGCAGCCACGCAGATTGTTTGAATTTCAAAACCCTATGAATTTTGGTCAGAAACAAACCATTTTTTGAAGCTTGCATCAAATTCCGATAATGCAAAACATATTTTTCCCTATTGTACAGGACACTCAATAACTTTTTAGTTTCTAATTTGGTGGTGCTCGATGCTCCGGACAAAATGGAAAATCCTTATGTAAATCATGCAATCTCTCAGGATACTCCAAATCGTTTTTCAATGTGTAGCCTTTTGATGCATTGTCAGGGATTTCAGTAACATTTTAATCGAAATTTTCAACCCACTGAAAACCGTCGTAAGGTAAACTTTCTGACACTGCCCACCCATATAAATTATTCACATCGATAAAGGAAAGATATTTTGATGTTTTTTTTGGAATCGTATGCTTCCATGTATTTATTATTCGCTTCCGAGTATCTATTCGAACAAACCAAAATTCCACCCTTTATTCCCTTTTCCATAAACATAGTCATGTCAATGTCATTTAGAATCTGTAATTTACATTTTGTGTACTTCAACATGTCGTCCCAAGTATATCCAGGCATGGTGTAGTACCATGCTGGATTCATTACGTAAGTTGCCATGCTTTCATGACAAAATTTTTCAAAAACGTCTACCAATAATAAAATATCTGTTTTCAAATATAGGTCCGCATACGAGCCCGAATTTGTAAATCTGAATGACTCCCAAACATTTTGAGCATGAGCGTATTTCTCATCAGATATGTTTTCATCGTTTAATTTATTATATAATTCTTCTCGTGATGGCAACTTGGTCTCGTTCAATTTTTCTATTTTATCTAAGTAATCATATGGAAATACACCCTTCTTGGTGAGGGTAGCAAATTTCCCATCACTAAATGAATGAACTCTTTTTTTTTATTTCTAAATTATTTTGTGTCCACGTGAATGCTCATTCATACAAAGACGTTCCCATGAATCGAAAAGAATCTATAAAGCGAAATTTTATTTTGTTTTTAGAATCGTACTGTGGAAATGAAATGTAATTTTCTTTATTTGAAGGAAGTATGTTCACACATCCTTTTCTTGCGATATCCCTTATAATGAAGTGACGAATAATTTACGAAAATTGATGTTACAAAGTTGGTGGACCCACCTCCGAAATATTCTCGTAAAATGATTATGATCGTGTACGATAAAATTTTTAGGAGTGAAATGTTTTTCACAAAAATGACAAACTGCATTATTCGCATTAAGAGGTTTCACCACCAACATCGGCTCAATATTCTTCATTTTTGATACAACAAATTTTGCAATATCAGACAACTCATCGGCAAACCATTGTGTACAGTCTTCAACTCGATAACTTTTGAAATAAAAGACTATCGTCATAGGAACGAACATAGGCAATATCCTGCACTGAGAGGTGTCTTTGGTATTTTGTAGTTTGGGTAGATATGCTTTCATCACATTTTTCCAGTTGCGATTTGAAATCAGCATAAATTATAAAAGGGCATTCTTGCTTGTATATATGATTTAAAAATTCGACAAAGTTGTATGGAGGAAAAGAAATGTTACAGTCACGTTTTCGTACAAAGTAATATGATCGTTGAATCTTGGGTGATTTGAAAAATAATTGAGACATTGATCAAAAAATAATTTTTTATTGTGGTTTTTGTTCAATTGGCTACGTAATAATCGGGACATGTCTTTAATCCAACAATAATGGTATTTAATTTCAGACTCGTCATCGTCAATAGGAGGGGGCCTCGTAATCGTTCAATTTTGGAAAATATTTGTTCCGAAACAATAACAAATTAACAGGTCTGTCTTGTTTTGTTGTCGTAGGTCTGGCAGGTGCTACCACATAAAATGATTTTTCCTTTGCTTGATTCAATTTTAAAGTCTAAACATTCACAGAAATATCATTGAACGTTTCGAATTTTGAAAATTGTAACTTCATTAGAGTATCTAGCCCTGTAGTAGTCAAAACTGTAGAATAGTGTGAATATTGTAACACTTTATGTGGATCTTTGGTTACAGGATATAAGGCGGTAATAACACTCCAGAAGAAGCATATTTTTAGCATTGTTTTGTACATTAATGCATACCTTATTCTTTGCGATTTGTTCTGGTAGTGGAATGAAAAAGGAGCAGTTACCGATATCATTTTTATTTATTGCTACTTCCAACAAAATAATTTTACTCAGAGCCCACCCATTTTCATTATACCAAGCAGCCAAGTTCGTACCTGAATCAATAACTGTATTTGGGGTACTGAAATATTTTCAATCAACTACTTCCACATATTTTGATTTTTTAATAAAATCTCCTGAAAATGTTGAATTAACTTTGATGACATTTGTTTTAAAATTTGTATATTTCACGTTTTAGTAAGAAAGAAGCATCATCTAAACAATGTTTGTCATCTTTATGAGTTGAATTGATAATAAACCCGTTGTTACTCCGCAATTGAAAACATTAACATTCTGCCACTTTACCGTAGAGCTTCACCGTTTTAAACCCAAGCCTACATGTTTATTGTTCATCAATTTTAATAATGTAACGATCTCGAGACCGGCCCTAATCACCTCATTAAGCATTCACCTCATTAAGTATGCACCCCAAGTAAACATTTCTCCGCTCGCAAACATGAGTCCCGCGTAGAAGAAACGCGAACTTGCCAAGGAACAAAATCGAATGCCTTCGACGCTTCGAGAGAGCCATCTGACTGGATCGACGTGCAGTCTCGATTGATCGAGAACTGTAAATGCGGGTATATAAGGCGCTGGATAGCAGAGGGCAGAGGAGTCAGAGATAGTCACAGAGAGTTCCAAAGTTCACAGATAGAGAGCCACAGTTGAAATAGTGAAGTCTATGTATTAGTTGAATAATTGTTTAGGTAGTTTTTCAAATAAATTAGCAAAATTAATTTAGTGCATTTTTACTACAATATATATTTATATAGGTTCTTTCAAGAACAGAATTGTAACTCGAACAAATAACTTTTTATTTTCAAAAACAATTTAATTTTCATAATCAATAATTATTGTTGCTATAGAAACTCTCTTTGTGGCACCAATCATATACAGACCGATGTTTTATATAAATAAATATATAATTCCTCCCTTACCAATTTTGAACTACGGTTCAAACCAATCTGGAGGTTTTCTCAACCTTATTGGTCGTGAAACTGATCTTTCTGAAACCACCTCTTCAACTGAAGGAAAACATGAAATATCCGATGTAGATGTTGTTCCACTAATATCGCGATCTCTTTCCATAATATCATTATCAGCTTCTATAGGTGTTTCCATGAACTCATTATCAAATTTTTTCAAAGCATAATCCAAGTAATCATCACAATTATTTCTTGAGTTATTATTTTTCAATATCTGATCTAGATGGTAATAGAAAAGTTTCTATTACCATGTTTTTTTATAATTGTGGCAGGTATCCAAGTTGGTTTATCACTACGATAATCACGTACCAAAACCCTGTCATTCAGCGAGATATCAACATTTCTTCTTCTTTGTCTTGGATTCACACATTCATTCCTCCTTTCTCTCATTCGCATTTCATTCAAATTATTATTATCGCTTATCTCTGGTCTGATAGTATCAAGTTTCATACGCAAATTACGACCAAGAAATAGTTTTGCTAGTGTTTGACCTGTCGTGGCATAAACTGAATTTGTATAAAAAAAGTAGAAATTTTGTCAAAGCAAGAAAAATATTGATTTTTCCACGATCTTCTAAAGATCAAGTTAGATTCAACAGTTCGCACACAAACTTCTGCTTGTCCGTTAGTCTATGGATGATATGGATCTGACAAAATATGTTTAATTCCATTATCAATTTTTGAAGTATGCGGATGTAAACGTCCTTCCATTTGTTACAATTTGAAATTGTACAAAGCTTATTTACAACTTCCAGAGACAATTGATTCAAGTTTCAGACTTGAGACTCACCCTGTACATGGTACATCCAATATTGATAATCTTCCAGATTCAATACAGCTCACAAATTAATTGAAAATGTGTAGGGTAGGCAACCAACATTTTTAACATCGAGTAATGGGAGTTGATCACTGTTCGTCAATTCAGGTGTTTGTTTGCCTGTCATAGGCGTAGCGATTTTATATTATTGTTTTTCAATAATTGCTAGTTTTAGCTTATTGAAACACAAACTTTAAGGGTAATGAATTCATAAGAATAGTAGGTTTCTCAGGAAGAGCAATGTGAGATTCTTCCCGTACCTACGACTGTGGTGAGCATCGCGTTGGCGAGAGAAATGAATTTGAAATGAAATTGACATTTCGAATAAGAAATGAGTTTCATTTTGAGCTGGAGAGAAGTCCTTCATGGTCGGTAGCAAGTGCATGTGGCATATTTTAGTGGAATTGAGTGTATATTCCATATCTGCATAGCAGGATTAAGCCATTATTGCACAACAGACATTTCTTTGGGTGTGTACGAGTTACACGATTGAGATGAAGAAAATTGTCACTCCTTTGATGGGATTGGAAACTGCCACGTGTAAGTACTTTATTCTCCAAGACTATCAGTCTATCCAGCTCATTTACAGAGTTGAATTCTAAAATGTTCCGAACTTTTGTAGGAAGGACTTTTTATTGCGTTGGAATCAAAATCCATAACAAGTTCAGGAAGGACTTTTTGTCTACTTATATGTACCTTTGGAATCTAAGTTCTCACCGAATCTGATGAGTCGTTTGAGTCACAAGTCTAGACCTTTTCATGTTGATGTAAAGCCCACTGACCTAGTGTAGTCATTCGAGCCGATACCCTGTCCTACTGCAGACCTATTTCCAACTGTAGGAGATCATATGCAGTGTGGTAGTAAGCAGAGTATAGTAGCAGTGTTTCTAAGCAGAGTAGAAGCTTATGCAGAGTACCAGAACTTTGAGTGAAGCGTAGCGAAAGGCGCTGGCACAACCACAGAGTCATCGTAGAACTTACCTCTTGGAAACAGATAAGCGATTCATATTTCATACATATTATTGGTATATTATCTTGATTAGTTAACTGACTTTACCTTACTCTATTCATACACTTGTGATGCTAATAAATATTCAGTAGAATCTCTTGGATTAGAACTCCAGACATATATACGTGGTGTACATACAAATATAATTTTATGTCTATATTACTGTTAAGAATAAGGGTTGTACTCCTTCAGAGTCATAACAGAGACACGATCGTGCACGAATAGGATATTTTTAATTATTTGCTTTTGATTGATTTATGTATAGTTGGTCATATAATCTTTGAAATCAATAGAAGACTTTTAGAAAACTTATTGTGGTTTCATTGCAAGCATCGAGTATCTGCAAGAATCCAAAATTGTAATTGTGAACATTTCAAAAGCACATGCCTCCCCTAGGTAGCCTCATGCTGGAAATTTTCAAGCTAGCCGAGCAATGTTTATATGTTAATGGTTCTTTGATAGTGGGGTAGCTGATGATTGTATTTGAGCACCTCTAAGCTTTACCTTAACATTAATTTGGCACCTTAAACGTGAGGGCCACGCTTCTGACGTTTTCAAAAGTGATTTTGAGTTTGGATTTTTGGTATTCTTGTATATACAGGGTGTTTGCAGTGGAACAATATTCCATTGAGAGTCAAGGGTAAATTTAGATAACTTTTTGGTAATTTTTCTAGTGTCTGGTGTTACATAATATTGTGAAATGGCTTTTAAATTAGATATTGATCGTTTAGCCAAAGATGAACTTGAATATGAGTTAAAAGTCAGGGGAATAGAACATGAGGGTAACGTTGACTCTTTGAGGAAGTGTTTACGTGGTTGTTTTGCCTTGGAAAAAGTTGGTAAGAGTATTCACTCTGTTGAAACATTAGATACCAAGTCAGAAGTTGAAATTTGTGAGAAAAAAGTTACGGAATTGAAAGGAACACTAAATTCTTTCATTGGTTCTGCTACTCAGGTTCGTAAAATTGAAAAAAAAATTGCACATCTATCTGGTAGATTGGACAGAGTTCAAAGTCAAGAACAGGAAATTATTGTTGCTCGTTCAAATCTATTGAAAATTTTTATGGAATTGGTAACTGACTATACATTAAAGTTACACGACTTTCAAAGAATTCCTGATACAGCAGATAGGCAGGCGCATCCTTTATTTTATGATAATACAGGGAGAGCCAATACTTCTCATAACCAAAGTACGCCTCTTAATAGTCCAGTACAAAACGTACAAAATCAGACCGGGGTTAATCAGACAGTACCTGGTAACAGGGTTGCCAGCGCTTCAGAGGGCCAAAAATAGTAGAATGGTGACTTATCTTTCACAGAAATAGTGACATAATATTGACTTTTTTGTCGAAATAGTGACATTTTCCTAACCAATTGAGGAACTTTTATGAAAGCTGGTCATATTTTCCTTCATCAAAGCTTATTTGCAGTATTTTAATGAGAAATGTTTGGGATATGGGAAGTAAATGAAGGACAAGACACAAATACTACAATAAAAGGATAAGAATATTTATCAAGATTAAAGTAATCTGTATTTTGAACATTGTAATTAAAAATTCACTGAAATATTTACCCAGCATTCAAAGTTAAGTTTTGGAAAGAAAAACTTTTTTTTTAGGCCAACGTTTCGAACTATATTTAATTCATCATCAGGGTTCCGTAACAACGGATTTTTTTTTGAAAATTTGTTTTACTTACCACGATGTACTAAACTAAAGAATGAAAGTTTGGATATTCAGGAAGACTGACGAAAATTTTGTTTCAATCTACTTAAAATGCTTGGAATAATTTCAAAAACGGATATTTTAAGAATCTTTGAAAAATTAAAACATTAACACATACACGAATACTGAGAGCCAAGTACAATTGTTTTTTTTCTGAAAGTTATATAAAAAGAGCCCAAAAAGAAGGGGAAATAAAAACATCGAAGACATGAATATATGATTAACTTCAAACTAAAAAATATTGTGATTGAACCTTCAATATTCCTTCTGGTATTGACACTGTTATGTTTGAATAGGGGAATAATTTCACTGAGTAGTCCTTTAGATAAAAAGGGTTGCGTATCAAAAACGATGGGTGTCATAAAGTTAAAACTGTAACCTTTTTCTGTGATGTGTTCAACCAGAGCGGTAGAGTTGTTGACATTTAGTTTTTTGCATGTCTTTCGTGATCCGCTATCCATTTTCACAGGTAACATTTAGTATGTCCTATATAGCCCTGAGGGCAATTCTCACACTCAATTTGGTTAACCACATTTGATGTAATCTAGGGGAGTTTTTTGGTGTGAAGAGAAATGTCTTCCAATGGTATTTTTATTTTCAAACGCTATTTTTGAATGTCTATCTTCAATAACTGCTGCAAGTCTTTCTGAAAGAGTTTTTACATGTATTTTGTTATAAGTCGATTTTGTTGTTCTATTCGTTTTTTCAGGGTTCTGTTTTTCGCTCAGTATTTTTTTGACTAATGATGTTTGGTAATTGTTTTGTACAAGGTATTTCTTTATCATTTCTAAATTTTCAATGATGTAAGGTATTCTAACGAGCACCTCTATTCTAACCACTTCCGAGCTCTGAATTAGTGACAATAGTGACCAAATTTCGAAAATAGTGAGAAAAGTGACACGATTTTAAAATAGTGACCAATAGTGACAATAGTGACTCACTGGCAACCCTGCCTGGTAATCAAACTCTAGGGACCAATCCTGTACAGGGTGTCACAACAAAAAGTGTACCTGTTTAGTGGCAGATTAAATTTTCTGGAACTCCTTTAGAAAGTTTCAATGCATTTTTAGAGGAAGTAGAGGAACATTGTCATAGTAGGAATGTTGACAAATTACAGCTTTTTGCCTCTGCTAGGGATCTATTTACAGGAGATGCTTTGAGGGTATACAACTTGGTAAAAAAATATGTTTCGGATTGGGATGGTTTAGTCCAGTTGATGAAGGAAGAATATGTACCTTCAGCTGATAAATTGTGGGAACAAATTTTATCACGTACCCAAGGAGCCACAAAGTCTATTGGATTATATGTAGCTGTGATGACAGGTTTATTCGATAGAATGCATACTCCTGTACCTGATAACCTAAGCATGTCTTGCGCAAAAATATTTTGCCATTCTTTCGAGAAAAGTTGGTGTTGACAGATGTACATAGTCCTTTTGAATTAATTTCTTTATGTCGCCGTATTGAGGAAACAAGGGCTTCTGTGGAGAGTTTCAAACCTCCGAATTCATCGCCTTTAACCTTAGAAGCAGACTTGGCATATAAGGGGTCGTCTAAAGCTAGGGTTGCACCAACAGTTCATGAAGTAACAACTAAAGAACCTACCTGTTGGAGGTTTCATAGTTCAGAACATCTGGTTAAGGAGGGTCCCACAAGAAAACATGATTTTCATTGTTTTGGATGTGGTCGAGTGGGGTTCACAAAAAGCTCTTGTCCCACTTGTAATAAAAATCAGAACAAGTCCAGCAATAATAACAGGAGGAACGACAGAGATTTCAGAAAGGATAACTCAAGGGATCGTAAGTCGGGAAATGCCTCGCAGAGACTGTAACTGATCGAGGTACTGACTCTGCTAACACACTCTCGGTCAAAAATTTTGAATCCAAAGTTGTTCTTGATTACATTTTAGCTCAGGTTGGTGAAGGGGAGTATCCCTATGTCAAAGTTGACATTTTAGGGCGCGAATTTATAGGTTTGTTGGACAGCGGAGCAAACAAAGTTTTTATGAATGCTTCAGGTTGGAATATTCTGAAAGGTTTAGGGTTTACTGTAAATACGAATAGTAGTATTGTATGTTCGGTTGCGAATAATGATACGTGTGCTTGTTTGGGCCCGGTGAGTGTACCTTTTCGTTTGAAAGAGGTAGTCAAACTTATTGAAGTGTATATTATCCCTGAATTAAGACATACCTTGGTGTTAGGTATAGATTTTTGGGTAAGGATGGGAATAGTCCCAAATGTTCGTAAAGGAGAATGGTATTTTTCACCAGAAGTTCTCGAGGGCCCAGCTACCATAAATTCTATAGTGTCAGAAGTTCACTTGACCTTGGAACAACGAATTTGGTTAGATACAGTTGTTGAAAAATATTTTTGCAGTGTAGATTACAGTACTTTAGGTGTCACTACTGCAGTACAGCATAAGATCAAGGTGCTTCAAGAAGAACCGATTAAACAGCGGTAATACCCTGTTTCACCTTTAAAGCAAGCCTTGATAGACCAGGAACTTGATAAAATGTTGAAGTTAGGAGTTGTTGAGAAATCGGACAGCGGTTGGTCATCGCCTGCGCTATTAGTCCCGAAAGCAGATAAATCCTGGCGGTTTTGCGTGGATTGTCGGAAACTGAATAGAGTTACACAACGTGATACTTATCCCCTACCATACATTTCAGACATCCTCAGTAAAGTCGGGGGAGCGAAATATTTGAGCTCTTTGGATATCCGAAGTGCTTATTGGCAAGTGGAGTTGGAACCAATGTCCAGGCAATATACAGCGTTCACGATACCATCTCGTCGATTGTATCAGTTTGTGCGTATGCCTTTTGGGCTCCACAACGCTCCAGCAACATTCCAGAGACTAGTTGATAACATCGTTGGTCCTGACCATGAACCTTTTTGTTTCGAGTATTTGGACGATATTATTGTCACAACTCCAACATTTGAAAAACATCTGGAAGTTCTTCAAGAAATCTTTAAGCGTCTGAAGGTAGCTAACTTGACCTTGAATAAAGATAAATGTTCTTTCTGTCGACCAGAGTTGAAATTTTTGGGTTTTGTCGTAAACCAGTTTGGGATTGCAGTTGATCCAGGAAAGGTTGAGGCAATTTTGAAGCTGACCAGGCCGGAAAATGTTAGAGAGGTAAGACGAGTGATCGGTATGATTTCTTGGTACCAACGGTTTGTGGAGAATTTTTCGGACTTGATAGCTCCCTTCAATGCTCTCCTGAGGAAAGAAAAAAGATTCGATTGGGACAAAAATTGTTAATCTGCTTTTCAAGCAGTCAAGGACGCTTTGATAAAGGCTCCAATATTAGCTTGTCCAAATTTTAATCATCCATTTTATGTTGAAACTGATACCTCGGCCTACGTACTCGGCGTTGTTCTACCTCAGAAGTATGACGATCAGGAACATGTAATATGTTACCTTTCACGGACTCTAAATAGGGCGGAGCGAAATTACTCCAGTACCGAACGCGAGTGTTTAGCAGTGTTATTTGCTATAGAAAAACTGCGTTGTTATTTAGAGGGGTCAAAGTTTTATGTAGTCACAGACTGTCACTCGTTAACCTGGTTAGAGAATCTTGAGGATCCTCAAGGTCGCCTGGGGAGATGGGCTTTACGGATGCAGCAATTTGTTTACGAGGTCGTACATCGACGCGGTAAGGACCATGTTGTTCCAGATATATTTGTCTAGAGCGTTGCCTCTAGAAGAACTAGAAATTGCAGTTGTCGAAGGTAATGACGTTCGTGACTCATGGTATATCAAAATGAAAGATCGAGTTGTCAAGGATCCTCTCAAATTTCCAAAGTGGAGAGTGGAGAACGGAAAATTGTATAAACATGTTGTTGGAGATTTTCCTGAACTTCGTGGAGATTCAGACGTTTGGAAATTGGTTGTACCAAAAGAAAATCGCCTGAAACTACTTCGGCAATATCATGACTCACCTACTGCAGGTCACTTAGGCATTTATAAAACCTTCCATCGAATAGCTCAGTTATTTTACTGGCCAGCAATGAAGGCAGACATAACCAAATATATTCGTCATTGTAAGACATGTTTGCGCACCAAAGCCGAACAAAAACTGCCCGCCGGACAAATGGGAAATCAACTTATCATAGATAAGAGTTGGCAAGTAATTTCGACGGACTTATGCGGTCCTTTGCCAAAAAGCAGTCATGGACATATGTTTTTGTTGGTAGTAACGGACTTGTTTAGCAAATTCAGTCTGTTCTTTCCGTTACGACGTGCCACTGCGTCGGCGGTCACGAAAGTTATCAAAGAAAATGTTTTCATGGTTTTTGGGGAACCGAAAATTGTAAAATGTGACAACGGAGTACAATATAAAAGTAGGGAATTTGCTAAATTATGCAGTTCGTTTGGGGTGAACATTTTGTTCAATCCGAACTATTCACCTCACTGTAACCCAACTGAGAGGGTTAATAGGGTGATTAAAAACATGATAACAGCATATGTAGAGGAAAACCACCGCAAGTGGAGTTTGGGTGTGCAATAAGAAGTGCTAAACATGAAAGTACGGGACAAAGTCCGTATTTCATTAACTTTGGACAGGAAATGATAACTCACGCTGATGAGTTCTCAGTTAAAATACCAGATTCGGGAGCTGAGATTCCAAATGAGGTAAGATCAACCAGCCTTGTCAAGTTGAGATTGATGGTGCAAGAACGGTTGGCAAAAGCTTATAAAAATGCGAAAGTCGTATATAATTTGCGTCGACGTCCCGTTGACTATGAAGACGGGGACGAGGTTTGGAAAAAACAGTATGTTTTATCCGAAGGAGCTAACTATTTTAGCAACAAGTTAGCTGGGAAATTTTGCGGGCCATTCAGGGTTCGCAGAAAAATTGGTTATTGTGTATATGAGTTGGAAAATGATCGGGGTATAAGTAGATAATCAAAGGGGGTTCTGGGACCGCATGCGCAGTACGGTCGAGCTTGCCACGGGCCATCGGAAATAGTCGTGGAGGAGATCGGTAGAAGTCGGCCGTCGCTGGTCTGCGTTCATCGTGTGACGTAGTCGAGAGAGATTCAGTTGATTGATAACATTTTGCCAATACAGCGCGCATCTTGAATATTTAAAATTAATTAAAAGAAAAAAAGATTTCCGAGAACGAGGTTTGAACCAGCGGCGAAAGTTTGGTAGCGAGTGACGTTAGCCTTGTCTCCACGGAGATTTCGTACAAGTTGATGTACAAATGTGGGATATATATTTTTCCAGCTACCAGAGCACGGTGTTTGAATATTAAAAAAAAATAATGATTGAGAGTGTGATGATAATAGTGGTGTTTGGAAAATGGGAAAAAAAAACATGGCGGCTGTCAAATGTTATACAGGTCATAACATAATATTTGAGTGAAAAAACATGGTTGCCTCGGCCATTTGTCGAAGGGGGGGGATTCAAAATCTTTTCGTGAGGGGGTCCGTCATTTTTAACGTGCGATTTGGAGTGAAAATCAGCAATTTAAATCTTACTCGTTTTTTGAAACGCAAAAAACGCTTATTGCAGTAATATTTTTGCACGTTTTTGACGTTTAAAATTTTAGGTGTTTTTTTGAACGCGAAAAACGACTATTTTGTATGCTTTAAAATGTCAAACCCCCATAAGAAATAAATGTAAAAAGTGTATTTTTACCGCTTCTAATTTTACTTGTTTTTTGGGGCGCTAAAACGCATATTTATGTCTTATATTTTATGCGTTTAAGCGTTCGTATTTTTACTTGTTTTTTGGAACGTGAAAAACGTCTATATAGATCACATTTTTGTGCGTTTTAGAGTTTCAAATTGACCAACCTAACATTTAGGTAAAAAATAAAACAGTTTGAGGAGAAAAATTTTATTGTACAGTTTCATTTTGGTAACATATCACATAGCCATTTGTATAGAATATCTACGTTTCGGAGACTGCAATTATAGTTGGTCCGGTTCCCAATGTGATGCATACAAGGTGATATACCATCATTGTCGCCGAATGTGGGAACCATCCATGACGTATTATCATAGTCCTCCAAATTCACAACACGTGTAGGTAGGTTCAATTGATGAAATTTCTCTGTAAGATAGTCACGTTTTTGGAGTCCTCGTACATAAATGATATCAACATTCTGTAAATTTTTCTTGAGGATGGAATCTAATTGATGATATTCCACAAAGCCAGAGGAATACCTCAATCCATGAACGTTTCGCTCCAAGAACCAGGCAGTACGTTTATCTGCTCTACTCAAAGAGGAAAATGGTATAGTTGGCAGCAGAAGAAAATTACATTGAATTCCAATCCTAATGGCAATCTCCTTAGGATGGAATTGTTGCTCGATGGTAAAGCCTTGAATATCTATAACAGCTATTCTCATGTTGACTCTGTGATTGATACTGAAGTGACAAGCATATGTTCAGTTTAATTTGTTAATGATTTCGCTGAGTGGGAGGTGCTCAATAACAGTGTCGTGCACAATGATGCAATAGGCTCTAGTATTTTGAGGAAATCCTTCAGATGCCTCGATTTCGAGTTTCACATCAACAGTGGAACTTTTTATGCTCTCATCCCTTCTGGAACAATCGATGACAAAGAGAGTCTTGCCAACAAATTCGGTGGAGCTCAGCAGAGGATTATGTTGATTAGTAATTTTGTAGCTGAGACCGAATTGTGCATAGTTGAAATAGGCCTGCGAAAAATTCCCCTTTGCGAAATTCAGATGCATATTCTCTTTGGGATAATTCTCGCCGTTTAGAGTTAGCGTTATATTGGCGATATTCGAATGAGCGAATATTGTTGGATCATTGTTGAATTTGGTGTAATCACGGTCTTTTTGGAAACATACAATCACATAGCGAGGACTTTCGAGAAACGAGGAAGTCTTGACGGCCCATATTTCACTTTTTGCACCTTGTGTGAGAGCAGGCAACATATGAAGTTCCCATTTTCTGAACGGCATGAGAATAGGAGTATCAGCTTGGATGGCCTTCAAGAGTTGCAATTTAATTTGATCGTGCGGAAAGATTCTCTTAACTTTGAGTTCAATATTTTCAATTTCCAACTTGACTGCTGTCGTACCAGCCGGCGATCCGGCGGTCTCCTCTATTTTGAAGCAGTTGCTATCATCTGCAGCTCGTACAAATCGGATGGTATGTTTGCCATCGGAAACACATTGATAATCATTGAAAATATTCAAAAAATGCTTCATGGGTATGAGCATATTGAATGATAGATCAGTGGTGTTGATAACCCCAGCGTTGCTGGGAAAAGTCCAACTTGAATTGGCCAAGTGCTTGATATCTTCGTCGGTGTAGGTGAGAAAGCCTCTGACAGTACTAACAATTCCAACTTCACGAACCGTCTCCAACTCCTTACCGCTCTGTTCATAACTAGCAGATTGGAACATGAAAGCACCAGCATTGTTTACGAATGTTACACGACCATCTCCTTTGGTTTTCACAACTTTTCCACTGATGAATAACAGACTATCATACAAAGCATCGTAAGCGTCAGATTGATTGATATTGATTTCAATGACGTCATTGTTGCGAAAGGACTTGACATATGGGTAGTAAGTCCGCCATTCCACCTTCTGTATGGATTCATCGTTGTGTGGTTTTCGAAAAATGTTGAACACTTGATTGGACAACATGATAACCGAGAGATTCCAAAAACAGTTTATTTGCAGGTGACAGCAGTTGACGCACGTTGAAGGTCTTGGTGAAGACTGAAGGGGGGTATGGTGGTGAGTTATTCTTATGAATAGTTAGCACCATATTTTCTCTTCAATTCCAAACGAACGATTATTTCTTCGTTTCGAAAATCAACCAGTTGAGAATTTTGGTCGAGCACTCGCAGCGTAATATTGTTTATTTCGTCTCTATGAGCAATGGGTAGATAAATGAGGTGGTTGGGTGTTTCGTCAATTGCGTAACCAGGATCAACACCAACAGCAAATTCGTATATCGTATGAGACGGTACGTCGTTGTAGAATGCTCCAAACGTAATGCTGCTATCTATGTGTACGGTGCGTACTTTAATGATATCCACAGGTAGATCTGATGCGTAATGCAAGTTGGGTTTGAGAAGGGTAGACGAAAACCCTAAAATGCGAGCCAAACTGTTTTCAGGTCGGAAATCAATTGAGTGTTTAAGGCAGAATATTTCGCTTTTCAGCGTATTATTATTCGGTTTGAGGTAGAAAAATTCCTCGGGGTTTTCCTTGTACGTTTTGGGTGTGATGTGTTTGCTAATCAAAGCCTCAATATCACCAATTTCGTAGGAGCCAGCAGGAATATCGATACTCTGTTTAGTTTTGCCACCGTTTTCAAAGTAGTGGAATTTCGAATTTTCTTCAATGTTTGGTATACTGTTGTACGAATGGAAGCTGAGCAAAGCCAAACTGTATTCTGAATCAGAATCCAATTGAATGGGCGGATTGAAATCGATGGAAAGCGTTGAAGAACGACTCGTTAACGTCAATATCATAGACATGACTGATATAGTGTCGGAAGCAACACGCTTTAAATAATAAACAACAACTTGGATGAAAAATCATTTATTACAATAATAACATTCATATTGTGAGCTAACTGGACCATGATACTCTGCTTCTTCTAGTGATTGGGCTGACAATCCACACTCATTTTTGTAATGAATGAAACACGGTAGACGAATCTGCAAAGCGAATCGATTTTTGTAGTCTTGTGGTAATCTATGCCATACATCCAGCAACTCCCAAGGTCCTGCGTTCCCAATCAAATATTCGATTGACAAAGCTCGCAGTTCAGCATCGGTGAAATCTCTCAAAGATTTATATTTATGCATTTCAACCAACGATTTATACATCTCAGCGGTGGACATTATGAAGTAGAAACTTTAGGCAAAGATGTCCACAGTTACTCTGATTGTAATTTTGATATTGACTATTGTTATATGTAATTCTTACACCCCTCCCAAAATATCTTGCCAATTCCATTGGAGGTTTGAGATTGCCGAAACTATCGAAATATTGTGCGGCATTGCCGTTTTTATTGTAAGCTACCCAATGAGTGCCCGCATTCAAGTGAGAATCCAAGTTCAATACAGCGCATTCTCGCAGCCAAGGACCACAAGTTGGCAACGTATCACGCATAAAGACTCCACGAAAATGCGGTATTTTCATCTGACGAGCACAGTTTTTAATTTCCGAATCGTATAATGCTCTATGGGGTAGCTTATCTAGCAGTTTTTTTGTTTCTTCAAATAAAGACCTCGTCCTTTGCGTTGTTGTTTTTTCAGGAACAGTCCAAATCCTCGAGGGGTTTTGCGCAGGTACAGACCCGATCCTAAATGTTCCATGGCTTTATTGTGACGCTGATCTTCTTCCAGCTTCTTTTTAGCATTTTTTGCGTCTATCACGGTTTTTGCGATGGCGCTCGCTCCGCCTGCCATCGTACCCAAAGCCGAAAGTGCAGCAAATATAGGTATGAGGGGTAGGAGTCCTCCAGATTTGACATCGAATGGAATTATTCTAGGAACGCGTATTTTTTTACGTCCTCCAGCTTGACTCAATGCCATTTTAGCAGCTCGCAAAGCCGAAGCACTAGATTTCTTAATATTAGTAGGATTGTGTTTCCAATTTTTAATAATTTTTTGAAGCAAGTTACGGCGAAAGGACACGCCCATACCTAGCTTACGTTTGGCTTTCATGGTGGAAGTAACAAACCAAGCTGCAGCACGTTCCCCAAATTTAGCGTCTTTAGATTTAACTCGTTCCCAAGCTCTATTTTCCAACACTTGATCTGCTTTATGACGGTCTTCTAGAGAGTCGGATTGAGAATATGCAATATCGTGCTCTCTGCAGCTTTCGTCCAAAAGATTCACGCCAGTTTCTCCGCGTTGTAATCTCTGCCTCAATTTGGTGCCTGGACCGCAAAACGAATAACCTGGTAGATGTAATTCGAACGGGAGCTTAATGATGATTGAATTGACAACACCTGCACCAGAGTAAGTCAACATTGATAATGATGAAAGATACCTTCAATGCGTTTATTTATAACCGTGGCGCACTCATGTTTTTTCATCACATCATGGAGGTCGTTCAACAAGACAAGACACTGCCTATTGAAAATTTAGATTTTTTGAATGGAGACCTCGATAGCAGTATGACTGGGAAGCATGGTAAATTATTACCGAATTCGTTTCGTGCAATTATTTGCGGACCAAGTGGTTGTGGAAAGACAAATGCCAGCTTAACACTGTTATTCCACCCGAATGGAGCAAAATTTGAAAACATCTACGTATATTCAAAATCTTTGTACCAGCCCAAATATCAGGTGGTTCAAGAAATTTTGGGGAAAGTCAAGGGATTGGGATATTATCCGTTCAGGGAAAATGAGGAAATCATAAGCCCTCACAAGGCCAAATCAAATTCCATATTCATTTTCGATGATGTTGCATGCGATGGTCAACAGAAAATTCGAGAATACTACTCCTTTTGTAGACACCGAAATATTGATGCTGCATATCTTTGTCAGACATATTCAAAAATTCCAAAACAATTGATAAGAGACAATTGTAATATGATTGTGCTTTTCAAGCAGGATGAAATGAATTTGAAACATGTATTCGATGAACACGTTTCCCCAGACATGACGTTCGAAGAATTCAAGGAAATGTGTTCAGAATGTTGGCGACAGCATCGATATGGAACCGTTGTGATTATGAAAGATTTTGATATAAATGCTGGACGTTATCGTCAAGGATTCGATAAATATATAAGTATACAGAGGGATTGATGTATCCCGCAGTTATCATCATGAAACCGTTGAGCAAAGAAGTTGATGTTATTCGAAAGACTAAAATCAATGAAATTGCAAAAGCTATTCGAAAAAAATATTTGGCTTTGAAATTGGGTAGATCTGAAGAAGATGAGACGTTGCAAAAATTCTTTAAACCTGTATCTGTCCCATTGAGGAAAATAGCAGCAATGCCACCGCCGGCATCGCAATCTCCTACTACCACAATGAAAAGTGAGACAAAATCTGAAGTCAAACAAGAGAAAGTGAAAGAGCGTGAAACGTCTCCATTCGAAACAACGACTCCATTCCAATCCCTCGAACATGTTGCAGGTACAGATGATGGTGATGATGAGGATATCTTTAGCGTAGGCAAACAAGAGGAACAAGATAAGAGCTTTGCGTCAGACATGGATGAAGAAGTTTTACAGGAATATATCGATCAATATCCTATAATGGCTCAACTGTACATTATAAAACACTGGAGCAATGACAAAGAAATAGATAAAGTATACGGCCCTGTATATGATGGTGTATCTTCAAAATGGTTCCTAGGTAACAAAGAAATAGATTTCGACAAACGCAGCGGATACATTAAAATGGGTGGATATCATATATACCGGGATATGAACTCATATTTTTAAACACGCCTGAAAACTATAATAATGAAGATATGCAGACATACAAATCACTTGTAGATTTGTCAAACATTCACAAAAACTCCCTAGGCCATCCGAAAGGTAGTAAAAGATACAAGTATACCGAAATAATTAAACCGATGTTTCCCCCAGCAAATCAACGTAAAATATCGACACGTACCGGTTCATCTAAAACATCTGCAGCAAAAGGTAGCGGTTTGCCTAAAAATATACCTATTGCAATGACATTCAATACCAAACCTATGGAGTTTGTTTATTGGGATGACCCAAACGAACTATGCGAACGCCTCAAATTATTGATAGCCTCTCGGGGTGCTGGAAATACTTCGCATGACAATGAGATTATTGCCATTTTGAGTGAACTTAAAGAGGCAAATATAATCGTATAAGATGGTGTACGTTCCTCCATTTACACATTTTCAAAATGGTTATCGACAAGTTTGGACGTAGCGACAGCACCGCCGATAAGAAGCGAAAATTAGCCACGCCCTCTGGAGGCAGCGGCTTGCTGCACACTCCAGATGGTAACATCGATTTTGATAATTTGAAATTGAGTAATGTAAAGAGCCCCACCAAAAATACTGATGCTGCCAATAAACAATATGTTGATGAAATTCATGAAAAAATTACTGCAAGTATACGACATCAGAGTGAACAACAGCATTCGGAAATAGCTCAAGTGAATGATGAAATGGCAAAAATGCAACATGAAATCAAAAATGAATCGAATAAAACAAACAAACAGCTGAAAAAGAGAATTCAAACCCTCAATCCGAATTTCGAAAAATTCAACCTACAATACAACACTGATATTGAAAATATTCGTGGTGATTTGTTGAAAAAAATTGCCGAAATAACCGATTCGATTCATGCACACAATTTAAAATGGGATATCAAGCACAAGGAAACGCTGCTAACCAAGAATGAACTAAACCAATTTCGAATTGATATTTTACAGCAAATCACCAAAATAAATTCAGATATAGCGAGTGTAAAATCTGCTGTCGAGGAAATTATTAAAAGACAAAATGTTGTGTTTGCATCACCATGATAAAATAGTAGGTTTCACAGTTACGTCATCACATACGTATGATGGCTTCCACAGACAAGATTCAACTTGTCCGTGAACTGCATAAACCTGTTAGAAAAAATTATCCTCGACGTCGCACCATTATTAAAGGCTTAGATGATTTATGGCAAATGGACTTAGCTGAAATGAGACCGTACGCCCATCAAAATCGAAATTTCAAACTCATTCTAGTTGTTATAGATTGTTTTTCGAAATTCGTGTGGACTCGCCCGCTGAAAACGAAAATGGGTGAGGAAATTACTAAAACGTTTGCAGATATTTTGGCACACACGAAACGATGCCCGAAAAATCTACAAACCGATCAGGGGACGGAATTTTACAACAGTAAATTTCAGAGTTTGATGAAAAAACATGAGATAAATCACTACAATACGTACAGCATCCTCAAAGCCTCTATGGCCGAAAGAATTATAAGGACTTTAAAAGAAAGATTGTACAAGTATTTCAGTTTGAATGGCACATACAAATGGTTGAATATATTACCTGAAATCACAAAATCTTACAATGATACGCGCCATTCAAAGACGGGTATGAAACCTTCGGAAATTGATAAAACCAACGAAAAAGAAATTCTCAAATCAACATACTCACACTTGAAAATAGCTGGACCGAGAAAATTCGCTATTAGCGATGTTGTGCGGATTAGTAAGACAAAGCACTTGTTCGAAAAAGGTTACACACCCAATTGGACTACGGAATTATTCAAAATCATCAAAGTCAATATCACCAACCCTGCCACCTTCATGCTGGAAGATATGCAGGGTGCTCCTATCAAGGGTGCTTTTTATGCAGAGGAATTACAAAAAACTGCAAATCCAGATATATATCTCGTGGAAAAAGTTCTGAGGAAG
This sequence comes from Chrysolina americana, assembly GCA_958502065.1. Lineage (NCBI taxonomy): Eukaryota > Metazoa > Arthropoda > Insecta > Coleoptera > Chrysomelidae > Chrysolina > Chrysolina americana. The sequence continues at coordinate 29,201,807 of OY293417.1, forward strand.
AAAGGCAAAAAAATGTACGTTAAATGGCTCGGTTTGCATAACAAACATAACAGTTGGATCGAAAACGTTGATTTTGTATAGAATCTTATGGAAAACAAGCACACTCTGCAAGACTATTGGGAGGGCCTTCCAAATATTTTTTCACAGTCAACAAACATGCAACAACAATTTTAAAATTGACCACGTGATCTGAAGCTATAAAAGCGTATGCAAGCACAGACGAATATTCAGTTTGAAAACGAAAATGTCTCAAGACAGTGGTTACGTCAGTGAAGTTGAAGTATTGTGCGATAGTGATGGAGAAGATTACAACGAAACTCTAAGTGCCATCGACAGAGCATTGGGGCAATACGAAATGGCAGCTCGGAACGAACATCAGTTGATGTTGATGGTCTTCCCTATGCCATCCTACGAAATTCGATGTGGCATAAGTCCATCCAGAGATTTTAGTCCATGCATCATTTTGAAGCAGCAATTCTCCATTCGAACTATCAATTTTGCTTCTTTTGAATGGGCAACCCTCATTGACATCCTACAAGAAATAAAGGAAAATTTCTTTGAATCACAAATCGATGAGTATGTAGATGAGTATGATCCAATCACAACACGTTGCGGAGATTATATTTACATCACACAGTACATCGAAAGTAATACCAAACAAATTTCCATTTCCAAGGATGTCACGAACATGGAACTGTCCCAACAAGATGTAACCGACATTCTAAATACACACTTGGGGGTGCTGTCTGACCGTATCGCTATGCTGGATGCTATGAACTTTTGTGACTATTATCGCGGTGTTTTTGATATTATTCAATCATGGTTACGCGATAATAAGACTAATTTAAGTTTGGAAGAAATTATGGAAGGCTTTTGTCAAGCCTCATCTTTAGATAGTATGTTGGCTAATGCTTTACGTGAATATTTATTTTATTATAAACAAAAATTTGTGTATGATTTATGTAATAAATGAGAAAAAGAAATCAAGTTTTTTTATTTCAACAATTATTGGTTAAAAAACAAGTCAATGAACTGTCGAATTTTTTCAGTTTTGAAGTGGAGGCATTTTGATTATCAAACGAATTATAACTTTACCGGGAATTGAAGAAAAAAATATTCAACTTACCTTATTTTGCTCAACACTGTACAAAGCCTGGTGCTGCTTCATATTGTTTTTTATCACTTTGGGGGTGTAGATGAAATATCTACTCCTTATATTTCTAATATGTTGGAGTTTGGACCGTAGACGTTTCATCTACGGTCCAAAAATCGCTCCATTTTTTCATTACTTTTTCAAAAAAATATTTTGGAAATAAAAAACAAGAAATATTTTTTGTTTTTTCTATATTAAAAAATAAATACCCTCCCTAAAATACAGCAATAAAAGAAATAAAATATAATATATATATATATATATATAAAAAATAAATGAAAAATTAGTTGTTGAAATATAGTTGAAAATAATGTTTCTTATCAACATCACAAATAGTTGGAGTAAGCTTAAATTTTTTTCAAAAAAATTTCGCCCTTTTCGTTCTATGTAAATGATCAATGCATTCATCTTTATTTTGTAAAGTGAAAAGAACGTGCCTAAAATCATATTGACACCAATATGATTTATCTTGGTAGGCATTATGTAATTCATTACTTGTGAAAACTTCATGTAAATGTTTAACTTCAAAATTTTTTATTTCGTCACACCTGCATATTTTAAGCATACTTTGGATATGTTCAAAACAATCTTTGCATAATCGTAAGTTAAAGTCAACAACTTCGTAAAATTTCATCCAAATGCAGTATGAATCGTGATGACAATATGGTTCCAAATTATAAATGTTTAATAATGCTGCACGTATTTGTTTTTTTCGTGTACCACCAAAAAACCTCCCACCATATTCGAAATTCATGAGAATGTCCTCATCCTCATCATAAACAATTTCTTGACGATTAATGTTTAGCCATTTGAAATGGGCATATTTTTGAATAATTTGTCTTGTTAATATTGAAGGTAATGATGAATGTGAATTGATGAGGAACAAGGTTGGACTCTTGATATTTTCGCAAACGGTTTTGATGCACAACTGGTGCAAATTCATTGTACCTGCAAACGGGAGAAAAAAATTAATTTAGAACAAAAATGGTGAAAAAAATTAATTTAGACTATAGTGCCCCCACGGTAATGTATCAAATGATTTGGGGATAAGATAGCGTTTATCGTCATACGGACTAAGAGCTATTTTCGACTGCTCGATACTAAACACATCGTGAGCGAATAATCGGATTGTGCACTGAGTAATTTTCTTTTGCTTGCAATTTTTCAAACAATCCACCTATCTTCGAAACTTATTTTATTTTTAACAACATTATATTTCACTCCTTTCGCTTTTTTACATACTTTGCCTCCCTGCACTTTGTAGGTATACATTTTTGAACGTAGTCCTGCAAAATGCGTGATAATTTTGCCATTTGCTTCATCCTCCATTAGTCCAGGTACCTTTTTATTCACAAGTGGAATGTTAAACTCGTTATCTTTTGAATAATCAGACGTATCGAATTTGGAAATATGTTTTTTGATAATTTCTTCGTATACATCATTACACGTTAGTTCATAAATGAAACTATCTGTATCGGTATACATTAACTTGGATTTTTCCACACCCATAGTGGGAAGCATAAATTCATAATGAAATTTGAACATGCAAGTTTTTGACAAATCCAAAATAGCCATCCCAACATACATTGGTTTATTGAATACAAGTTCGGCTTTTTTCAGTTCAATAGCCATCAAGTTTGAATCGAAAACTGTACGATTATGAAATCGAGGGCTGGAAATGAGATTTTTTGCTCCATATCTACCCTCGTAGGAAGAAACTAATTTTACGATTCGGTGCAACCGGATGTTTTCCATGGTTTTACCAAAAATAGCATTATTGGCCAACTTGAATTGATTTTTTTCGAAAGAATTAGTGGCTGCAGTCCTCAATCGAGTATTCAGCTCGATATAAGGGCGCAACCACGCAGATTGTTTAAATTTCAAAACTTTATGGATTTTAGTTAATTTCAAGCCATGTTCCAGAGCTTGTTTCAAGTTCCTATAATGAAGCGTATACTCTTTTTTATCATGCAGGGTTGGCATCAATTTTTTCAATTTGGAATTTGGTGGTGTGCGGTGTTCAGGACAAAACGGAAAATCTTTGTGTAAATCGTGCAGGTGTGCAGGGTACTCTAAATCAACTTGCAGAATATAACCTTCAGGGCTGTCGTCGGGAATTTGAGTCACATCAATATTCGTATCAACCCATTCGAAACCTCCATATGGTAGACATTCTGACATTGCCCACCCATACAAGTTATTCACATCGAAATACATGATATATTTGGACGGTTCTGTAGGATTGTATGTTGACATATACTTGTTATTCGCTTCCGAATATCTATTACAACAAACTGAAATTCCGCCCCTTATACCATTTTCCACAAACATAACCATATCAACATCTTTTAAAATTTGCAATTTACACCCTGTATATTTCAACATACAGTCCCACGTATACCCCGGCATGGTATAATACCACGAAGGATCCAGCCCATAAGTTTTCAAGTCAATTTCACGAAAATTTTCGAAAACGTCTGCCAAAAGCAATATATCTGTTTTCATGTAAAAATCGCTGTATTCCCCCAAAGTTTCAATATCAAATTGCTGCCAAACATTTTGAGCATGAGCATACTTCTCATCGTCAATTTCAACATCGTTGAGTTTATTATAAAAGCGTTTTTTGGAGGGTAGCTCGGTGTCGAGGAGTTTTTCCATATTATTAACATAATCGTAAGGAAATACCCCTTTCTTAGTGAGAAGCTTAAATTTTTCATCATCCAATTGCGCAAATTCCTTTTTCAAAATTTTAAAATTTTTTGCATCCATTGTGGAAACCAACTCATCAAGACTAGCTCCCATAAAACGATAAGAATCTATAAATCTAAATTTAATGCTGGTTTCACTATCGTATTGAGTAAATGAAATGTATTTCTCTTTGTTGATGGGAAGTATGCTCACACGCCCCTTTTTTGCTACATCCCGTATAATAAAATGACTATCATATCCGGAAAGGTTGTGGAATATAATGGGTACCATAAAAAGCTTCTTAAAGGCAAGATTGCAAGATTGGTGACTCAAACCCCTGAACAACCCCGAAAAGTGACAATGGTCCCTAACGATAATATCCTGCTTGGAAAATGGCTTCTCGCAAATATGGCACACTCTAGCTTTAACAATATCGGGGTTACATATCATTGGTACGATATTTTTGATTTTGGATTCAACAAATTTGGCAATACTTGCCATTTCATTTGTAAACCATTGGATGCAATCGTTGCCGCGATGACTATTGAACTTGGACAAGCTGTCATCGTAAGAGCATTTCAAGTAGTAACCTGCACTGAATGCCTTGTGCTTTTGATATTTTGTTGATTTATCAGACATTTTTTCCTCACAATTTTCCAAAGCGGATTCAAAATCGGCATATATAACGAATGGACATTTTTGCTTATACACATAATTTCGAAATTCTACATAATCAAATTTTGGAAATGAAATTTTACACTCGTTAATATTCTCACACAACCCGATATGTTCTGACAATTTTTGTTCGCTATGAAAATAATTCAAACATCTATCGCAAAAAATTTTTTTAACTTTATGCTTGCTCAACTGACTTGATAACAATCTAGACATATTCTTAATCCAGCAATAATGATATTTAATTTGCGAATCATCTGTATCCCTAGGTAAGGCGTCGTACTCGTTCAATTTAGGGAAATATATATTTTGAATTAGTAGTAAATTAACGTGTTTATTCAATTTATTTTTGGTCAATCGTGCAGGTACTACTTCGTAAAATGCTTTTTCTTTGACAATATTCATTTCTAAACTATATACATTTACGGAAATATCATTTTGTTTTTCAAATTTTGTAATGTGGTGAATTGGCATAGGAATTTCCAAACCCCTTTTATTCAAAACCATGTCATAATTTGGATATGAAGATGCACGTGAAACATTTCCTTTGGGAGGGTACAAAGCACTCACGATCGCTCTAAAAAAACACGCATCATCTTGATTATCAATATTGACGCATGCATGCCTCTTTCGAATTTCTTCAGGTAACCATATAAACCCTGAACCGTTCCCTATTCCGTATTTATTTATTGATACCTCAAGCAAAAGAATTTTACTCAACGCCCACCCCGAGTCTTTCTCTTGAAATTCTTCTAATTTGTTCAAAATAACATCCACAACATGTTTATTGTACCGAACCGTCAAGTCCGTACCCAAATCAATGATTGTATTAGGGGTATTGAAAAATTTTCGATCAACTATTTCGCCGTCATTTGACTTTTTGATGAAATCCCCCAACAGTGTCATGTTCACCTTGAGGCATTGCATCTCCTTCAAAATTTTGGAAATTCTCGATTTGAAAACAAAATACGCATCGCTCAAAAATTTTCGCACTTTTTTGTGAGCTAAATTTATTATTACACCTGTCCTTACTCTACCATTGAAAATTGCATTGATATTTTCCCATTTAACCCTACTGCTTCTATTCAAGCCTGATCCAATATACTTATCATTTTTCATAACATTTATTATACATCTAATACGTTTCAATTCCCCAATTTTACTAACAATTTTCTTTTTTTCCCCTATTGAAAATTTAATTTTTTTCATTTCCAACTCACATTTTCTAATATGCCTACTTATCAAATTCAGAGACGTTCGTGCAATGGCACTTGAATAATTTTGCTTGATCGCTTCAAGCAATCCATCAATTTGTGATAAAGTTTTTGAAAACACCATTTTCAACAAATATTTCAACTTACTACAATTTTTCCTAATGACGATGGCGGATGGTTGGGGGCAACAGCTGTGTGTGTGTGTGTATGTGTCGGCGGCGGCAAACGGATGCTTGCAGGGTGCGGTGGCAGCTCGGTGATGATGCTGCAAACTGAAGCTTCCTGGAATGGCGAAGTGACGAACGGGGATGATGCCCAAAGGGAAGCCTAATGAAAAATGCTGCTGTTGTGATTAGGGGGGGTATAATATAACTATCTGAAAATGAAAAAGAAATTGTTTTTTATTTTCAAACGAACTTTTGTCACATACAAAGGAATGAACCCGAATGGCAAAAATAATACCAACCTTAATTTTCCACAATCTCAAATGACGCCGCTGGATTGGCTTTCCCAGTGTTCATCAGTCCTTTGAATATCACGGAATATTTGCTGCTCGAGAACTCTTCTATATATAGCCGATATACCTCGGTTACTCTCTGCGGCAAAAAGGTGACGCTCTCCCCCAAATCCAGCAGCACAGCCTCGCCAAATTTCCCTCGGACTATCTTCGCACTTAAGATCCTTTGCGGTACCCCCACAGGTAAATCGGCTAGTTTGGTGATCGGTTTCCTGCTCACGATTGACCCGGCGGCGTTCAATTTTTGTAGATCCATCTGAGGAAAAGCATAATAAAAAGTTTTTGTTATAACCCAAAAAAAAATACACAAAAATCAAATGCACCTTTGAACTATTAACCCACTTTAAATTGGAAATTACAATGAATTTTGAAAGCGCCCAAAGACATGCACAAGAAATGGAAATTAAACGAAAACTCAAAAGGCAAACATAAAACATTTACGTAAATTCATCTGAGTAAAAAGCTAAACTAAAAACACACAAATTTTGAACCGAAAATTAACCAAAAAAGGCAGGCATAAAAATAATTGAAAATTAAATGAGAAACTCAACAGACACATATAAAAACAATTGAAAACACTTACTTTTCAAATGAAGTTGGCACACTGGTAACTTGCTACTAGCACAATCAAACATAAAATGATTTTCCTTCGTGCCTCGCTGTGTTTAAATACCAATTCTCATGTACGCCTTGCCGATAACCTTCGGTCGTTGCCCGTCTGGCGACCTCAACTCGGTCATTAAAATGCTTATCGCATATTAAATTTCCTGTTTGAGGCGGTTTCTGATTGCGATAGCGCTGACTCGAATTGCGCGTTTCACAACCGATAATGGAATGAATAACGGATGTTGATATCAAGCTGTTTGTTCATATATTCACTAGCGAAATATATTAAATGAAATTCGATTTGTTTTTTTGCAATTTTTATTTAAACCAAATACTCCATTTTTTATTAAATTCTACAATTATTTCCTGTACAAGCCTCATTAATATACATGCTAATATAATGGATACTATAATGAAAATTCTATAAAGATCAAATTCCACTTTTGACTTGCTTTTCTCTCGCCCTGCTAGAATAAACTCCTCAGTTTTTGTGTCTATTTCTCGAAGATCTTGAAATATCATTTTCAGCTTATAATTGAATGCTGTATTCTCTGGAACATCACTGGCAAATACTAGTAGCTGTCCATCATTGACTGATGTTACTCGCATTGCTTTCCATTGGGTCCGGTTGCATTCAAATTCATCGGTTTTCACGCATATTGCCATGTATTTCACACCAAATGGCTTATTCACGTACAAAACATTATTTATTATTGCAGTTAAAAGTACAAAATTTGTTTTCAACAGCGGAGACATATTCTGCACTCTGAGGTTGGATTCTTCGTAACGGGTATCTTGTTTGAGGTAATTTTCGCATGAAAACTCTGTCTTGAATGTTTAAATTATTCAACTGCTTCCAAACATTCTCTTTTTCTTCAAAAATTGAATGTCTTTTTTTAATTCCTGAAGACGTCTCTCAAATTTCTCTAATGTACGTCTGTATTATGTCGATGTCATTATGCTACTGATTATTTCAACTCTGCTCAATGCTACCTACATACTTTCCAAAAATAATGTTTCCTAACCCCCAAATTTCTCTGAATGGCAACACTCTTTCCCCCTAACTTCACGCTTAATTTTACAACTGGCAACATCGAGCGCTTCATGTAGTACAATCAGTTGCTGGATCTATTTCGATTACGTCACAAATGAACTTAGACCGTCGAGCGATGATTTTTCGTAACACTGACAACACCTATTTGCAGTCAACCTATACGAATAATTTTACAACTGGCAACACTCACATCAATACCTTGATTCATAGTCTAGTGTGTTCAGTGGGTGCTCCATAATCAGCAGTTCGACGGTTCAAACCTCATTCTCGGAAAACTTTTTTTATTTTTTTAAATGCAAACAATTCAAAATATTCAAGTGAACTCGATGAATGGACGCACGTAGAAAATTATTAGTATGCAAAAATGTAAAATTGGATATAAAATGACTGAAATTTGAAACGCTCAAACGTGCAAAAATGTTACTGCAATAAGCGTTTTTTGCGTTTCAAAAAACGAGTAAGATTTAAATTGCTGATTTTCACTCCAAATCGCACGTTAAAAATGACGGACCCCCTCACGAAAACATTTTGAATCCCCCCCATACCCCCAATGGAAAATTCGACAAATGGCCGAGGCAACCATGTTTTTTCACTCAAATATTATGTTATGACCTGTATAACATTTGACAGCCGCCATGTTTTTTTTCCCATTTTCCAAACACCACTATTATCATCACACTCTCAATCATTATTTTTTTTTAATATTCAAACACCGTGCTCTGGTAGCTGGAGAAATATATATCCCACATTTGTACATAAACTTGTACGAAATCTCCGTGGAGACAAGGCTAACGTCACTCGCTACCAAACTTTCGCCGCTGGTTCAAACCTCGTTCTCGGAAATCTTTTTTTCTTTTAATTAATTTTAAATATTCAAGATGCGCGCTGTATTGGCAAAATGTTATCAATCAACTGGATCTCTCTCGACTACGTCACACGATGAACGCAGACCAGCGACGGCCGACTTCTACCGATCTCCTCCACGACTATTTCCGATGGCCCGTGGCAAGCTCGACCGTACTGCGCATGCGGTCCCAGAACCCCCTTTGATTATCTACTGGTATATCAACTGGAAATTGGCATACTAAGGATCTGAAGCCGCATCCTGGTTCGGAGGAGCCTAGGGATGAAGGTTAGAATATTTCTAACTTTACTTGTTTTGTACAGCGTGTTTGTGTTGTTTAGTGTAAGGTCAAAAAGAAATTTCATTTCTTTTTGAAACTGGGAAGAGGTGGAGTTGTTACAATTTGAAATTGTACTAAGCTTATTTACAACTTCCAGAGACAATTGATTCAAGTTTCAGACTTGAGACTCACCCTGTACATGGTACATCCAATATTGATAATCTTCCAGATTCAATACAGCTCACAAATTAATTGAAAATGTGTAGGTTAGGCAATCAACATTTTTAACATCGAGTAGTGGGAGTTGATCAATGTTCGTCAATTCAGGTGTTTGTTTGCCTGTCATAGGCGTAGCGATTTTATATTATTGTTTTTCAATAATTGCTAGTTTTAGCTTATTGAAACACAAACTGTAGGGGTAATGAATTCATAAGAATAGTAGGTTTCTCAGGAAGACTTTCCGATATATTTGAGAATTTTTCAACATGTCATATCGTTGAGCAATGTGAGATTCTTCCCGTACCTACGACTGTGGTGAGCATCGTGTTGGCGAGAGAAATGAATTTGAAATGAAATTGACATTTCGAATAAGAAATTACTTCCCGTGGAAGTGAATTTCATTTTGAGCTGGAGAGAAGTCCTTCATGGTCGGTAGCAAGTGCATGTGGCATATTTTAGTGGAATTGAGTGTATATTCCATATCTGCATAGCAGGATTAAGCCATTAATGTACAACAGACATTTCTATGGGTGTGTACGAGTTACACGATTGAGATGAAGAAAATTGTCACTCCTTTGATGGGATTGGAAACTGCCACGTGTAAGTACTTTATTCTCCAAGACTATCAGTCTATCCAGATCATTTACAGAGTTGAATTCTAAAATGTTCCGAACTTTTGTAGGAAGGACTTTTTATTGCGTTGGAATCAAAATCCATAACAAGTTCAGGAAGGACTTTTTGTCTACTTATATGTTCCTTTGGAATCTAAGTTCTCACCGAATCTGATGAGTCGTTGAGTCACAAGTCTAGACCTTTTCATGTTGATGTAAAGCCCACTGACCTAGTGTAGTCATTCGAGCCGATACCGTGTCCTACTGCAGACCTATTTCCAACTGTAGGAGATCATATGCAGTGTGGTAGTAAGCAGAGTATAGCAGCATTGTTTCTAAGCAGAGTAGAAGCTTATGCAGAGTACCAGAACTTTGAGTGAAGCGTAGCGAAAGGCGCTGGCACAACCACAGAGTCATCGTAGAACTTACCTCTTGGAAACAGATAAGCGATTCTGACTTTACCTTACTCTCTTCATACACTTGTGATGCTAATAAATATTCAGTAGAATCTCTTGGATTAGAACTCCAGACATATATACGTGGTGTACATACAAATATAATTTTATGTCTATATTACTGTTAAGAATAAGGGTTGTACTCCTTCAGAGTCATAACAGAGACACGATCGTGCACGAATAGGTTATTTTTAATTATTTGCTTTTGATTGATTCATTTATAGTTGGTCATATAATCTTTGAAATCAATAGAAGGCTTTTAGAAATCTTATTGTGGTTTCATTGCAAGCATTGAGTATCTGCAAGAATCCAAAATTGTAATTGTGAACATTTCAAAAGCACATGCTTCCCCTAGGAAACCTCATTGTGGAAATTTTTGAGCTAGCCGAGCAATGTTTATATGTTAATGGTTCTTTGATAGTGGGGTAGCTGGTGATTGTATTTGAGCACCTCTAAGCTTTACCTTAACACATTATCCGCAATTTGATGACAGTTTGTTCCGATGTAATGTTTGTCATGCAACACACTTCAATCCATTTAGAAAAAGATTCGACTACTAACAGAAACATTTTACCATCAATGGGGCCTAAAAGATCCACATGAATTTTTTACCAAGGACTTTCTACTTTTGGCCATGAAACTACATCAGCCTTTGTAGTTCGTTTCTGTGTTTGACACAAGACAAACAAGATTAACAAAATGTTTCAATATCATCAGATCTAGGCCACCAGATATACTGGATGGTATAATAAGTCTATGACCCCACATAAGTAGACCTCTTTCTATTGTTAGCTGATCTCTTCGAATAAAAAAAGGTTTGAAATCTATTGAATGTTCATTTTGCCAGCCTTCATGAGTGAAATTTAACACTTCTCTCAAAATTGAATCATTTTCCGTCACATTTTTAATCAAATTTTTATCTAGATGCCAAGTAGAATCACAAGTTCGAATATTCAAATAAGAATAGTGACTTTCCCCGACATTATCTTCTTCATTGATTGGCAATCTGAATAACATATCTGCTTAATTTTTGTCTGATGGTATATATTTAATATCATAATTATATCCAGACAAAAATACTGCCATATCTTTATAATCCGTTGGCAGCCGTTGTTGGTATACCTTTACTAAGCCCCAAAATTGCCAACAGTGGTTGGTGATCAGTTATAATTGTGAATTTCCTATTAAAAAGGTACTGATGAAATTTGAAAATTCCAAAAACAATACTAAGTGCTTCCTTATCTATTTGAGAATATCCCTTTTCAGCCTTAGTTAATGTTCTTGATGCAAAAGATATGGGCCTCTCAAGTCCAATAAATCTTGTGTTCTTGGCAAAGCATGAATGTATTTTTCAAAAGCTTGATTTAAATTTACTTTATAATCACCACAAATGCGAAGTGATCTATTAGGTTCGAGAACTGGCACCATAGGCGTTCCCCAATCACTATTTGTAACAGGAGTTAAAATATTCTTCTTTTCAATCAAATAGGCATTGGTCTAGATTTGAAAAAAATTTGGACAGGCATCAGATTTCACAGTTTTAATCTGAAAGTACCCTTTGTATATGTTCCAGGTATTTTCATTGAGTTTCTTCCGCTCGACAGATCTTTTCATCAGGCGAAGTTCTGCTTCGGAATTGTTCTTATTCACACTGGCCCTCCTCATCTCCAACGATTCCAACATTTTGGCTTCCTTCACAGCTTCCTCAAAATTTATGGTAACTTTAGTCATAAAAAGTTTCTCTTTAATGTTTCCATTATTAAATCCAGTTATGAATTCATCCCTTAGTAACATTTGAAGAATGTCTGGACCAGAATATTTGCAGTGCATTGCTAGTCGGCGAAGTCTTGCTGCACAATCAGTTGGAGATTCATGAGGATCCTTCATAGCACCCAAAAACTGCATGTTGTGTCTCAAAATTGTTCACTGAGTATTTCGTATTCAGTTTCCTCTGATTTTCCCGGAACACACAGATCCAACATCAAAGAAAATGCAGTATCTGATAGGGACTGAATAAGGATGTCTCTTTTCCATAATGTTATTTGCTAGAAAGTACTTCCCTATTTTTCTCAGATAAAACTCCCAGTTATGAATTTCTAGATCAAATATTCTCAATTTCCCGTGCACAAGACATTCAAGTTTGACCATCATTTTCATTTGTGTTGGGCATTCTCCTTTTAAAAAATACTTTATTCTGCTAAAAAAAAAAACGATGTTGTTGGATTTTAAATAAGATTGTTTTATTAGTTAGATTGTTTGATATATGAATTACACTGTATACAATTGATTAGTTTGAAGGTTTTTCGAAAATAAAAAAAAACAGAACGATATACGTAAATAACGACAGGAAAAACTTGTATTTTTAGTTTCAACCAATTTTTAAGAAATTCTATATACATTGTGCTGGTCACTACGAGCGGATACTTATAGACGCACATTTTAGGTAATTATAAACAGATGTCAAATGAAAAAACAACAATGCCAACCTTATTTTTTTACAATTTCGAATGACGCAGCTGGATTAGCTTTCTCCGAGTCCATAAATCCTTTGAAAATAATGGAATATTTTCTGTACGAGAATTCTTTTATGTATGGTCGATATCCCTTCGTCACTCTCTGCGGCAAAAAGACGACTTTCTCTCCAAAATCCAGCAGCACCACCTCACCAAATTTCCCTCTGACAATTCTCGCACTCAATATCCCGTACGGCACCCCCACAGGCAAATTTGACAATTTGATGATGGGCTTCATGTCCACAACTGAATTTGCGTTTACTTTTTGTAAATCCATCTGAAAAAACAAAATAAAAGGTTTTTCCTATAATAAAAAACAAAAACATTTTAAAAACGTTTCTTAATTCGAAAACAATTAAACCGCTTTGAATAAGAAAAATTTTAAACTGGAAATTGAACGAAAAATGAGAACTCAAAAGACAAACATAAAAAACATCTAAATAATTATTCAAATTTCAATTAAAAATACTTACTTTTGAAAATCGTTGCACTGGTCACTACTACTACTGTGTCTTGCTATTGCTGCTATGGACTATAAAATGGGTTTTCTGTGCGAACCCGCTGGTTATATAAACGAACGCTCTGGTAACAAAAGAAAATTCGAGAATACTTGATATAAAATTCCAGAACAAACAATATATCCCACGTATGCAATGCGGATAAAACAATAACCGTTACTCTGCGGTTTTGATAATGAACGACTTCCAACATTAAAATGTTTGCAATGTTTTTCCATTACCGATAACGCTGGCTCGGAGACCACGCTCCAATGCCAACTGACAATGAAACGAATAACGGAAGTTGATGGCAAAATGTTTGTATGGTAATGTGAAATATTCCCAAAAAAAAAAATTCAATTTGTGACAAGTTTTATTTCAAATAAATAATCCATCTTCTATTAGCCTCTACAATTATTTCCAGTACAACTCTCATCAATATACATGCTAATATTGTAAAAACTATAACGAGAATTCTATAAAGATCAAATTCAACTTGTGACTTCTTTTTCTCTCGCTCTGCTGGAACAAATTTCTCAGTTTTTGTTTCTATTTATCGAAGGTTTTGAAATATCAGCTTCAGCTTATACTTGAATGGTACATTCTTTGGAACATCGCTGACAAAAACTGCTAACTGCTCCTCATTGACCAATGTAAAACGCATGTTTTCATTGCATGTATCCATTATCGAAATCATTTGACTTCACATAATATATTGCCATAAATTTCAATCTTTTTGGCGCGTTTATATTCCAAACATTATTCAGTTTTGTAGTTAGGAGTATAAAAGTCGTTTTCAATTGTGGAGACATTCTACAATGTGTTGTGAGACTGGATTCTCCTTAGTGGATATCTTGTTTGTGGTAATTTTCGATTGAAAACTTTGTCCTGAATATTTAGGTTATTCAACTGCTTCAACAGATTTTCCTTGTCTTCATAAAATCTAATATCTGCACTTAATTCTTGGACACGTCTCTCAAATTCCTCTAATTTACGTCTGTATTCTGTGGATGTCATTGTATTACTAATTATTTTTTACCAAATATTTGTCTAACATATTGATTAACTTATTTATTACCTCTTGTGTACTGGCATATAAAATAACATTCACATGTATCAGTACAGTAGATCATCTTGCGGGGATTGGAACGGAAGTGGCAAAAAGGCATTCTTGTGCGTTAATCGTGTGACCTAGTTGACGCTGCTTCGCGTTCATGATGTGACGTAGTCGAGTAGATCCCTTAGATTGATAACGTTTTGCCAATAGAGCGCGCAGTTTGAAATTTTTAATTAATTGAATTGAATTTAAAAAGAAAACAGATTTCAGCAGCAGAGGTTTGAACCAGCGGTTTATGTTTGGTAGCGAGTGACGCTAGCCTTGCCTCCACGGAGATTTCGTACAAGTTGATGTACAAATGTGGGGTATATATTTCTCCAGACGCTGCTCGAATATTAAAAAAACAAAAAGGTTGTGAGTCTGATAATAATGATGTTTGGAATAAATGTGAAAAATTGCGAGGTAACGAGGGTGTAACGTTTGAAGGTGCGATTCCAATGAGGAAAGTATATAAGGTGTTTCAAAATGTATACTTTAAGAGAAATGAATGCTGCGTGTGTGTGTCTATGTGTGTCAAATGTCATGTAGGAAATGGGTCATTGGGGCAATGGGGGTAGCAAAGTATCCACTGATGGGCTCATCATTTTTAACGTGCGATACCAAGTATGTTCTAGTTTGACTCTGTTTCTTTTTCGGTGACAGGAGATAGGCAGATTGACAGACAGTCAGAAAGTCAGTTTGATCGAAGCAGAACGAACTACTAAACTAACCTTATAAAACGTCTATTTTAGTCGCATTTTCGCATGTTTTAGCGTTTAAAATTTTCGCTGTTTTTTCGAACGCAAAAAACGGTTGTGGTCGCATTTTTACGTGTTTGAGCGTATTCAAATTACAGTTGTTTTTTCGAACGCGAAAACGTTTATTTTCAGCAATTTTGAAATGTCAAATCATACAGTTTTTTTCAGTTTAATTTTACTCTGTTTTTTTAGAACGCGAAAACGTTTATTGTGGCTGCATTTTTGCGAGTTTGAGCGTTTCAATTTTCATTTGTTTTTTGTAATGCGAAAAACGTCTATTTTGATCACATTTTTGCAGGGAATCGCCGCCGCGGTACGTTTCGTTTCGTGTCAGTTTGACTCTGTTTCTTTTTTGGTATTCATTATCAGGTGGGTGGGGAGAGGGTTAGGTAACTTTATTTTTGGAAAGTATGTTATTGCCATTGAACAGTTGAAATAATCAGTGACAGAATGGCATCTGAAGAATACAGGCAGAAAGTTGAAGATTTTTCTGGACGTGTCCAAGAGTTAAAGGAAGATATATAATTTTATGAAGAGAAGGAGAATGTGGTAAAGCAGTTGACTGATTTGGGTATTCAAGACAAAGTGTTCATTCAAAAATTACCGCAAACGAGATATCCGTTAAGAAGAATCCAGCCTCAAGCATTGTAGAATATGTCTCCTCAACTGAAAACTAATTTTATTCTTCTGACTGCAATATTGAATAATGTTTTATACGTCAATGTGCCGAAAAGAGTGAAATTTATGGCAATATGCGTGAAGGCAGATGATTTCGATCCTCGTTGTAATAGAACACAATGGAAAACAATGCGTTTAACTCGGGTCAATCAGAGGCAGTTAGCAGTATTTGTAAGTGATGTTCCAAAGAATACAGCATAAGTATAAGTTGAAGCTGATATTTGAAGATCTTCGTGAAATAGACACAAAAACCACCGAATTTATTCCAGCAGGACAGGGGAAAAAGAAGTCGCAAATGGAATAAAACGTTTATAGAATTTTAATCATAGTATCTATAATATTAGCATGTATTTTAATTAGAACTGTACAAGAAATAATTTTGGAATTTCACATGATTTGGTTCAAATAAAAATATTCGAAAATTGAATTTTGATTAAGTTTTTCCACCTATAAATATATGAGAGAATTACAATTTGTTATCAGTTAACGTTGAAACGAGCTATTCGGCGTTATCAATTATGGAAAAACCGCACAAACAGGAAACTTGGTTATTATGCTGGAAGTAATAATCAGTTGGCATTGAAATGTGTTTATCGAACTAACGGCTATTGAAAAACCCAGGCCAGCAGTTTCATTATCAAAACCGCAGAGTAACGACTATTGTGTTATCTGCTTTGCGTACATGGGAAACTGGTGTTTATTCTGGAATGATCTTTTCTTATCACACCAGAGCTATAAAAGTAGTTTGTAATGCGCGGCGAACGTTAGTTTTCGATTAACGTTCAGCAGTGATCAGTTAGATATCTCTAGATACAAAGTAAGTTTATCATACATTTTCTATTAGGTGGTGAAAGTGTTTTTCAGTTAAATTGAAATAAATGTTTTCATGTTAGGTTTTTGAGCGTTTCTAGTTTGGGCTTTTCAGATGAATTCAATTGAGTAAATGTTTTTTCAGATGAAGTTATTTTCACGTTTTTACGTTTGATTTTTTGCATTTTCGTTTAATTTTTAATTCAAAGCGACTTAATTGTTTTCGAATTACAAAACCATTTTTAAAAATGTTTGCATGTTTTTATTATAGCAAAAGCTTTTTATTCTGGTGGGTTTTTTCAGATGGATCTACAGAAAATTAATTCAAGTTCTCTTGTGGAGAGGAAGCCAACCACCAAATTAGCAGAGTTGCCAGTGGCGACGCTGCAGAAGATATCGCGTGCAAAAATAGTTCGAGGGAAATTTGGCGAGGTGGTGTTGCTGGATTTAGGGGACAGCGTCACCTTTTTGCCGACAAGAGTGACGGAGGGATATCGGCCGTATTTAGAGGAATTTTCTACTGGGAAATACGCCATCATATTCAAAGGACTGATGAACACAGGGAAAGCTAATCCAGCCGCTTCATTTGAGATCATAGAAAATTAAGGTTAGTAGTTTTTTCATTTGTCTTCGTTTCTTTGTATGTGCTAAAAATTCGTTGTAAATTAATATTTTTTTCTTCATTTTCAGATAGTTATACACCCTCCCTAATCACAGCAGCACCATTTTTCTTCAAGCTTCCCTTTGGACATCATCTCAGTTCGCCACTTCGTCATTCCAGCAAGCTTCCCCCCATGTTCCTGCAGTTCACCGGCAAGCACCCGTTTGCGAATCTGTCTCCACATCAACCAATTGCAGAAGAAAAATTTTTCGTAAGTTGAAATATTAGTTGAAAATGGTGTTTTCAGAAACTTTATCACAAATTGACAAATTACTTGAAGCGATCAAGCAAAATTATTCAAGTGCCATTGCACGAACGTCTTTAAATTTAATAAGTAGACATTAGAAAATGTGAGTTGGCAATGAAAAAAATTAAATTTTCGGTGGGGGAAAAAAGAAAATTGTTAGTAAAATTGGGGAATTGAAACGAATTAGATGCATAATAAACGTTATGAAAAATGATAAATCGGGGTTGAAACGAAGCAGTAGAGTTAAATGAGTAACAAAATGTAAAACATTGCGTTACCGTTTTTTCGGTTTGTTGAATTTTATGTTGGTAACACCATCTCATTGAGCTGTTCCAATTTATTCAATTGTGCTATTGGTAACACTGACGATAGACAGAGTGAGAGAGATTGACTTTCCTCCCTTGGAGAGGTTCTATCGACCCTTTCTGAAGTGAGCATTCGAAGCGGTGGTTTGTTTCCTCAGTTTTCCCTTCGGGAAATTTAAAATTTTTCTAGAGCGAGGAAATGAAAGGTCGTATATATTATCTTTAAAATGACTAACTTCTATCTGATTCGTTAATCGAATCGATATAAAAATCGATATTCTTTTGGCACGTTTTATTTGAAATTTAAAATTCATTTTTGCTACTTTCTCATTCATGTCATTCATGATTATCTTTGAAACCTCCAAATCTTTGAATAATTAACTTAAACCCAATTAGTCATATTGTAACATAATTAACTTTTATCTATTTCACTGATCGAATCGATATACAAATCGAAATTTTTTTGGCACGTTTAATTTGAACTTTGAAAATTCAATTTTGATACATTGTAAAATGGCCGTATGTACGTCACTCTGTCACTCATGAATTTCATGATTAATTTGGAAATCTTCAAAGTTTGAGTACTATGCGATATCATTATCGAATATCATTTTGTACTCGTACCCTCTTTTGACGAGTCGGTTCTGAATCCTGAAATGTCACAGCTGAAATAAATTCTAACCTGTGAAAGTCAAGACAAAGTGTGGAGATAATTTTCATTAATTCTATAAATCTTGAAGTTAAAAGATTATGAATTAGATCTGTTTCTGTTCGTGCCTTATGGTTTTCAGTGATACAAGTGATTTCTCAAGTTTTTCCTGAATGTTCAGAAGTTATCAATCTGCTTAAAAGGCAAGAACAGTGGACTAGGATCTAAATTCCTGAACCTGGATGGTGATCTGTGAGAAGGTCTGATCTGGCAGCTTGGAGAACAGGATTCATGGGTGAGTAAATGCTTTGAATTCCTCATTTCTTTACCTTAATCAGAAGAAGCTACAATCACTCATGAAGCTTTGAGCTCGTGGTAAGATCTTTCGCTCTCTTCTACATCACTACCCATGTTTAGATGTAAAGGCCTAGCCAGAAGAAGTTCGATATATTTTGATAACCTTTCATTTTCAGTAGTTTTAGACACAAATAAAGCCATCTGCTTTCTTTGTGACATTATAAGAAAGCATTATCTCAACTCTCTTGCTTTCTCTCTCTCTCTTTCTCCTCAGTCAGGAGATACACATTTCCTTTTCATCCTTGATGAGATAGATCAAGTTTCTTATCATTATTTTGCTTGTCAGTTCCACCGAACGTTGGAAATTGACTATCAAATTGAAAAATAATAGAAAACAATATATTTATGAGAATCTTTTTCTTATGCTCGCTTGAGATTGAATTCTTCTCTAACATTGCTTGAGAAATTATTAAATTTGAGCTTCATTGTAAAATTGAATTCTTTCTATACCTATTGAATATTTCAATCATTATTTAACTCAGCAAATCTTACAATACATTTATTGTAAATTTAAATTATTTATCTCATTTATATATTCTCTGAATAATCCATTTATTGTAAATTTAAACTCATCATTCATTTTGATAATCTATAAGTAAATCTAGATTAGATTTGTACAATCATGGTAATATCTCAAGTCGTGTGACTCAACCTGCCACAAGATACTGGTTTGTGTTTATTTTTCACAGCGTTACCTCATCGTTCGAACATCTTATGAGATCCAGGAAAGACCCCAGACCGACTACAGATTGTATCCTGCTAGTAGAGCAGCCATTGTCTCGAGAGACCATACAAGGCTCCCACATTCTTCGTTAAAGTAGAGCTCTGGAGTAAGTCTTTCTCTTCGCAAGAACTGATCATAAAATGTGAATAAACCAACCAGTCATTTCAAGGCAAATATTCAGAGACCAGAATCCTGTGTAACTTTAAAATAACAAATTTGATTGTAACTTTGTCACTTCATTAGAATCTTGTCACATGTTTTGTCGCACATTTGACTTCATTAGAATCTTGTCACACATGTTTTGTCACATGGGACTTTTGTGAATATAGTGTTTTCTGTTTTTTTTTTTATTGTTGAGAAGCACAAAGATCATCCTTTGACAAATCAGTGTTTTTGGTATATTCATTTAATAAAAAAAAGAACCTGGTGCCATGCATATCTTTTATCTTTATACCTTATATTTGTCAAATGATATATCTGTCGTACTATCAGATAACGATACCCACGACCTCCCGCAACAATCTTAGCAGCTCATAGGCATTGCTGTAAAAAAGAGCAAGCAAATAAGGATAAGTGTTTATCTTTAGTTGCACAAAATTGGCGCCCAACTCCTTATCTGCTACGTATTTTCTTTGTGATTTGTCACAGTAACATTATATGATCAAGGTTTGCTGACTTGACTATATTTCTTTTTATATTTTTATTGAAAGTGCATTGAACACACTCTGTTGTTGAATTTAACTGACTGAATTTTTTGAAAATGTCCTTTTTAAAAATTGATCCTAAACACTTGAAGGTAAATGAACTTGATTATGAAATTGCTATCAAGAACATAGAACCTACTGGAGATGTAGACTCCAAACGTAAAGTTCTGAGAGGTCTCCTCAGTCAAGAAAGTGCCAACCGCAGTTTTGCTGAAATTATTGATCCTTTTTCATTTTTAGATGATGAAAAAATATCTTAGAGTCATTAAATGATTTAAAACAAAAAATTTCAGATTTTTTTGGAACCTCCTCTGATTCTGCATATAAAAGATTAGTTTCTCGACTTATACATCTATCAGGCCGTATTCACAGGGCTCAAACTAGTCAAGAATCAGAAGAATCTAAAAAGAAAAAATGGCAATTGGAACTTCTCACTGTAGAGGGTGATCTTGACGAGAAAATCTCCCATGCAACTTCCACCCTCATTCCTTCCACATCAACTGCAAATGTGACACAATTTCTATTTACTAAACCAGTCCCTGCCTATAAATGGAACATTTACTTCACTGGTGCAGGTCATAAAGAGTCTGTCATTTCCTGGACCTGGTACAATAATAATCGTTCAATTTTCAAGACTTGGGATGAACTAGTTTCAGAATTAAAATATGACTTTCTTCCCTATCACTATGATGATGATTTGTTGGATGAGATTCGTAGTAGAACGCAAGGTTCTAACGAAAGAGTAACTATGTATATTTCTGCAATGCAAGGCTTATATAATAGGTTGACATCAAAACCAGATGAAAAGACTATTGTTAATCAATTTCGTAGAAATTTGCTACCTGCCTACGTTTCTCAACTAGCTTTATCTGATACCAATTCTTTATCTGCATTATCTAAATTATGTAAACGTATAAGAAGAGTCCAGTGTATGGTCTAGTCATTACAATCATCCACCTTCTCGTAAAGCTTCTTTGCTGTAGCCTGACTTGAGTTGTCCAAGTTATTTTGACGCAGGTCCTTCCTTCAGCTCAACAAGGAATTCCACACACCTTTCCTAGGAAATCTGTGCTTCTTCTTCAAGTCCAGCTCTAACATGTTGGAACTGTGATTTGGTAGGACACATTTATAGTGATTGAATGAAACCCAGGACTATCTTTTGTTTTGGTTGTGGTACCAAAGGTGTTTACAAGACCAGTTGTAAACGCTGTTCAAAAAACTTGCCAAAGGGTGTCACTAGTCCTTCGTTAAGTCCAGATCAAACCACACAACCCACAAGAAGGAAGAAAGGAAGGTCTCTTCCCCAAAGCAGCTCACAGAAGTGAAACTTCTTTCTCGGGAGTGGGTTGAGTGGTGGTGTGTTGTAAAAAAAAATTTGTTCTACCAAAAATAAGCAAGTCTGTGCTACCACTACTTCTGAATGGAACTCCTGGTATCTGTAGTAAAAAATTTCTGCAGAAAAGTTATAGTTTCTCCCTTATTATTGAAAAAGGCAATGACAACCGACCTTATGTTAGTGTCAATATCTTCGGTGAATCAGTAATTTCTTTTGTTGATACTGAATTAAATGCCTCAATTTTTGAATCGTCTGGATTCTCTCTTTTGAAACGACAAAAAGTTCCCTTCTCTATGATGAATTTCTGCAAGTATCGACAGCTGATGGAAAACCTCAGGAGTACTTAGGTTATGTTAATATTCCTATTTCTTTAAATGGTGTTAGTAAGGAACTTAAGCTGCTGGTTATTCCTTCCATCACACAAACCTTAATTTTGGGCGTAGATTTCTTAAAACTATTCCATAATGAGGCCATGAATTTAGACAGTTTTTCTTATAAAGTAAAAGGTCCTTCAGTAAATACTATACAGAGTGTTTCCAACTTGAATGGTCGAGAAAAGGTTGAACTTGAGAAGGTGTTGAACTTTTTAAACAAATTGGACCAGCTGAGAGGATTGGCAGGACCCATTTGATATCACACTCCATAGAAACAGGAAATGCAAGGCCATTTAAACAGAGACAATATTCTTTGTCTCAGGTAATGCAGTCTCACCTGGAAAAAGAAGTGGATGAAATGCTAAAACTTGGCATCATTCAACCCTCCAAATCACCTTGGTGTAGTCCTCTGTGGTTGGTGAAAAAGTCAAATGGCACTTTTCAAGTTTGCTTCGATGGGAGGAAACTTAATGATGTGACAGTCAATAAGGATGCTTATCCTCTACCTTTGATTGATTGTATCATCACCAACCTCCGTGATGCTCGCTTTATTAGTTCAATTAATCTGAATCAGGCATTTTTTCTAATTCCATTGGAAGAATCATCCCGTGCAAAAACTGTTTTCGCTGTACATGGAAAAGGTCTGTACGAATTTGTCGTTATGCCTTTTGGATTGGTTTTAGCAAGTCAAATCAGATAAATCAGATAAATCAGATAAAATCAGATAAAAGTTAATCAGTTTAAAGATAATAATGTATACGACCTTTCATTTCCTCGCTCTAGAAAAATTTTAAATTTGACCAATGATATGTAGCACTGATATTGTTAATGCTAGAGTATGTCATATTTGTAAGAAAAAACCTTTTGTAAAGAAGGATATCATTGTTAGGGATCATTGTCACTTTTCGGGGTTGCTTAGGGGATGGAGTCATCAATTTTGTAATCTCGCCTTCAAAAAGCTTTTTATGGTACCCATTAGATTCCATAATCTTTCGGGGTACGATAGTCATTTTATTATTAAAGATGTAGCAAAACGAGGACGTGTGAGCATACTCCCCATCGATTCACTCAATACGATAGTGAAAATAGCATTTCATTTAGATTTATCGATTCATATCGTTTCATAGGAGCCAGTCTCGATGAATTGGTTTCCATAATGGATGCAAAAAATTTTAAAATTTTGAAAAAGGAATTTGCACAATAATTAGATGATGAAAAATTCAAACTTCTCACTAAGAAAGGGGTTTTCCCCCTACGATTATGTTAATAATACGGAAAAACTCCTGGATACTGAGCTACCTCCCAAAAAACATTTTTACATTAAGCTCAACGATGTTGAAATTGATGATGCTCACGCTCGAAATGTTTGGCAGCAATTTGATATCAAAACTTTGGGGAATATAGCGACTTATACATGAAAACAGATATATTGCTTTTGGCAGACGTTTTTGAAAATTTTCTTGAAATTGACTTGGAAACTTATGGGTTGGACCCCACCTGGTATTATACCACACCAGACTACCGGGTGCAAATTACAAATTTTAAAAGTTTAATCAGTTTAAGTTGGCCAATAATGCGATTTTTGGTAAAACCATGGAGAACATCTGGTTGCACCGAATAGTAAAATTAGTTTCTTCCTACGAGGGTAGATATGGAGCAAAAAATCTCATTTCCAGCCCTCGATTTCATAATCGTACCGTTTTCTATTAAAACTTGATGGCTATTGAACTGAAAAAAGCCGAACTTGTATTCAATAAACCAATGTATGTTGGGATGGCAATTTTGGATTTGTCAAAAACTTGCATGTTCAAATTTCATTATGAATTTATGCTTCCCACTATGGGTGTGGCAAAATCCAAGGTAATATATACGGACACCGATAGTTTCATTTATGAGCAAACGTGTAACGATGTATACGAAGAAATTATTAAACAGCACATATCAAAATTCGATACGTCTGATTATCCAAAAGATAATGAGTTTAACATTCAACTTGTGAATAAAAAGGTACCTGGGTTAATGAAGGATGAAGCAAATGGCAAAATTATCACACACTTTGCAGGGTTGCGTTCAAAAATGTACACTTATAAAGTGCAGGGGGGCAAAGTATGTAAAAAAGCAAAAGGAGTTAAATATAATGTGAAAAATAAATTAACCTTTGAGGATTACGTGGATTGTCTGAAAAATTCCAAGCAAAAGAATATTACACAATGCACAATCAGGTAGTACAATGAATTTACAACAATTGTGCATCAAAACGATCTGTGAGAATATACAGTCTACAGGAAGGTTCCTCTCGCGCTCACTTTTACTTCAATCATTAACAAAAGAAATTAATCAAAATTATTCGCGTTTCAAATGGCCGTATATCATTCATTATCAACGTCATGAAGATAACAATGATGATGATAATCATGATGAGGATTACTATGATATTCTAATGAATTTCGAATATGTTGATATGTCTGATTTTAGCAATTTGAAAAGACCTATTGATTTTCGTACGGCATTATTGAATGTTTATGACTTGGAGCCATATTGTCATAATGATTCGTACTGTATTTGGATGAAATATTACGAACTTGTTGATTTTAATTTAGTTGTGTACGATAATTGTATTGAAGCTTTCAAATATTGTGTTGAATGTCGTAACTATGGTAGATTAAATTTTAAAATTCATCATGTACATGAAATTTTCACCAATTATGAACTACATAATGCATCCCAACAGAAGGCTTATTGGTGTCAACATAACTTTACACATATTCTTTTTGAACTGCAAACTCAAGATGAATGCCGAGATAATTTACATAATCAGAAAAAAGTCAAATTTTGTTGATAATACACACACACCTGAAAGCACCATTTTTCGACTAATATTTCAACTACTTGTTTATAATTCAAAATATGTATATATATTTTTTTGTTGCCGTATTTTAGGGAAGGTATTTTAAATATAGAAAAAATCAAATTATTTCCTGCGTTTTATTACATTAATCCATTTGCAAGAATATTGAAATATTTCAAAGCTAATAAAGCTGTTTGTGTTCACATTTCACAACAAAATCAATGTGAATACGAAAATCTGAAGTCGACCCAAATTGGGTCGACTTCAAAAACGGTGCAATCCTAGTCAAACTCAACGTTTGTTTTTGAAAGATTACAATATTAAGTATTTTCTTTGAAAATGCGATTTTGCCTACAATGGAGGAGGAGGATAGTGAACCCCCAGCTTTGTATAGGGTTAAGCAAAAAGAGGTAAGTTAAATATTTTTTTTCTCCACATCTAAAGTAATAATTTGTTCGAAATAAAAAAAAGGTCATAACTTAATACATTTGAAAACATGGTGACAAATTTGGTAGTTCATTGACTTGTTCTTTTAACCAACAATTGATGAAATAAAAAAAACTTGATATCTTTTTCTCATTTATTACATAAATCATACACAAATTTTTGCTTATAATAAAATAAATATTCACGTAAAGCATTAGCCAACATACTATCTAAACATGAGACTTGGCAAAAACCTATAATTTCTTCCAAACTTAAATTAGTTTTATTATCACGTAACCATGATTGAATAATATCAAAAACACCTTGATAATAGTCACAAAAGTTCATAGCATCCAGCATAGAGATACGGTCAGACAGCACCCCTAAGTGCGTATTTAGAATGTCGTTTACATATTGTTGGGACAGCTCCATGTTCGTGATATCCTTGGAAATGGAAATTTGTTTGGTATTACTTTCGATGTACTGTGTGATGTAAATGTGATCCCCGCAACGTATTGTGATTGGATCATACTCATCTACATACTCATCGATTTGTGATTCAAAGAAATTTTCCTTTATTTCTTGCAGGATGTCAATGAGGGTTGCCCATTCAAAAGAAGCAAAATTGATGGATCGAATGGAGAACTGCTGCTTCAAAATGATGCATGAGCTAAAATCCCTGGAGGGACTTATGCCACATCGAATTTCGTAGGATAGCATAGGGAAGACCATCAACATCAACTGATGATCGTTCCGAGCTGCCATTTCGTATTGCCCCAATGCTCTTTCGATGGCATTTAGAGTTTCGTTGTAATATTCCTCATCACTACCACACATTACTTCAACTTCACTGACGTAACCACTATCTTGAGACATTTTCGTTTTCAAACTGAATATTCGTCTGTGCTTGCATACGCTTTTATAGCTTCAGATCACGTGGTCAATTTTAAAACTGTTGTTGCATGTTTGTTGACTGAAAAAATATTTAAAAGACCCCTCGGAAATATATGATTTGTGTTTGTTTCCCATAAGATTCTATACAAAATCAACGTTTTCGATCCAACTGTTATGTTTGTTATCCAAACCGAGCCATTTAACGTACATTTTTTGCCTTTCTTTCTCAGAACTTTTTCCACGAGATACAATCCTACTAATATTAAGAAATCTAGTGCTTCGGCTTTACGAGCTACTAAAATGGCATTGAGTCAAGCTGGAGGACGTAAGAAAATACGAGTGCCTAGAATAATTCCATTCGATGCAAAATCTGGAGGAATCCTACCCCTCATACCTATATTTGCTGCACTTTCAGCTTTGGGTTCGTTGGCAGGTGGAGCGAGTGCCATAGCAAAAACCGTAATAGACGCAAAAAATGCTAAAAAGAAACTTGAAGAAGGTCAACGTCACAATAAATCTATGGAGCATTTGGGTTCAGGTTTGTACCTGCGGAAAAGCCCTCGAGGATTTGGACTGTTCCTGAAAAAACAACATCAACGCAAAGGACGAGGTCTTTATCTGAAAAAGCAAAAAAACTGCTAGATAAGCTACCCCATAGAGCATATACGATATAGGGATTGCCATACCATTTTCCTCTTTGAGTAGAGCAGATAAACGTACTGCCGGTTTCTTGGAGCGAGACGTTCATGGATTGAGGTATTCCTCTGGCTTTGTGGAATATTATCAATTAGATTCCATCCTCAAGAAAAAATTACAGAATGTTGATATCATTTAGTACGAGGACTTCAAAAACGTGACTATCTTACTGAGAAATTTCATCAATAATTGGACCTACCTACACGTGTTGTGAATTTGAAGGACTGTGATAATACGTCATGGATGGTTCCAGCATTCCAAAACAACGATGGTATTTCACCTTGTATGCATCACATTGATAATCAACCTCTCTATAATTGCAGTCTCCGAAACGTAGATATTCTATACAAATGGCTTTGTGATATGTTACCAAAATAAAACTGTATAATACATTTTTCTATTTAAATTGTTTTTTTTATTTAACGTCACCTGATGATGAAAACGCAGCGATTTGAAAAATCTCCACCTCATACCCTCAATGATGTGTTTTTTCTTTAACCTCCATGTTTCTCCTCTTAAGTGGTATGTTGGTACACCTGGTATACTAAATTTGACAAGCAGTCGCCATGTTTTTTCTCTTAAATAATATATAAGACATCCTATATATATTTTTTCTGAATACTTTGCTGACCTTCATTGCCCCAATGACCCATTTCCCACATGATATTTGACACACACACACACACACACACACACACACACACACACACACACACACACACACACACACACACGCAGCAAACACGTTCAATGAACGTGACTTTCATTTCTCTTAAATTATACATTTTGAAACACCTTGTATACTTTCCTCATTGGAATCGCACCTTCAAACGTTACACCTTCTCGCAATTTTTCACATTTTTCAAACATCATTATTATTATCAGACTCACAATCATATTTTTTTTTTATATTCAAACAGCGTCTGGAGAAATATATACCCCACATTTCTACATCAACTTTTACGAAGTCTTCGTGGAGGCAAGGCTAGCGTCGCTCGCTACCAAGCAAAAGGACGATGGTTCAAACCTCTGCTGCTGTTCAATGTTCAATGAACGTGACTTTCATTTCTCTTAAATTATACATTTTGAAACACCTTGTATACTTTCCTCATTGGAATCGCACCTTCAAACGTTACACCTTCTCGCAATTTTTCACATTTTTCAAACATCATTATTATTATCAGACTCACAATCATAATTTTTTTTTATGTTCAAACAGCGTCTGGAGAAATATATACCCCACATTTGTACATCAACTTTTACAAAGTCTTCGTGGAGGCTAGGCTAGCGTCGCTCGCTATGTCACACCACGAACGCGAAGCAGCGTCGACTACGTCACACGATGAACGCACGAGAATGCCTTTTAACCACTTTCGTTCCAATCCCCGCATAGATGATCTACTCAGTACCGTATCTAACGTTGAGGCTGGGCACCGCACGTTAAAAATAATGGTCTTCATGACGACACCTCACGTTTATGAGATACCCTGTATACGAAAAACGAAAACTTTTGAATGCTCATGCCCCCAATGATGAGTTTTTTCTTTGGCCCATTTTCCCACCCGACATTTATGCCATTTGACAAGCAGCCGTCATGTTTTTTCACTTAAATGATATGTTGGTATTGTTGGTACACCCGGTAGCATTTGGCAAGCAGCCGCCATGTTTTTTTCTCTCAAATTATATCTTTACAGCTACCCCCCTGTATACTTTCCTCATTACACTCTATATATGTATATATTTTTCAACCGGCAACGCCCTGTCCCAAACCCAATAAGATTCGTTTCATTAGGTATGTCAAACCTTACATGTCAATCTCACATCATAAATAAATTAACTAAACATTTTACATAAATGTGTTGTTTTGATATTTTTAAAAAAAGGTTGAATTTTTGGATGAACAATGCCGTTTTTAATAAAAAAAATTTAAAACGTGTGAATTAGAGTGTGTACATTGTGTTAGTTTGAAGAAGGAAGAATTTTGAATGTTTTTCTGCGGTGGAAATGTGTCCTAAAAATTCACCCTTTTAGAACATTTGTAGGGCTGTAACTCGCAAATTAATAATTTCCGCGGAAAATTTTCTATGAATTATCGTTTTTTAGGATATTCCACAACATCATTGAAAATTTCACAAAAATTGGTGACCATTTGCTTAAGTTTTACTGCTGGCGCTCTTCCCTCCCTTGTTAGAAAGTTTAAGTGGCCACGCATTGAATTGAAGAAATTTGGAGGTGACCCACGACATTGGCTTCATTTTTGGGGATTATTCAAGAAACTGGATGAGGATCCCTCCATAGATAATTAAGAGAAGTTCCAGTACCTAATTCAGTAAACATTACCTGGGTCTAGAGCTAGAAGTATTGTAGAAAGCTTTCCCCCTCATTGGAAAACTATCCTAAAGCTATCGGTGCATTGAAAACTCGTTTTGGACGTGAAGAGCTACTCATAAAGTTGTACGTGAGGGAGTTGTTAGGATTAGTAACATGCACTACTATATCCTTGTCTTCATTATACGACAAACTAGAGTGTCAGTTGAGGGCTCTGGAGTCACTTGGTGTGACTTCAGACAAATGTTCTTTCATGCTGTTCATGTCATCCGGAAGAACTCTTGCGAGTGTGGCAGAGATCGTTATCTAAAGATTCGACTAAGGAGAAAGCGAAAGATAAACTGGAAAAACTGATGGGTTTCATACGAGTCGAAGTTGAAAATGAAGAGAACGTGTCAATGACTGGCATTGGTTCCATGTCAACAACAGAAAATAGGAAAAGAAACACGGACAAAAAAAGAAATACCTGCACAGCAGCTAAACTTTTAACAACAAGTAACAATGTATCCTTTTGCATTTTCTGTAATGGTACAAAACATAAAAGTTCTGATTGTTTAAATGCACAAAATATGTCTCTTGTTGACCGATTCGATTGGGTTCTTTTGTTGTGTGACACTATAGTGAATTAAGTGGGACAATAAAAAATAATTTTTTGAAATGGAAGGTCTGTTTTATTTAACTAATACATGGCGAGAATGCATGCTCTGTTGTGTGAATTACACCCAGAGCATACTGCCTTTCCCACACAAAGTCTGAGGGATTATGTATCTCATCTTCGGGTTCAAGGCTGTGTCAGGGCCCCATACCTCAGCCGGTTAACAAAGTGGCAGATATGCTACGTGTTGGTCTGTAGAGGAGCCCCGGATCATACCACCAACGGAAGGCATCAGAACTCGCAGGGCGCTTCATAACACCAAGCCCCTGAAGCCACAACAACTGGCACGGGTGGATGCGGAGATTCACGATGTCTTTTCAGAAGAGGATGACATCTGGCAGATCAACTCTGCCGTGTATGACGCCGCTCAGACCCTGTCCCAAGCGGAGAGGGGGAATACCACCCCTCTGATGGTCACCATCCATATGGAAAATGGCTTTTGGTTAAATTTTCTGAATTTTTGGTATGTCTTGATTTTGACTTCCTCGGCAATAGTGACCGTCGGCAAAAAAAAATCGGCCGACTAGATTTTGAAATACAGGGTGTCAAAAATGAAACGTTAAGCTTTATGCTCAGAATTTTCAACTGTTCTGGGAATACCATGCCTCAATGATGGTACAATACAATGTCAACTTGATCTCGTATCCATTACAGTTTTTCGTTCTGTGCTCTACAACAGGATGAACAAAGAAAAATTAGATTCGATTAATTTTCAATCCACCTGTGTAAGTTCTTTAATGAAGATTTAGAATTCAATTTAGCCTGGATTAACTCCCTCAATCTCGATTGAAATGAATTAATATATTTTTTTGTTCATACAGGGTGGTTCGTAAATAGGAGTACGTCAACCCTTCCTTTTTTATTTCGGATAGGAGAGAGCATATAATATATTTGGGGTTGATTGGTAAAGCAATTCAGTGTACGGATTCTTTCAGAAACTGAACTAAACTTCGCCATTTACTTGTGGAACATAATTTATTGTTACCCGAATGTATATAATAATATTTAAAAGTAATAAATATGTTTGTTCATTATTCTAATAATTTTTGGCGCAGACTTGTGACATTAACAAAATTGAGAGACAAATGAAAAATCATCAAAATTACCCGAAAGAGATCCATTCAAGTGATATAAACTACACACCAGCAGCGATGGAACCACCAACATTTCAGAAGAATGATAGTAGGAGGCCAAACAGGTCGAAAATGTCTTTCAATGCCTAACTAGAACAACCACTTTACTACTTAGTCACTTTGTTCCTGAAAAAAAAATCAAATTTGTTTCACCACTTCTAATGAAAACTTCTTTTTCAATTTTTTTTCAGGAACAAATTAGCTGTTCTGAATACGAAATTAAAGAGGATGGATAGCATTCTTTCTCTTTACCACACAAGTATTTTCATCAGTAGGAATGCTGAGTGTAGTGTTCGGAAATTTTGGTAGTTCCATTGCGACTTAGAGTTCAATTTTGACAATTACAAAATTTGGGTTTGCACGAAATACATTAAGAAAGTTATATGAGTGTTTCCATGCGAAAAGAGACGTGTAGAATTCTCAACTATAAATTTCTCACAACTTTTAATTTCGCCGGTATACCTAAAGCGTTCAAGTATTCACCTTTTCTACAAATTGATGTATATGCTTTTTTTGATTCTTGGATAAACCTTATTATAATTATAATTTTTCCCATCAGGAATATCCCAGTCAGGTCCTGTCTCCGGAGCCCGATACAACCGGAGGGCGCGCTGGTGTATCACTAACCTCAGTAAACACTCTCCATGTCCGTAGGGTGAGTGATTACTGGGTCCGAGAATCATTTGCCCTGAGTAGGCGGAGTGAACCAAGAATTACGATCTTTTGCATTTATCTGGCTGAGATTTCTGCCATATTACAGCAAGTCGGTATGATTTTTAAGTTTAAGAGCAGCGTGTCCATCATTCTACCAAGGACCCCTATTATCTATCAGAACCATCATTTTAACAGAATAGTTTGTGAAAGGACTGCGGAGTTCAAATAGTAGGTCTCGTCCTCTTTTTGGACGATGTTCGTCAGGAGCTGAAAACTCAATGACGGAAATCGTCCTACTTTGATGGTATTGGAAATGGGTAGTTTCAATAGATTCGGCACTTCTCATTCTCTACAACGGACTCAATATCCCCGGAGCATAAGGAAACACCGGTGTCTCGTCTATACCGTACGATTGTCGTAGATGGTAGTACAACACTGGTACCGCCGCGTTATGCCTGTGGATATAGGCTGAGACTGAGGTGGACAAGCTAACAGCAAATGCATTATGCAGCTGCCCCACGACACGCTCTGCATCTAGTGTCAGGGACCTCTGTACCCATCACGCGACTAAGGTTGACGAGGGTGTTGATGACACCATCCTGGCAGGCCATTATAAATCCTCGGTTATCGACTTTAGCCCACTCGAAGCGAGAAATTTAATGGTCAGATTTCAGGATAAGACAAGGACTTCAATGTTCTTGAAGGAGACCCCATCCTTATGTAGCTGCAGAAGACTCTCACTCTCAGCAGCTTTGACGTGGGCTTTTTGCTGAACGGGTTCCAACTCAGTGACAGAGTTTGAGTTCGTCCGTGCAGTGTCGAATACGAGACAGGCTGCTGCCTTAAAAAGAAATCCTCCAATCCCTGCTTTTTCATGATCGTATACTAAGCAGAGAAGGGGATCCGAACTCCTTATGACTTCACAGGCTTCATCCAGTACCATTCTGTTATGTAGAAACTCAAAAGTCCACCACCTTCACGTTGTCGGAAGTATAACTGTAGAACAGACGATTTAGAATGCAAGCTTCTATGAAGAGGCCTCATTTTACAAATTTTCACGTCAAATTGTCAGCTCTTTCTTAGTCCATTTCATTATTCCAAAGGAGTGAAGTAGAATGGGAACGGCAAGCGTATTAGTAGCAACAATTTTGTTTTTACCCGACAGTTCTGATGACCAGATCTGTCGAAGTTTATGCTGATTCTTGCCGCAGAGAGAGTTTTCAACAGTTGTTACCTCTTGGGTGTGGCGTTGTTCCACCCCTAGTTAGGTATACGTCTCTCTGGCATCCAGATGATGTAGAATGCTTCGGATCAGACAGACGGTTCGCGTTGCTCAGGTCTGCCAATTAGAGGGGTGGCATCCCTCCTCTCTGATTGGGACAGCACAGCAGAGTTGATTTTATTATCATTATAATAATTAATGATTGCATAATGGTATCGAGCATCTCAAAATTGAAATTAACCCTGATAAACGTAATTTGATGAGGAATATGAAGTTTGTGGAATAGTTTAAAATTTTTTATTGTAAAGTTACCTTATCTTTTTTTCTTTCCTTTTTCTCTTCTGTTCCTTTTATTTCATGTTGCTTGTGCTCTACCTGTTCCTTGATTTTTATTTGTGCCAATCTTCTTGATTGTCTTACACTGTTTAACTGAATCTCCGTCACATCCATTCCTGCTAGGAGTCGTTCTGAAAAGACATACAATAACTTATCAACAATTGAACTGGATAATTATTCTGAAATTTGAGAGGAAATTAACAATTTTGACATAAGATCCTGCTCGACACCTATTTCCAGCCAGTGGAAATTATACAAATATATACTACTTTTCAATACTATGGCTGAAACTGAATTACGCCCGAAATATTTTCTTCTAACATTCCAGTTCTTCATTTCAAATTATTTTTTATAAAAAAAAAATATGTTGATATAATATTCCCTAAGAATAGTACATCTGAAATTATTTTAGCTACGGCCTATTCAATTCACCATCGAAATTGAGGATTCAGATTTCTCAGTGCCCTTTTCACACACAAATCTTAGACAAACAATTGATAACATAGTATTGATTGATTGGTATAGAAAACTATGTAGTTCTGGTAAGTATCTGAATATCTTTTCTTATCTCAATTTTTTTATGAAAGTGAGTTTGTTGAAGCAAATGGAAAACAGAGTACTAGAATCCAAGAAGAAGAACTTTCCATAAAAAATTCTTATCCACCAACTTCGGTTAAGAACATTTAATACAACATCTGTAACAGAAATATTAGAAAACAATATAAGGCAAAATAGCATCTCTGTGAATGATAGTATTGTAGATACGAATCCAGTTTAAACTGTTCATGCTTCATTACGATACATCAAATAAATAACTCTCAAATCGTTCAGAATATTCCAACCTTTCGAAAATGTCATAATTGCTAATAGATCGATAATTTCCTAAAGACAAATCTACTCTGAAGTTATTGACAAAATGTAGTCTATAGTCTCTCTTACTGTCACTGCAAAAAAAATCATATTGTACAAACAAGATAACTAAAAGATAGGATCATTTCTCATAAAAGTGATAGTAGACTGAACCACGAAAGATCATTGTTTATATTTTCCTTCAAGAAAAATACTTGGAAGTTTACCTCAATTTTTAAAAAGATATTTCTTAGAAATTACATTGATTTCTAAAAAGAATGAAAAGAGAGTGATTGGCCGTAGTGGTCGTGATGGTAGAGCGCTTTCCTCTCAATCACAGGGGCGTGGGCTCGATTTCCAACATGTTCACTGGTTTCGTGCTAGGAATCGCACGTTAAATGGGGAACGACAGCTGGTTAACGGAAAAAAAATTTAAACAATTTCAAAATCAATAAAAGAAGAAATATCAACAATTTGAGTGAGATTTATTATTTCCTACTTTCCCTTGACATTGGAATCGACTAACAGAGCAACTTAATAACTGAAAATTAATCTATCGTACACACCCATTCGTATTTTAAATTTTGGAAAGTACTTATGTCAATGTCAAATCCAAACAATGTTTCGATGTTTTGAAAAAAGAAAAGAAACTGTCCTCTAGAAATAGTATATTGTGTATCTAGTAGTAAAAGCAATACATTCCCGGACGACAATGTAAATTGTTGGCCGAGGCGATAAGCCGAGGCCAACAAGCATTGAAGTCTGGGAATGTGCTTTTACTACGAGGTACACATACTATTTTTTCTGAAATCGCAACCAGCATTAACATAAATTGAGGAATTATACTTATTGTTTGCGTGCATTCATTTACTGTCTAAAATGTATACAAGCCGTCAAAAATTTTCCCGGATTGTTTACGATACGGGAAAGTACTTTCCCGTACAGTTTAGTGCCGAAAACGGTCCGGGAAAGTTCGTTGCTTAGCAACGGACTAAAATACTAGATTAGCGTATTTGAGGCCTGAAATTGCTCCGAGAAAGTGGGCATTCTTGAACGATTTCAGAAAAAAGTATTTTATAGTATTGAGGAATTTTATATCAACATATTTGTTGATATTTTACTAGTGTGACTCTAACTATTGTATGTATAAATGTTTTGTTTTTGATACTTTTAGGACTATACACTATTTTAAAATTTGTTTGTAGATTACCTTTTTTTGACTAGTCTGATACGTTTTATGAACCTATGTATGTTTAATGCCTTGTATATTCTTTGATTGATGAATACATTCTATTCTATTCCATTCTATTTTAGAACCAAGCGCAACTGCTCGAAACATTCGCAAAACGCTTGAAACACAAGAAAAACGGTCAAAACGCATAAGCACGAACAAAACAAAAAGTTTGAAATACATGCAAAATCTCTGCGTACACGATTTTTCCCCGACACATCTTTCAACCACGCTGCATATGTTTGTAAATGCTTCATTTTCGAAAGCCCCCCCTTCAATCATCTTTCATTTATGTTTAATATAAATGATGCCATGTCTCCAATGATATACCAACCAGCCAGTACGGATACACTTTCTCTCTCAAGTAAGGCTCTCTTAGTTTATCTACTGCTGTAGGTTAACTGGGCTGCCCTACAGCAAAAAAGTGGATACGTTACCAAAAATCAGTAAGTCGCTCCGGAGCGCCAAAGCAAATAATAATAATAGCCACCCTCTTCTACCGGCATAGGCTATGCCTTTGGGTAAACTTCACGAGTGTTTATGCGGGAGTATTATCATTGTTATCATCAGGTTGACATTTTCCCACTCGGACCTTGTCTCTGGTTCCCAGATTAATCCGGAGGATGCTCTCGTGTGTCATTGATCCCAGTAAACACTTCCCACGTTTATGGGGTTGAAGAATCATGTGCCCTGAATCAAGGATGACGGTCTTCTGTATTTATCCTGGCTAAGATTTCTGCTGCGTCATGGCAAGCAAGCCGGTATAATTTTCTGGAGAGCAGCTTGTTTATCATTACAACAAGTACCCCTATGATCAAAAACACAATTTCAACACAGTGGTTTGGATGAATCCTGCGGAGTTTGAAGGGTAAGTCTCTATTTTTGGTCCGTTTTTCCTCTTCTTTTCAGACGAGGTTCGTTTCGCCAGGAGCTGTAAACTATATGACGAACATTTTCCTACTGTGATGGACGAAGAGAACTCTATCAGGCTTGTTGGCTTGTATTTGCCTAAGGACTCAATATTCCCCGGATAATAAGGCAACACAGGTGTCTCGTCTATCCCGTACGAGTGTCGTAGGTGTTTATATAAAACTCGTAGCGCCACGTTATCCCTGTGGATATAATTTGAGTCCGCAAAAGCTTGACAAGCTGACAGGTAATGCATGGTATCAAGCGCCACATAGCACGGTCTGCATCTAGTGTCTAGACAACATGCAACTACGGTGGATCAGGTAGACTTTCCCTTGGTCTCCAACTTCAGCCCACTTGACCTTAGGACCTCATGCCTATCCTTGTAAAGCTACAAGAAAACCACTCTGCAGGAGTACCCCTGTCTTCGAAACGTTGATGTAAGCTTTTCGCTAAACAGGTTTCAACTCGGTGAGTTTGGGTCAGCTCGTTTCATGGTTACAGACCATGCAGAGAATGCGATCTTAACTTCAGTACAATCAAAAAGCCGAATGACTTCGCTGCTCCAGGCCTTGATGGGTTAAACAACTATAAGTGGAAATAAATTCCAATCAACACCACCATCTGGCAATCGTTTCCAACTGTGGTTAGATGGTGAACAACAGATGCCACTTTGGTTTGTCGAGGGGCGAACCGTCCAAAGAACTACAAACTTATAACATGCTCGAACGCATATTATAAGATGTCCACCCGCATGTTATACATTCACATACACTACGAAGTTGACCCAACATATGATCGGACATATAGATAGATAGATAGATATTCATTCATATAAAATTACAACAATTTTACACTTGTCATAAAAACACATCAAAATAATAAAATATTAAAATATATCATTAAAATTACAATTGTTAATTGAAAGAAGCACAAACAAAAACGAGAAAACAAACAGAACAGGAAGCAATCAAAAAAATTGTCCATTCAGAAATTCGGGAAATTTAAATATTCAACTCGCATGAACAGGAGGGCATGTGTAAGAGGAACTCATCGATTGCATAGAAGCAATGCATAATTAATATGTCATGGATTCTTTTCTTAAATGTATTGTAAGTTAAATCTTTATAGCAGTGTGGTAAGGCATTGTAGAGCTTTACGCTGATATATCTATATGTATCTTGTGTTTTCTTAATTCTGCAGAAAGGTATGCAAATGTTATCGCTGTTTCTAGTTGAATATTTGTGTATATCATTGTGTCTAATAACACCCTGAGTTAAACATCTTTTATGTATGAATAAAAGGCACTCCATTATATAGCAACAAGGCAGTGGCAAAATCGATATTTTAAATAGTGGTTTACAATGAGTTCTAGAGCTACTAAAACTCATAATACGTATCACTTTCTTTTGTTCTACAAATACTTTTTCTTTGTTAGTGCAGTTTCCCCAGATTATCAGTCCGTAAGTTAGTATACTATGGAACAAAGATAAATAGGCCATTCTTAAGTGTTGGTTGTCTAACTGGAACCTCAATTGTCTTATTCCAAATGTCGCTTTTGCTAGGCGCTTGCATAGATCTTGGGTGTGGAAGACAAACTCTAGCTTTGAGTCCAAGTAGACACCCAAGAGCATAACTGGCTCGATGTTATTAATGGCTGTTGTAGAAAAACCTATGTTTTGGGTTTTTGTTTCATTAAGTGTCAGAGAATTTATGCAAAACCAGTCTTTGGAAATGACCTCAGACTGTTCTAGGTTACTGAGTGTTTCTTGAATAGTTTTGCCAGTGGCTAGGTAGGTTGCATCATCGGCGTAAAGGACTGCTTTCACAGTTTGACTAAGATTGATAGGTAGATCATTGAAATAGATTATGAAGAATAACGGTCCAAGTACGGATCCCTGTGGAACACCATACTGCACCGTGTGAGCATCAGAGCTTTGTTTACCATACTTAACCAAATAGGTTCTATTTTTTAGATATGAGGAGATGAGGTTTAACGGAATGCCTCTAATGCCGTATCTCTCGAGTTTTAGTAGAAGATAATCTTGGCGAACTGTGTCAAATGCTCTTGTTAGGTCATACAATCTAGCAGAGCTGATTAATTGATCATCAAAACCATCCCATATGGTGTCGCAGAGCTCATGGATTGCTCCAATAATAGATTTCCCAGCTCTGTAACCAAATTGATTAGCGCAAAACAGGTTGTTTCTTTCAAAGAAATTTGAGAGTCGTGTCTTCAAGATAATTTCAAAAATCTTGCCTAATAGGGGTATAATAGAGATTGGTCTATAATTATCTGGTAAATTTTCGTCACCTTTTTTATGAATAGGTGATACTCTAGATATTTTGAACATTTCCGGGAATATACCATCCTTCATACATGTGTTTATAACGATTGCAATTGGATGATCTAATGTATCAGAAACCATTTTTAACAGACTAGCATTTAAACCATAATAGTCCCTTGACTTTGAGTTTTTCATATTTCTAATAATCCAGCGAACTTCCTGTGCATCTGTTGGATTCAGATAAAATGACTTGTTATTTGTGGGAATTTTCCTAATAAAGTCATCGAAATTAAGATTGTTAGATGTAGCATCAGCTAATTTACAGTTCTCGACTAGATTTTCTATGACATCATGGAAAAATTAGAGAAAGTTTTACTTCTACCTAAGCTATCATTTATAATGATCCAAGCTGTTTTTTGAAAGTTATCTGAATCTAAAATTCTTTTGTTGTTAATATTTATTTTTTCAGTATTGATCATGTTTCGAAATTCCTTTTTTAAGAAATGTAATAACTCGAGACTTTCTTTGGATCTAGTGACTTCAAATATTGTCTGGGCAGCATCTAGTTTGGATTTGAGATATTTAAAGTTCTGAGTATTTTCAATATTCTTAATGTGACTGTTACCCCCCACACTCACCTCCTTCTCAGGAAAACAGCATAAATGAATGTCAGACAGAGTATTTATAATATAGTGAGCCTGGTCTTGAGCATTTTGACGAGAAACATTCCAATTTGTATTGAGGACCTCAGTTTTAAAGTTGTCGGTGGCTTTACTTGTCATAGGACGACAGACAAAGGTGCCGACAGAAGATTTTACATTATTTTTAAGATTTAGGATTATACCTTTATGATCTGACATAAAAGGTTCCACCACTTTTGAGACAAATGTACCTTTCTGTAAATTTGTTCTACTGGTTTCAGTTACTCTGGTGTCAGTAAAGACTTGTTCGACAAGATCATGGGATGAAAATATATTTCTGCATTCTTTTACTATTCCGTCATTAGTTTTCCTAAGACTATGACTTTCGAGTTATGATTAAGTTTTTCCTCTAAAAGTGTATCTAATTTATTCAGATATAGTTCACTGTTTCCATCGGGGGAACGATAGGTACAAACTATAACAGTACCATTTTTTGCACAAATCTTCAACATCGATTGGCTTAACGCGTATGTCGTTTCTAGCAAAAATGCTCACACCTCCATGTATATGTGATTTTCTAATATAGCCTGAGATGAGCTTAAAGCCTGGTAAGGTTATGCTTTCATCTTGTTGAAGCCATGTCTCAGAGAGAGCAAGAATGTGTATATCATGTTTAAGTATATTATATAGCTCTAGTATGTTTACTTTATTTCTTAAACACTGTATATTAATATAGAAGACATTAAGAGTATGTTGAATATTATTTTTTGCTTGACTTACCCCCTCCTGTACATGCGAGTTATCAATGTCGCAAGTACTTCTTGTAGGGATTGCATCCTGATTCATTTCAGCTGAGTGAATACTAATATTATTTAAATCATATCCTACGTTTAAGTTGACATTAGGGTTTGAAATATTAAAATCGTAACAGTCATTTGTATTTTTTAAGTTCGTACAATCAGAATGATTATGATGATTTGTGAGATTCAATTCTGGGAGTTTGCTTGTGATATCATTTGCGATTGAGGGTCCCTCTCTTTCGCTGGAGTCCTCTTCTTCTGAAAAAACGAGACGAGAGCACCACTGGGCCAAATTTGGGGGTTCCAAGCCTTCATGAGATACTCACGCCTCAAGGTGACTTTCATGGACGTGTATATCTCAGGACGCTTTGATATATGAGACTCGCATATTGTACTAGGAATATTTTTCTCTAGAATAATCTTAAGATCCTCTGGTTTTGTACTTGGATCTAATCGAGTTACATGGAGTTCCACAAGTTGGGGGATTGTCTGCAGCTCAGGATATTGAGAATTACCTCCAACCAAGAATTTCCGTCGTTTTTTCCTTTGTATGGACCAGCCATCATTTTCGTTACTATTGCTTTCAGTAGGATACCCTAGTTCTTAAATTATCCATTACACTGCGAGTCCTAGCTTGTAGAATTGCAGAACTTACTTGTGCTGGATGGAAGATAGTTTTTTGTTTTCCCATCGGCTGTTTGTCTATTGTATCGGCCGGGCGCGCAGTCACTCCCGCTTCCGAAGTTATTACTCCAATGTTTTTGTCATTGTCATGGTTTTTTGAATGGGTTTCCTTCACACTACTCACTATCAATTTTTCATCAACTTCAACGCTTTTTGTACCATCGCTTCTGACAGTTTTTTCTTTCAGTTTTTGTTCGAGGTTAGCTACTTTTTCTTTCAGTAGTATAGACATCAAGTTTAAAAGAACTGGATCACTTCTCATCGAAAGTTGTATCACGCAGAACTCCATGAAGCATAAGCGTAATCTTTCGATGACTTGGATCGATAACCGCAAGATGTTCAATGCAACATCCCATGAACTCATGCATTCGTTCAGGTGTATTGCGGTACCCGATGAAATGATGAGATGATTTGAACAACTGAAGCCGTTTTGGAGGACTTGAAGGACTCTCTTCACCATGAGTCAGAGTTCGAACAGCACAATATCTCTTGAAGGGGTGTGTTTCAGGAAGACACTCTCTCCTCTCTTCTGCTTCTCCCTAGTCATTGTCCTTTGCTCTAAGGAAAACTTGCGGATACAGCTGCGACACTCCCAGCAACCGGACGCATAAGGTCACCTATCTATTTTGCATGGATGGCCTCAAACTATATGCCTTAGGGGAAAAGGATCTACATCGGTCCTTGAGAGTGGTGAACGATTACACGCATGCAATCGGCATGAAGGTCAGGTTTGACGAATGTGCAATAGTTCATCTCAAAAAAGAACGAATACGGAAAGGACATTCAGCTCCTAAACGGAAGCATACTACATCCTCTTGATGCCGGAGAGGCATATACTTACCCAGAGGTTGAACAGCGCCGTTGCCGAAAGATAACCACAGTAAAAAAACTCCGTGCCAAGTATCAGCATGACCTCTGAGATCTAATCGATTAGAACTGTCCGGAAAGAACGAAGTTTCTGCAACTAATATACTTGCCTTTCCGATTTTACTCCTTTATAGTGATGAAATGGTCTCAAGAGGAGCAGCAACAACTCGACGTAAAAACTTGAAATGATAAATCTTTATAGAATCTTGCATCCTAAATCGCCTGTTCCACGGTCGAATTTGGCACCTATTTCTGAGTACCTACCCCGTATATATTTTTTTAAGAGTTTCCAGATTTCAAAACATTTCGGAAGATCAAATTCTTATCAAGAAATTTTTTTCTTGGTTTCCAAAAATTTTTTATTAGAAAGGCTGCATCTGCCGAAATTTTTGAAACAATTTAAATAACCGAAAAGTAGAGCCCTTTAGACATGATGCCTCAAATAAAGTTATATTGAAATTAATCGTAGATTCTAAAAAGGCAATAAAAAACAGGGAGTTCTTAAAAAAAAACAAAGTTGGTGTCCACTTCCAGTATAACCGGAATTTGTCGGCAACTGAAAATATTTCAACCGAATCGAGCTCATCAGAACACTCCCGTATACACATTTTCAGAAAAATACTGCCAGTCGTTTTTCATAGAAATATGGACTTATCTAATGGTGGTATACCCTGTAATTGTTTATGGATATAAATAAACCTTAACTCAATCATCAAGAGATAAAGATTTGATTATTGTAGATACACTTGATTGAACAACTACCAATTCAAAAATATGCAACAAAAACTTGATTTCTTGTCTAGGGTCAAAACACATTAATGTTTTCAATTTTCTTCAACAATTATTCACAGAAGTATTATACATTTTGATTATTATCCTAGTTTGCTCTCCCTACTAGAAAATAATAGTATATCTGCATTGCAAAAACTGCAAAACAGTTGTATGAGAATCATGCTTCAGTGCAACAGATATACCCCTGTTAACTCTATGTTATTTGTTCTTCATTAGATATCAGTAAAACAGAATTTTACACGATTTTATGATAGGTATTCATTTTTAACTTAGTTAATGGTGAATCTCAACATATTTCAACTAACTCATCACATTAAACAATCACCACAATCATGAGTCTTGAGGTAGGGTTGATTTTTATGTTAATCTCACTAGAATGAAAAAATCATGATTTCATCCTTTCACCAAGGCTTAGTTGTGCAATACATTTTCTATGGAACAATAAATCAAATCAAAATCAAATTACAATATAATCTATGTCGTCCGCGTTTAGCAAAACTTCCGAAAGGAGTACGTCAATGATATTTTCTTTCAAGAATAATTTTGGAGAATTCACCTTATCCTTCACACATTGGATATTACATAAAAACAATTATTCAAATACCTGGCATTTTTGGTAAATGACGTTGCTTGTGACCGTGAGTTGATATATCTTTAAAATCTGTTGAAATGTATTTATCGTGTTGCATTAAACAATGTTTTGTAGCGTTCTTGTCACGTACGGGACACTTTTTCCCGCACTGACTCATTTTCTTAATTGAAATGCGTGCGAGAAAGTGTTGATTTCCGCTCTTTGTAGAAAAAAAAAACTTATTATTGACAGTAAAATATTAGGTACTTACTATTTTTATTTTCTGGGTGTCTAACAATCTCATTATTTCTTTGTTTAACTTTAGCAGGCTCTTTTGGTTTTGGTGAAGGATGATTAGTGGATTCATCACTCGTATTGACTACTGTCGTTTTCTTATTTTTCAGCATAACTTCCTTCTTTTTCTTTGTTCTATGTATTGATTTCTTCGTTTTGCTGTCTTCAATCAAAATTTCAGGTGAATCTTCGTCACTACTGCTCACCTGCTGTTCTTTCAGTTTCTCGATGCTTTTACGCAACTTGGTGTCCACTTGTCGCTTTCCCTATGAGAAAATTGTGTTTTTTTATGAAAATTGTCGCATGGAAATAAATGTGTGAATCTGATGAACTAAAATATTTATCAGTTTGTGAAATATTTAAATGATGACAAAAAAAATAA
Organism: Chrysolina americana; assembly: GCA_958502065.1. Taxonomy (NCBI): domain Eukaryota; kingdom Metazoa; phylum Arthropoda; class Insecta; order Coleoptera; family Chrysomelidae; genus Chrysolina; species Chrysolina americana. The sequence goes on from OY293417.1 coordinate 29,245,332, forward strand.
GTTCATTTAACTGCAACAAAGTTCAATTCTCTCTAGTGTTAGGTATCGGCACCTGGCATTGACCAGCTTACTTATTGCGAGTCAACTCGCTTAGAGTTAGATGGGAAATCTAAAACCAATTCGGATGCAGGTATGGGCACTGGCGTACCCACGTCGCGGAAGAGGGACTCCACTTCAGATGTTTTCCAAAAAGCAGCTACAGAGTCTGAATCACGCTCAACCTGAGGTGAGAGGCATCGTGCGTGGCATACAGAGTGATGTGTCGTTAACGATTCCTTCAGCCAGTTATCTAGCCTTGCGTTAGCGGCTTTGCTGGATAGACTGTCCGACCTGATTCGTGGGAACTGCATAGATAACCACACAAAACTAAAAACACCGAACCCGGAGCCAGGGAGTCAAAACCTCCCAGATCCGGAACCGGTTCTAGCCACTGTGGTATCAGGAAGCCAAGCACTTCCGACCACAGGACCAGTCACCACCACCAACGAAAGCTGTTAGTTTTTCCACGAACGAAGAAGCCCTCAACGTTTGAAGAAAGCATACAACGTTCTGCCATGAAGAAAAGGACAAACCAGTAGGGCTAACCAAAAGACCCCGCTTAAGCACAACCACACCTCTTGGGGCACTGCAAAGAAGCCCCGAGTCAAGGGGACAAAGTTAGTCATCCACGCTTGAAGAAAGCATACGACGTTCTGCCTAGAAGAAAAGGACCAATAAACCCCCTCCTAAACCAGTAGGGCTAACCAAAAGACCCCGCCTAAGCACAACCATACCTCCTTTGATGCAAGGTACTGTCGAGGGACAAAGTTAGTCATCGTGAAGCGAAACCACCCGAAAGAGAAGCCATCGTGTATGTTAAACGTCGTGTCGATGAGGGGTCCATTGTGAAACTCAAAGCTCTAACCTCAGGGAGCAGATAAACCTTCACCATAGTAAAGCGACCACGGCTGCTTCAGCTCGTCGAATAACAGCTAACTAGATCGACCTGGTCCTCATACAAGAACCGTGGGCTTTCAATGGACAAGGTCTGGGAGGTAAGGTCATCTACGATCGCAAACCTGATAGGGAACGCACGCAAGAGGAACTTACAGTAAAGGTGAAACTATCACTGGAGGAGGAGGTCCTTTCTCCAATATGATGGCATATCCATCCCTTAAGAGCTGGTCTACTGCAAAGGCACACGAGACCCTCTGGTAGTTGGATGTGATGCCGACGCCTACAACACAGCATGGGGCAGCAGCAACACAAACGGACGAGGTGAGTATATTTTAGAATTTCTGATGAGAAAACACCTTGATATGAATAAGGGGAATGCATAAGGCAAGTTTTGCTAACCAAGTTAGATCTGAGGTCATAGACATCACAAGGGCAACCTGACAGGTCAGCCCTTACATCCAAGGATGACACGTTTCCAACGAACCATATCTATCAGATCGTTGCCACATGAGCTTCCGTATTTCCGCTAGCAGTGAAAGTTCAACATTTTTAAGAAATCCGAGGAAAACCGACTGGGAGGCATACAGAAGCTCCCCAACGCCCAACCATGAGTCTGTGAAATTCTCTAAAGGAGAGGCTGAGAAAATTGAAGAGGAGGCAATCTGTCGCGTAGTCTCTTCATTCCAAAAGTAGACAGAACAGCACGGTCTAATTCAAGACCAAAGAACTATATAGAAACCTTGAAAAGAAAGACCAGATCTTTCTTTAATACGGCCTACAGAACAAATCATTCTCTCCGACAGCCAAGCGGCAGTGAAGGCTCTGCGATCATGCGGGTTTACTTCCAAACTAGTTTGGAAGACTCACAAAAACCTCACCGACCTAGGAGCACAAAACAGGAAACAACTTGTCAACAAGGCATCCAGGGAAATGAGAGCGCAGATGCCCTAGCAAGAGAGGGGACAGGAAAAACTCTCTTTGGAACAGAATTAAGTAGGACATGAAGAAATGGGTCAAGAACCATCATCAATCTTCCTGGGAAGACGCCTCAGACAATACTTATGGAAAAATTATAGTGATGGGGCACACTGACCAGCTATCAAAGCATTATCTTGAACTGAGCCGGAACTTCCTCAAGTATTTGTCGTTAAAACTTCATTTTTTTCGAAGTCAGAAAACTAATTTCGAATGCTGAATAATGGAAATATTTTATTTTCCCGGTAATACACATAAAGAATTAGGTTGTGTTACGCCTCTGTGTCTAGACACACCAGATCATAGCCTTTGCAAACCCCTTGAAAATAGGGGCCACGGGGGGGCTATATCCGAAGAATAAGTCCATGACAAAACCTTCAAAAGGGGGAATCGTCCATATATTGAAACGGCCCCACTGGTTAGGTTCGAAATATTGAATCACATACATAACCTCCAACTAAAACTAAAACTCGCATCAATGGGGGCCCATATTCAGAAGTCTCGAAGATTACTGAAACCAAACCCACGGTTCTTAGTCGCTTCTTATAGAAACTAAGGCCCCCATTTCGAGATGGATCAAGTAAGTTTGGGTGTCCCTTGTACCAATGAGTAGGGCTACATTAGTCTGATGTTTGAGGTTATGTTATCTTTCAATTGTCACTTAATAATCTTTGTGGAATGAGAACAGCATAAAGCGTTTTATCGACTGTAGGCCCCATTTCGAAAGGGGCTTTGTATGGAAGTAGTACTGATAATAGTTCTACTTATTAGAACAAAGCTATCAAATGTCACTTGAAAGGCCTGTAGAATTTCAGGTAATGACAATATGACAAATGACATTTGATAAGAATGTTTGGAAACCTCATGATTGAAAGGAAGTGAATTATTTATCTCAGTGACAAGTGACAGCATTTAGAATTGACACTTGGTAAGCGTGCTACTTCAAAATGGCTTTCTTCATGGAGCATAAAAATAAAAACACATAAAAATATTTTAATTTATTATTTCATACTACATATGTTGAACAGAGCCATTAGAAAATTTTCAAAAATATTAATTGTACATATTGACATTTCATTACATGAAGCAGTATTTAATCTTTTTTCTGTATCTTGAAGCCATAAGGAAGAGAGTTGTAGTCTAATGAAAACTTTCTCTTTGTTGAATTGGGCCTATAAGTTTTCATCTCTTCTTTGGTCACTATACGATGATCGGTAGTCCTTCTGATGTTTTTTGGAGATTATGTGGACAGGTTCAGATTCATGAATTCATTGATTTGAAATTAACTTTCTGTGATGCGTTGAAATTCAAACTGATACCCTTGACTTTACAAAAAATAACTTCTGATTGATTTTTAGTCCAAAATACAGAATATGCATAGATTTTAGGGCAACCAGAAACAAATTCAGTGATGTATGAACCAGGCCCGTAGGTAGCCAGTTCATTGGTCATATCACCTATGAATTCTCCAGTAGGAATATCAACATCTCCATCTTTCAAAATAAAGATGACTGAATCAGTATCGTAGTATATGGTACGCCTTCCTAGTTGTTCCAAAAAACTGTATAACTTCAGCCCAGCTTGAGCAGTAACGTTGGAAGCTATAGCAACATTAACAGTGTTGAGGGGTTCATAGGTATCTTCTTTATGTACATAATTGACTATGAGTGTTATTTCATTTACCGGTATCACTCCATTGACAAGTATTGGATTCATCAACATACTGAAAAACTCTCCGGAGTTATTGATTATTTGAGTCTTTTGTTAATTCTCCCGCTGACCAAACTTTCCCCAGAATGAATTCAATATCAGTTTGGCGAAAGAGCGTAAACCAGGATTGTTGTTGTTTTGTTGTTTGTTTAAAATTGTTCAAAATTGTTTTTTCCGTTAACCAGCTGTCACCCCCCTACGAACGATAGTCCTCAGAAGTCGAAACTTGTGTGAGCTAAGGATCAACGGGGTCTTACCTTTTAACGTGCGATTCCTAGCGATTGTTTATTATCTCTGAAAAATCCAGCTTGACGCCCTCAATTTAAAAAAACTTCTCTTTCTGTTCTTTTATTGTGCACATTTCAGGCCATCCAGAAGCTTCCTGTTTGATTTTAATGAATCGATTCATCATTTCGGTAAACAGACCTGCTGTCCTTATAGTCTTGTCAAATTGAATGGTTTTGTATGCCCAAACTTCATAAATTTCTAAAAGTTCATAATTCAATACTGATCGCCTTGTTGATTTCTTCCAAAGTCCAGGTACCCGTCAGTAATCTTTCTTCCTGATTATGCGTGTAGTCTTTAACGTTCATAGACTCTCCACAAATTTGACATTGAACAAACATGAGTTCATTGTTCATTTTCATTGGAGGAACTGGGTGGTAGAGATTCTGTAGAGGAAGGATTCTACATTTGATAAATCCATCTGTTTCGGCTAGATTCAAACTATTACAATCCGTACCAACGTAAACTATAGGGTGTCCAATAGGAAATTTGTCTAATTTGCATACCCAAGGATACAGACTACAAACGTCTACATAGTTTATTTTTTCATCATCTTTCACTTTGTAATATGTTCTTGTGTTTCCACAACGGCCTCCAAAAAATGCATCACGAGGATTAAGGGCAGTACGATCAAGTAATGGATGATTTTCAGTAAATGAACGAATTTCATTGTTCAGCCCCCTTCGGAACTGACATTCCCACATTTCAATTATTTCATAACCAAATGCCTTGAGTCTTTCAACTTTAATCTTTGAAGATTCTAGACGTGAGTTTAGAGTTTCGAAGGGGTTGTTATGTAAAGGTTCATCTCTTTTGTGTGTAAAGCAACTAGGACAGCCATGGTAGTAGCATCCATTGAATTCAAATACTTGTCTTGTTTCTGTGCTGTACCCGTCCACTTTCATACCATGTATTTTAACGTCATTCTGTTTGGCAGCATGCAAAATATTAATGCCACGCACCTTCTCTTCCCACAGAAGCCATTTGATAGCGACTTTACTCTGGTTATCACGCCATCTATAGCCATTTCGGGGGATAATTTATTGGAAAATGAACTGTTTCCTTTGATACAATAGAGAAAAGTACGAGTTGGTGAAAGTTTTTATTTGACAACTGTATGAAGTATTTTTTTTTATAGTCAGTAACTACATGAAACAACCAAAAAATATGTTCCAAAGATAACTTGGTAGATGTACGTTCTAATTTCAACACTCCCACTAGAACTACATTCCAAGTCCAATATTTTCTGTACATTTGAAATGTTTAGCTGCATTCACTGGTTTCGTAAAAATGTCCGCTAACATTTCTTCTGTCTTCAAGTAGCGTAGATCAAGGAAACCTTCAGCAACTTTCTCCCTGATAAAATGATGCCTAACATCAATATGCTTCGATCGGGCATGGTGAATATTTTTCGCAGCTAGATGTAAGGCACTCTTATTGCCACAATAGAGAACGACATTCTTGGCTCCACGTATTATTTCTTTTTCCAAATTGTTCAGCCATATAGCTTCCTGAGTAGCCGATGCTAATGAAATGTACTCCGATTCGGTAGTGGATAATGCTACGGTTGGTTGCTTCCGCGAATTCCACGATATAGATCCACCTTGAAGCATGAAAATATAGCCAGACGTCGATTTTCTGTCACTACTGTCACTAGCCCAATCAGCATCGCAAAAACTAAATTTTCGTTTCCATCTCTGCTGTACTCTAATTTGTAATAGATAGTTCCTTTTAAATACCTCAAAACACGTTTGACTGCCAACCTATGAGGTTTTCCTGGATTATTATTGAAACGACTCAGAAAGCTTGCTGCAAAACATACATCTGGACGTGATACTTGGGCTGCAAATAGAATTGATCCAACTACTTCTTGATATGGAACACGTTTCATTTCTTCTATTTCTGAATGAGTTGTTGGAGACATTTCTTTTGATAGCCTTTGGTTACAGTCCATAGGAGTTGAGACGGAATTACAATCGCTCATGTTGAATCTTGTTAGAACTTCTTTAATATAGGCACTCTGATCGATGGAAATTGAGTTTTTAACTTTGTTTCGAATTAGCTGCATTCCCAAAATGAATCTGGCTTCTCCAATATCTTTCATTTTGAACCTTTCCATCAAATGTAGCTTCAAATTATTTTTTGAAACAGTGTCATTCCAAAAAATCATTAGATCGTCCACATAAATTGCAACTATTAAAATGTTGTTCAGATCAACAGATCCACGTTTGACTTCTTCAACCCAAATTCTGTCAAAGCTGTGTCTAACTTCATATTCCAGATTCTGCTGGCTTGCTTCAGACCATACAAGGATTTTTTCAAACGGCATACTTTATGACTACCATCACTGAAGCCTTTTGGTTGAAGCATGTAAACTTCCTCGGATAAGTCACCTTGCAGAAAAGCTGTAACTGCATCCATCTGATCTGATATTTTGCAGATAAAGCGACAAGAAAACGAATTGATGTGTATCGAACTACAGGGGAATATGTTTCTTCATAGTCTATTCCCTTTCTTTGTGCACAACCTTTTATTACTAGGCGTGCTTTGTATCTGATTATTTTTCCTTGGGAGTCTCTTTTGGTTTTAAAAACCCATTTACAATCTATAGGTTTTTTATCATGTGGTAAATCAGTCAAAAACCACGTTTTATTCTCAATCAGTGCTTCATATTCTTCCCTCATGGCATTTTCCCAAAGAATGGAGTCGGATCTTGAAGAAACGTCTTCGACACAAACAGGATCAGGAAGTTCGGCAATTTCAAAAGCAGAAAAAGTTACGAAAAACCAGTTGGAAAATGAACTGTTTCCTTAGATACAATAGAGAAAAGTACGACTTTGTGAACGGTTCAAAACATACACTGCCGAAGCGACAGCTTCTGCCCAAAATTTGGTGTCCAGTTTAGCGTCAAATAGCATACAACGAGCTTTTTCCACTATGGATCGATTTTTGCGTTCAGCAACTCCATTCTGCTCCGGTGTGTACGGTGCTGTGGTTTGATGCTGAATACCACAATTCTGCAAGTATGTTTTCAGAGTTGAATTACAAAATTCAGTTCCATTGTCGCTGCGAAAAACTTTAATTTTTCTCTGAGTTTGAGTTTCAGCAAAGTTTTTAAATTCTTTGATTTTATTGGGGACTTGATTTTTGAAATGTAACATTATTATTTTTTTACTATCAGCTACTCAGAGTTTTAGTTATAAAATTGAATTCGATTTATATTTATTAGACTGATGCTTGAATTTGCCTACCTTAATAAAATCTTATAGTCATTGAAACATTATTTCTTCCTTAATTTGTTTTCTTTGGATATATTACAGTCATTTTGTATCTTTAGCGCTGTCTATTGTCAGAGAACAGCTGTTCAGTTCAGTGACTGTCGCTGGGGCATAGATCACTTTTCCAGGTAGATACGACTTCTCTGTGATGTATCGGTGGAAATGACATTCAAAGGCCGTCGGTGACATGCATTTAGAAAGACTCCATATCGTGATAATAGTTATCTGTCTCGACGACTTCCCGTATGTTTGAGTATTAGATAATGTTAGGTAATGAAATTTTGCACGGAACATTTTAGAATCCTTTGTTGACATTTGGACACTTCGAGGAATGAAGTTACTTGACAACTCCGCTAAGATTCTTAATTTCTGTCTTAATAAAGAAGAAGAGAAAGTCTTTTCGTTCTGTGCCATATGTGGGAGTGATGGAAAGTTTCAGTTGAATATTGAGTATTGATTTCTGCAATCATCCAGTTAATGGGATTATTCTTTCAACTGAATTAATGTTTTCATTAATTATTCACGTTGGTGATTTGATGGGAAGTTGATTAATTTTTGGAAAACATACCCAATAGGGGATTATAACCTCACTTTTTAACCACATATTCTTCGGGTAAGCAGAACCCCCTAACTTTATCCTTTGAGCCTTTGGCAATTCGGTTTATTTTGTAGGCATACATTTTGGAAAAGCGTGTAAATCAAGCCTGACGTCGTTGACCCTTTGACTAGGACTATGATATGAGATAACATCTGTAGAGGAGCCTTCTAACAGGATCTTTCTCGCAGTTAGCACCAGGCCTTCCTAGGCAAAGGTATGAGGTCTAGTCAAGTTGGTATCAGACAGTCAATGATTTCATTTCAGGGTCTTTTGTGTACTTATCGTCATCCCAGAGCACTAGTCATCTGGGGGAAAACTCATCTTAGTGTCAGCGTACTCATACGTTTGACTGAGAAGCTCATCTAGGTGTTACCATATTTATCGTTGGACGGGAGAACTCGCCTTTCATTCAGGTGCCACTACCCTGAAGGCTGACCTGTACCTTGCACCTTCACTACTGGTATCCTTCCACCTGGTAGATTCCACCATAAATGCCTGGCTGAATCCAATCTAACGTGGCACGCAAGTTAACCAGTTCACTCAATATATATATATATATATATATATATATATATATATATATATATATATATATATATATATATATATATATATATATATATACCAGTTTAATTATAACTCTGAATTTATGTAAACGCTACAGGTAAGGTGCACCTAACTCAAGCGGCTTTATTTCAAATCCTACCCTAAAGGGGTATATTGTGTTGAGTAAGATAACTGTGGGTACCTACACTTAGATATTTTGAGCCTTGGGCTATTCTACAGTTCATGTTATATATATTTTGTTTGTTATAATTCACCTTGATAGTGTCTCTGATACTTCCTAATAACTTTGACTTTGATGTGATCGTAAAAACCTTGTCACCTTATATAATATATGACTCCAATCATAAGCTGATTATCATTTGAGTGTGTGGCATTTGCCTAAATTATTACTATTCGTGTTATATGGGAATTGGTAAAATTATCTATACAGGGGGCTCAGCACTCATATGACTGGCGCCCGCATTCTATTTTAATATCACATGACATTTTGTTTTGTTCAACCCATTCCCCTCTTCACTGGAGCTTAGCCGCGAGCCTACCCTGTCACTCTAACAGCTTTTGGACACTTGTCAAAAGCGTAAGTGGTGATCTTGCCTACTAGATTACTTTAATTGTATGACGGTGGCAAATACACAAACACTTTCCTACTGAAATCGTCCACCAATATTAAAAAATATCGAGCACCACCTAGGGAGTCTACGGACATGGGTCCACACAAATCAGTATGAACTAATTCTAAAATTTCAGATGCCCGAGTTCCTCAGCGTTTAAAAGGGTGGCGAGTTTGTTTGCCTTTCAAACATATCACGCAGGGTTCCGTCGATGAACTCGATTTGAAATCAACACCAGTTACTAGTCCACTGCTCAGTAACTTCAAACTTTGAAAGTTAAGGTGTCCCATTCTTCTGTGCCATAAATCTTGTTTCATATTGATATCTGCGTAAAAGCTCTGACACTTTTTCTGGATATCTAGTTTATACATATTTCCAACAAGTGAGGCAGTTCCTATCAGTTTGTTACTTGAATTGTATATTCTGCAACCTGAATCATTAAAAATAACTGAGTTTCCATTTTTCACCATTTTACTGACTGATAGTAAATTTGTGCACAGATTAGGAACATAAAGAACATCTTTCACATAAACATCAGTAACGGTTCCATCGGAAAAGAGAGCCAATTTTGCATTGCCAATACAATCCACGGGTAAGCAGGTATTATCAGCAATTTTAATTTCTGAAGCATATGGTTTCGTCATACATTCAAGCCAGTGCTTTCTGGCTGTCATATGGGCAGATGCTCCTGAGTCGATGAACCATTCTTCGGTACTTGTTTCACTGACGACAAGGGAAGTATAAAGAATATTTTCCTGTGTTTTCTTTTTACTCGTACATTGTGAAGCAAAATGGCCAAACTTGTTACACGAATAGCATCGCATCCCTTTACTTCGTGAATCTTTCTTTTTATGGTGAAAGTTTCTGCTAATTAGAGCTAAAGAATCGGAAGTTTCTTTCTCCTACTTAACATCTTGTAATAAGTTCGTTTTGATAGCATCTGCTGTTATAGGAGTTCCTGAGCTTTCTAAACCCATCAACATAGGTTTGTACATTTCTGGTAAACCAGCTAGTAATAGAGTACCAACCCATTCGTCGCTAACATGCATTCCGATTCCGGATAACTTATGGGCGGTAGACACAATTTTGTTTACATAACTCTCCACTGAATCACGTTCTTCCAGCTTGGTAGTGATTAGAGTTCTGAGCAAACCTACTCTCCTGGTGAGTCCAGAGTCTTGAAAAGCCTTTGTACATGGACAAAATTGATTGGTTCGATAAGTAAAATGATTTTGGATTTTGCCTTTACATTTTTCTTATCGTCTTTGTTGGTGCCGGTGACACATTCCCACAGCTCTTCGTGTTCTAGTAATGTCTGAGTAGCAAACTTCCAAGTATCATAATTTTCACGGCCCTTCAGCTTCTCCACAGATAAAAACGAACTGCGTGAAGACATTCTGCTTTCACTCGATCAGATAGTTCACCAGAGTTTCAGGAAACTTTGAACTATTTACTGCGTATTTCTCTATCACGCGATAACTGGGCCCATAACCAGTTGGAAAATGAACTGTTTCCTTTGATACAATAGAGAAAAGTACGACTTGGTGAAAGTTTTTATTTGACAACTGTATGAAGTAATTTTTTTTATAGTCAATAACTACATGAAACAACCAAAAAATATGTTCCAAAGATAACTTGGTAGATGTACGTTCTAATTTCAACATAATTCCTATTACATTTGGTTCTAAAAAATTCCTCCGATATACCTACCTTATTGCAAGTTGAAGCAATAGTACATGCTTCCGCGAAGGGGCATACATTTGCAACATCCAGTAATTGTTTTCGGAATTTCAAACAGGCTGGTGTTGAAATCTCAACGTCAGATATGCAGTATTCTATCAATTCCTTGTTAATATCGAAATCTTTATTTTTGTTTTTCTCGTTCTCGAAGAAAACCTATCTATCTTCTTCTTTAATCATATCGGGACTGTAGAACTCAACAGGAGGTAAGGTTTCAATATAATTTTCGTTGGAAATTTTGTTGAAAAGATGGGGAAAATATCCCATTTTCAAAGAAAGTGGAAGCCCAAAAGCCCGAGGGAGCTCAGATAATTTCATTGGAAAGTAATTGAGAGTCCAAAAATCTGACATTTTGTACCTTCATACAAATTATTTTAGTACCTCTCATTATAAGTTGGGGTTTAATATCAGTTTGTGTCAGAATGTAGTTCAGTATGAACTGATGATCAAATGCCTGACCATTGTGTGCCAAAACAACTACATTTTTTATTTTTTTTCTCAATTCCAGAATAAAATGAGTGAAAGGTGATACAGGATCTTCACAAACACGAACATCGTTGTTCAAACAATGATCACAAACCTGTTTGAAAATGCAGAGATTAGGTTCATGAAGATGGCTGCCGTCATCCAAAACCAGTTCCTGTCTTGTTTCCAGATCATAAAATATGAAAATGAAATTATCCAGCTTCGGTTTTCCCTTTTCTACCTAAATATAACACAAGTGTGGTTCGGGGACTCGTGTGAAACAAATTTTGCAGAAAATATCACCACAGACATGTTTTATGTTACTCTTCGTCACTTTCATACATTGATTGCAGCGAGTTATTTGTTCGCAAACAGTACTTTTTCCTAACGAGTGGGACTTGTGGTTTTCATAACATCTTTGACCCCTGAACTCTCGATGGCAGTTACTGCAATTGACTTTTATATCATATTTGCAAGCAGGTGTTTGTTGTCAGGCTGGACATGTTCCACCACATCTGTGATTGTTCTTATTATTGTATGGAATATAACAAATTTCGCAGTAATAAATGCATCCAAATGCTGCCGTTAATGAGGTGATCACGTTATATGTCCTGTGTGATAAAGTAAATTCAGTTTCTTATTGCTCTCACACGCTCCTTCGAATATTACATTGCGGCCTTTGAAACCATACTCGTAAACAACAATTCTGTATTGATAAACGCTGCCAATAACTTCCCATAAATCATCTATTGTTACTTCTTTCGATGGTCTGAAGCTAATCCATCCATCACCCCGCTTGAAATCGTTAATGCAAAAACTAAAGCCCACTTGATCATTTTATTGACGACCTTCCGTTGCATGCTTCACAACATTGACGACCTTCCGTTGCATGCTTCACAACATCTTCAATGGCATCCTTAACCCATTTAAGTGGTTATTTTTCATTTACTGGAATTGGCTTGAGGTTAAAGTGTAAAGTACGCCCTTGCATCCCAAATCGACGAATATTTTTTACAACACTCTTAGTAACAATGAATTTTGACATTTTCTGGAGGTAATATTCACACAACCGTCTTGTTCGAAAGCTGAATTCACAATGAGCTTCTAACTGTCTTCTTTATCACCCGCGAACAAAAAAGAATCTATAGGTAAATCATTCAAAGCACTAGATTGAGCGTATATTCGAGAATAGACCGTTTGATCGAGTGTTACATTCTACATGGAGTTAGCGCTCATATAATTGATGAGACGTATTGACAAATTGGAAAAAAGTGAGCAAAAAATAATAATAAAAACATAAAATTGTTGATTAGTATGTATGACAGAGAAATATATTTTCGACACATTCAAAATGACTACAATACAACCATAATGTAGATAGTGTCTACTTATTGTGTATCGAATTAGATTTGATTTTTTTTATTAATGTTAGTGTAAGCAGCTTCTAGGTATCAGATTCACAAAGGAATTCTTCATTAAGAGAATAACCCGACGAGTTATCACTTTTCATTAAATTTGAAAAAGAAATGTTTATGAGTTGAAACAAACACTGGAAGTAATAGATATCTTAGACAGCATTCTTCATTCAGTTTTTTTTCTGTAGGCCAGCACAGAACCCACAATTTTTGAAGTCAGATCTTATTCTTGAAGAGAAATAACCATAACATAGTTAATAATAAGGTATGAACATTGAAGACGAAATCTATCCAAGTTGCTAGTCGAGTCTGCTAGCTCCGCTATTTTACGACTTTTACATAGTAAGCTATTGGAATTAAATAATGAAAGTTATATCGTTATGTTGTGCAAAGTATCCGCCATCATAAGGTATAGTTTATATTAAAATATAAAGAAACACAGTGACATAATAACCAAGTAAGTGAGTGAGAAGTCAGTGAACCAAGAATAAATCGACTTTTTACCCATGTAGCTTTTTTGCCTATGCTCAAAAAGTGAATTAGATGAAGGCAAAAAGAGAAGGAAAAAAAAGTACTACGGTGCTCAAATGATAAGTTTATAGTTTTTTGGTAGTGTATATTAGGACGACGGGACTGAGCTATTGCATAGCATGGAAGGTCATTTTAAATGTTGTAAAAAGAAAGAGTTCATGAATTTAATATGTGTGTTATGCTTGGACATTTTTCATCCTTCTTGTGTGGAAAGGAAAAAATGCCATAAACTTCTTGAAGGTCATAAAATCTATTGTTCCGACAATTGCAAACAAAAAGATAATGACTCTACAAGTAGAACAAACTATTTTCGTGAAGAAATTTCAAAATTAAAACTTGTGATTCACAATAAGGACACTGAATTAGAGAATCTAACATACGAGTGTAATGAAAAACTTGATGAAATGCAACAAACTGTTGATAAAATGTACACAGACATCAAGGAAAAAGAAAATTATATTAAGCGGCTGAATAAAAGAACTCAAGATTTCGAAAATGATGTGTTTGAAATGGAGAATAAAGATGCTCAAAAACTGAAGGATCAATATGAAACCATTTCTCAATTAAATAAAGAGGTTGTTGAATTACATGAAAACATTAGATCATATGAGAAAGAATTAGTTAACAAAAATCAGACAGTATTAGAGATAGAAATTAGAATTAAGGAATTAGATCAGGTTAGTCGTAATATGGTAGAGTCTATAAAAATGTTAGAAGACGAAAACAATGAATACAGCAAAGAACTGAAAAAACTACAAAATGAAATGAAATTTTTTCAATTAAATCAAGCCAATCCTGTGCAAGAAGTATCAGAGAAAATTACACATAAAAATGAAGTTAGACAAACAAATAAAATGTGCAAAAGTAAAGAAAATACAGTCAAACCTAGCAATTCTGTTAAAATATTGCTCTTATGTGATCAACATGGTCATAAGTTAGGTGAAATGTTAAATCGACATTACAAAATCATAATGTTTTGTCAATTATTAAACCGTTTGCTTGCCTGAACAGCATTATTGAAACCTTACCCCATTTAGTAAAAGACTTCACATTACATGATTCTGTTATTATATTAGGAGGATCAAACGACTTTAGAAATAAACAATACCCACTTTTTAGAAACTTGAATGGTAAACTCAAAGGCTGCCTACATACAAATTTGCATGTTATATCAGTTCCTTACTGTATGAGTAATGAGCCTAACAAATTAATTTACAAATTCAATTACAAACTGAATGCACATATATATATAAGTTGAATAAATGTACCAAAAGTTTCGTTAATTTTATAGATATAAATAATGATAAGGGTAAATGTTTAACAGAAAATGAATTATCTATTAAGATAATAGAAAATCTTAATTATAATGTAGTTGCTAATAATAACTTAATATTTGTTTCATGTGACCAGGAAAATTTTCCCATGGTTACTCCAGATCAATCAGTTCTATAGCAAGTGAGAGTGAGAATGTTAATGCTCAGGTAGAGGATAATAATAAAAATAAACATAATTGGCACATCATAGATACCAATACACAAATCCTTATGGATGGATCCTCACCCTCAGGAAGCTTAAAGAACTTCACTAGACAGACGGAAGATTGTAATGTCAGTTTTTTCGAGTCTAGAGAGATTAGCAATCGTTCAATTTCATTATTTCTACTGAATATCCAATCGATAAGATATAAAACAGATGAACTTTTAGTGCTTCTTGAAGACAGGAAAAAGCCAAATATTGTTTTATTGACGGAACACTGGCTGGCGGAAGATGAACCATGCCATTTAGAAAACTATAGGACTTGTTCTAAATACTGTAGAAGTGCGGGGTATGGTGGGACAATGATACAAATCGAAGAAGTTTTTTTCAAGGAACATAATCCTGTGAAAATAACAAAATATGATCACTTATTAGCAGAAACAGATTTTGAATGTTCAGTACGTTATTTCAAAAAAATGTATCTATATGTTTTGTGCTTATATAGATCTCCTTCCTCAGATGTTAATTTATTTTTAGAGAATTTGGAGTTGATACTCAATGACCTTCCTATAAAATCAAATATTCTACTGGTAGGTGATTTCAATGTCGACTATATGAACAGTGATTCAAATGATACACAATATCTACTGAGTATAATCAACTCTTTCAATTTAAATATGCACGTTGATTCAAGCACTCGAATTAGTAAATATTCATCAACCTGTATCGACTACGTCTGTAGCAATTTTGATCCAGAAAAAGTTTTTTGTTCAGTGATCTCTTCTGGACTTTCTGATCATAGCGCCATTGAATTCACAATGCCTCTTACTGACTTTCAAAAAAAAAAGTATAAATACGGCAGACTTTATAGTAGCAAAAATTATGAAAGGTTTAACCAAAATTGCCTTGAACTCGATTGGAGGAATATTATGCTTCTTAGAGAGCCCTTCCATGCTTTCCACAATCAACTCATAGAAGTTTTCAATAGGTCGTTTCCCATTCAGAAAATCAAAATGAAACGAAAGAAACCATGGATAACACAGGGGATGAAAAAGTCCTCGAAGAATATGCGATCCTTACATTATATCCGAAAATTCACTAACAACCCTTATTTTCATGAATACTTCAATAAATACCGAAGAATCTATAGAGCAGTACTCAAGCTAGCAAAAGAAAATCACTTCAAGAATAGAATAGACAAATCAAATAACAAAATGAAAGAAACATGGTCCATAATAAACGATTTGAGGGATAAACCTAAAAAAAGAATCGATTCAGAAATACCAATAAGTGCAAATGAAATGAACGATTTCTACTGTTCAATTGCCAAAAAGCTTAACGAAAACACTATAGTACCATATGATCCGTTAATACATCTAGAAGACTATGGAAATGATAATCATTTGATATTATATGACACGAATTTTGACGAATTGTGGGAGGTAATGAAAGAAATAAAAAATAAAAAAACAGCTGGATTTGATGAAATCTCAATAAAAAATTTCGAAAACCTTCCAAGAGTTGCCATCAATACATTAATAGCACTAATAAATCTGTCATTTCGTGAGGGTGCATTTCCATCTTTTCTAAAAATGACCATAGTTATCCCATTACACAAAGGCGGGGACCTAGATAATCCCTCAAATTTTAGGCCAATATCGCTCATACCCACCCTAGCAAAGATCATTGAAAAACTCGTAAAAAAGAGATTCAATGAGTTCATTAGCAAATACGATATCATTCACTCAACACAATTTGGATTTCAAAGTAGAAAGAACACAAATGATGCAATTTTTTCCTTTCTGCATGAGCTTTACTCTAATATAAATACCGGGGATTTTTCCGCTGCCGTGTTCTGTGACCTTACGAAGGCTTTCGATTGCGTGGATCACGGAATACTTCTGCGGAAGCTTCAACGTTATGGCTGTAGAGGAGTGACTTTGAATTGGTTTGAGTCATATCTCACAGGGCGTAGACAGATAGTAAAGACTAATGAAATTTCAAGGACAGCTGAGATAGGCTCGGGGGTACCAAAAGGATCGGTTCTGGGCCCAATTCTATTTTTATTATACGTTAATGATTTTTCTAATCTCAACATTTTTGGGGAAATAACATTATTTGCAGACGATACTACCATTTTGTGGAGGAGTAAGACCATTGAAGATCTGAACGAAAAAGTATATCGAGATATAAAAATTGTCAAGTCATGGTGTGATTCAAACCTTCTATCATTTAATATCAAAAAAACGAACATAGTCTCCTTCAGATGTACTCTTCAAGAAGTGACCTTAGAAAATGATATCATTCAGAATAAAGACTGTATCAAATTTCTGGGTTTGAATATAGATAAAAAATTGAAGTTCGACACTCACATAAAACTAATGAAAAAAAAATCTCAGCCGGATGTTTCGCAGTTAGAGTAATTGCTAAAGAACTTGGAGTTCCAACTGCCAAAACTGCATATTATGCTTTGATAGAACCACATTTGAGGTATGGTATACCCTTCTGGGGAGTGTGTAGCTCAAATTTACTTGACTCGGTCCTCAAAATACAAAAAAGAGCAATTAGAAATATTGGCAAAATTGGACCACGTGAATCATGCAGGCAACTATTTATAGATAATAAGATCCTGGACGTTGTAGCTCTCTACATCTTGGAAACTGTTTGTCTTGTAAGAAAACATATTCAGAAGTTTGAAATCGTTTCTTCTCGTTATTCCACACGACTAAGTTCCAAAAATAACTTGAAATTACCTATACCTTCGTCCTCTCTGCTCAAAGATTCATTTATTTATAGCGGAATCAAGATGTATAATCGTTTGCCAATCGAAGTCAAAGATTATAATGTAGATATTGAGATTTTTAGAAAAAACATAAAAAACCTACTGTGTATTAGGCCGTATTATACTTTGCAGGAATTTTTTGACGATGATCTGACAATAGATTCATTGTTTTGATTGTTTTACTCACTTATTTTATTCTATAAATGTGCACTTTGTCTATTTTCTTACAACATTTTATATATTTTATTTATACATTTATCTAAGCTTTGTCAACAAGATTTTCATCTTCGGACAATAAAGTATATTTACAATTACAATTACAAATGAACAGAACATATATAATTTTCCTGAGTATCGGTCAGAAGGTGGTTTCAATTCTATTTCAACCATTTTTATCATGAGATGTCAATCATCCTTCAAAACATTGTCTATATACGAATCATGATGTGTTCTGATGATCCAGATCGGGAAGAATAATAAAAAGCTTGTAATTTTTCAGATGTTTCAAAAAGGTTACTTAGCTGACCCTAGTATGTCTGTTTATTTATTTTTTCTGAGAAATTGAATGAATGTCATTCTAAATTCACCATATATTAGATTTGGAAGCGGATACAGAATTTTTGAGAAAATTCTAGTTTCCTGGCTATGCTGGATGAGACGTACAAAAGTGCAATCAATGTATTTCTCTTCGAAAACTGAAAAGAAGTAGATGTGTAGTTTTTATAGCATGAAATGGAGGAAAATGGCATGATTAACAGTTTTATAACCTTCTTTAGTTCAGGAACTCTTTATATACCTAAAAACTTTCATTAATTTTAGATTCAAATAGAAGTAAATACATTGCAGGAAATATTTTTGAGAATTTTCAACGATAACGGCTAACCAGTACTTATGCTCATTCCGAATTGTTTCTTCTATATTATACGTTCCCATAAGAAAACTCTGAGGAAAGTGAATAGTGGAGTGTTATTTTCTCTCAACAGGTTGAAATAATGCATACAAAATAAAAAGAATTGGAACAGGCTATTCCGGTGTTTTAACGCATACATAAAGAGGATTTATAACAAAAATCTCCTTCAAGAGGGTATAAGAAAAAGCCATCAGTGAAATATACTTATCTTACTTTTCCAGTTGACGAACGCCCAAAATAGAAAATTTCTATGATGTAATTGAAGTTATTAACAAAAATACCTCAACATAAGAAAATCTCCAAACATAACACCAACCTGTGATAAATATGAGAGTGTGGGAAAAAAAAATTTTTGTAAATTTTTTTATTACGAATCACCCAGGTTAGCGTAGAAAAACCCTCAAAAGCAGAGTGAGTTTATCTGACCAAGGGATATCCAGGGCCTACAGCTTACGTACAAGTAGATTCCGAACCACTCATTTCAGCAAACGCTCTAACATTTTTATTTTTTTTCAGACTATGAAAGGTTGGAATCCAAAAAGTAAACACTCATTCAACGCAATTTCATTATTCAGCCTTCGATTTCATTGCGTATAATTTTCTTGATGTCTGATGGTAATATCTGGAATGGTGGAAATGTAGCGATGTTTACTGATTCATTGAAAATTAACGATCTTCTTTCGTTACCTATTGAATTATTCGATGTTAGTTTCAATTTATGATGGCAAAGAAGCCAGTTACGTGAAACATGTATTCAAAATTATTATACTGTAGGCAAGTTGCTATGTTGAACAAATATTTTCAACCACAGTTCCATATTTTCATTCTATATACCCTTTGTAGAATCTCTATACCTATATTGCGTTGTATTGAAAAAACAACTTTTGTATATTTAAATAAAATTCCATGTTGCTTGAAATGAAAAAAAAATGTTTATTGTTATAATTTCTGGTTTCTCACATTGAAAGCTAACTTTTCTAACAAAACTCTTTGTCTCGAGCCAAAACTAACACATTAGAATAAAATACTTTTTTCATCGATAGTTCGCACGATAATGATACAATCAGACATTCATACTCTACTGAACCTCACTCCATAATATAATAATAATAATATTCCCTCACAAACACTCACCATAGAATGTACCCCAAAAGCATAGCCTGTGCAGGCAGAGGACGGCTATTATTATTATTTGCCGTGGCGCTGCGGGGCTACTCATTGAAGTTTGGTGGTGTATTTACCTACAGCACAACCCCCAAAAGATTCTCGCTGCGGGCTCGAAGCTCCACGTCCAGATATACCTTAGCTTCTGGGCTCAATAAACTACCTAAAAATTGAGTCCGCAGTATCGAAGTTCTAGCGTACTTAAATAATACTTAACTTTTCTACAAATACTAAATGGCGAAATCATGATATTCATTCGTATGCAACATACGAGATGTCTATATTGATCAGAAATTCCTGATAAAAAAAGCTTAATTTCGTGATCTCCTATTTTAAATTTATTGATAAATGTACTTACTGAATGCGAGGATCTCACAGTAACTTTTACTCTGAGCCCATATTCATTCACTTACTATATATTCCTATAAAATAAGAAAAGAAGAAATGAATCATTATTCGATCATTTAAAGAAAGTTGTTCTCCATCACAAATCTGGAATTAGAATCTGCCTGAAATGAATGAGTACACTTCTGAAACACAATCTGAGGTGTGTTGCCATTCATAAACAATTATAATAATCAGAATAATATGCACAAGTTGGATGCGTTTATAATTATCACAGTTTCGAGATGATTACATTTTTATTCTGCTATTCATAAAACGAATATTGATACTACTCATTCAACCAATGATAAACCTGTAGAGAATTCTGGATTTTTTCAGATCGTTCAAAAACATAGAGAAGAATAATAATTCTGTCGGGAGATTTCATAGCCTATGGCAGAATATATTAGTCGGTTGTAGACATTATTCATGGTGCATGAGCCAGACTTTACTTTTTTTTTCGACTTTGACAACAAACTTATTGGCATATTTTCAAAGTATATCTTTCCATTTCAATGAATTTTCTTGAAACTGTAATAACTGTGAATACTCCTAGGACTTTGTATATTTCCAGGACATGAACACTCACAAACTGTGTCATCGATGTGTAAAACACACTAACAAGCCTCAGTACGTAAATAACTATTTTATAGCTCTGTTACATCTGCAATGGTACTCATGAAACACTTATCATCAAATATTTTTAAAACATCTCTTATTCGCAACAAACATGTCTATACAATATTTTCTTATTTGTTTTGATCCTTCATGAAATCTCAAAAGTATTGATTGATTGATTGAAATAGTAGAGGTAGGCAGATCATTGATTTCATGGATAATAATTCTTTTTGTGTATTGAATGGTAGAACACCGTTAGATACACCGGGTCAATTTACATATATCAGCAAAATGGGAAAGAGTGTGGTTGATTTGGCATGGGTAAACAATATGTTAATTTCGGACGTGAATAATTTTTATGTTGATGAAGATGACTTTTTGTCTGATCATTTCCCAATAAATATAATTTTGAACTTTAGTACCCTTCTTGAACATATGGACTCTGATCTTTCAAATAATGTTGAACCGTGCATGATGTTGAACTGGAAAAATGAGTTTTATTTAAATTATAAATTAGGAATGAATCGGTCAAACCGAGCCTATTTCATTGCTGATCCTGATGAGTCCTTCGTTAATCTAATTATAGCGATACGTGAGGTTTCCGCTGATTCAGGCCTTGTTTATGATAAAAAACGTTTTAAAAACTGGAGAATAAATAAAAATAAGCCGTGGTTTGATATTGACTGTATCACTGCGAAAAAAACAATGCAAATAGCTTTGAAACAATGTAAGAAACATAATTTTCCAGACAATCTGAAAACAAACTATATAGGCTTGAAATGCGAGTATAAGAAAATAATAAAAATAAAGAAAACAGAATATGAGTCTGGAATTATTACGAAGCTTACAAACGTGAGAAATCAAACCGAATTCTGGTTGGCTATCAAGCAGTTCCGAAATAGTTCACTTTCTAAATCTTTGCCGGTCGAAGTATATGAAAACTTTTACGAAAATATCTAACTCCCAGAATGGTATCCCCACTTTGTCTTCAAGATGCTTGCCACCCTTATTTAGACACACCTTTCTCTACTGATGAAATTTATACAGTTCTCAACAAATGTAAAAATAATAAATCCCCAGGATCTGATGGAATACCTTTCGAGTTTTATCGGAATTTACCAAGTAATTGGGTACTTTACTTAACAACCTCATTTAACAGAATTTTTGATTCATCTGCAATGCCTAGAAGCTGGTACAATATCATAATAACTATGTTGCACAAAGGTGGTCCACTAAACAATCTTGAAAATTACAGAGGTTTAGCCTTAGTAAATTGCTGTCTCAAAATATTCACAACCCTTATACTTAACAGACTTACGATGTGGGTCGAGGATTGCAAAGCATTGCCAGAGTATCAGTCCGGTTTTCGCCCAGGTAGATGATGTATAGACAATGTTTATACGCTGAGCTCCGTAATAAATTTTCATATTAGACATAAAAAACAGAAGCTATTCGCTATTTTCGTTGATTTCAGACGAGCTTTTGATTCTGTTAACCATAACTTACTCTGGGATAAATTAATCAAGATGGGGATATCAGCTAAAATCCTTCGTAGTACAAATACTGTACTCTAATGCAACTATTCAAATAAAAGGTTCTGATGGCCTCTCTAGATTATTTGAATTAACAACTGGTGTTCTTCAAGGTGAACCACTGACTATTTCCACTATTTATAGCTGACATAGAAACATTCTTCTATGATAGCCAGGCTCAGGGTGTGAACATTGATGATAGAAATGACGTGTTGGCTCTTTTATATGCAGATGATCTGGTGATTCTTGCCCACTCAGAAATTGATGTCGTGAAAAAATTAAAGATTCTAGAAAAATATATTACATATAATGAGTTGACCGTTAATTTACAAAAAACTAAAATTATGCAATTTTCTCGAGGTGGATATCGTAAACCAAACTATGACTTTCAATTTAACGGACAACCACTAGAGGTAACTAACAAATATGTTTATCTGGGAGTAACTTTCACCTCTTCAGGATTATTCCGTGAAATGTCATCAATAGCTAGCATTAAGGGAAAACAGGCTATTGGATCAGTAATCCCTATTTTGTCTAAAGCTAAAATTGACACCTGGTACCCACGAGTAAAATTATTTGAATCATTAGCTATGAGTGTTATGTTCAACTCCGTTACGGCATGGGGCATTAGATATTTGGAAGTAATAGAAAGAGTACATCTCAGTTTCTTAAAAAGAATTCTTTTAGTGCCTATTAATACACCTGACGCAATAGTACGTTTGGAAACGGGGCGAGTTAAACTTGCATATAATATTTTTAAAATTACCTTAAACTGGCTGTACAAGATTCTTACCATGGAGAGTGATCGTTATCCAAGACTTTGTTTTCAACAACAAATACGATTAATGAATACGACTGATGCCAAATATAATTGGGCACAAGTCAAGCAATTTTTTATTGATAGCGGATCTCTGGAAATTTGGAACAATATGACTGGTCACACTTTGATTTCAAATAGGAGAAATGTAGTAATTAATTATTACAGTTATCTGTTCAACAAAGATGTCTCTATGGCATCTCGTTACCCTTTCATGTATATGTACAATACTCTGAGTATCTCAAAGGAACCAAGCTCATATCTGCTGTTAAAGTTACCTATACAAATTACCCGCACTCTTGCACAGTTACGCATGGCCAATCATTTTAAAATTAAGTTCACATTGAATGGAATCGTGTATTCGATCGATCCAGATGTAATATGCACTGTTTGCAATAGTAATAAAGCTGAAACTTTATTTCATATTATGTTCGAATGTCCGATTTACACTGTTATGAAACGAGATAAACAATGCCTTCAGAATTTGGAAGAACTTATCCATGCTTTAGAGAATATAACTATTTCTGAAGCCAAAGAAATATCAGAATATATCTGGAACATTATCAGGTTAGGTACGTTCATTTATATTGAGTGAATGATATTTAGTTTATTATCAATCCACTGGTAGCAGATTGTTATTTTGTGCATTTATCTATATATGTATATAAATGTATTTTTTTTTTGTATTCTCACACACATACTTCTTGCTGTAAACCCGTTTTTAGAAGCAATACAATTATTATTATTATTAAGTATTGATTTGCCGCAAATCTATAATAATTAGATACGATTATTTCAAACTAATGCGATAATTCTTATCAATTTCTATCAAACTACAAGAGATTGCAGTTTGATAGAAATTAAGAACGCAGTATTTTTTTCAGGTAGAAAGAGTAATCGAGAAAGTTCTTTTATTTTAACAAGAGTCTAAATGATAATTTATCGATGGAAATTACTGTATTTTATCCTATAGTATGCAGAAAAAAGCTAATAAACTTCAGCTTCTACAAAATATTCAATTTTCATAGATACATGATTTTTCAATAGAATTCAAAATACCCACTGTCATTATTGATAACATCTGTCATTTATAAGCAATCCGAGTCTGATCACATGCCTCTCCGGTGCTGTCTGAAATCTATTGCTAATTCGAAATAGAATTTTGTTGCCAGTTATGAAAACTATATCAATAACCTGTGACTGCATTGTTATTAATATCATACCAGAAAGTATGAGAATGAACCTTTATATTCCACGCAAGTATGAACGAACCTAGCAAATTTTTGAAAAGAGCAATACTTAATTTCGTTTATCAGTGGATTTTGGGAAAAGTCCGGTTATGTATAAAAACTCGACCTAACATTCATATATTATACATACCTATATGTCAAAAGAGCACGAATGAACAGATATAATTACCTCTAGGACTGATTCTTTATTCACACACGACACTCGGCACTACACTATTCAACAAAGCTGTATAGGTCTGAAAAACATATGTACAATAAAATATTCTTAACTGAGGGAGTGAAGAAACAGGACGAGCAAGCTGTCTACGTGCAAGCTGCACCTGCATCAAGTCTCGAATTCCTGAGTTGGGGTTATAATCATCAGTATAGTAAGTGAATGAATATGGGCTCAGAGTAAAAGTTACTGTGAGATCCTCACACTCAGTAAGTACATTTCTCAATAAATTTAAAATAAGAGATCACGAAATCAAGCTTTTTTTTCAGGAATTTCTGATCAATATAGACATCTCGTATGTTGCATACGAATGAATATCATCATTTCGTTATATAGTTTTTGTAGAAACGTTAAGTATTATTTAAGTACGCTATAACTTCGATACTGCGGACTCAATTTATAGGTAGTTTATTGAGCCAAGAAGCTAAGCTATATCTGGCCGTGGAGCTTCGAGCACGCATCGTACAGATGTTCGAAGACTCTGTACGCAAGAATCTTTTTTTTTTCAAGTGCATCGGTCTCTTGTTGCAAAGCAAGTTTGATTTGAGTTGCCTTGATGCCAATCTCGACGTGTAGCACCAATCACCCCAGGGGTTGTGCTGTAGGTAATTACACCACCAAACTTCAATGAGTAGCCCCGCAGCGCCACGGCAAATAATAATAGCCGTCCTCAGCCTGCACAGGCTATGCTTTTGGGGTACATTCTATGGTGAGTGTTTGTGAGGAAATATTATTATTATTATTATTATATCATTATGTTATGGTGTGAGGTTCAGTT
Organism: Chrysolina americana; assembly: GCA_958502065.1. Classification (NCBI taxonomy): domain Eukaryota; kingdom Metazoa; phylum Arthropoda; class Insecta; order Coleoptera; family Chrysomelidae; genus Chrysolina; species Chrysolina americana. Next base: position 29,270,368 of record OY293417.1, read on the forward strand.
GAGTATGAATGTCTGATTGTATCATTATCATGCGAACTATCAATGAAAAAAGTATTTTATTCCAATGTGTTAGTTTTGGCTCGAGACAAAGAGACTTGTTAGAAAAGTTAGCTTTTAATGTGAGAAACCAGAAATTATAACAATAAACATTTTTTTTTCCATTTCAAGCAACATGGAATTTTATTTAAATAAACAAAAGTTGTTTTTTCAATACAACGCAATATAGGTATAGAGATTCTACAAAGGGTATAAGAATGAAAATAAGGAACCGTGGTTGAAAATATTTGTTCAACATAGCAACTTGCCTACGGTATAATAATTTTGAATACATGTTTCACGTAACTGGCTTCTTTGCCATCGAATAATTCAATAGGTAACGAAAGAAGATCGTTAATTTTCAATGAATCAGTAAACATCGCTACATTTCCACCATTCCAGATATTACCATCAGACATCAAGAAAATTATACGCAATGAAATCGAAGGCTGAATAATGAAATTGCGTTGAATGAGTGTTTACTTTTTGGATTCCAACCTTTCATAGTCTGAAAAAAAATAAAAATGTTAGAGCGTTTGCTGAAATGAGTGGTTCGGAATCCACTTGTACGTAAGCTGTAGGCCCTGGATATCCCTTGGTCAGATAAACTCACTCTGCTTTTGAGGTTTTTTTTACGCTAACCTGGGTGATTCGTAATAAAAAAATTTACAAAAATTTTTTTTTCCCCCACGCTCATATCCATCACAGGTTTTTGTTAATAACTTTAGTTACATAATAGAAATTTTCTATTTTGGGCGTTCGTCAATTGGAAAAGTAAGATAAGTAACTTTCACTGATGGCTTTTTCTTATACCCTCTTGAAGGGGATTTTTGTTATAAATCCTCTTTATGTATGCGTTAAAACACCGGAATAGCCTGTTTCAATGCTTTTTATTTTGTATGCATTATTTCAACCTGTTGATGAGAGAAAATAACACTCCACTATTCACTTTCCTCAGAGTTTTCTTATGGGAACGTATAATATAGAAGAAACAATTCGGAATGAGCATAAGTACTGGTTAGCCGTTATCGTTGAAAATTCTCAAAAATATTTCCTGCAATGTATTTACTTCTATTTGAATCTAAAATTAATGAAAGTTTTTAGGTATATAAAGAGTTCCTGAACTAAAGAAGGTTATAAAACTGTTAATCATGCCATTTTCCTCCATTTCATGCTATAAAAACTACACATCTACTTCTTTTCAGTTTTCGAAGAGAAATACATTGGTTGCACTTTTGTAGCCAGGAAACTAGAATTTTTTCAAAAATTCTGTATCCGCTTCCAAATCTAATATATGGTGAATTTAGAATGACATTCATTCAATTTCTCAGAAAAAATAAATAAACAGACATACTAGGGTCAGCTAAGTAACCTTTTTGAAACATCTGAAAAATTACAAGCTTTTTATTATTCTTCCCAATCTGGATCATCAGAATACATCATGATTCGTATATAGACAATGTTTTGAAGGATGATTGACATCTCAAGATGAAAAAGGTTGAAATAACATTGAAACTACCTTCTGACCGATACTCAGGAAAATTATATACAGGGTGTTCATTTCAGGGCTTCCCACCCTAATTTTCTTGAAATGTGTATTTTTTTGAAAAATCCTGAGACACGTCAACAAACGTATCGAAGGGGACAAGTTTTCATCAGGAAATGAACGCGCCCCCTGTCATCCCCTGCAAGGAGGAGCTACCAACTTCAAAATCTTAAACGCGAAGGGGTATCGAGTAATACCTCATTTTAAAGGTCTTTTAATCTCTACACGTCGATGTTTCTTTTTTTTTTATTTATCGATCCGTTGTCGAGATATTAAAAAAATTTGATTGCTCCTCTGTATACCATTGAAATAAAAACTGTAACTGTTTATTCTCATTCTTTTTACTTCAAACCTAAATTACAATATTTTACACTACTGTCACTTTATTAATTGCTCAAAATGTGTACTCAAAAGACATATTGAATTGTTCACCATAGTTACCATTGTTTACCTTCTGATAAAGCAATGTATTAAAAATGTTTGGATTGACGTGGCCGTTACTTGATGGAAATCCATAATTACGACACTAATAAATAAGACAATTATATTCTGGAGGAAGGCCATGACTTCGATGAAAACTTCGAAATTCTTCATGTGGAAAATAAGGGTATTAGCCTTAATTATTTAGAATTCTTGGAAAGTAATGAATTGAAAAATGCAACTTGATTATTAAATGATCAATTGGACCTGAACTGTTCCCCTTTGTTAAATTTAATTTAATTAAGTAGTAGGTATGTTTTGAGATTTACAGGTAGGTATAGTGTTATAGTCAATTTTATAAGTTGAATGGTAGGTAGTCCCTAATTATCTTGATTGATAAGAATAGGTATTTAAGTATTTTTCAAGAAAGAATAATTTAGTTTACTACATTCCCTAATTCTGTAGAAATTTTAACGTGTTTTACCTTGGTGTCGTATTAAAAATTGTTTACACTTTAGCTGAAAAAGTCGAAATAGTGTTATTTACGGCGCCGAAAATCAATGTGCTCGACAAACTGCTGCAATATTTAATGAAAGGCACCCAGATAAGAACACCTCTCATAGGTATGTCCTAAATCTTATCGCCAAATTTACACAGACAGGATCTGTTGCAAATTTAAAACATGATCAGCCAAGAGTTTTGAATGAAGCCACTCAAATTGAAGTGTTAGGTTATTTTGGCATAAGTTCTAATACTTCGTTACGCACTATATCTGCTGCAACTGGAGTTTCCTTAGGCTGTCCACAAAATTACAAAAATTAATAAATTCCATCCCTATAAAATGAAAATGTCAAGAGTTGAGTGAAGACGATTTTGACAGACGAATTGAGTTTTGTGAACAAATGACTACAATTATTAATAACAATATGGAATTTCTAAAAAATATCTGCTTCTCTGACGAGTGTTCTTTTTATTTGAATGGGTTTGTCAATAAAAATAATTGTAGATATTGGAACAATGAAAATGACCATGTGTTTGTTGAAGGGCATACCCAGTATCCCCAAAAACTGAATGTATGGGCCGGTAATCTAGGAAATTGAGTGATTGGTCCATTGTTTATCAATGGGAATCTAAATGGTGAGGTGTACTTGGATATGCTAGAAAATACGATCAATCCGCTAATTACTGAAGCTCTTGAAAATCAACTGGATAGAGATGGAAACACCTTTCTTGACGAAAATGAGTTACATTTTCAACAAGATGGAGCACCCCCCCCATTATGTGCTTCCGGTCCGTCAATGGTTACACTACGTATTTCCCGGTAAATGGATCGGGCGAAGAGGACCTATAGAGTGGCCACCCAGGTCCCCGGACTTAGCACCATGTGATTTCTTTTTAAGGGGACATTTGAAATCAGTTGTTTACACACCCCCGCCGCAAAATTTACAAGAGCTTCAACAAAGGATGTCGAGCACTTCGAACAGAAGTGTTTGAAAATATGCGCCACGCATTTGAACAGCGGTTATACCATTGTTTGGGCAATAATTTACAACATTTTGAGCAATTATTAAAGTGACAGTAGTGTAAAATATTGCAATTTAGGTTTGAATTAAAAGGAATGAGAATAAACAGTTACAGTTTTTATTTCATTGGTACGGAGGAGCAAACAGAATTTCATAAATATCTCGAGAACGGATCGTAGACGTGTAGAGATTAAAAAGATGAGGTATTACTCGATACCCCTTCGAAGTTAAAATTTTGAAGTTGGTAGCTCCCCCTTGCAGGGGATGACAGGGGGCGCGTTCATTTCCTGATGAAAACTTGTCCCCTTCGAAACGTTTGTTGACGTGTCTCAGGATTTTTCAAAAAAATACACACATTTCGAGAGAAAATTAGTGTGGGAAGTCCTGAAATGAACACCCTGTATGTTCTGTTCATACCTACTTATTAACTATGTTATGGTTATTTCTCTTCAAGAATAAGATCTGACTTCAAAAATTGTAGGTTTTGTGCTGGCCTACAGAAAAAAAACTGAATGAAGAATGGTGTCTAAGATATCTATTACTTCCAGTGTTTGTTTCATTTCATAAACATTTCTTTTTAAAATTTAATCAAAAGTGATAACTCGTCGGGTTATTCTCTTAATGAAGAATTCCTTTGTGAATCTGATACCTAGAAACTTGTGTTATATTTAGGTAGATATAGGAAAACCGAAGCTGGATAATTTCATTTTCATATTTTATGATCCGGAAACAAGACAGGAACTGGTTTTGGATGACGGCAGCCATCTTCATGAACCCAATCTCATTTTCAAACAGGTTTGTGATCATTGTTTGAACAACGATGTTCGTGTTTGTGAAAGATGTGGCCTACGATTACAAATCATCAAATGTGAAGATCCTGTATCACCTTTCACTCATTTTGTTCTGGAATTGAGAAAAAAAAATCAAAAATGTAGTTGTTTTGGCACACAATGGTCAGGCATTTGATCATCAGTTCATACTGAACTACTTTCTGACACAAACTGATATTAAACCACAACTTATAATGAAAGGTACTAAAATAATTTGTATGAAGGTACAAAATGTCAGTTTTTTGGACTCTCTCAATTACTTTCCAATGAAATTATCTGAGCTCACTCGGGCTTTTGGGCTTCCACTTTCTTTGAAAATGGGATATTTTCCCCATCTTTTCAACAAAATTTCCAACGAAAATTATATTGGAACCTCACCTCCTGTTGAGTTCTACAGTCCCGATATGATGAAAGAAGAAGATAGACAGGTTTTCTTCCAGTGGTACGAGAAAAACAAAAATAAAGATTTCGATATTAACAAAGAATTGATAGAATACTGCATATCTGACGTTGAGATTTCAACAAAAACCTGTTTGAAATTCCGAAAACAATTACTGAATGTTGGAAATGTATGCCCCTTCGCGGAAGCATGTACTATTGCTTCAATTTGCAATAAGGTAGGTATATCGGAGGAATTTTTTAGAACCAAATGTAATAGGAATTATCCCCCGAAATGGCTATAGATGGCGTGATAATCAGAGTAAAGTCGCTATCAAATGGCTTCTGTGCGAAGAGAAGGTGCGTGGTATTAATATTTTGCATGCTGCCAAACAGAACGAAGTTAAAATATATGGTATGAAAGTGGACGGGTACAGCACAGAAACAAGACAAGTATTTGAATTCAATGGATGCTACTACCATGGCTGTCCTAGTTGCTTTACACACAAAAGAGATGAACCTTTACATAACAACCCCTTCGAAACTCTAAACTCACGTCTAGAATCTTCAAAGATTAAAGTTGAAAGACTCAAGGCATTTGGTTATGAAATAATTGAAATGTGGGAATGTCAGTTCCGAAGGGGGCAGAACAATGAAATTCGTTCATTTACTGAAAATCATCCATTACTTGATCGTACTGCCCTTAATCCTCGTGATGCATTTTTTGGAGGCCGTTGTGGAAACACAAGAACATATTACAAAGTGAAAGATGATGAAAAAATAAACTATGTAGATGTTTGTAGTCTGTATCCTTGGGTATGCAAATTAGGCAAATTTCCTATTGGACTCCCTATAGTTTACGTTGGTACGGATTGTAATAGTTTGAATCTAGCCGAAACAGATGGATTTATCAAATGTAGAATCCTTCCTCCACAGAATCTCTACCACCCAGTTCTTCCAATGAAAATGAACAATGAACTCATGTTTGTTCTATGTCAAATTTGTGGAGAGTCTATGAACGTTAAAGACTACACGCATAATCAGGAAGAAAGATCACTGACGGGTACCTGGACTTTGGAAGAAATCAACAAGGCCATCAATATTGAATTATGAACTTTTAGAAATTTATGAAGTTTGGGCATACAAAACCATTCAATTTGACAAGACTACAAGGACAGCAGGTCTGTTTACCGAAATGATGAATCGATTCATTAAACTCAAACAGGAAGCTTCTGGATGGCCTGAAATGTGCACAATAAAAGAACAGAAGGATGATTACAGAGAAGTTCTGAGGACTATCGTTCGTAGGGGGATGACAGCTGGTTAACGGAAAAAACAATTTTGAACAATTTTAAACAAACAACAAAACAACAACAATCCTGGTTTACGCTCTTTCGCCAAACTGATATTGAATTCATTCTGGGGAAAGTTTGGTCAGCGGGAGAATCAACAAGACTCAAATAATCAATGACTCCGGAGAGTTTTTCAGTATGTTGATGAATCCAATACTTGTTGTCAACGGAGTGATACCGGTAAATGAAATAACACTCATAGTCAATTATGTACATAAAGAAGATACCTATGAACCCCTCAACACTGTTAATGTTGCTATAGCTTCCAACGTTACTGCTCAAGCTCGGCTGAAGTTATACAGTTTTTTGGAACAACTAGGAAGGCGTACCATATACTACGATACTGATTCAGTCATCTTTATTTCGAAAGATGGAGATGTTGATATTCCTACTGGAGAATTCATAGGTGATATGACCAATGAACTGGCTACCTACGGGCCTGGTTCATACATCACTGAATTTGTTTCTGGTGGCCCTAAAAACTATGCATATTCTGTATTTTCGACTAAAAATCAATCAGAAGTTATTGTTTGTAAAGTCAAGGGTATCAGTTTGAATTTCAACGCATCACAGAAAGTTAATTTCAAATCAATGAAAGAAATGGTCCTTCATGAATCTGAACCCGTCCACATAATCTCCAAAAAACAGAAGGACTACCGATCATCGTATAGTGGCCAAAGAAGAGATGAAAACTTATAGGCCTAATTCAACAAAGAGAAAGTTTTCATTAGACTACAGCTCTCTTTCTTATGGCTTCAAGATACAGAAAAAAGATTAAATACTGCTTCATGTAATGAAATGTCAATATGTACAATTAATATTTTTGAAAATTTTCTAATTGCTCTATTCAACATATGTAGTATGAAATAATAAATGAAAATATTTTTATTTTTTTTATTTTTATGCGCCATGAAGAAAGCCATTTTAAAGTAGCACGCTTCCCGTGTCAATTCTAAATGCTGTCACTTGTCACTCAAATAAATAATTCACTTTCTTTCAATCATGAGGTTTCCAAACATTCTTATCAGATGTCATATTGTCATTACCTGAAAGTCTACAGGCCTTTGGTGACATTTGATAGCTCTGTTCTAATAAGTAGAACTATTATCAGTACTACTTCCATACAAAGCCCCTTTCGAAATGGGGCCTAAAATCGATAAAAAGCTCTATGCTGTTCTTATTCTACAAAGATTATTAAGTGACAATTGAAAGATACAATATAAACTCAAACATCAGACTAATGTAGCCCTACTTATTGGTACAAGGGACACCCAAACTTACTTGATCAATCTCGAAAGGGGGGCCTTAGTTTCTATAAGAAGCGACTGAGAACCGTGGGTTTGGTTTCAGTAATCTTCGAGATTTCTGAATATGGGCCCCCATTGATGCGAGTTTCAGTTTTATTTGGAAGTTATGTATATTGTGATTCAATATTTCGAACCTAACCAGTGGGGCCGTTTCAATATATGAAAGATTTCCCCTTTTGAACTTATTCTTCGGATATAGCCACCCCGTGGCCCCTATTTTCAAGGGGTTTGCAAAAGGGACCATAGAAGAACGGGGCAACGCCCTACAGACCCGTCGTTGGGCCCCCATAAGCCCCAATTTTTAGGGGGTTCAATGAAAGGCCCCAAAAGACAAGGGGCGACGCCCTATGGGACCCATAGTGGGCCCCATTATGGGGAGCGGAGCCCTGTTTCAAACGACCCTTTACCTACTGGTGAAGAACCGCTATCGGGAATATGGGTATCTACTTCACCACTGACGAAGTCGTCAGAAGGGCCGAATAGTACGCCTCTGTGTCTAGACACACCAGATCATAGCCTGAATTGGTCTTCCCACTTTCCCAGTTGCCACCTTTCATCGGATTAAAGATTATACAACCCATAAAGAGATAATTTAAATTATTTGTAAAGAAAGGACAGAATAGATTTGCTGGCCGTAGAGTAAAAATGTTTTTCTACGCCCATGTCTGTAAACGTCAAAAATCGCACTGTCAACATTCCTTGTAAATGATATTTAACAATAACATGCACGTAATGAGATCTCATAACATACACGTGCGTTTTGAGAAGAAATCTTAAACTTCTTGGTTGAATTAAATTACAATCAAATTTTTATTCATGTAAGACTTTATTTGGTCTATTTACACAAATTTAGTCAATTAAAAAACATAAAAACTTTTAGCATTAGCGAGATATATTTAGGATTGAAAGAGTGATGCCCCTAAATGTAGGCAGCACGTTATGCAATTACCAATTATTAATCTTCGTCTTCTGATGTACCGAGCAGTACTAATAGTTTAAATATCCGGTCGTCAGCATTAAATGATAAGGCACAATCGATTTACAATAATTGTTTAATTGTTATTAACAACTATTATAATAAAGTTTAAATGATTGCGATGTTTTTTATTTAATGGAAGAAAATGAATGGGCGTAGAAAAAGTATAGTACGTTACACGAGTTGTAAGCCCATTACACACTCATGAAATGTATGCACTCGCCGCTACGCGGCTTCGTGCATAAACTTTTTCATTTCGTGCGTAATGGGTTACTTACAACTCTTGTTACGTAATATACTATTTATTTGTCCTATCCGAAATAGTTGGTTAATAGTATGTTTGTTTTTTCTGCTCCTGAAAATTAACTCAGCAATTGCCGAACGACCGAAAGATAATTTTCGTGAAACGTTGAAATTTCCTGAAGTGGAAAAACTACCTGTAATTAGTAAAATTCTATTATTTCCACTCTCTCAACAGTGACAGGCTCAGCAAACAATTTGAATCTGACAATCCAGTCATGAGTTAACACGGTTTTTTACTGTATAGATCATTTTATTACAGAAACCATATAGAAACTTCAAGTATGGAAATTCGTGGAAACTCTTATGACTGGTTCAATTCATATTTAAAAAACAGAATGCAAATAGTAGAACTCAATCGAAATGATGACGGCTAGGCAGATGCCTTGAGTATTCCTGTGGGGTCCCAATTGGTCCAATTTTGTTTATTATGTTCACCAATGACACCATCGAGGCTTCAGGAAATATAAACACTGCTCACATAATTGATTATGCCGACGAAACCCGCCTTTTATTATCTGGTGCCAACTTACCAAAGATCATAGAAAATGCTAATAAAATTATAAAACAATCCAAAGCTTATTTTTTAGATAATGTACCTATCATGTTCAAACCCAATAACACCATAGAAACGCCTATAAATATACTTAGAGACAATAAAAAAATAATTTCCAACAGTTCAGTAAAGTTTCTAGGTATTCTATGGGCCGCGGTGGCGTGCGGGTTCAGTGCTCGCTTCAAAAACCAAAGAGTATGAGTTCGAATCTCAGCATTGCCACCGGTCTCGTGCATGGCATCACACGTATTAAAAGGTAAGGGCTACGTCTTCCCCTAGCTCGCACAAATCTCTAACTTTTGAGGGTTGCACTAAGCGGTGCAACAGATTGACGGATATAACAATTTTAACAATTTTTAACAATTCACATTGATTATACTTTATATGCCATTAGAGTTCTTGAAAGAATGTTAACTTTGAATAAATGCTGTATATTATGCAAATTTCTACTCTGTTATGAGAGAGATTGGGAATAATCATCTGGGACAAGTTGAGTGCTATGATTACAAACAAGAGTCCAGATTCTTTGATATAAAGACCGGGCTCATGAATAGACTGCTTGTAAGCTAAGTCAAAAAGATAATTTGTCAAGTGAAAGAGAGCAGTCAGATATCTCTTTCAGGCGAAATAAAAGCCCCTTTTTGTTCATCACAAAATGTCAACAGTAACCTCAATCTTCATAGTCAAAACGGTATCAATAATATATAAAAATATACAAAATTATGAAACGACAACCTCTGCACGTTACACACGTCAAACAAACCGACTGTGACTTCCAATTCCATCCCCAAATTCAGTGAAAGATTCACTTATTTAAAATAGGATGAAAATTTACAAATACCCATAAATATTAATAGTCAAGTAACCACAGACAAATTTGTGCCAAAACTGAACGATGAATTGTAGCACAGTGAAACTTGGCAAGTGCCTTCTTGACATCATGTTTAGTTGGAAAAGAAATTATTATAAATTCAATTTAAAAAAATAAAAATAAAAAAGTTTTCTCGGAAAGTAGAAATGGTATCGGAAAACGGCCTTGATAGGTGTTGAATTTCAATGATAAATAAAATTATCCTGTATGTCAATATATAAAAAAGATGTCGTTGTTCAATAAATATTTCAACGTGAAGTTCCATTAATTACAACTATTTATTCTTCCCATTATATTCAAAACGTTAATGGCCCAGATTGCGAATTAATAGGTCGTTAAAATAATGCAATCATTAGAATTCGTCAAGAGGTGAAAATTCGTAAATATATTAAAAAATGAAACAAGGAAGTCAGAATTATCAGATCAGGCTCAAAGGCAAATCTAATTGATGAACATTGTCCGAGCATCAAGGGGCTTCATAGATATCGTTGAAAGAGATACAAAACCTATGACCAGACCTACAGCTGAGAGAGAGGAATATGAAAAATAAATGCAACATTGGAAACAAAAAGACAACAAGGTGAAAAAACTTCTGATAATAAGAATAGAGGAAGGTCCAATGCGTCATCTCCTGACTTGTGAGACAGCGAACCAAATGTGGAAAAAACTTTTGTCTGTGTATGAACAGAAGTCAGAAGTTAGTTTGCGTGTACTACAACAGAAATTTTTCAATTACAAATATGAGGATAAAGGAGAAGAGATTATCAACCGATTGAAACAAGCTGGTGAAAATATTTCCAATCCAGATGGTAATAACTAAGGTTCTCATGTCTTTACCGACAGAATTCAAGTATTTTATTTCTGCATGGGAGTCGGTACCTTTCCAAAATCAAACTCTCAATGATTGAATATCCAGACTACTGATAGGGGAAGAAAGAATGAAGAATGAAGAGTTGAGCGGGTATCCAGATGAAAATTGTGCATTGGTATCTAAAACTCCTAAAATGTTCACAAATTGCAATAAACACACCTAAGAGGAATGTTTTAGAAACAAAAATAAAAACAAGTTGTGCCATTTTTGTAAGAAACCAGGTCATTTCATCAAGTACTGCAAAATTAGGAAAAGCAAAGAAAATTGCAGAAATAATCAATAATGAAAAAAATGCGTTTACCACTATGGCCTTATACGGTGTGGCTTTTAATACCCCCCCCCCCTATTAACTCTTGAACGGTTTGACGTACAAACATAAAAAAAACGATACTACTTTTTGAAATAAGAAAAGGGATTCAGACCGCCAGATCCGCACTTATTCTGACGTTTCAAATGCAATATTGTGAGATTTTTTTTAATTTTTTTTGATAATGTGCCCCCCGCGCCATCTATCGAGCAATCACAATGTGTTTCATTTCAAAAAGTAGTATCGGTAAAAACCTCAAACGGCTTTTCTTTTAAGTTTGTACGTCAAAGCGTTCAAAAGTTAACAGGGGGGGGGGGGGACTATTAAAAGCCGCACTGTATAATAATGGAATACTATCATATGAACTTTGGTACCTTGATAGTGGTGCTACCGATCATATGACCTGGCATGAGGAATGGTTTTATACTCTCTCAAGAGCCAACAAATGTGTTAAAATAGGAGACGAATCAGTTTTGAAAGCCGTAGGTGTTGGTGTCATTCAAGTGATAACAAACGTCAATTCAAGTTCAGTTTCAATGATCCTGAAAAACGTTTTATTGGTTTCCAAATTGAAGGTCAATTTATTCTCTGTAATCACTCATGAAGGATTCACCATATTTGGAGATGCCAGTATGTGCAGATTCCAGCAAGACGGAAAAGTGTTTGCGAAAGCAGAAAGAAGAGGAAACGTTTTTATTACGGATATGAAAGGCGTACTGAAGAAATTCCAAATAAATTATACGGAACCTGACAATATTTTGTGCGAGAAATGCCTCGAAGGAAAACAATATCGTTTATCCTCTGCTACCGGTTCAACAAAAACTTCTGAACCAGGTACTCTTGTTCACACACATGTATTTTATTAATGAAAGACGATTATTCCCACTACAAAACCGTGTACTTCTTGAAACGGAAAGATGAAAGCATTGACATGATAAGAAATTTTCTAGCCAGTGTTGAAAATTATGTTGGGCTCTGTGTAAACATTATTCGAAAAGACAATGGATCAGAGTTTGTAAGTTTTGAAATGAAAAAATTTCTGGATCAGCAAGGAATCGTCATCAAAAGTTAGTACCATATACATCAGAACAAAATGGTAAGGTGGAAACAGAAGTACGGACCATCGTGGAAGCCACCAGAACAATGCTGCAAGCTAAAAATTTGTCGAAGTCGTATTGGGTCAGAAGCAGTCAATACGGTGTTCGAAATGAAACTCAAACCGTACAAGCATATCGCCTTCGAAATCGAAACCTCATCAAAAAGCCTGAGGATAGGAGGATAGGAGACTTCTGTATGAGGATCCCCTTTCTCTGCTCGCAGAAATCAATGTTTATAGACCTGCTAATACAAATTCTTTCCTTTTGTGACATTGTCACGTTTAAGAAATCCAACTAGTATAATTTAGAGGAATATTTGATTCCGTCATTAAAGTCTCGTCAAATAGATATTCCTTTGGGGCATACACCACTAGATGGCGCCACAAGTATAATATCTTGTGGCGTATACAGATACATCTGAATGAAATCTAAAAATGCAACACTCCCCCTATTTCATTTAGATTTCGTATGTTCAGCAGCTTCCGAATAAAAGAAAATTTCTCCATGGTCAAAGACTTCGTGAGAATATCGGCCAGTTGTAGTTTAGACTGCACATAATCGATCCTAACATTTCCATTTTCAGCAGCCTCGCGAACAAAGTGATACTTTATGTCAATGTGTTTTGTTCTTTTGTGGAATTCTGGATTTTTGGCACGTTTAATCGCACTTTGATTGTCCACATTGACGATCGTATAATCTTCCTGAAGAAAACTGAGTTCTTCTAACAAACTCCGTAACCACAAGGTTTCTTTCACTCCTACTGATAAAGCAACATACTCAGCTTCTGTGGTCGACAGGGCAACAATTTGCTGTCTCTGAGAAGCCCACGTAACTGGGAATTCGTTTAGAAGAAGAATATAACCACTTCTTGATTTCCTGGTATCTAAATCTCCACCAAAATCAGCATCTGTATAACCCATTAGTTCAATATTTTGTTTTCCAGTTCTGCCGTCAGGGCAGGTATTCATGGCTATGTACAACAAAGTTCCTACAGCTTCTCTGTACGGAACATTTTTGAGGGTTTCATCAATTTTTATTGTAACACTTGGTTTTCTCAAGGTAATTCCAGGTTCAGCGGGCACAGCTGTTGGTACACATTCTAACAAATTGAATTTTTTCATGGATTTATTGATGAAGGCTTCTTGACTGATGGAAATTGATTCTTCAATTCTTTTTATATCAATTCCAATATAGCATTTCGCATCTCCGACTGTAATTTTCGAAATCTTGGGACAAAATTATAAAATTTCATTAATGACAGATTTTTGTTCAGTCTACAAACTGACACATCCTTCTCAAAGCCTTTTGGTTGTTCCAGATTTTGTTCGGCTGCAATGGCAAGAGAACTCGAACAGACTCGAATCTTACTAATGAAGAATATGTTTCATGGTAATCTATGTCCTCTCTCTGTGAAAAACCTTTAGCAACTAATCTTGCCTTGAATCTTTGTCGTCCATTGATGTTGGTTTTCACTTGATAAACCCATTTACATGGAATGAGGCTGATATTTTCTGGTGGGGCAACCAAGTTCCAAGTCTTGTTCTTCAATAAAGCGTCAATTTCTTCGTTCAATGCAGTAATCCATTTTTCCGATTGTCTCGAATTCATAGCTTCCTCAAAGGTTTTCAACTTCGGCAATAAATGTATTGAGGAGGTGATCTCGTAACGTTCATTTCGGGAGTCATTGTTGTTGCTTTCTGTTAATTTTTCTGTGGAATTTTCGTATTCTTCCAAACTTTTGTTTTCGTTTTCATCAATTTCATTTTGTTTCCAAATTTCAGTTCAAGAATCACCCTAACATCATTTCGTTCTACTCTCACTATGTCTTTTGTTTCTACAAACTTCACATTGGCACTAACATAGATTTTTCTTCTTTCAGTATCCCAAAGTCTATAATTGATGGATTCTTTTTCATATCCAACGAATATAATTTTTCTGCTTCTCGGATTCCATTTCTTGGCGAGTTCTTTTGGACAAAGCATGTCAGCAACAGCACCAAAGACTTTTATATGTTTTATGTTGGGTTTCATGCCAAACCATTTTTCGTACGGGTTCCATCAGCAAGCAGTCTCGAAATTGTTATGTTGAGAATGTAAACTGCAGTATTTACAGCTTCAGCCCATAAATCACAAGAAACATTTTGTGCTTATAACATTCGTTCGTGCACTCTCGGTAATAGTTCGTATTTCTCGCTTAGATCTCCCATTCTGTTCATGAGCATTTGGCGCTGAAGTTTTATGAACAATCCCGTTATATTTAAGAAAATGTGTCAAATCTTTGTTGATATATTATTTTCCACAGTCAGAACGAAGTATTTTGATCACATTTCCAGTTTGTCGTTTCACCCGCTTTTCGAAATCTTTAAATTTCTCACAAACTTCAGATTCATGTTTGAGAAAGTATACTGTCAGGAATCCGGTACAATCATCTTTGAAAAGCAGAAAGTACTTCGATCCACTTGGCGAAATAACATTCATAGGTCCGCATACATCTTTATGAATGAATTCTCCAGGTTTTTCAGTTTTCGGTCTGCTACTTCCGGGAAGACTTCGACGGCACTGTTCGCCAAACTGACATCCCTCACAAAAAGAAAAATCGCCTCCTTCTATTTTTGCTCCTTCAACTGATCCACTTTTGATCGTATCGCTTACTGACTTCTTATTGATATGGCCGAGCCTTTCATGCCATAACTTCAGAGTACCAACTGCAGCCGATTTACAGTCAAGATTGGCTTCTACTTTC
Source organism: Chrysolina americana (assembly GCA_958502065.1). Taxonomy (NCBI): domain Eukaryota; kingdom Metazoa; phylum Arthropoda; class Insecta; order Coleoptera; family Chrysomelidae; genus Chrysolina; species Chrysolina americana. Next base: position 29,285,480 of record OY293417.1, read on the forward strand.
AACAGCATTCGGAAAATATTTCCTTGCTTTATACCCTCACATGATAACTCTCCTGCTGGATTAAGGAATTGACAAGTGTCCTTCTTAGCAATCATGGTAAATCCTTTTTCTGTGATCTTTCTAACAGATAGCAGATTTCTTCGTAATTCGGGTATGTAGAGTACATCAAAAAGAATTTTTGGTTTCCATTCTTTGTTCACTAAAGCTTTGACTGAAATGTCACCAATGCTAACTGGAGTGACAACTTTATTCTCAGCTACTCGCACAACGATGTTCTCTTGAAGGGGCTTCAAGGACTGGAACCATTCGCGCCGATAACACATATGAGCACTTGCACCTGTATCTGCTAACGAAGCATCGTTGTTCTCTTCAGTGTTTGCTATCAGTAGTGACAGATCAACGTGATTGCAGATAAGGATTTCGGCATAATTTTTTTTGGAAGAATTTATTTTTTTGCCGTGTTTCTTTCTCTTTGGGCATTCTCGCCACCAATGACCAGTGAGCTTGCAAAATCCACATTTAGTTTTTCGTTTAAGATTTTCTATTTTCTGTTTCTGAATTGCACCTCTTCTATCATCTGGTTTTATACTCAGGGACTGTGTTTGAAGCGCTAACGAATCTTCGTTTTCCAGTCTGTTTGAAAATTTCCACTCCTCTTTCTATGAGTTCAGTAAACGTTTGCTTTGTGGAATCAACTGAATCCCATGCTGTCACGAACTGGGAAGGAAGACTGATTATGATTTTAGATATCTTTGCAACATCTGATATCATTTCGCCCATGTCTTCCAACTGTTTTACGAGTAATTCAATTTCGGAAATAAACGAAGCTATCGTCAAACCATCTCTCATTCTCAGGTCATAAAACTTGTGATATATAATGTGTTTGGAGACCTCTGTGTTCTGTTCATGAATGGTTTTCAATTCGGTCCACATCTCTGGGGCGTCTGGCAATTCAATAAAGGAGAAAGCTGTTCTTCACAGATGGTTGTGAGGAAAATAACCATGACCTGGTTATTCCTTCTCTGTATGTGTATCAATCACCATAACAACATAAAATGAAGGTATACAGATACATCTGAATGAAATCTAAAAATGCAATAATCTTGTTAAAAATACTTGGTTTGTTTTGACAAAAAGTTTTTCAGATTGAAGGTTCCATATTGAAAATTACTTAAAATAGTTATCTAACATAAGTTATAGCCTCGAGTTCTCTTCAAGTACAACTGTCAATGATGATAAAAATTTGCATTTACTGATTGCATGCAATTGTCGCGTCCCTAGCCTAACCAAATTCCAGTGGAAGAAGATACAAAAAAATACAAACAGTCTTGTCGCATAGGGAAGCCATATTATAGCTTCTCTTCGATTTAGACGCTGTTGTGAAAGCATAAAATTTAGTTTGACCCACTGAGACAATGTCTCATATAATAATTTATTTTGGTATCTCTCCTACTGGGGTAAGTGCACCTAAAAAGAGTTAATCTCTCTTTTATCAGGGTTCCCTCTTCAGATGACGTTTGTGGCTTCCTTAAAGATAATGTTTGTGGCAGAGCACCTTGCTGTGTTAGGTCGTTGCACAAAAATAAACTGAGCTAAGGATTCTGTAGCGGACTGAGTTATCTTCTGTGGTAGTCGTCTCTCCTTTTCTTGCCTGGTTATGAGGATCAAACGATGACTCACTACTATTCGACTGTATAGCTAGTTGTACTCCAGGGATAGACTATTTTCTCCCATTGTCCCCTTTTTATTTTTGACCTTATTCATATTAACAGTTTGAACTTTGAAAGTTCTGATTGGACGGTGTCATGCAGAAGTGTGTTAACCCACATTGCCATTTTGAGAAAAAGCCGTTTGAAGTTTCGATGAACATAGCTCTAATTTTCCGGAACAATTCAATATTACTTATATGAATATGGCAATAAATTGTGATGTATTGGTGGATTCCGAACTATGTTACTAGACAGAAAAAGGAATTAAGATGATAGAAATAAATAACATTATCTTTGAAATCACATTTTTGCTAAATTCGATTTCATTCAAAAACATTTGTTAACCCACATAACACATTTTTGTGAAAATACAACACAAAGTAATTCATAACACCGCATGTGGCTTGACACTATTGTGTGAAATTTTGAAATGTACTAGTTGATTGTATGAAATCTTACACTTCTCGTTTCAGTTTATAAACACTGTAGGAGAAAATTGAAATGAAGTAACAGTTTAAAAAAAATAAAGCATTATATTTCTTTGTTGAAACAGTAAACAAAACAAAAATATTTCACATTTTTTCAAAAATAACAATAATAGGTGAATGTCTATATTGCGATTTCGTCCTCTTCGAGATTCCTTCAATATCAAAATCCACTGCTTGCCCGTAGCCATCCAAGTCATCTACAAAATCGACACCTGTCACTTTTCCTAAAAAGCTATAAAAAGGCTTTGCATCGCTCGGAATTAACTTTAGCATCTCCTTTAACTCTTTTACCTTTGCAGTTGAGATTGGTTTTCCAGTGGGCCAAAGCAAAGGAAGTTCAATATCTCTAAACATTTTCTGTTTGCGATTTTTACAAAATTTTGAGATACTGACAACTTTTGATGTAGTGGAATTATCTGTGATAGCATTGAAATAAAGATTACCGATTTTTTTTTTCATAACAATTTCAAAGGTTTTCAGCCAGGATATTTTGTTTTTGTCAGTGTCTTGCTTCCTGTTAGTTTCAGCTCTTAATAACGGAGCAACAGAAAAAAAATCAAATTTAGAGAGCTTAGTAACAGTAAACTTCTTTTTCCCCCTGCAATTTTCCATAACGTGTATGTCGTCGTCGGTATAGAGGCAATTATGCAGTTTTAAAGCACACTCTACATCTCCGAACTACGAATCATTTGGCAACAACGTGTGGCCTGGCTGAAGGAACCTAAAAGTGATTCGTTCCTACTTATTATGATTTTGGAGGATATGAATAAGCATGACTACAAGTTTGAAAGTTTGATACTGCGATTTTGTCCACCGCATGCATCTGACCAAAGAATTAAATGAGCAGCTGTAGGTTTCAAACGTTCGGCAATGAACTTTTTCAGGCAGGATCCTACTTCTTGACAGCCTCGACCCGCATCTATTTCTAGCCAAACATTGAAAAAACCCTGACCCGTACTTCCGCAATTGAATAAGTTCATCTGACGTTTGTAATAGACTATACTGGTTGGAAGTCGAGGCAAACTATGCGTTTTTCCAAATCAAACGTGAGAGTTTCAATGGAGGCATCATTTTTAGCAAGTTGGAAATCCACTCTTAACTGGTTTCTTAAGTTTGAGGCATGATCCAAATGAGCTCTATGCTCGGATTCCAAATCTTTCAGATCTTGCCCGGATGCTGTTTTTTTCTTAGCCCGATAAGCATCGCATTTAAGGCAAGTGTCTTTATGTGGTTTTTTGAAGTGCAAGTTATACGCACTGTAAAAATATTTTTTGAAAGACGATAAACTAACTCCATCAGGGTATTTTTCCTTGTACAAATCATATACAATTCGTATATTGAGCTTCGGAGCTAAAAACTTGGCTGTTGTGTTGTTCCTACAATAGTGAGACTATTTCGGCAGACTATCAGAAATTGGTTCACTTTATTCAACTGAGCATCTGACATTTTATTTTTTCCACCAACGGCCAATCCTCTTTGATTGTTCAGTGGTACCATTGGTTTTGATTTAGCTAAAGCAACATCTATGCACGACTGGCTAATACCGAATGTGTTCAGTATGTTTTTTTTTACATAATGGTATATCACCAATATTATATATTCTTGTAAATAATTTTTTTGAAGACTCACCATAGCTTCTTGCTTTCCTTTTCTGTTTCACGGAACTTTGTATTAACGCACATCTTGATTCGAATAATCCTGAATCCCAAAACTTTTCAAATTCTATTTCTCTTTGGTCAGAACTTACTCTCTCAGTACATTTTTAGGGCAGTTGCATGCGAATTTCTGTCCTTTAAATTTCTTTTTCTTCACAGTTTCTCCTTTACTATTTATGTATTATAGACCTGCGTTGAGTGTCTTCTTCTCAATATGCCTATTTTGCTCTAAGTGTTTTCTTTTTCTGCCTTTTTTGGGTAGCCCTTTCTTAGAAGTATTATTGGCTACAATACTAGCATTAGCAGAAGTATCAGCGCTAGATGTTGACTGTGTAACAAAGGAATCGTTATCAATGACGGAAATGGGGTTTGCTAATGTTTTCTGTTACATCAGAAATTACTGAAAAAATTGTACTGCACCGTGAATTGCTGAACTCCAAAGATTGCTCGAAATCGCTTGTGGAAATAGATATATTAGGTAATAGAAATTCGGCTTCAACTACACTATTTCCTTCACTCGGTTTCATCAACTCTTGTTCAACTAGACCTCTTTCCTCATTAGGCTCCATGTGAATATGGCATTCCCTTGAATTTAACGATTCTAGTAGCTCCAAATCAGGAACTAACACCAATATATCGCTTGAAGGAAAGTTATTAACCTCTTCATCATGTTTGACGGAATATAGTAGATCAGTCGTTATTAGTTCAATGTTATTATTTCCAAAATCATCTTTTGAAATTTCGTGCTCTTCAAATTTCTCTTTATCGATCTTTTTTGGACCTTTTGGGATTCAAATTTTTTCAAGCATTATCCGACGACCTCTCGACGTCATTCTGAAAAAATAATCGTAATTACTTCTAAGTAGACTATCAAATTTTCTTCTTGGCCCAAATCGGAAAAAATCTGACTATTTCGTATACATTTTGTGGTTGCATCGATAAGAGATTCAAAAGTTGAGACAGGCATCTGAAAAGCACCTTGCTCGCAACTTTACATGGTTTTCATGTATCATAATAGATAAATATTGTCAACTGTGGACCTAGGTTTGACGCGAGAGAGTCAAGAAATATCATGAAATATTTTCCTGCAACGGGGCGCTGCAATGGAAGTAAAAAATGATAATGATATTCATTCATTGTATATCTCAAAACTACTGTTCAATAATGTGCCATGCATGCCCATTTCAAATAAAAAACCAGCCTGTGTCGACGTTTTTGCAACAAGTAATGGCCTCAAAATCATAAAATAGTTGCAACTTGTTGATGAAAACATATTGTTTCATTCAAAAGTTTGTAATCAAAGGTCTTCTCTTATGAGGATATATTTAATAATGCTCTAACTAATAGCTAAAAACTTTTGCATGTGATTTTTTCCAACTTGGGTACATACTAAAAATGCAAATTTCAATAACTGAAACCCTCTATACGGAGAGATCAAATAATTACATCGATAGCTCACGCCAATTGTGAGGTTATAGTAATAATAGAAAGAAAACGAACTCACCTAGATGATATCTTTTCGAATATTTGCAACACCAACACTTTAAAAGTTCACTCGTTTCCGTCGCTTAATAGATTGTCTTAGTTTGGTTGAAAAAAAAAACAGAAAAATTGTAGGAAAGTCCCCAAAATTAAATGAAACGTGTGAAATCGCCGACAGTATTATGTGGTTTGCTTCCCTTACCCAGTTTGTTTCGATATTTATTGCGCAATAATACATCATTCTTAACTTAACATGTTTGTGCTAATATAATGAGAGAGAAAACACGTTGATCACCATGTTTTACAAGAATGAGTTAAGCTTAAAATAATGTGATTTTGATATTTTGCGAAGGGCGTATTTATGATTTTCAAAACAGCTTCAAATGATTTTAACGTGTTTTTGCAAATAAATCACATGGTCATTATAGGCACTACATTTCCTAATTTAGCAATAGTGTGTTGAGCAGTGGTTAAAACATAACTGCGAAATAACGGTCCATCTCTGTGACTGATATGCAAAAACGTGTTAAAATACTTGAAATGTTATTGCAAATTGAAAATTCAGAACACCAACATTCATGGATTAACTTTTTTCAATTTTTTGATACCAGGAATTTTTTGTTTATGTGAATTTTTGATCAGATAAATCTCTGCACTTTTCATTATCCAATAGTAACTAAAACTAAAAGAAAAATTTTTTATGCATAACAGCGTCCCTATGTAAATCACATGTACAGTACTGAACTTGAGCTATTTTCAATTCACAGTTTGGGTAGTTTTATTTTTGTTTTTTCGAGTCACCCAGGTTTTTGGAGAGAAAACCCCTCAAAAGCAGAGCTTGTGCGAGCAAGGGAGACAGGGACCTAAGCCTAAATAAAAGAAGGTTATTGAAACAAGAGTCTTCCAAGTGAAAGATTTGGTTGAATGAAGTGAGCAAATTTTATAAGACTTCCAAAAGTACAGGTTGCTCCACTTTTTGTGGAAAAGGAAGGTGACAATCCCCGTTAACAATGCTATGATATCGATGTATACGAGATGTGACCTTGAGTACGTACGACAGATGTACTCATTTTACATCTATGCGATGTACCTAGGATGTAAAGTTGGATATGAGATGGAACCTTGAGTACGTACTACAGATGTACTCGTTTTGCATCTATGAGATGTACCTAGTATGTCATGGTCATTTGTGTTAAGAATGGCATGCTATAATGTACATGAGACGTAACATTGAGTACATGCTGTGTACGTACCAATACAAATATACAGATATGCTCTTCAGATAACAATGTACCTATAGGATATGAACATACAGATACATTATACTCTCCGCGATATATAAAATTCCATATTTTTTGTGTTCTTATTTGTTCTTTGAAATGGTGATCAAAAGTGAACCGACAGAAAACAACTTTCTTTTTTTCTTTTTAAATCTGCGTTGAACCTTACCTTCACATTGAAAAAGTCCCAATTAGCTTTCCTTCGATCCTTCGCAACCAATATCAGCAAACGAGAATATGTTATTATATATGGCTACTTATGAGAGAATGAAAAAGAAATGCTAGATATTTTTTGTTTTGCATTTTGACATTTGACTTGCCAGCTCATCGCTTTGCCAATCAGTTTTATGTTTATGTACTGTTACTGCTTATTCTACTCATTTTGTTAATGTTTAATATTCATAGAAAGGTGAGTCTAATTATCAGTTTCTGTTAATTATCCATCATACTTTCCATCTCTAATTGAAAAAATGAGTGGATACGTATGTTTTTATTTTTCAGAGAGGCCGGTACTCCAAACATGTGTCATACTTATACTAAATTATTTTTCGTTTTTGATGTAAAACTCGAGTCCATAGGTGGAACGACTTGGAAAGACTATAACTAGGATTTTTAAAAAGTTTCTGTCCAAGGAATTGGGTCACTCATGTTCCTGGTTAGGACTACGCCAAAACCAAAGAATAGAGATCTCACCTCAGAGTTGTGGAAGGTGGATACACACAATTCAATCGATTTCTGCAATACACTTTTATTGCCAGTGCAAGCCAAAACTTGTTTCTTCCAGGTGTTGTAATGAGGGAGCATGATATATATTACACAAAGGGAGGTTCATGGTTTCGCGATACCAAGCAATAAAGGTTGAACAGGTAAAATAAATGAATATGTGTACATTAACTCCGTTTTAAAGTCGTTATAATATTTTTTGCTTTTATTGAAATATTTTTAAAGACGTTAAAATTTGTTTTTTATTGTCCTATAAGACTGAATAACTTTTTGATATAGTTTTGAAGAGCAAGTAATTTTTAGTTTCCACAAGTGTTTTTTGTGGAATGTTTAATATTCTTTTTTCGATCATTGTGTTCGTTCTTATGGGTAGATTATATATTGATTCCAACAAGATTCGTTTTTTAATAACTTTTCAGAATATTTCATTGGTGAGACAAGTGCTCATTTATTTCATGTATCTTTTGGAAATCTTCTTTTGGTAATGATACAGAAAACGGGCACTAGTTTCACCAATGAAAGAAAGCATTCAATGAAAAAGTATGCATAGAACGCATATTCTTGGTACCTCCCATCAGGATATAACCGGTATATTGGTTGTTGACCTCTATGGAAAATCTTTCTAGGATGTACCGGCGATCTCACTTTATGATATACAGGAGACCTCTATCTGATTTTAGCATGAGCATGACATTTTCACCGCTCGGCGAGGTCTCTGGTCCATCTAGGGAGTTTAAATAAGAGGTCGCAGTCAGATTTTTACGTACTTGGTACATGCATGAGATGTAAAAATGTTAGCACGGAATAGGCCTTCCATCTCTGTCAGATTAGTCGGTCGGTCAAAAATTCACAGCCCTTTTTGATTCTGGCTCAACGGAAAAATAATGGACACTTAAAACATATTACAACGGCAGATGGTACAAAGAATGATGTTGTGGGACGTCTTAACCTACCCATTTGTGTTAAAGATGTGTGTAGATTAGTAAAGGTATTTCATCAACTAACCTTTTATTTTAGAAAGTGATTTTGCACAAAATTTTTAATTGAGAATTTCAAATTCTCAGAATAATTTTTGGAATATCAGAAGCACATTATGAGAGTTAATTTCATTTCATTTCATTTATTTTTTCTTAATTGACAATTATAAAATTGTATTGAAAGTTGTCTCGATACTAAAATTAAAACACTTAAATATACTACACTCAACACTCAGAATAAGTTCAAAAGTACCACCACACTAATATACTTATTCAGGTACTGAGTAGTCGCACCTGTCTCTCATAAATATTAATAACAATTATAACATTTTAGTAAAATTTGTCATGGAACTAAGATTAAAACGATTAAAAATCATTACATTTAACTGTTACCATCATTCATTGAGATATTCAAGTACCGAGTAGTAACACTTTTCTATAAGAAACTGTTTCAATGATTTTTTGAATACCTTATAAACTCTTATTCATTTATACGAGGTGGAAGATTATTGAAATTGTAAGAATCTTGATTTTCCTCTGGGTTCTCAATTATGTTCTCAATACTAAGAAAGACATGAAATAGATGAAATTATATATTTTTTAATTAATGCAGATTTGTGTTTTGGTAGAACTAATAAAGTTTGTATGCATATATACACAGGAGAAGCTCTTTCTATCAGACAAAGACAATATTCGATGTCTACTTTTATTTTAAGCGTTATGAATTAGGAGCTTGATGAAATGATTGAATTAGGCGTAGTTCACCTGTTTTATTAGTAGACAAAGTAAATGGAGAAAAACGTTTGTTTAGATGGTAGAAAATTAAATCAAATAACCAAACATGATAGTTATCCACTACTTCGAGTAGATAGAATTTTGAAAATGTAAACTTTTACAACCTTCTTTGAAATATTTAGGTTTTCTAATTGATAAATTTGGTATTAGAACTGATCCTGAGAAGGTTTGAGTCATTGTGAATTACCCTAGGCCCACCACAGCAACAGAAGTCTAACCTTTTATTGGGTTGACTTCGTGGTACCGCCATTTTATTTCTAATTTTTCAACACTGATGGCTCCCATCAATGCCCTTTTACGGGACAGGAAGAAAAACCAGTCCATCACATGGACAGATAAGGCTGAAAGATCGTTACTTAAAATCAAAGAGGCATCAGTTTCTGCACCCATCTTATGTAGTGCGGATTTCTCCAAGCCTTCCATCATTGAATCGGATGTGAATGTCAATGAGTGGGGGGAATACTTCTCCAAATAATAGATGCTGAAGACAAAGTCATTGCTTATGCCAGTGGTTCTTCAACTCGTACATATAGGAATTGGGGTATATCTTAACAGGAATTGACTACAGTAATTTTCTTTGTAGAAAAGTTCAGATCATTTGTGGAAGGTTCTATTTCACGGTGGAAACAGATCACCAAGGTGGATTCTGCGCTTCGGACAATGCGTCTCACTCAGGTACCGTAAAGCATCTGAGAAAATGCATGATGCATGCGTTGTTGATCAAATTTTCGTAAATTTATCCAAGGGGGGCAAGAACAGATAATAATATTTCTGACCATAGGTCTATATTTTATGAATTTAATCTGGATCTCAGTGACATGACCACTGCAACTGTGTCGTACAAAAAGAAATTTAGTGACAGTGGAATACAAGAATTAGAGTATGGTCTTTATAACGAAAAGTGGAACAAACTCTATATAGATTTTTGACTCCACATTCGAATATTTTCATGAAATTTTTATGTAACATTTCAATTAACACTTCACAAAAGAAATCATTTAGCAGTAGTAAACAGAAAAATGGTGGGTTACATAAAACATCAAGGCAAGTAGTGAGCAATTCAAAATATGTGGATTCTCCAGCAAAAATTTCTAGAAATTAGAGGTGCATACAATGATGCAGAAAATACCACCGCAAATTAGTTGAAGGTACAAAAAAAAGTTTTCATCAGAAGCAAATCACTTCATCAGACAATGTGGGTAGAGCATCCTGGAGTTGTGTTGGAACTCTCAGGCAGAAACAGAAAAATAATCAATTTGAAAAGTAACACAGGTGATTAGCTTATTTCTGATCCTAGGAGTATTGCCATGAAGTTCAATAGGTATTTTAGGTTAGCTCCTTTGAATATCATCGATAAAATACCTGAAAATATTATTGAAACTAAACCACTTCTGAAAAAGCCTTTTCAGGGTGAGCTGTTCACATTATGTCCATTAGAACAAGAACTTTACGATTTGTTATACATTAAAATAAAAAACAAGAGATCTTTGGGGTTTAATGAGGTCCCTATTAAACATCTTGTTAATTTGTCGTTTTGTACCGGCAAATTTCCTAATATTCTGAAAAAAAAAGTAGATCCTATTTTCAAAAACAAAGAGCCACACCTAATGAGCAACTATAGACCTGTCACAGTGTCATGCTGCTGGTTTTTAATATTCATTTCTGAGTAGACTCAATATGTTTCTGAACAGGACAAAAACATTCACAGCGATCAACTCCTTTTTAAATACTTTAATGAAATATATGAAATAAATTATGCAATATGGCACACAAGGTGCCGCTAAAAAAGAGCGGGAACAGTACGTAAGCATTAAATACAAAGAGCACAACATTAATTCTCTTACAAGCTCTAATACTATTGCTGTGCCTCAAGGCTCTGTTGTGGGACCCGTCTTGTTTATACTAAACGTATAATGAAATTAATTATACAACAAACGAAGGATATTATGTGGTTTTTTAGAGATGACACCACCATTACAGTATCTGATAAAAATTAAAATAGTCTGATACAGAAATGCACTGAGGTTATCAGTGGTGTCAATTAGTAGTTCTATCAAATCATTTTTACTTCAATTCAGATAAAATGAAACTCCTACGATTTCATAATCAACAAAAAATTGCACTAAACCTGACATTCATTCAGAGAGTGAATTGCTTCATGATTGAACAAAGTTTTCAGGACTTCATATAGATGAATGCGTCATTTCTATGTAGTCGTATACTGCGTATATCATGTAAAATATGTATATATCGTGTATCTATCTATCTGTCTGTCTATCGAGTATATATTTATCGACAACTCCTATACATTTTTTAATGTTTTTAAGGGAAATAAATTTATAAAGTACTTTTTATTTCTCATGTAGAAACAAAAAAACTGATAAAAAATACAGGTTACTATATATAAAAAAAGTTGGGACCCGCCCAGAAAAAACTGAACACCGCGTGCAAGTGTCATCATTTTCATTTTGCAGGGTTCAGAAAATAATATCACTTTGCTGATAAAATCATCAGTCTATTACCATGATATGGAACACCACGCCCTTCTTGCAGGACCCTCTAAAAGTACATGAAATTTGTTGGGGCATGCACCAATTTATACTTAATCATTTTACTATATTTATATCCATGTATCTATTTTTATTGTTTTATTGTTCTGTATCAAATCAGGTCTCTTTTGCAATAAATAATTCTGACCAGGTTATAAGGCATCATGTCAAATTTGGTGATGATGGCGATAAGAGATACATAACGTATTCATGGGAAAATTGTTTATTTAGCTCTTTCCCATATTAAATTATGCCAGTGAAAATAATATTGAACTTTCATAACTAATGTATATGAATATCAAAAAAAATGGTCTGATTAGACATACCTTGAGTTTTTTTCGTTTTCCTTCATTATTCCTTATTGAGTTCAATGGAGGGCTTATTTCTCTGTACCTTTTTCTTAACATCCTTGTGGTAGGAATGTTCGAAACAGGAGGCGGAGTGGATGGATCATTGAAGTCGAATGAAAATGACTGCACGTCTATTGGCTTTAGAGCAACTGTCTCTTGATCTGATTGTGCAAGGGGGTCCTTATCCAATGCTTCCAAACCATTGCTATCAACCGACCCAGAAAATGTTATAATAGAATCAGCGAATGATATGGGAGAGGATACCGAGGAATTTGGACTAGCAGCACTCCCGCCTTTTCCGATTTTAGGTTTCATTTCCATAATTGCTTCAGTTGAACCTTTCATGATACCTAAACAAAAGAATAACAAATTCAGATCAAAGATACACAGAAAATGTTGCATTATCAATATCACTTGCACTAGACTCCTTTCTAACCCTTTTGCCCCTAATAGATAATACGTCCCATTTAAAAATCACCAAGGGGGAAAAATATCCCTAAACTATACGATGTTTTTCAAGTCCTGCGTTTATAGGCAATATGTAATATATGTCAGTTTGTTTACAATTTCAGTTTCTTTAGCCTAAAATCAATTATTTGCGTTAAATGTAAATAGGTTATTTTTTGTGAGGTTTATGACTCAAAAATCAACTTAGTGAAGAAGAATGAACCATAACAAAGCATGTAAGTCTGGTTGTAGGTTTACCTCTGTAAATGTATAGGAAATATAAGTCGCACTTAGTCATAAGAGTGATACAATTCAGTCACAATGAAATTTCGTGGTTGCATGTTTCTTCACAGAAAACTAACAGCAGAAACATACCTCTAACTAACTTATCGAACACTCAAAGTTCCTTTTTGAAAATCAATCAATTCAATACAACTAAAATTCATAGACAAATATACGTATTTACAATAGGTTTCTTGGCCTTTTCTCCCGGTATCCAGTTTCATTAATTCAGCATTTTCCACGTTAAGTGTTGATGTAATTCCTCCACCATAAAATTCAACTCCAGAGGGTAAGCGAGGGAGTTGAACGTTGGAAAGTTCTATGTCTCCTGCTGTACCTGGCCTGGTCGTCTGTGGAGTGCATCTTGCGACCACCAATCTTTTGTTGCAGATATATATCTAGATTACTGAGTTCCTGGGTTGAACCGCGTTGAGAGTTTATAACTCGACGTTTCGGCTCCTGCTTTGGAGCCATTTTCAAGAGAGTGACTTCGAGGTCGTGGTCTGATGAGGTAACAAGGTCTCTATCTGCCTAGTCCTTGATCTCAAAAGACGATCTGATGTTGGTTGCACTACGGTATTTAATGGTACTTAGGTACCTGAACGTGGGCGTGTCTTGCGGGTTTTCTCGTTTGTCTTACCTGTGTCTGCCTGATGTTGATTGTTTTGGATTGGGATAATTGATTGTTGTGGTTTGGTGATTACGGTCGAAAGAAGTGGTTTCCAAATAAGGTTCAATTTACGGCTATCACCTTTAATATTCAGGCAATCAGGTAGTTTTTCGATTTCGATGGCTTCTCTGATGAATCAGAAGGTTCTGGAACGTACTGGGGCGAAGGTTCTGGTTTTCTCAAAATCTATGGGGTGACCTGTTTGGAAGAAATGAAGGGCTAATGCGGAGCTGGTGTCTCGGTTTCTAACGGAAAGGAAGTGTTGATAAGATCGGAAGTAGATCTGTTTTGAAGTTTCTCCTATATATGAATGGGGGCAAGTAGAACAGGGAATTTTGTAAATACTGTGGTCTTCGTTGGGAATTTTGTCCTTCGTTGATCTGATGAGGTGTGACAGCTTTTGCTTTGTGGTGAAGATGGTTTTGATATAGGCTTCGGTATTAACAGAGATTTGACGTCTGATAGAAGTTGCGATTTATTGATCTGGGCTTTGGTGGTTTTCTCAAGGTAAGTGGTAGGGTCATTAGTAACTCTCTTGTATTCATCTGTGTTGATGAGAGAGTTCATTTTGTCGAAATAATCCAACGAATTTAGAATGACGGTTGTATTCCCTATATCGGCTGGAAGAATGAATATATCGGAATGTTTTCAAAGATGAGAATGGACTTCTGAGGGTGAGAACAAGGCTTTCATGTTCAGATGAATCTGATGCCTTTAATAATTTAAATACCCTATAATATTGCCCTATAAATATAAAATAACTGAGAAGTTAATTGAGGAACACCATCGATTTGCTTGACACGCTGGAAGTTAAATACTGTTAGGAATTATCCGAGAAAAGTTTGGATGATTAAATGTCGAAAAATGGTGAAAAGTGTGATTGGGAAGTGCGTGTGTAAGAGATTCAAAGCTAAAGCTCTAGAGACACCTTTCGCTCCGCTTCCCAAAGACAGAGTAAACAATATTACTGCAGTTTTTCAAGCAACAGGAACTGATCTAGCAGGTCCTCTTCATTTAAAAAATTGATGATAAATCTTGAATAGTGATATTTACTTGTGCAGTATATCGAGCATGTCATTTTGAACTTATAAAAACTCTATCTATAAAAGGATTTATTGATGCTTCAAGAAGGTTCATTGCAAGGGGAAGAATTTCCATTATTTATTCAGACAATGGATCTAACTATGTTGGAGCACATAATCAAATGAAATCTTTGAACTGGGAAGAAATTTCGAAATACTCCACAATTCAACGAATCATTTGGAAGTTCAATCCACCCACAGCTGCATGGTGGCGTGGATGGTGGGAGAGAATAGTTCTTCAAAAAGAAATAAGGAAAAGTCAGAAGAAAGATAACAATCTGAAGTTAGTCCTAAGCTGGCTAAAAAATGGAGTAAGACCCGAGTGGCAGGAAGTATCCAAGTTTGGTGCAGTTGCCAAAGGATACTGGGCTCAGTGGGATTCCCTATGTCTTCGTGATGGCCTATTGCATCGCAGATGGGAGAGCCCAGATGGAGCAACCGTGGTGTACCAACTGGTGCTGCCAAAGGTTCATGTCAAAGATGTGCTTGAACAACTTCATAGTAGTCGTGCAGGTGGACACTTCGGAATCAAGAGGACCCTAGCTAGAGTTCGAGATCGATTCTATTGGGTGAATTGCCGTCGAGATGTTGAAGAATGGTGTAAAAGATGTGATATATGTTCTTCAAAGAAGGGACCGAAAGCCAGAAGTCGAAGAAAAATGGCCCAGTATCTTTCTGGTGAACCATTCGAAAGAGTTGCAGTTGACATTCTGGTGCCGTTTCCTGTTACTGAGCATGGAAATAAATACTTGATGGTAGCCATGACTATTTCTCCAAATGGCCCGAAGTTGTGCCCATTCCAAACCAGGAGGCAAAGACAGTTGCAAAGGCCTTCCTGGAAAATGTGATAGCCAGACATGGAGTTCCGCTAGAATTACATTCAGATCAAGGAAGAAACTTCGAATCCGAGTTATGGCAGGAAATGATGAACATTTTAGGCGTGAAGAAAACTCGCACAACAGCCTTACATCCACAATCAGATGGAATAGTTGAACGACACAATAAAACCATCAGCCAGTATCTGTCGATGTTCATCTCCAAGAATCAAAAGGATTGGGATGAGTTGGTGCCACTATTTCTCCTATCCTATCGAAGTGCCCAGCATGAGTCCACCGGATATACCCCTTCAATGTTAATCACTGGGAGAGAAATGAAACTGCCAATCGATCTGCTATTTGGAATGCCACCCGCCAGGAATGTAGATGAGGACAAAGTTCTTCCAGAATTTGTCAAAGCATTGCGAGAAAGACTGGATCGAGTGCATAAATTCTGCAGACATCGTCTTCAAATCACCAGTGACAAGATGAAGAAGAGATTTGACAGGAATACTCCAGGGACTATGTTTGAGCCAGGTGATGCTGTTTGGCTGTACCAACCTCAAAGAAAGAAAGGACTATGTCCCAAGCTACAGAGGAACTGGACAGGCCCTTATGTCGTCGTAAAGAAAATCAACGATTTGGTGTACAGCATCCAGCTTACCCCAAGGAGCAAACCCAAAGTTGTTCACATGGAGAGGTTAGCAGAATACCGAGGCCACGACCCTCCAAATTGGTTCCAGCGAGACAATCAAGATGGAGATGATGTTATCCGGGACGGAATAACCTAGAAGAGGAGGCAGTGTTACGAACCTGCTAGTAGATAGAAATATCATGAATCCTTCTGTTTGCCTTCTAAAAAACCCATTAGAATGTCCTAGAATCCTTAAAGTTTATTCGAGAACTTAGTATGGAATGTTCTGTTGAAAGTTCTATAGCTTCTAGAATAATGTTATCCTATAAATACGATCAGATTTGCCAAGTTTGAAAAGTTTTTGAGTTTTGTGTACTTTTTAACATTTGACTGTTGTAACGTTACCAAGTGAAGTTTGAAGTATTTATTTGAACTGCAAAGTGTCAAACAGTGTTGTCAGTTGTATTATTTGTTCTGTGACAATAAAGGCGAGTTTATAAGTAAGAGTACCACTTATTGAACCTGAAAAGCGCAACAATATTTATCCTAATTTTTTTTTAATTTTCCTGACATGAAGAATTGTATGGTGCATCAGCAAAAAACCGTACAGCACGTTTCTGGAGACGGAAGGCCCTAATTGAAAATACCTTTTTACGTCGCTGGAGTCTCCTTCCTGGTTTCCATCTGTTACTTTCTTGCTCGTATCTTTGAAAGTTTTCAAGTCAGGTAAGTCAATTTTCTTCTGTCTGTAGTCTGGATAAATGTATCGCCTTGGTAATTTATCTTGTTCGTGGAACTTGTGTATTTCTATAGTTTTTGTTGAATTTCAATTTGCCGGTTTTTAATTTGGTACGTATCCTATTTTGCACAGCTTCACTCTCAACCTTTTTATTTCAACAAACCCCTAGTTACCGTTTCTGTCTACACAATCTTTCAACACACTCGCGATCACTTCTGTTTTTTACGAACCACTTTTTATTAATTTTCCTTATAACTACTTATACTATTTACTTTCTTACACTTACACATCTATCATTTGATATTTTATACTAGTTTTTACATTTTTCTTTGGCTGATATTATTTTATTCCCATTTCTAACATGACTGATTAGACCTTTTTATTTCTCGTACCTCTTTGTTGAAATGTGCGTGTTTGCTTTTACTGTCTATTTTTTATATTATGGTTTTTCTTAAATTTTTTTTCAACTTCTTGTGTTTTTTCTGATTGGTTTCATGTTGTAGATGAATTTTATAGTTTGTGATCTTTAATAATTTTTTTTTTCAGAAAGAAACTGCTGATTCCGAACGAATTATCATGCTCGCAAACTGGTTTCGTTCTCTGAAGTTTCTATGTGAAATTTTTTAATGCTGAATTTGGAATGTTTGTTAAAATGAAATTATGGTGTTCTGCTGATGGGGTAAGGCATTTTAGATTAGAAGTATTACATCTGCTTGGGTTTTCTGGTGTATTTCAAGAATTTTGAACTAAGTTTGGATTATTCTAATTTCCTAGACTACATTTCATAACAATATATATTATTATACAGTGTGTCCATAAAGTACTCCCCCCCCCTTATTAACTTTTGAACGGATTGGAATTTTCGCATGAAATTTTTTTAGAAGGAATGGCAGTTCATAAGCTACTTTCTGACAACAAAAAAAATCGGCGTCGGGCCGCTATTTTGAAAGAATTTTTTTAATGGCATGGGGGTTTGAGTGATACCTCATTCGAAACGTCTTACAATTCTCTATACGTCCCAAAAATTTCAAACAAAAATATACATCCAAAACAAAATGGCGGTACATAATGTTATGTACGAATATTTTTGTTTAAAATTTTGTGTAGAGAATTGAAATTGAATTCAAACGATGTATCACTCGACCCCCATAGCATTTTAAAAAAAAAAATAAACCGACGTCATTTAAAAACAATATTATTTTTTTTGTTGTCAAAAAGAAGCTTATGAAGTACCATTGAACCAAAAAAAATTCAAAACAGAATTCCAATCCGTTCATAAGTTAACATGGGTGGGGTTACTCTAAGAGAGTTCTTGCATTATGTACCGCCATTTTGATTTGGAAACATATTTTTGTTTGAAATTCTGGGGACGTATAGAGCATTGTAAGACATTTCGAATAAGGTATCACTCGACCCCCCTCCATAACATTTGAAAAAAAAATTTTGTCGTCAGAAAGTAGCTTATGAACTGTCATTCCTCCAAAAAAAAATTTCATGCGAAAATTCTAATCCGTTCATAAGTAAATTAACAGGGGGGTTATTTTATGGACACACTGTATATAAACATATTTATCCTAAATTTTTTTAAATTTTCCTGACATGAAGAATTGTATGGCGCATCAGCTAAAAACCGTATAGCACGTTTCAGGAGACGGAAGGCCCTAATAAAGTGTGGGAAATTTCCCCATAAAATAACCCCATAACTGAAATGGGAGTGAAATAGTGCATGGTTTGATGATAATAAAGTAGGAAAGTTCACAGAACTTTTGAGACGTCGCAGCAGACACTGCTGGTTGGTTTTTTCGCTCAATACATCTATATGAGGCTGGTAACTCAGCCTTCATCAAGAGTCAAACCAAGCAATTTTACATGTTTAGATTCATTTATTCTTAGGTTTGATGAAATTGTAATCCGTTGTGTTTTCCCCTTATTGAGATTCAAATCATTTGCTGTGAACCACATGTTGGCATTCTCTTCATTCCTATCTGTCGTTTCGTTAAGAACAGATGACTGTTTGTTGGATTGATTTAATTTAGTATCATCCGCATAACACCCGCAGTGCACAGGAGATATAAAATGAAGAAGTCATTCAGGTAAATGATAAAAAGCAATGGCCCCGGCACACAGCCTGAGGTACACCGTAGTCGACATTTCTATATTTTGAAGACATGTCTACATAAATATATTATGGTACTCAAGCACACAATACAAGAGAAGAATGTAAATGCCTAGACAAAAGATTTCCAAATATAATAGTCCCTTGACATGGCCAGCAAGGTCGCCTGATATTGCAGTATTTGATACTTTTTTGAGAGTCGTCTTAAAAAACAGGTTTATAACCAACAAGAATCTGAGAATGTTGAGGATCTTAAAAAAAGCTTAATTGAACACTGTCAGTCGAGAAGTTGAGCATGTCTATGCATTCAGGAAAATGGCAATAACTTTGAACAGTTACTTCATTGTTTCCGGAGATTTATGGTTTGTATTATTATATAGTTGACAACGTTTTGATGAAGTTCATTAAAAAGTTTCATCACAGTATTCATCTTTTCTTAATTAAAAAAACATTTCGTCGGCTCAAGGTGTAAACCTGCTAACTTCAATTCATGACAATTTATTAATTGTTCTACAGGGTGTTCCTTAAAGACATGCTTATATTTGAGGGGGTGATTCTTTGACTTATTTTAAGGAAAAAACTTTCTATAAACGTATGTCCTAAAAGTCCTAACTTTTGAGATACAGAGTGATAAAATTTTGAAAAAAAAATCAGTTTTTTAATAATAACTGAGATAATATTGTAGACGTTTTTATAAAATTTGGTACATGTCTTCTATGCATCAAGGTGCATTTTTTAATACACAAACATTTTCATTTTCTCAACCAGTGGCGTCCGTACGGGTTTTGCATTGAAAATTTTTGGAGAAAAAAATACTACGCCACTGCTTTCTCCTGAAAAAAAATACTTTTGAGATCCTCATTCATTTTTGAGCAAATTTGATCTCTTGAGTTTTCTTTGTCCGCCGCATGGTTTTCGCTTAAAAAAATAAAAATCGTTTCATTTCAGGATCAATTCTTCAAAAATCTGATGCGGTGTGGAAATGTTTGTGCATCGACTGAAAGCAAATTGAGGGATCAGATTTGTTCCAAAATTAATGAGAATCCAAAAAAATGTGTAATTCTTGTCAGATGCTCGGTTCTTGTTTAAAATAATTAAATTGAAATTGCTTCATATCGCAGTAGGTACCTAACACTTTGTTGACAATAAATCGTCCGATAGTAATTTAGCTACCTCTTTATAATTGAAATTTCTTTTCACTTATAATCTCCGAAGTGCTTGAATTATTGCCGGAAATTTACTTTACACTTATTGGGAAAGCTACCTAGGTAGGTTTTTATCAGTGTAATTGACCGTTGATTGGTCGATTCTAAGAAATTGAAGTAATTTCATTGACTGTCAGAATAGGCGTGTATTAATCATAATAAATGCATACCTAAATGGATTTACGATATTAATTCAGCTACCTATCTGTAATTAATAGCATTTTGTTCTTCAAATCACTATAAATATTGTGTTTTCACTGGTTATGAATACCATTTTGTGTTTGAAAAAGCTATAGGAATAGCGAAGCGCACAATTATTTACTTGTTTTTTAAGTGTGTTATTGAAGCTATTTTGGTTGTCCGCCGTTTTTCTGAATATCGGTAAATATGGTGAATTACACGAATGCAGAAATGGCGGCAATGCATTACGTATATGGCCTCGCTGATGGTAATGCAACAGAAGCCAGACGCATTTATCAGGAAAGATATCCTAATCGTGCCTTACCAGATAGCCGTACCTTTTCAAATATTCATCGCCGACTTAGGGAAACTGGTAGTTTCAAGAAAGGTACTTCGGAAGGTAGACCTCTAAGCGTCAGAACTCTTGAAATTGAGGAAGCCGTTCTGCAAGAAATCGAAGAACATCCTGAGACGAGTACGAGGAAGATCGCTAGAACTCTGAATATTTGTCATCAAATTGTTTGGCGTATTTTGGTTGATTTTTTGTTATACCCATACCATATTTTACGAGTACAGGCATTACTCCCTACAGATTTTCCACAGCGTGTGAACTTCTGTCAGTGGTATCTTCAGAGTATTGCACTAAATCCGCAGTTTGAGTCACAAATTTTGTTCACAGACGAAGCAAATTTTTCTCGGAATGCTATTCAAAATTTCCATAACAATCATATGTGGGCAGAAGAAAACCCCCATACCATAACCGAAACCCATTTTCAACACCAATTTTCGGTTAATGTATGGGCAGGAATTATTGGTGATTATCTAATAGGCCCATTTTTTCTACCAGGACGCCTTGATGGTCGGTCTTATTTACACTTTCTCGGAGAAGAACTAAATGGGTTGCTTGAAGATGTACCAATTGCGTTAAGGAATCAAATAAGGTACATGCACGATGGAGCTCATTTCAGTGTAATTGTCCGAAACCATTTAAATACAGTTTATCATAATCGTTGGATAGGTCGCGGAGGACCTCAGCAATGGCCAGCAAGATCCCCTGATCTCAACAGTTTAGATTTCTTTTTATGGGGGCACCTTAAAACTCTAGTGTACAAAACTCCCGTTAATACTTTAGAAGATTTAAGAGAGCGAATAGTTGCCTCGTGTGAAACTATTCGAAATACGCCGGGAATATTTCAACGTGTGCGTAATTCCATGCGTAGACGGGCGGAAGCATGCCTATTAAGTGAAGGTGGCCAATTCCAACAATTTTTATAATCAGTGTTAGTATTGTCAAAAATTGATGAATTTGATCCGTTCATTTAAACTTACTTTTATAAAATAAAATAAAATTCGTTTTTGTACAAGCTGAAATCCATATTTTTTTGATTCTCATTCATTTTGGAACAAATCTGATCCCTTTATTTGCTTTAAGTCGATGCACAATAATTTCCACACACATGAGATTTTTGAGGAATTGATCCTGAAGTAAAACGATTTTTATTTTTTTAAGCGAAAACCATGCGGCGGACAAAGAAAACTCAAGAGATCAAATTTGCTCAAAAATTTTTTTTTTTCAGTAGAAAGCAGTGGCGTAGTATTTTTTTCTCAAAAAATATTCAATGCAAAACCCGTACGCACGCCACTGGTTGAGAAAATGAAAATGTTTGTGCATTAAAAAATTTACCTTGATGCATAGAAGACATGTACCAAATTTTATAAAAACGTCTACAATATTATCTCAGTTATTATTAAAAAACTGATTTTTTTTCAAAACTTTATCACCCTGTATCTCAAAAGTTAGGACTTTTAGGACATACATTTATAGAAAGTTTTTTCCTTAAAATAATTCAAAGAATCACCCCCTCAAATATTAGCATGTCTTTAAGGAACACCCTGTATATACCATGAAAAAAAGGAAAAACATTTTCATTGACTGAAAAACAGCTAAGTTATTAGTAAACAGATATTCAGTGATTCTTATTGATGCGTAAAACCATTCTATTGTATTCAGTATTAAATTTAATTCGCAGTTTTTTCCATCCCTTGAGAATTTTACTCAAATGGAGTTAGCAGGTTTACACTCTAAGCCGACGATTTGTAAGTGTTGACAAGTGTTTGACAGGTGTATTCAAATTCAAGACTACAAAGAAAACGCATACGAAAGTTCGAAAGGCAAAAAAGGGTATACTTTTTTTAACAGACCGAATTTCAACTGAAACTGTTTACTTTATAATAATATACATATATTATAACTCACCTTCTTTATCTTCGTCAGTCATCACTACTAATTTTGGTTTTTTAGTAGCTGCCATAGGTGGTATTTCATCTCCGTCTTTTTTTTGGCGAAAACGTCTGCCTTTGATATCCACCACATCTGTCCACGAAGCGTTTTTCTCTTTGTTTGGCTTTTCAGTAAAAGATACACATGTGGGGGATTTTTCAGTCTGTTTAACTGATATGTTCATCAGTTTTTTGCTTCTCACTGATCTCAAGGACATTTTTGGTGTGATATCATTAAGTTCAAAATCCTCTGTATATTCCTTATGATGTTTATTAGTTTCATTAGAATTGTTGGTAACAATTTCATTAGATTCAACAGACTTTGTTTCATCCTTCATATTACTAACTGCTTCATCAGAATCCTCCAACTCATCAGAAACATTCAATTTACCAAGAGTTACCTTGGTGTTCGTCTTGTCATCTTTGGAGTTTTCATTTTTCATTGTAATTTTTACAAATCCTTCATCATCTTTCGAAGTAATCAACGAATTTTCTGAATTAATTTCACTGTCAATACCTTTCATACCACATGCATATGCCACTTCTTCAATACAACGTTGTTCAACAATGGGAACTCTAACCAGAGAAACTTTCCCACTAATGATTGGACTTCTGATCCCTACCACATCAACTTTGCTTGAATCATCTGGAAACGCTTGAATATCATCATTTATTTGTACTGAAGAACCTTCTTCGCACTCCGACCTTTCACAACTATTTGAACAGTTTTCAATTATGCTTGAGCTTTTTGGGATTGAATCAATATCTTCTGTGCTGCTTTTTAACTCTCTGGTGTTTTCGGTTTCAAACTCATATCTTGCGAAGTTTTTTGATATGGAGAGTTCTCGAGGTTCTTCATTACCAATATGTTCAAATTTGTCAGATTTTGTTTGAATGATTTCTTTAAACCCCACAGAAGAAGATGAAGGAACCGAATTAATTTTTTTGGGCAACTCAATGGGAGTTTTCATGTTCAAATTTGAATAATCAATTAAACTGTTCAGCTTGTAAGACTTTTCAACACCTAATTCAAACACATTTGAAGTATTAGCAGGTGAGTTACAAGTATCATTGTCAATGTTAATATCAATGATTCCATTACTCATTGTATAAGAATCTTCACTCTTTTTTTTTACCGAGTCTCTTAACAAACCTAAACTATTAATACTGTCATTTTGGGAATCAGTGCAAGCCTTGTTCTTCTCATTTGTCGTAGCCATTTCCTCATTTCCAGTTTGGCAACTATAACCACTGCCTTCACCATAAAAATATAATATGTTTTCCTCTATCGCTCCACCAAAATCTGGACTGTCATTATTTTCCACACCATTTCCTTCCACATTTATTCTCATCAGAGGTTCTTCTATTGTCTGTTCCACTACAATTTTATTCATGTTGATTTTCAATAATTTTCCACAAGGATCAGTATCATCTTCAAATCTAGGTCTTTTCAAGCTAGTATCTATTAATTCACAAATGTTTTTAATCCTCAACTTGGCTTTTGGTTCTTCTTCAGTTTTAATAGAAACTCCCGCTTCGTTCTTTCCCTCATTCTTCATAAAACATGTTTTACTCATAGGATCGTCCAACTCAGAAACCTGATTAGGGGTATAATCGTTTTGTCCTGTATCAATATCAGACTTCTCGAACGAGTTTCTCTCTTCGCGTTCCACGTTGAATTTGTACTCCCCATTGCTCAACTTGTTTATCAGTGAAACCAAACCTTCTCTATCTCTAAAAAAAAATACAATGAAATGAAAAATGCGTATTATCAAACGCTGTTGAAGAAAAAGTAGGATATTTTTTTTCAAAAATTAATAATTTTCTTTGTACTTTATAGATAGGTTATCTCACAAAGAAGGGATTATCTAAACCTTTGCATGGTGTAATATAGATACGTTCTATGGCTAATTACTTCTGCAAAGTCAGAGTTATCACACTGTTAACTGTTATATTTTGCATTCATGTGTCAGTTTTAGGAGAAAACGCTCCCATAAGGTAACAATATTTAAAAAAATTGAAATTACAAAGTGGATACAAAACAAAGTAGGTAACATGTAAAATATATTTCAGTATCACAGTATAGATACTGAGAATCAAATATTGTATGAACAATATAGAACGACTAGATTGCATAATATGCAAGATAGTCCTTTAGTTGTAGAAACATTTTCTATTAAAAGGGTTTCACCTGATTTTCTGAAATTTTTCATTTAGTTTATGTCTCTGATTTGATTTCGTAAATGAGTATTTCTGCTTGCTTCTATAAATCAATAAATAAAATAAATCAAAGACTGCTTCTTGAAAGTTGAAGTGGGTGAATTGATATTTAATTTTTTTTCCCGATTTATCTGGAGGTAACGCATTTCTCCCTGTATTTGTGCATCGAGCAAGCTGTCTCAAAAATGAAAATTTCCTCAGGATTTTTTATTTGCGAAATTGGGCTTGCATGATTAATACCTTAAATGAGAAATAATTAATTTCAAAGCTTGTTTCTTGAGTGAAATGGGATTCGAGTTTCAGATTGTTTTGAATGTGTACGACAAAAAATTTGATTTCGAGCATGCTTTTGATTAGTTGAGAACTCCAAGGTACTTTTTCTAGCTTTATCTCAAAAGTGACAATTTTTTTTTCAATATTCAATGTTATCCTCACACATTTTGATAGGCCTATAGTTTTCAATTTCATTTTTTTGTCACCTTTAAAAATCGGCCTAACTTTTGCAATTTTAATTTTTTCTGGAATGATTCCTGATTTGAAAGATATAGATAGTAGCTTAGTTAATAAAGGAGTTAATTCTGATTTTACTGCCTCAACAAGTTTGACACTGTTATCAAATCCTGGAGCTTTCTTGTTGTCCAAACTATCAATCACGTCTTCGATTTCTTTTTCATCAACAGGTTTCAAGAACATTCTACCTTTTCAGTTTATCAATATCTGTTTTTTCAGTTCGCTTGTGAATTATTATCTTGGTTTTTGTTTTATTTTCTACAGTGATATCAGTAAGTATCAGTTTGTGATCACTAAGTCCGCTATTGATGATGGACATTTCAAAACTTAAATTAGAGTTAGTTACCACGTGGTCTATCAACGATAATTTATCATTTACTTCTCTTGTAGGTATTCTGCCATTTCCGAGTTTGAAATTGTAAGAATTGTACGTGTACCTCAATAATAATCTACTATAGTATTCATCATTATATCAATGTTCATATCACCAAAAAAGAAGCAATCTGTTCTAAAACTGTTCAAATTTTGTAGCTCCATGTCCATAAAGTCTATGAACATTTCCATATTTTGTTTTGGGGAATGATATAATCCGCATAGTATTGAAATCTTCCAATTTGACTGCACTAAATGAATTTTCTCTTACAATTTTCATGGTCTCAAATGTTATTTCATTATGAGTGAAGATTACGGAACCTCCTCCTCTTTGTTTTCTCGAAGAATAGGCAGCTCTAAAGTCGTTGAATTATAATAAGATTCTTCATCTACATGCATCCAAGTTTTGGTTATAATTATGATGTTTGCTTTTAATTTCAAGTTCACTTAGTTTATTTTTCATGGACCTAGCATTCAGATATACCGGGTGGCTACGGAAGTATTGCCTACGGAATATCTCAGTTATTGTATGAAGTAGGTTTGTGAAATTTGGAGCGTCGATATAATGACATAAGAGCTAGAATTTGAGCATATTGACATGTCGAAGTTAACTTCCGGTCTGACCGGAACTAACATCAACTTTCTTATTTTAAATGGAAACCCTATTTTTTTTTCTTTTCGCTTTATTCAGCATTTAATTCCCTTTCTAATGACATATCACAAGTTGGTATCTAACCAGAAACTAGATCAGAAAAAAATTATTATTGAAATTCACCGAGTAGGCCGTGGAAGCAAAATGAAAGCCAAAAATTGTAAAGTTGGCTATGGAAACCATACGTCACTTGATAACAGTTGCTACTACTGTGATATTTTATTTTCATTCGTCGGCGTTATGAAAAGCCGCCAAAAAAAATATTGGAAAAATTGGGAAAAAAACAATACTCTGTAGGTCCATAACTTAAATAGGAACATACAACTTTTTCTTGCCTGTACTATTCAGCATAACCATTCCTTTCTAATGATATAATAGAAAGTAATTTTTTGAAATGAAATACCAAAAAATCCATCGAGTAAGGATGCATATTTACTAACATTGGAATTTTTGTTATTCATAGTCCACAGTTTGTCTTTATATTTATAGTTTTTTTTTTATATAAATGGGACTTTCTTTTGAGTTTGCGGCATGATTTGTGTCATAACGAGTATCGTAATTATTATTTAATAATAGGAACTGGTAACATCCGTCCTCTTGTTGGCATTTCTTGAAGTCATGATCACCGCAACAATTTAAACAATATTTTGATTTTTACACAGTTACGTGGCAAATCTGAGACATTTTTTTTATTTTTATGTTTTTGAATATTCTACAGATATCTCATCCACTTTTCATTTGAGTGTCAACTACTTTCCAGTATGTTACTACAGAGAATTCTACATAAAATATTCATTTATTAAATCTTGTCAGCCTTGTATGAACTACCGTAAATTTATCGTTTTCATTAAGTTTCACGTTAGCTTTTCTGAGATATTCATTCATTTCCATTTAACTGTAATTTTCACTCAAACCTGTTATTACGAGTGATGGTGTCTTCAATTTGGCTTCTTCAATAATATAGTTGGTAGATAATTCCTCAATAGCAGTAGTTTTTAGGTTTAGTAATGAATTTGTTGCATTAATTATTTCCCCATCTTTTATTCTTCTAATTATTTCTATTCCCACATTAAGCTTCATAGGATTAATATTTTTTTTATATCTTGTTTTGTTTTTTACTGTCTTGTTTTATTTTAGGTTCGATTATCAGTCTTGGATGATTTTTCACTAGGGATTGGAGCTTTCTACAAGACATTTGCGTTTGAATTCTTATTTTTGTTTGAGGAATTTGGAATGGAATGAGCAATGCCACTATATTTCGATTTCGTCATGAATGTATAGCCTTTCCAAAAATAAGGGATCCGTATTCTGTATTTTATAATTTTTTTCATGATCTTTGTTAAAAAAAGCGAAAAATCAAATTATGACGTCATATGTAGTAAAACCACATTTGGCAACGTTGTATGCCGAAAAGATGTATTCCATCAGTTTTGACACCGTAATTCTTGCTCCGTGGTAGCTGATGAGTGACACACACGTGTCTATGTTCTTCATTCTGACAGCTGTCCAAATCAAAAGATTAATTATGTTATGCGCGTGCGCGAACGAACCCGACCGCAAATTCAGTAGGCACCGTTGCCATATTGACTTTGTGATCAAATGACGTCACATGTAGTAAAAATTGTTTATTGCATATAGTGAAGCATCGCCTGAAGAAAATAATTCAGTGGTGTCATTATTTTAATGTCTTCTAATTTTTTCAATTTCCAAAAAACCTTCATCAATCGTGGCATTCCCCATTCAGATTATCTATTGTCTCAAAAACGTTTTTATTAAGGGTTAGTTAGATCTCTTTTGATTTCAAACAGCAATTTAAGTATGGTGTTGTATTTTTCTTCTACTAGAAGAATTCTTTTCACAGCTTCGTCTAGATTGTAGGTGCTTGTGTTTTCTTGATATTCAAATTCTTGGCTAATTCCGTTCCTATTGCACTTGGTACAAATCTGTTTTCTTGAATTTTTGCAATTCATTTGCTTCCGCTTTAGTCATCTGGCTACAGTGGAAGCAGTACCATTTATCATATTTATTGCAATTTACCGAGTAAGATTTTTTGGTGAAACGTGTTGAACAAGATGTACAAGAGTTATTTTGTGAGATCTTTTCTTTGGACTCAATGGAAATTGTAGAAAGATTAGAAGTAGAAATCACTTGATGTGAAGATTTTTTGTCTTGACTTGATTTTCACCCCCGATATTAAAATTGTTGGATTTACCATTGAATTCGCCCAATTCACAAACCATGGAGTAGTCAAAATAAAAAAATATATTACTCCTTAGTATATTCAGGGTTTGAAACAGTCTACAAGCTATAAAAACACCAACTCCTCTTTAAATGTAGGGTAGTAGAGATATTGAAAATTATGAGTACCATTTCCAAATTTTGAAAAACGGACTCTGCAAGCTGAGCGGTGATGTGCTGCAAAATGCTTTAGATTTGCTTCAGCCAGAATTGTACCTCAATTAAATATAAGTCTAACCCTGGAATTCATCCATCTTGACTAAGAAATTTTCAGAGCTGCATTTTCTGATAGATCATGAATAAGAGTGTGACAAATTATGAACTTCGTAATAAAACTTATTATATGTTCACATGGAAATTTGCATACAAGGAAAAAGTATTGGAATCACGTAGCGGTCTCTATAATGTGTTTCGAGAGGCGAATCAAAAACTTTAGGTATGATCGCTCTCATTTGGATTCAATACAAACATTTTCGAGGAATGCCGTCGATTGCTCAACAAAAAGGATGATGGGAGTTCAAGCTCAGGTTCTCACATTCTTATACAAAACATAGTGCATTTTCTGAAAGTACATCGCCGAGTACTTCGCGAAATGAAATATCTCCAGTTATTTCATGTTTTGGTTGCGAAAATTCAGGATTCTTAGGGAAAGATTATCCCAAATGCAATACGAAATTTCAAAATAAGGAAATAAAATCTGAATCCTTTTCGCTGGAAACTGATGTTTTGTATTCCTAGAAGGCGACCCATATTTGATATTGAAATACTTGGTTCGAAAGGAACAGGATTCATTGATACTGATGCAAAGCACAGTTTTTACGCTCTATCAGGTATTAATGATAAAAAACGCACCTTTTCAGAAATCGCCAGATATGTGTCGCTCTTGCAGATGGTCAAAAAAACACAAGAGATGTTCTTCTTGCACAAGTGGATGTGATTTTGGCAAGTCGTGTCATTCCAACAACATTCATAATATTTCCGGATTCTTCCGATAATTCCGCTCTACTCGGTATGACTTTATAGAGGATGCCGCGATAATTTTGAACATCCCTCAACGGATTTGGTATTCTTTGAATGATCACGAAATGCACGATTTGCGCTTTGAAGATGGTCCGACTGACAAAACACTAAATCTGAATTCAATGAGTTCGTTGTTACTTCGGGAGGATGAGATCAACTCATTAACAGAAATTAAAAAAAATTAATATGTCGAACAAAAATGCGGATATCTTCGCTCCAGGGGGAGCCCCTACGAGTTTCGCAGAGCACCATATAGAAATAATTGATGCGCCTATATCGGTACCACCGTACAAAATGTCATCGCAGAATAGGGATATTTTGCGTATCGAGAATGAACAGGACCGTAATAAGAAATATGCTGATATTCCCATAAGAAAAAGAGGGAGGCTTCGTGAAGAAAACTTCATAAATAGGGATTGTCTCCGAGGACGTTTCGTCAATCCCTAGGGGGAGTCTGTAACAACTAATATATTCCTGGCACTACTCTGCTATAACATCTCGTTACAGAGAGTGCGATATGGAGGAAGTCGAGGATCATCTGTCTGCGTGACAACCAAGAAAACTATTTGTTGTATTTCTATATTATTTTGAATATTATTTCAAACCCATGTTCTAAAGTGATAGTTATAATGGATAAAGTTTATTCGTATTTCACCTTATTTTCAATATTGAAGTCTCACCCACCCCGTTTGATTAATTTATTAATCAGCATCGTTACAATCATACATTCTATGAATGATTTATAATGTTCATATTGTATTATAACAAAGTATGTGTTAACAGGGTATTCCACATTCGATGGCCTATTAGACGTTTCTGGAGAATGGAACGACAGATCATTTTAAAAATTTGTGGGCATGCTCTACCCGTCTAAAATATTTTCATCAATACAGTGTTGCCATTTGTATCAGAAAGTAGTAGCTACTTTGTTATTTCAACTGAAACACCCCATATATTATATAATTTTTGGAATCCTTGTAGAAGTCCTTACAACTTTCCCAGATAATTCCCTAACGATAATTCCTGTAACTGTTTTCGAGATAAAAATTATTTTGTCAAATTTTTGTGTAAAACCTGACCATTGAAAAATTTCATTATCGTCATAATTCAAATTTACAAAATATTGAAATTTAGGTCATAGCTGCATGAGGCCATTAGGTATTCTGTCGATAAACTGTATATCATTTTCATCCTACAGGGAGGCTCAGAAGTGACTTCTTTTCGGGAACTTATGAAAATTACTAAAACTCAGTTTTTTTCAAATGGAACACCCTGTATATTATATTATTTTCGAATTTAACCAACCAGTTTCAACAAGTTTTATCGACTATCTCTTACCGCTTATGAGATATAGATAACTTTATAATTTTTCTTCTTTTATTTTAACCCAGAAATAAAAATGTAGGGGAAGGGGATCTAATCAGTGAGTTCTATGCTCACTTCACGTGTACAATGTCAACTGATACCCTCAATTATGATATAAGTTTTCAGAATATCCAAATATTTTTGTAATTCAGTTTTCCTCATGAATGCATATTGAAAATTCATCAACCATAACTATACAATACACATTAAAACAAAATTTTTGTTAAATTCCCCTTTTCTCTAATGAAATGAGGGTTTTCTGAGGACCATAAATGATCAATCTGACAATTCAGGATTTCCCCAAGTGAGAATTTTGATTCATCTGTCCATATAATTTTTGTCAAGAAGTTGGGATCTTTGTATGTCCATGTTAGTAGCATTTCACAAAATTCTACAGGTTTCAGTTGATCATCTCTATGTAGAGCTTACTGACAAGTGTGAGTGAATTCCTTGACAATTCACCTCTAAACATACATTTTAATTGTTGTTATCAGATGGAGTAATTTGTTCGGATGAGATCGGTGGATGTGACGTTTTGGACCTTGGATTTGGCCACAGCGGTCACCAGATCTGACTCCCCCAGATTTTTATCTCTGTGGAAAATAAAAGAAAAGGTTTATAGAACACCTGTGAATACAAAACAGGAACCGGAAAACAGGGTTAGATGTGTTTTTGGAGAAATTGATCCGTTGAAAATCATAACCACGACTGATCATGTAATGACATCGATCGATCAATGTTCACAAGTGGAAGGTCAGCATTGCAAGCATCTGAGCTACTGAGTTTTTGTTTTTTTGAGTATCAAATATGTTATTATTGTGAAGTAAATTTTGTAATATCTCTTGTGTAGAATGAATATAATCAATTTACACGATGAAGAAAAACAAAATCATCTCCACAAATTTAATATAACCACCAAATGTTATTGATGTTGGAACGATAAAAGACTATCGATCAGTTCAATGGTTTCATAGTAGTATGTGTTTCGAACCTATATAGGTTCATCATCAACTAAGTTTAAAATTCTACAATAAAAAGAAGAACAGTGTAACTATCAGTAATCTGATACAATATGATATTACTTACATGGAGAGAAAATTATGTAGAACTTTTAATGAAATAAAATGAGTGTCACCACATGTTCCCACTAGGGGGATATGTGGGCACTAACAAGTAGAGTGTTTAGTAAAAATTAATTAAGTAAATAATAAGGGAAGCTGGGAGCCTGTATCCCAGTTTCCAAAATAAATGAAGGAGGCTTAGAGCCTATATCCCAGTAAATTTTAGGGCGTATTATCAGTAGAAAATTCGAAAGTTTTTTTTTTATAAAAAGTTAACGATTCAACGTGTGAAAATGGAATGTCATTAGTGAATTGAGAAGGGAGGATCATCTTTCAAGATAGCTCAACGTCAAAGTTAACATAGACAAATGACACGAGACACAAACACACAGAACACAGAAGGAGAAGAAAAAATCCAACATCGCAACTAGTAATCCGAGCAGATCGATCTCATGTTATATATCCATACCTATAACCTATTACAATGAAAATTATAAAACAAGTATGTGAAAATTATAGGTCCATGCGAACACGACAAAACAATAGGTTCGATCCACTCAGCGAAGAGAAACATCTATCGACCATTCATAGAAGGAGGACAGGATAGGATGAGTCTCCGGACACTCATCAATCGGCCTGTCTACTTCTGAGACGTGTGACGTTTTTCAATGGTCAGGTTTTAAAGAAAAATTTGACAAAATAATTTTTATCTCGAAAACCGTTATAGGAATTATCATTAGGGAATTACCTGGGAAAGTTGTAAGGACTTCTACAGGGATTCCAAAAATTATATAACATATGGGTAGCTACTACTTTCTGATACAAGTGGCAACACTGTATTGATGAAAATATTTTAGACGGGTAGAGCATGTTTGATTATCCATGCCCACAAATCTTTAAAATGATCTGTCGTTCCATTCTCCAGAAACATCTAATAGGCCATCGAATGTGGAATACCCTGTATACCTTGAGAATCGTTTGATATTGTGTCCTTGGGAGACTGAGGAATTTGGATATTTGGTTGCTGGCCGTGAATATTGTTTTTATCTCGTGTTTTCTCAAGATATTACTGATTTTGTCTGTCACACCTTTGATGTATGGTAGGAAAGCTTTGTGTGGCTGAATACTCTCTAGTGGATCATTCGTTTTTGGAGGACGGGTCAGTTGATGGTGGATAGACTTGTCGATTAGCAAATTGTTGTAACCATTTTGAAGTAAGGCTGATTTCAGTTTGTCCAGCTCTTGTGGTCTATTGTGGTTGTCGGTGAGCTGAATTGATCTGTATATCAGGGAGTTCAATACGGAGTTTGTTTGTGCTGGATGGTGATGAGAGTTTGTGTGTAGGTATCGGTTGGTGTGGGTCTGTTTCCTGTGTACTGTGTGGGTGAAAGAGTTATTGGATTTCGTGATGAGAACGTCCAGGAAAGCTAGGGAGTTGTTCATTTCGGTCTCCATTGTAAATTACATGTTGGGATGGATATCGTTTAGGAGATCTAAAAACGTGTTTAAGATTTCGTAACCATGAGGCCATATGACGAAAATGTCGTCAACGTATCTGAACCAGCAAGTAGGCTTGTGGTCAAATGCTTCTACAGCCCTGGTTTTGAAGTCTTCCATGAAAAGGTTTGCAAGGACTGGAGAAAGGGGGGAACCCATGGGAGCACCTTTCACTTGTTTGTAGTAAGTTCCTTGGAAGAGGAAGTACGTGTTGTTCATACAGTGGCTGATGAGGTCCAGGGTATCTTTTGGAATTCTGTGTTTAGTTTTAAGGATTTCTAGCGTGTCCGTTAGGGGAATGTTTGTGGAGAGGGAGACAACATCGAAGCTCACTAGGATATCGGTGTTCTGGATTCTATAGGATTTGAGAAGGTCTAAGAAGTCACTTCTTATCTGGCGCCAAAAAGGAATAAATCCGTCGACACGAGCTCCAAGGGAAGATAACCAGTCTGGGAGAGAAACCATATCAAGTGATTCTCAGGCCCGAGTTTTAATAAACCCCAAAATAGACATTAGTGCGACATCAAGAGGCGAGCGGTAAATAGAGCTTCTCCTAGAAACGGCTAAATTTCAAATTTTTACAGGAACCGATCGATGATTTTTCGACAACTCACTAGTTTCGAGAGGGTGACTTGAAAAGCCGAGTTTTCATTGGATAAGCCACCCTCTGACTGAGTTTAGGGAGGCCTAAAATACAAAAAGTAAATCGGGGATTGATATAGGGAGCGCGAAGAGAGAGAGAGTCAACTGGAGGTAGTGAGTTGATTTTCTGAAACGTTCGGAGTTTTGGGAACTTTATTTAAAAGTACGGTGTACTTCAGGGCTCTGACGCGAGGCGATTTTGGTGGATCAAATAATTTAGAGTTATTGTTCGGTGTTGATAATTTTTGGAAACGTTTTGAGTTCCTTTTCAATTTGTAGTAGTTGAAACAGTTCGTGTGAAAGTGATCTTTAAGGATTACAGGAAGAGTTCCAGTTTGGATAACTGGTGAGAGTATCTGAAATCTGTTGAACCATGTATAGTGCGTAGAAATTGGTAATAAACAATAAAAGGTGGCATTTGAGATACTGGTTATCTGTATCAAATAGCTAATTTGGGTCCCCTTTTGCACAGTAGGGTATATATCATATAGGGAGGAATAATTAAGTGGGCCTCTTAATACGTCCTCTTAAGTATAACAATTTTTTTAATTGACATATTTGTCTTATTCGAGGTAGTTAGGTGTTCAGGGAAATACTCTCATCATTTTAAACTTTTTTCAATAGTATTGTTTTGCCGAATTTAATATTTATTAAAGTGTTATTGAGTTTGAAATTTTTGTATGTCAGCTGTAATAAAGATAGTAGTGAACATAAACGATTTATAGATTGAGGAAAATCATTAATTGTTAATTTAAATATTTTCTGTCATACTTATCAATAATACTAGCTTGTTAGAAATTCGGCTCATTTCATTTACTTTACAACCCCCTCATACAAATCTACGCATTTGTGAAGCCGTAGTCGAACCAACACTAATCCTCCGAGATAGTGGTGAAAAACCAGTAGATTCAAAGAAAGTTAAGAGTGATTATTATCATTGTTATTGTAGAAAGCTACCCACTAATTTTAAACCCGTTTAATCAGAGCGGATTCTAAACTTCTTTCTGATCTGGTGGCAGCGAATTATCGCGCTACCACATTTAATTTAAAATAATCCCTCGGCTGGACGATCCCATATAGGGTGTTGTGTACTGTTCTGGTGCAGATATATTTAGGACAGAAAAGGGATCACACCAGCCTATAGATTATTACAGTATAAATACAACTTTTTGTGAATGTATGTGGAATTTGTGGCCGGTAGCTCGGATATTTAGGTTTCCGGTCGTGGAACTTCTGCTCTCATTGAACAGAGGTTCTAGACCACAGTAGGCGAGACTTTTTATCAAGTGCATCGGTTCCTTTAGGCGAGCACATGCCTTGTTGTAATCACGTGTGATGTGAATTGCCGAGATGCCAATCCCGAGGTTTCGTGCTTTCTTGGAGTGCGCATCGACCAACCGGGGTGGTGCTGTAGGTTTTCCTAGCGCGTCATTCTACCGTCCACTGCATAAGAAACAATATTAATAAATTAGGGTCATAAACTCATTCTATTTGCCATAAATAATAATAAAAGTGACAACTGGGCGCTATTAAATCATGATTCACCTATGCTGACGGTATAATTATAAGCTAAAAATCGAGATTTCATTGCTTAGGGGAACAGTTTAACGATATTTCACATGTACAAACGTGGAGGGTCAAGAACATATAAAAATCGGACATTCGAAGAACTTCAGTTGATCCAGAAGTGTGCCACGGTGTTCAAATGTTACGTTACCAGTATACTAGTGCAGTATGTAGTTTAATTGTTTGCGAGTACAGGTTCCTCGGAGTTCTAGGCCAGAGAGTTGCGAATCACTTCGTGAGTAAAACCGTAAGATGAAACTATTGTACTATTAAAGGTTTCCTAGAACAATCGTAAATGAAATGTATGAATAGATATAAGAAAATGCGTCAAACTATGTACCTTTTCGTAAAAATAGGCCAACTTGAAAATCATCTGATATCCTTTAGTTATTGTAAGAGCTGTCCTTTATTTAGGTAAATATGTATACCTGGAACCATGATGGGTACTGCTATCATTTATATCGAAATGAAGTATAGGAACTATATACAGTAAGAGTATAGAGTATTATAGGTATCATATAATTGTGTTATGTGTATTGGCTTGTTTAGGTTAATTAAGAGTTTAACTAATTGCCGTTTTTTCATGTCTTATATGTCCGATTAATGGAATACTGGTTTATTTGCCCGATTTCATAGCATGATAATGACTTGAAACATGTCCAGTACAGTACAGTACAGAGTAGGGCAAATTTTCACACCGCATCCAATGGTATATGCGAGTTACACCAGGATGGCATAGTGAATCATGCAGACTGTAAAGATTCCTAGATTTTTCGGTTTCAGTTGTTGAACATACTCTTGAAAACGTATCAGCCACTATGTTCTCTTTTCCTGGTCTATATACTATATCGTATCTTAGCAAAACAACTCGAGACGCCATCGCATGATTTTCTCATTTTTTATTTTTTCATGCTGTTTTATATCAAACATGAAAGCAACTGACTTCTGATCCGTAACTAGTCTAAAATGACGGCCAATGAGTAAATGCCTCCGTTTCCTCAATGCTTCCACTATGGCATAGGCCTCTTTTTCAATCGCAGAGTATCTTCGGTCACAATTTGAGAGTAATCTAGAAAGCTACTGGTTTGCCCTCTTGAGACAACTGAGCAGCAATAGCAAAATCCGAAGCATCAGTTTCCACTGTCATAACTTCATGATCATCAATTGAGGTAATTGCAGAACCAGCAATTTCAATTTTTAGTTTTTCGAAAGCAGATACAGATTCATCTAATATAGGAAATGTTCTACATTGAACTAATGGTTGAATTTTTTCCGATAATTTGAATATCTATTTGGAAAAATGTGAAAACATGCCTATTGCTCGACGTAAAGAACAAGCATCGTTTGGAATTGGGAGTTCCAGAAGAGGTTTCATTCGATCAGGATCTGGTTTGATTGTCCGTTTAGAGATGCTATAACCAAGAATATTGATGTGTTCCCTTGAAAATTTACATTTTTCCATGTTTAATGTCAGATTATATGTATTTTGCGACAACTGTCATGAAACGTTTCAAATTGTGACATCATCTAAATAAGCGAAAGTATCTTTCAAATTTTCTTCTTGGATGATCTAATTGATTGTTTCCTGGAAACAAGCCACTCTATTGGTAACCCCAAAAGGAATTCTTCTAAATTGGTATAATGTCACAAGCCTCAAATGCAGTGTATTTCTTCTCGTCGTCTCTTATCGGAATTAGATGATAAGCGCTGCGAAGATCTATTGTGTTGAAAACTTCGTATTTCGCTACTTCATTAACAATATTTCCTATTCTTGGTAATGGATAAGCAGTGAGAAGCGTAAATGTATTGATAGTTTGTCATGGAGATTGACTAGGCTCAATAATATTTTCAGATAGTAGTCTGCACTTCTTTAGCTATGAATTCATATTCAGCTGACGAGAACCGACGAGATTTACTGCAATCGGATGTTAAATTCGAAAATAAAGACGGTGGTTCTATAATTGATGAGGCCACACAACAAATGGTAAGAGAGGATCTTGGTCCACCAAAAACAACTTTAACTTCAGCCTGAAGATCCAACACATCATGATCAATGATCATATCGGCCCATAATTCTTCTAACACTAATAACTTAACATTTTCGTAAGAATGTTCCAAAATGTTGAGCTTCACTCTACATAATCCTTTCACTTTGGATGATAGTGATGTTGATGCCATAGCCACGCTTCGATTTTCAGGAAATACTTGTAACTTTCGGTTCTTAACAATTTTATTCGATATACAGGCCGTTTCTTTTATCATGTGGTAACATTGCTATATTCTAAACCGTAATAGATACAAAGACGATTAAATGGGAAAAAATTTAACTATTGTGATGAGCAGTACATTGGTCAGAGAAAATCTACGGGGACTCTCGCCCTTCCCTACTTATACAGGGAAACCTAAAAATGCTGTTTTCGGTTTTTTACGAATAGAATGGTTATTTCAGAAAATATAAAAAAATCAAAGAGGAAAGTTTTATTGTATTCAAAATGTACTAGAACTACGTAATGATAAATTTTTAATTAAACGTTTCGTGTCAACAACATTTTCAGTTTTCCCTGTATAAGTTGGGAAGGGCGAGAATCCCCGTAAATTTTCTATGACCAATTTACTGCTCACCACAATAGTTACCTTTTTTCCCATTTAATCGTCTTTGTATCTATTACGGTTTAGAATATAGCAATGTTACCACATCATAAAAGAAAGGGCCTGTATAACTGCCTGAACTACCTGTATCTATGAGAGCATCAGTTTCAATCCCATTAACATCAACTTGAACAATGGCTTTTGACAAACTACCAGGTGATGCGGCTCTGATAGTTGCTAGAATGGCAGTTGAAGTTTTCTTTGCAGGGTATTTGCGGGATCTACAAACTTTCATAAAATGGCCATTCTTACCACAACTAAAACAAGTGACGTCTTTTGCAGGACATAAATTACGAGTCTGTCAAGTCCACAAAAAAACACTTTGAAGCTAGAGCAGAGGCTATTGGAACTTCTGAATTTTCGTCACTTTGCTCATTAGTTTTTGTTACAGCACTGATCGTTCCAAAAGTCGAAGTATATGATTCTGAATGTTGTTGTGCATTCTCTAAAGTTCTAGCGTTATCTGATGCATCTTGAAGAGTGAGAGTTAAATTCTCCAGCAAACGTTGCCTGATAAGAGATGAGTTCAATTGTTGTTTCGTTATAGCGAGAGAATGATGGGCAAAAATTTCATTCTTGGGTTTGACATAAATTGCATTGAAAATGTTGATAGCTTCCTTAAATGTGACACATTCATTGATACTTTCGTAAACTGTAGGACAGATATAATTTATGAGAAGATTCAACTGGTTTTGATCTTCCTTAACATTAGCTGCTGCA
This sequence comes from Chrysolina americana, assembly GCA_958502065.1. Classification (NCBI taxonomy): domain Eukaryota; kingdom Metazoa; phylum Arthropoda; class Insecta; order Coleoptera; family Chrysomelidae; genus Chrysolina; species Chrysolina americana. Next base: position 29,324,450 of record OY293417.1, read on the forward strand.
ATGAAGTTCTTGAATGACTTATACCAATGAAGCCATTGCTGATTTGCGGTTCGCGTGCTTGGTTCTGTATGAATCCTTTCTGATCTGAGGGTCTTTCCATGATGTTATTTAACTATATATGTCGATTAAATTGAAATAATAAACCTTTACCAATTATAGGTTTTAATCGACATAAATCTCAACTACTGACACTGACAGTAAATACAATGATAAAGGAACATTTGAAATATACTGAGTATTATTATTTCATATCAGTCATTCAAATATAATCAGAACAAGCTGAACAAGAAAACTTTCAGTATTTCATTCATAGAAAATGAAATTAAACCTGTTCTACGAGAAACCCAACTTAATTCCAACTAATTTATGAACAAATATTTGAATTGTATGCTGTTTATGCAATTCCTATTTATATTAATAAAGTCTAAATTGGTATTTGGATTCAGTACACTTTATTTCAAATACGTTGAGTCTGGAGCAGCGCAATAGCGTGAAGTTTGCAAATTGCCTGGCTCTGGTAGCAATGGCCAAATTTCAAAAACTTTGTAGGTTATGGTAATAAATGTTTATTTGTTGGGAAAATGGACTTGGATCACTTTCGAAATGTATTTGACGATAGTTTCGGGTTTTATAATACAAATGGACTTTTAATAGTGCCCCAATTAATTTAGGTAGTTCTATGTACTATGACTTTGATTGCTCGGAACAATGTAATATTCACCAGAAACTTGTTTGTTACCCTTCCTAGTTGACTGTGCTTAATATATATGGTGATAATTTACATGGTTATAGATATTCCCTCCGATCAAATAACATAACCTAGATGAGTAACTCGCCGCATACGCATTAAGATTTGTGTGTAAGGGACATCTTTCCCCAACGGCAGTGTCGTGCGTTGTCAATAGAAATATTGAGGTTCAATAAAATAGAAATAATGGAAACCCAATATGGAATGGAAACCTGAAATTATGATGAAATAATCTCCACAGGATTTTGAGAACAGTCGATGTTCTAATTGACATATTTTTTCATAATTCATTCATTTTTCTCTTTTCCAATTTGGTTTCTCTTTCTCGATAGTTACGACACTGGTAGCTTCAAATGATTGTTCTGTCAAATATCAAATGCAGCGTTGTCGTACTGACAAGACTATATCTAATTTACAACGAAAAATCTCCGTTCGGCGATGGAAATACTATCGTTTTTACATGCTCCCAACAAGCTGCAATGAACGTTTCAATTGCCTTCTTATTGCTATATATTTCATCCAAGACAGTATTTTTGGTTTTTCGTTGGCAGGAATCTACCCGACAAATATCAAAATCTAACTGACGTGCTTATTGTATCCTTAAAAAATTGCGACATGGCAACAATGTCATGATTTGAGGGATAATATTATGAAAAGATGTTACCTTCAGTTCCATTTGAGTATTACTCATCTAGTTGTGTTACTTGATCGGAGGATATTCCAGTTCAGGTTAGGTATTTTGGCATGTTTTTATGCATTCTTTATGTGAATTTGTTTTCCAAGTCCTATAAATCTCATCTCACCGAAATCATACCAAATCAATATACAGGGTGAGTCAGAATAAGACCGACAAACTCCGACTACAGATTCCTCAGCTCATTTCGAGATGAAAAGTTCCTATCAAGGTATGTCCTAAAACGCATCCCCTCTGAGATACAGTGTATCAAAGGTACAAAAAAAATAGATTTAATTTTTTTCTTTCAAAATTCCCGAAGCAAAATATATCAAACTTGGTACACTAATCAAGGTTCATCAACGTGATAATTTGAAGTTAAAATTCTTAATTTTCGTTAACCAGTGGCGTAGTTACGTTGGTATGTGGAAATGTTTTCCTTTAAATTTTCTTTGGACAAGTGAATGGACAAGTGAGCGTTTGACATCAGTTAGGCTCATCGATACTCAACTTAAAAGTCATAACATTCCATGTACCTAAAAGTAAACGTTTCTGAGAAAATTGAGAAAAACTGAAGATATGTCTCGAGTAGCAAAATAATTTCATGTGCAAAAATCGCATAATGCTGAATTCTTACAACATATCGGAATATTTGTCAACCTCCTGAACATTTTTCAATATTGAAAGAATCGGAAACAAGTACAGGCATTGTTTAAAAATAAGGAGGATAGTTAGTCAATACCTGTGGAATTGGTATTGGAGCCAAACTCGAGTGCCATCTAGCGTAATTATTTGCTAAAGCAAATATGTGACGTCATTTTAGTGCGGTACTGATGCGCCCACTATAAGAAATGTTGACATTGAGAGGAACTACAAAAATATTGTAGAAGGTTTCTACACGTAAACAAAACACTTCCTAAAGTTTCCTTCTTTGCAACTTCAACACATCTTCATACATGTTTATACCATTTATTTTAAGGCAGTGGAAGCAGAGTTGGACTTGCCTAATGATCATGAAGGAGTTTTGAGAGCTATTTTTTATTGGATATTATTCAGTCGAGCAAATTGTCTCTGTTAATTATTGTAAGTACAGTACATTTCAGGATTGAGTGACTATTTTTGTACTTACACAGTTCTTTTTGCAAAAGAACCTTAACACGGATACGTTACACACAAACCTAACCTGGGCAAGATAACCTGGCCATCAAATATCACTAGCTTCTTCAGTGGGTTCAGCGATGTCTTGTACTGTCTCTGGGATATATTGTAAAATATTAGTAGTTTACACAGGGGCACAGGGTACTGCGATGTAGCCAAGTACATCTTTGAAGAAATCGCGCTGGTAATATAAAGGATTGGAATTCACAGATTCGCATAACGCAAGCAAAGTATCTTTTGTAAATATGCTTCTGAATGAGTTTACTGCAAATGTATCATCATTCAGGCACGGATCCAAAGAAGAGTCACTCATGAGAGATTTTAATAATTTTTTTAATAATGTAACGATTTCGAGACTGACCCCGAGACTGGCCCTGATCATCTAATTAATGCACACTCGACAAGTTAACAAGTTCTCCTCTCGCAAACACATAAGTCAAACGTAGAAAAGACGCGAACTTCCCAAGGAATGAACGCGAAGGTTCGAAGGACATCTAAGAAGTGCGGGTATATATAGGCGCTCAGCGGCAGAGGGTAGTCAGATATAGTCACAGAGAGTAACAAATATAGTTCCAGAGTTCGTGGATGAGAGTGACAGTAAAGATAAATAAAAATAGTGACTGTGATATAAATTATTGTTTAAGACGTATGTAAATAAATTAAAAAAATTAGTTTAGTGCAGTTTTACTACATTTGGTGTCAGAAGTGAAATGTTTAAAATAGAGTAATGAACTGTTCGTCGTGTTAAAAACTGATAGACATTTATCGCGCCTAATAGACTAGTGACCCGTTGAACATTTGAGTGTGGACAGACAGTATTGCGCGTCCCGGGAAATAAACTGAAAACTTATTGTGTGAAATAAATAATAGACTGATATCTCGGTTAACCCTTTCGCTGCGGATCGGCACGGTGAGTAACTCGTCCGGAGCTGCACTTATTTTTTTAGTAAAAATCAAATTTTTATTATCAATATTTCAGTATTTGCTGAAGTTTGACAAATATTAACACGATGTTAGTATTTTTTTCCCCGACATACATACGTGCCAGCAGCACTCAGCATCCAATTTGTTGCCCAGTGCGCCCTGGCACACATGTGTGTCGTATACATATATTTGTTTATTTTTGATAAAACAGGAAATAAGATCCGAAATTTAAAATAAACGGAACGTCATATTGTTATAAAAGCTATAAGAAACAAAATTTAATATTTTATCGGGTCTTCACAACACGCTTCCAACGATAACACACCTCTCTGTAAGGCTGCTAGCGACGTACTGGCCATTTGTTTAGACGTAGACCCAGGGCATACATGAGTGACAGTCGCACCGCGCGCAGAGTCGCTGCGTCGCGCATGTGCTCCAGGCGCACTGAAAGGGTTAAAGACAATAAAAGACAAAATGTTTCCGAGGAGAGTTCACCTAGTTGACCTTAAAGTAAGTGAACTGAAGCAAGAATTAGAGAAACGTGAATTAGAAACAACTGGAAAGAAGGCCGTACTCCAGAAAAGACTTTCAGATGGACTGATTGAAAAGGAAACGTTTTTATTCGAAGTTTCAGGAATCGACTTGAGTTCGATTATGAATAAACTCGAAGAAACAACTAAGTCCCTGAAAGACGAACTCCAACAAAATTCGGTGAGTCTGGAGAATAATAAGAGCCTGGAAGAAAAATTTCTAGAAAGTTCTGTCAGCTTGAAAGAAGAACTTCTCGAAAATCCAAATAGTATGAAAGAGGAACTCCAAGAGAAATTTCTATAAAATTCCAATAGACTAAAGGAGGAACTCCAAGATAAATTTTTAGAAAATTCGAATACTCTGAAAGAGAAACTTCTAGAAAAATCAATGAATTTGAGAGAAGAACTTCTAGAAAATTCGAAAAATCTAGAAGAGAAGCTTCAAGAAAATTCGCAAAATCAAGAAATGAAGCTTCTAGAAAACTCTGAAGGCTTGAAAAGAGAACTTTGTGGTGTGGCGAATCGGTTGGAAGAAAGAATGAGAACTTTCGAGACAGAAATGGAAAAATTGAAAGAAAACCAAGTCAAAGACGACAGGGAGAAAGAAATTTAAAAAATCAAGGGAACGCTAAAAGGCGGAATCGATACAGAAATCGGAAGAATAAAAGAAAAATTCAGTTAATTGGAAAAGCGAATGGATTCTGCGCACACCCCAGAAACTTACAACAAAAACCCAATGCTGGACCTGAGTATGAACTTGGAGGAAGTTCAGAAAGACATCAAAAATTTCAAGATTACCTGGAATACTCGAATTGAAACCGCCTCAGTTCGACGGAAATACTCCAAGGGCAAACTACCGTTGACAATTCGAAGCTGCTGCCAAAGTAAATGGATGGAATGTTGGGGAAAAAGCTTTAGCATTGACACTGGCATTGCTTGCGATGCCACAAACATTTTACAAACCCTCACCACCCAACAACAGGAGAACTATGAACAGCTGATTAAACATCTAGAAGTACGGTATGGTAAGGCCCACCTAGAACACGTGTACCATTCACAGCGTAAGAATCGATGCCAGAAATCAAGCGAATCCTTGCAAGAATGTGAAGCCGATATTGCACGCTTGGGTCGTCTTGCGTACCCAGCTACACCAGAAAATGTAATGGAGCGACTAGCAGTTCAGGCCTTTTTGGATGGGCTTCGTGATCAAGAAACGAGGCAAGCATTGACTAAGCTCGTCCTACACATCTCGTAGATGCATTGGACCGCGCTCTGGAATTCGAAGCAGCAAAGCAATCCTGCAAAAGCCAGAGTAGAGTCCGGATGATTGAGGAAGATCCACAGGAGCCCGCTAATATCGAGGCTGTCATGCGAAAGGTGATGAAGGAAGTAATGCCTGAGAGAAGACTAATACGATGCCGAAATTGTAGAAAAATTGGGAATGTGCGTAGCAAATGCCCAAAATTCAAAGAAGCGAGACACAGGAAAATTAAAGAAGGTCGTCGACCTGTATCCAGCAAGCCCCAAATAACAACGCATAGGTCGCTGTCCTTCAACGGCAGAACAAAGGTGTTTTTGTAGACGGTTTCAACAACGAGCCTTGCACCGTGCTGCTTGATACAGGTGCGACTAGGACAATCCTTGGGCCTACTTTTGCCAAAACACCGGCAAAAATTGAATCATCGAATTGGAAGCTAAGCACAGCAACAGGAGAGCCGGCAACTGTGTGTAATGTCGAGGATCATGCAATCATAGGGATGGACATCATGAACTCCAGAGGGTTCGAGTTGAATTTCAGAGACGGCGTCCTACGCATGAATGGAGAAGAGTTGGTGCTTCACGGAAGAAGTGAAGAAATGATTCGTGTTCTGCTGGCTGAAGATGTGAGCGTACCAGAGAGGGCTGAAACCATTTTGGAGGCTCGCCTGGATGGAGGAGCGAGCAGCGGAAACGTGGTGATGTTCGAGCCCAAGCTCCATGATGAGAAAATTGGACGAGGAATTGCACTAGGGAAGACCTTGTTGCGTGTTTACGTGGGACCGTTACCCAGCCAAAAGCCTGCCAGCAGAATTAGAGAAATTGATCGCCATCTCGTCCAAGGACATGGGACCCGCACAACAGCCCAAACTGAAAGAATTAGTAAGGCAGTATCAGGACATCTTAGATACCGGAGTGGACAGAGGTGGTAGAACAGAGGTGGATCAGCATAAAATCGACACTGGGAATGCTCGATCCGACAATCAGCTAGAGGACTTCCCCATGCCAAGAAAGAAGAGGCTGACAAAATAGTCAGTGATATGGAGAAAGACGGAGTCATCGAACAACGTGACGAAAAAGGACAGCTACCCTCTCCCAAGGATAGACGGCACCCTAGACACGTTAGCTGGTTCTACGATTTTCTCGACCCTACACCTGAACACTGGCAGATAAAACTGGCCCAAAAAGATCGAGAAAAGACAGCTTTCACCATCGGTTCAGGTTTGTGGCAGTTCACAGTTATACCATTCGGTCTCTGCAATACTCCAGCCACTTTCGAAATATTGAAGGAGACGGATTCGAAAGGACCATCATGGAAGCCCTGTCTGGTGTATCTCGACGACATTATTGAGGTTGGCAGATCTTTCCGAGGACCACGGGAAAAACTTAGAGGAGGTATTCCAACGTCTATGAACCTCCGGATTGAAATTGAGCCCCAAGAACTGTCATCTGTTCCAAATAGAAGTACGATATCTTGGCCACGTTGTTTCTGGGAAAGGAGTGGCGGTAGACGAGCAGAAGATCAAAGCTGCTAAGAAATGGCCTGTTCCGAAAGACATACACCAGCTTCGAAGTTTTCTTGGCCTGTGCACTTACTATCGCCGATACGTGCTGGGATTTGCTAACATCGCTAAACCACTGACTAGGCTCACGGAAGGACTAATAAAGTTCCAGTGGTCTGAAGAATGCCAAGACTCACTCAGGAAGCTGAAAGGAGCATTGATCAACGCACCAATTCTGAGCTACCCCCTTCCGGACGGGAAATTCATTTTGAACACGGAAGCAAGCAATGTGGGACTTGGAGCTGTCCTGTCTCAGATCCAAGAAGGACAGGAGAAGGTCGTCGGATATTTCAGCAAGACCCTCAGTAAACCGGAGCGAAATTACTGTGTCACCAGGCGGGAACTGTTGGCTGTTGTCAAGGGAGTTGAGCACTTCTACAAGTACGTGTATGGACGAAGATTCCTACTGAGAACTGACGATGCAGCTCTCAAATGGCTCCTACAGTTGAAGAATCCCGAGGGTCAAGTGGCACGCTGGATTGAGAGGAATTCGACTTTGAGATCGAACATCGAGCGAGGACCAGCCATAAGAATGCGGATGCCCTATCGCGAAGACCATGCCCAGAAGACTGTTCGCAGTGTCGACGAGCAGAGGAGAAGGAGTCGAGACTCTGCAGAACTACGGCGATGGATGATAACTTTAATGATAACAAGATCCAGAAAGACCAAGAAAAAAAGGATAATCAAAGACCGTCGTGGCAAAAAATAGCCAGTTGTTCTCCAGATGTTAAATCTTACTGGGCCCAATGGAACTCCCTCATCCTGGACAATGGAGTTCTGAAGCGTGGATTGCTACCGACTTTTGTATGATCCTATTTACGTGCGGCGTCCATGAAAGTTTGCAGTCCAAGACCACCCCCAGGTATTTGATTTGTTGAACTAGCTCCAGCTCTTTGCCAAACATGGTGGGTGGCCTGAACCCGTCTTTATTCCTGCGTTTGGTGAACAGGATCATCTCTGTTTTTGTCGGATTCACTGAGAGTTCTGCCTCGCCGCACCATCTTTCGATTATTCTGCAGGCTACCTTCATGCGGTCGCAGACGACTCCGATGAATCGTCCGCTGACAGGACAACTCCGTCGTCCGCGTATGCTTGTGCCTCTAAGCCTTCGTCTGCGAGTTTGCCCAGGAGTTCCTCCATTAACAGCATTAAATCGATCATTCAGTCAGTAAGACTTGAAACTGAAAAGCTAAAGTAACAAAGCTAGTACATTTACTGGGGCACATTCAAGTCAATAATTGCTTCAATAAATATTAGTAACATAGTGGATATTCAGGTGGATGTACCATCAAAAACAAAACAAGTGAGGGAACTCCTCAAATTAAAAAAAATCGTTGGCATTTTAAAGCAATTATAGTGTCTTGTTTGTTTTTTCTTATTGTAAAACCTACTGATAGGAAAGGACTTTAGTTATCTTCTTTCTTTATCTAATGTTACATAGTCAAAAAACACTTTTTGCCAAATAAACATAAAATAATATCCTATTTTCTTTTTTTATTGTAATAAGAACTTGAACAGAAACTACTCAATATAACCAAACATGTGACGATACAGTCGTAGTGTCAGCAATGTATTACAATCAATTATTTTTAGAAAAACAGGAGAAAACAAGGTTTCGTACAGCTACAATTACATTTTCATGACGGTATTTGAAATTGTCAATGTAGTAGACTTGGCCTCGAAAGTAGATGAAGAAGAAAATACCGGAAATCATGTACATGTGATTTTACTTGAAAGCTCAATGCATGTAATTGTAATAGTGATAAACATTTAATATTACTATAGTCATTAATGCATTCAACTTTCAAATGAACTCGAGGGTATGGTGAAAGTATTGCATGTTCGATCAGTTTGTGTCATCAAACTTTTCTTTTTTGATTCAAGCTTTTCTGCACTTCCAACTTCCATGGTCTAAAAGAAAAAAAGAAAATCAACTGCCTGCAATTTTTATTTATTATGTGAATAAAAACTACAGAGAATTGATTTTCTTTGTTTATTTTAGACAATGGAAGTCCAGAAATACCTAACTTAGAGTGAAACATTGTCAATCACTTTCAAACAAACTTTTACATTTTTCGAGGCATTGTTACATAAACAACCGACGATTTAAAATATCGTCATTTATAATCAATACACTTTTCAACTATTTATGTTGAAGAATTGACAATTTAACATTTTTATAGCTTTTTCTTGTTGTTAATAAGCTAGACATTTCTTTACAAGACTTGTAAACTTGAGTTCGTAACAGCAAATTTAACTTGTATCCTTTATGTTCACTACAGGGGGAGTTGGTTTGGAACCACTCTGGCGCAGATTTTAGAAGTTGACTCTCAACCTTCTTTTTCACATTGAAAATAATATTTCTCTCAAAGTACAATATTTTTTGTAAAAACATTCATGGAAATGAACGTGATTTTTTTTAATAGCTCTGTGGGAGTTTTCAATCCACTCTCGTATTTTAGTTCATAGTTTTTATAAAATGTCAATGGCTCGTCACTGTTATCCAAATCTTCTGAGGATTCTAAACTACATTTACAACTATCACATTTTATATTTAACCAAACATTTTTTTATTAAATATCCTGCAAAATACACAACTCCACATTGTTCCAAACTTGTGACACGATCATAATGAACTGATGAAATGGTTGATGAATTCTGTGAAGAATCAGTTTCCATTTCCGAAGAAGACCCTTCCTCAATATTGAGAAATTTTCAAAATATAGTCATCCTCATCAGATCTACTTCCGGCATTGGCACTCATAGGTGGCCTCATCATATTTGTAACAATGTTGATTTTGAAAGCCGATCTGAATGATCTGATAGTGGGGTTCTGATTATATCCACCTTTTTGCCTATAGACAGAAAACTGGTTTTCCAAAGGATCTTGAATGAGTCTTCGAGTAAAAAGATATTTATAACCTTTTTTTGTTCCTCTGAAAATAATTCAACTGCATTGATGGTTCCAAAAAAACCATCAAAGCTATTAGACCTGGTCAATTTTCCTTTGAGACCCACCTTTTGGAGGTCTTTCAATAATTCATACCCTGCATTAATAGCTGATAATACTTCGGAATTATTATCACATAGTACACGATTACAAGGCTTTATACTATGTAGGCGTGTACAATTCAGAGCGTCAAACATTGTATGAATGAAATGGGCTGTGCATATACACTATGACTTAACAACTGAGCAGCCCATTTAACACTCATCTTTTCAAACGAATTTGAATTTAAATGTTTGTCAGTAATTTTCAATAATAACCTTCCTGTTTTGTTTCTTCTATCTAAATCATACAACTTTCATATATCAGAAAAACGTATATACTTCCCATTTAGTAAGAAGTCATTATCCAAGAAATTATTTCTTATGCATTTGAGGAGGTGAGAAACATCATAAAAAGCGAAATACTTTTTTTCATTCAGAAAAAAATAAGGATTTTTTATATCCACCCCACGACGTTTGAAGACTTTTTGGTTAGTTGATGACGAGTCACATCTATGCCTATTGGTTCCAATTTTGATTCATCGAGTTTTTCCAATCATTTTGTTACAAAAGAGAATAATGAATCATCAGTAACTCCATCGTCCGAAACAAAATAGGTAATTGGAATTTTTCATTTGCTATAAACCATCCTGATGGTTTGGACATCTAGGGCCTGATTCGCAGGGCTAGATCTTCTTCCAAATTCTCCAAGATCCTCAAATCCTTCAATTATGTATGTTTTTCTGTTGTATTCAACATGTCTTTTGATGGCCATTTCGTCAAACATCATAATGCACTTTCTTTCCCATGGCAGCATTGTATCTGCCTTCAGAGTAAGTTGTGCAAAATTTTTTTTGTTGAAACCCAGGCTTGCAATTGAAATTGCCAATCCAGTTTTAGTACGTCGATACTGCTGGTGAAAGGTAATACCTTTCTGTCGTAAATATCTATAAGTTTTAGGTCCTTTATAGAATAATGCAAGGGCAGTTCTTTTTTCAGATGGCAACCATGCATACTCACCAGAGATTTATTGAAATCTGTTCGATGGTCTCCTCCATACATCAACTGATCAGAAAGTTGGGCTTTCTTAACCTTTCGTTTAGCGGACTTCAATTGGGTATCAAGGTTGTTAATTTATTTTCTAGCAGTTTTCAATTGTTCTTTCAATTGCTTTCTTCTCCTGGTGGAAGTTTCCTCTTTTTAACTCGCACAGAAAACGATGGAAGATTCTGAATTTCAGTCAGCCAAATTTTATCTTCACTTTCACTCTCAGAACTGTCCAATCGCGGGTAGACATTGCTGCTACAGGAAGGTTGAGCAAGTGCATATGTGGTGGAGACTGAGGAAACATCAAATTGTGGAACATCATCAATGACGTTTTCCTTATCCTCGGATGACTCAGTTGAATCATCTTCGTTGGTATACTTTAGTGGAACAGCTCGAGGAGGTAATAATCTTGATTCTATTACCAGACCAGCGAAATGTCTACTACATAAATACTTTTTCCTTAGTGATTTTGGACTCAGGTCAGCTAAGGCGCCATTACCTGGAATTAAAAAATGAAAATTTGATAAAAAAATTAATTATCAGACATTCATTAAGACTAACTGTAATATAAACCCGCTGCTTTGTAGTACCTTTTGCGTCATTGAAAGAATATAAATAATAAAGACATGTTGCCCTATTCCGTTGGTCTGGTAATTTATACTGGAGTCCGGTTGCAAACAAAATTTAGGTATGTAAGTATAAGCAAAAATAGGTAAATGTTGTTAATGACGTTTGTGATTTTTTATAAAATTGTTGTAAATATAAGAATATATCCCTATTCAATCAAATTATACTTGAAGGAAAATGGTCTTTCCCAATGATAATTTTCAAATGCCTCGATCAAATGAACATGAAAAATTAGGTACTTACCAGAGTGTAAAATCCATTTTTGGCATCTGGGCATATTTTCTACTGGAAATCTGTACATTCTCAATGAAGAGTCCAATCTCTTGGTTAGCCCACAGTTGAAATACGAGCACTTATTTCCAGACATATCTGAAATGCAGAATCAATGTATAGAAAACCGAATCATTATACGTAGGGGAAAAAAGCGGAATAAATGCGAATTATTAATCCTAGCTTAAGAAGATTCCGCGAATAAAAAAACTGGCAAACCTATATAGAAGCATTTCAAATACAATAATGAAAAATAAAACGACTACCTACTCGTCCAGGGATATTTAAAAGAAATAACCTTACTTGGGAAAACAAATCCACTCGTCAGAGATTGTATTTTTATATTTTCATAGACAAGAGTTATATGCATTTTTTTTTACTATAAAACAAAACCCAACGCGTCGGCCTGATGAAAAAACGCCGGTGCAATCGTTACATGATAAGCATTTATGTCTTTTCTTTCGTTTCTTTTTTTGTAAACAATACCTATTCCTAAAATAAATGGGACTGCCAAAAATCTTTTGGAATTTGCTAAAAGCACAAACTACCAACACTACCGCATAAATAAAACTGGTTGTGATCTGTGGATTCGCCCTATTCACCGAAGAGGCATCATAATGTCGATAATTTATAATCATATTATAATTAATTCATTGATTTATGATGCGAAATTCATTATTATAAATGAATGCATGGGATCATAGACTCGCTTTTTACAGTTCTTACACTCACCTTATGAAATTCTTGTTGTACAGTTATATTTAAAACACTTTACAAAATCCAAAACACAATACGACACAACAGAATAAATACTAACACATCCACTGAATCCACTAACAAATAAATCACCACGCCCCAAATATAACTACCTACTTCACAGTCTGACCCTAATTATAGCGGATACGGTCCATAAAACATCAGAAAAAATAATTTCTTGAATTGAACCATATTTTTTATTTTATTGCAGTCATTGGTGCCACCTTTCTACTCTATTTACAATTCATCACATGATCCGCCATCTACTTTACGGAAATTCAACGTGACTGCCAAATTACGTATTCTGCCATGCAAGTTGCGACATGACTTGGATGCGAACACCACTGACGCCATCCATAAGTTTGACCAACTATCCCCCTTATATTTAAACAATGGTACAGGTGAGTCATTCATTCATCATATTATTTGATGAAATTGATGTCGTGTAATCACTGAGTTAGGTCTCATTCTCAATCACCCATACTATATTTCCGATTCACCCAACATTGAAAAATGTTGAGGAGATTGACAAATATTCCAATATGATGTGAGAAATTGGTGTTGAGATTATTTTACAGAGGAAATTATTTTGCTACTTCATTTTTTCCCAATTTTCTCAGAAACCTTTACTTGTAGGTACATGGAATGTTAAGACTTTTGAGTTGAGTATCGATGAACCTAACTGATGTCAAACGCTCACTTGTTATTCACTTGTCCAAAGAAAATATGAAGGAAAATATTTCCACATACCAACGTAACTATGCCACTGGTTTACGAAAATTAAAAATTATAACTTCCAATTATCACGTTGATAAACCTTGATTAGTGTACCGAGTTTGGTATATTTTGCTTCAGTAATTTTGGAGGAAAAAAAAATAAATATAATTTTTTTTCGTACTTTCGACACCCCGTATCTCAGAGGGGATGCATGTTAGGACATACCTTGACAGGAACTTTCCATATCGAAATGAGCCGAGGAATCTGTAGTCGAATTTTGTCGGTCTTATTCTGACTCACCCTATGTAGCTATTATTTTATTTGAACTGATTTTGGGTTCAGTGAATTCATATAGGTTTGATTTTATTTTATTATGTCTCAAGGTTTTGGTTTCATCATCATAATACTTTTTGATTTTATGTGCTTTACTGTTGATGTATTAATGTCTGTAATTCTTTTGTTGCACACCTTGTGAGAAAATTTGATGATTTGATGGTTTGGACAATGGTATAGTCACATTCAATGGAAATGAGGAAAAACATTTGCATTATACTTGAAATTTTTCATGACATATTTTTCTTATTTCATTGGGTACTATCTACATGAAAATTCGGAATACATGATTGAATACTCTTTAGAAAAATTATATAAGGACCAATTGTTTAATAAATCCTCATTAATTTATGTTTAGGTAGTTCGCGAAATGGGAAAAGCAATTTGAACAAACTACCACATCATGGCACTACACATGAGGTCAACGACTTCAAGCAGCAACAGGAGCAACAATAAGGCAAATACCTATTGTCTGATCATTCTTATAATTTAGGAGTGTCGCGGAGTGATAGTTTATGACTGTAGCAATCATAATAAGAATATTATGTCGGTATCGATAAGGGATGTTGCACAATGCTCAACACCGGAATTGGAATACTCTATTATTAGGACTCAGCTTAAAGTGATTTATAAGATGTCCGGATCATAGATTTAGTTTTATGAGTATTTAATTTAAGTTTGTTCATATTTAAGTAATGCGTAATCTTTTGTAATTGGCTTCTGTGGTTTTGCCATATAGCGCTTAGATTCTTTGCCAAATTTCACCAACAGTTTTACAAGCGATCAAATGCGTTACTACCTGCGCTTGCGCTGAAGTCATAATGAGATTTTGAGCTGCTTTTCGAAAAACTATTTCAATCCAATATTTTTATTTTTCTAGCTGGTGATATTTTTTTTATGTCTGGAAACGAAGTACGTTACTTTACCGATGTTTTGGAATCATTCAGATTATTTTCAAAAAATTCCTGTAATACCAGAATATCTGCTACATGTGCCAATATTCTAGATCAAGTATACTCAAACTTTGATGAATGTGAGGGTATTGTTGACATAAAACTGAATCAGATCATCACAATTTTCTAGTAAAATTCAATTTATTTTCTCAAACAACTGTTAATATGCTAGGAATATAAGTAAAAATAATATTAATGAGTTGATATCACATTTATCTGAAGAAACTTGGACGGATGTTTATGAAGCCTCTGATAAAAATACTGAATTTGAGATATTTCATGGTATTTCAATTTATTACTTCAATATTAGTTGCCCTATAAAATCAAAAAAAGCAATAAAAAAGGACAAAAACTGTGTTTGTAATGAATTGAAAAATTCATCTAGCAATCTAAGAGATTTCTTTGATTTGAAATGTAAATATCCACAACTTGAAGCAACGTATCTGAAAGCAAAGTCTTCACATAAAAGGCTTGTTGAAAATATAAAGTAACTATTATTACAGTAAAATAAATAATTCCTCCAATAAAAATAAAACAGTTTGGGGTGTTATAATTGAACTCAGAGGAAAACAAAACATTGAGAAAGCTATCACCTTAAATATTGATAACACAACAGTAAATGATCCACAGTTAATTGCTAATAAATTTAATGAATACTTCATAAATTCCCCTAATGAAGCAATTAAACCGATATCTAAACCAAATTATAGATTAACGTACCCTCAAATAATTTTGTTTCAAACAGTATATTTCTTTCATATGTCACAACAGAAGAAGTTTTTGAAATTATCAAGAATAAAATTTAAAATAAACCTTCATGTGGTTCGGATAACATATCTGGAATTGTCATAAAAAATACTTCTCTTGGTGAGGGAGTTTTCTCTCATGAACTGAAAGTTTCAATTGTTTCTCCAATTTTAAAAAAGGTTGCTGCTGAAATGATGTCAAATTACCGCCCAATATCTGTATCACCAGCTGTGTCAAAAATATTTGAGTATGCCATGCTGGAGAAGATGTTGAAATTTTTAAAAATTCTTAAGATCATTACGGATCATCAACATGGTTTTCTAAAACATTTTCAACTTCAACAGCTTTGGAATCATTATATAATGACGTTTTGAATTTGGTCAACCAGGGCGCGAGCCCGATTGGGATATTTTGTGATCTCAGTTAGGTGAATTTTGTTGGTTTAAGCTTTGTCGGAATAAAAAACGAACTATCTGGGAAAAGAAAAAATGATTGATAGAACCCTCTTTTATATTTATTTTGATCTCCACATTCTTACATTTCACTATTTGTGAAAAATCTTGGCCACTAGTACAATGTACGCGTGAACAAGTTCCTTCAACTCGTCATAGTAGGAAACCGAATTTTTGGGACAATGTTGAGGAGAGAATTACGAATATATCAAATAATGATAAAGGAATTTCACCAAGTTAATCGTGAATTACAGGGTGATTTCTGAAACGTTGATATTTTGTCATTTTTATCATCGAAAAGTTCCATGATCACCCTATATATCCCGACGAAATCATGTTTATACGGTATCAGCTATCTTCGAAGGATGATAATTCACTTGAATATACAGGATGTGTACGAAAGAACCGGCCATACATACACCAATTTTTCAAATCACCCTTTTCAAATTGTGATTAATAATGGAATAAGAATAGTATATTGCATGCCAAAATAATTTTATCAATATTTCATTATTACATCGAATTTTCAGACATTACTAAAATGTTTTTATTTTTCATTACTTATGTACATAATGATATAATCTGCAGCATCTGAATGATATTTAGTAATATGAAGGTACATTGATGATAAGAGCGAAAAAAAATGCAGTTGGCACTTTTAAATCCCAAGAAAATAATTAAATAAAAATTACTTACCGATTTTTAACTCTGTATTTCAAAATCTATCCATATACGAACTTTGCGATTCTGCACGTTCAATCAGTACATCGAATACTACAATATACTAAAAATTCAGACAATTTCACCAAGAACCATTTTACCTATAAAAAGCGCGGTGTCCTTTATCATTAAATTCTAAATGTTTTCAAATTAGAAATTTAAGTGAAATGTTTTTTTTTTGTAATAGAAAATAATTCTAAGGTGTATATCAAACATCTCATTTGTAGACTGCTGTCGACCTGTTTTTATTAACTTGAGAATTTTAACTCTGTGTGGCCTTAATATATCGCATTTAATCACATCAGTTGATAAAAGTAGAGAAGATTATTTGCGGAATAGTGACATTCATGCTCATGACACAAGATATAAATCAGATTTCCATTTCTCTATACCTCGCATTGCCGACGAGCAGAAGAAAAAGAGTCGACAATTTGTAGAACCACCGCAGTCGATGATAACTGGAATGACAACAAGATTCAGAAAAGATTAAGAGGAAGATCCAGACCTTGGTTTGGTCATCGGCTGGAAAAGGGGCAACCGTAGACCGTCGTCGCAGGAGAATACCGATTATTCACCAGTAGTTGAGTCTTATTGGGCTCAATGGAGTTCCCTTACCCTGGACAATTGAGTTCTGAAGCGTGTGTTGGAGTCTGAGGATGGTAGGGAAGACGGGCATCAGACAATACTACCCAGGAGCAGAAAAGAGGAAGTGCTACGAGAAATCCATGATGGGGTCACCGGAGGACATCTGAGAGTGACGAAGAACCTCCAGAAACTGAGGTAACGGTTTTAATGGGCTATCTGCCAAAATGACATCAAGGACTGGTGCAGAAAATGTGCTGCCAGCAATAAGCCTCGAACAAGATGTAAGGACCTAATGCGCCTACAATGTAGGCAGCCCATTTGAATTGACATCGCTGGTCCGTTTCCATAATCTGATCACGGGAATAAGTATATCCTTGTGGCGATAGACTACTTCAGCAAGTGGGCCGAAGCCTATGCCCTGCCCAACCAAGAAGCCATCACTCTAGCCGACGTCTTAGTAAAAGAATGGATTTGTCGATTTGGTGTTCCGTTGGAGCTGCATTCGGACCAAGGCAGAAACTTCGAGTCAAACCTACCCCAGAAGATGTGTCAGATGCTGAACATCCGTAAAACGAGAACCACGGCTCTACATCCCGGTCCGATGGAATGGTAGAGCGGATGAATAAGACGATAAACCGCCACCTGTACAAGGTAGTCTCTGACCATCAGAAAGTTCGGGACCAGTATCTCCATTTGTTCTTGATGGCCTATCGTATATTGTAAACTGTCCAAATTTATGTCTTTACGTGTCTTATATCATATAAATGATCTTAAAAGATTCAATAAATTATTACTATCATCATTATTATTATAGCGTCTCGGAATTTTTAAACTTGAAATTTAACAGTAATTTTTTTAATTCACTCTCTTGCCTATCTATTTATCTCTGTATTTATTGTGAACTGTATTTATTTAAACTATATTTATTGCAAACTGCCCAAATTTATGTCTTGACGTGTCCTATATCATGTAAATGATCTTAAATAATTCAATAAATTATTATTATTATAGTACACGAGTCAACCAGCCAAACTCCTGCTACTATTATAATGGGCCGAGAGCTACGACTTCCCTGTGACCTGAAAGGCTGACGTCTTTTCCACTGCTACACACGCAGCTGACTGTTGTTTACGTACTTCTAATTTTGTAAACAATTACCTAGTAAAATTTCTGCCGCGATATTAAACTTTTCTTTCAAGTATTTATTTCCAAGTTCATGCGAGTAGTTGACCCATATTCCCCTTTCACAATGCAGCTGATAATTTTTTTTCAACCTTGGTATGATGTCAACTATTCATAACTAAAGTTTCAGCCGAGATTCTATCACTTTATTTTCAATTTTTTTTACCGCTTTCGTGGATTTCCACGCCCACACCCACCGCGGGTGCGTCAGCTGACACTTTGTTCACTTATTAGTCACACTGGATATATCGAAAATAATACTCATTGATCGGCATGCGATCAGCAGCTAAAATGTAACGCTGCCTTCCGGACTAATACACATGAAAGTCACTGGAAGGTTACTGATGACGTCAAAGTGGTAGGGAGCCCGTATCCGGCTCAATTCTTCTACTACTATCTACTGTCTATGACGTTTCTATTCTTCTGAAGGAAATTCACCATCATGGAATCCGAGGGATTGAATCAAACTGATTTGAATCTTATATTAATGGGCGAACACATGCACTTCAAATTCGAGACCTGAAAATAGGACAGAAAGTGCAATCGAGGGCTTTGAATGTCAGTCTGGGGGTACCATAAGGGAGTGTTTTAGGCCCACTTCTTTTTACAATCTATTTCAATGATTTTGGTATGCTTGCTGAGCACAATGCAACTATAATAAATTGTTATTTTCATTGTTATATCCGTCAACCGGTTGCACCCCAACGTGCAACCCTCAGAAGTCAGAGACTTGTGCGAGCTAGAGGAAGACGTAGCCCTTACCTTTTAATACATGTGATGCCATGCACAAGACCGGTGGCATGCTCTTTGGCTTAAAAAGTAAGAACTTAACCCGCATGCTGCTATTATGCCGTTAATAGCACATTATTGCATACGGCATCAACGTTACCAGAAATAACACAAATGGGATGCTCAATGATGAAAAAATATCGAGAAATGGTTCAAGAACTCCAGACTTATCTTAAACCTTAACAAAACAAGTGCTGTCTTGTTCAATACAAATCAATTCTTGACTACTCTCAAACAAATTGGACATCAGAATTTTCATACCACATTGACAATCTTATCAAAAAAACAAGTCAGACATGTTTTGGGCTAGGAATTCCGAACAAAAATGCAAATAACTCGAATGCCAGAACTTTTTATTTGCGAATTACAACTCGAGTGTCAATAATCTTTTCAAATTCCAAAAGAGAGCCATACGAATACTAAAAAGTTTCCCTTTCAGAGAATCGCTTCAAATCACTGGAGTTCCTTATTACAACCAGCTTCATGATACATAATGAATACAATAAATTTATTTTTCATAACAGACATTACTACAATGAATATCTAATAATACATCCATACTTCACCAGACAAACCACAAACCTTAATGTACCATCGCATAATCTATCACTCCTTGAAAGTGGATCCCTGTATTCATCTATAGAATTTTATAATCACTTACCTCCATGAGAACAAAAGCTGGTTTCCCCTTCACTACACTAGTAATTTCATTTTTAGATGCGCATTTCGTTAACCAAGTTAACTTCAGCAGTAGGATTACTAAACTTAGGATTACTAAACTGAGGATTAGTACCAAATCAATCAGAAAGATCAGGATATATCAGGAATTTATGGTATTAGCTGTGAAAATTGTGAAATTTATTATGGCCAAACCAAGCGATCTACGAATGTAGAAAATAAGTCTAGTGTTGCTGATCTGCTGATTTACTAGAAACCTATCATAAAATCAATACTCCAAATTTAAAATTAGTAAAACCTGTTAGTGATTATAGAAAATTGGATTGTTATGAAAGTATTGCTATATACAAGAACGGTTCAGGCAGGCCCTTGCTTGAAAACAAATATATATATTCAAAACTACTTGAGTTGCTACCGACTAAATGATTAATAACATTTAACAGTACGGGTAGTTGTAATTATATCTGACCGTAGGTATGTTTACGAGTTAGAATTACCCCGTTGTTTCATATTATGTTAATTATAACAATTAGATTGATATAAATATAACTGATTTATAACGAAATGCGCATCTAGGAATGAAATTACTAGTGTGGTGAAGGGGAAAACTTCTTTTGTTCTCACTGATTGACACCACAGGCGTCCAATACCCCATTTTCTACACTTACCTCTAGATACCAAATCGAAACATAATTTCCATGCAAGAAGGTAAAAAACCTATATTGAAGGTAATGATTGAACTGGAACCATACGATGTTGAAGAATGCATCAATCGAACAATATTCTAAGTAACCCACATATTTTGGCTCGTTTTTGATCGTTTTTTTCTTCTGACTGACTGTTACATTTTTCTTAGAAATGAGTGCAATAAACCGTTAGGAATATCCCAGTCAGGCCTTGTTTCCGAAACTCTACCACTTCCAGAGGGCGCGCTGGATCATTAGCCCCACGCCATGGGGTAAGTCACTATTGGGTCCAAGAATCATGTGCCCTGAGCAGGCGGAGTAAACTAAGAATCACGGTCTTCTGCATACGTCCGGCTAAGATTTCTGCCATATTACTGCAAGCCGGTACGATTTTTAAATTGGAGAGCAATTCAACGGGTCACTAGAGGTTACAACCACCAAAAAAATAAACACACTGCGAGATTCGAATTGTAACTGTTGCAGTCGGCAGCGGATTTTTTCACATTTTACGAAGAAATTTGTGAATTATCCAAAACTTGGAAGCTGGAACAGGTGCCTCAAGGAACGAATATCCCGAAGACACCTTGAAGTAAGAAAAACCTAGTTGAGAAGGCCCAGGATAAACAGGCTCTTACAGGTAAAAAAAGAAAACACATCTTAGTAGCACTGTACCCATGATCTAAGGATCATTCCGATACATAGAAATGTAGGAAATCTCATTCCCATTCTCCATTTCTTTTTTATATATGATAATACAATTTTCTCAATATAGATATTTTGTTACATAGTATTAGAGATCTCGCAAATGAAAATAAAATTGCAATTAATCAAATCAGACGTATAATGAATAATTCTGATACTGAATCCGAAGGTGGACAAGACACTGTTTCTGAATCAAAAAATACTGAACTTGAGATTCTTTCTGAAATTATACAAAATATTTCCATCCCAGAAATTCATACCGAATCAAATACAATAAATATGACATTTAATTATCAAGAACTTGGATTATTCTTGGACATAATTCCAACATTTTCAGGAGAACCATGCGAACTAAATACTTTTTGTGCATCTTGTGACGAAATTTTCATTAAATATGCGAATGCTGAAAAGAGAATTAAAAAACTCATTTAGAGCCATGATCTCAAAATTGAAAGATAATGCTTCAATCCTGATATTCAGTAGAATTGAACTAACTGAATAGTGTTTTGAAATTATCGTTTTCCGATCAGAGATCATTTTTCTGTTTGCTTCAAGAATCACACAGTTCCAATATATATTACAACTTACTCGCGTCAATTCGCAATTCTGTCTCCTGAAGTCCCCATTTTCAATGATTATGACTTTTAGCTTGTCAGGGTTGATGGAAAGATTTGATTGTGCAAAAAGATTCTTAGCCATTTTTACAAGAGTAACAGCTGAGTCAATGGAATTAGCAATCAAAACTGTATCGTCGGCAAATCCTAATACGGTAAAGTTTTACAGATCTTCACTAATTTAAAAACCCTATTCTTCAGCAATTTCTGGTTCACTGAGTTCATTCAGAACATAATCTATTGATAGGTTGAATAAAGATGGAGAAAGTGAAGCACCCTGAAAAACCCCACATTTCATTTCAATTTTCTCTGATCGATTTCCATTTGCATGAATTCGTGTTGAATTACCTATAAGGAGACTCACTATAGCTTCACGAAGACTAGTTGGTAATCGTAACGATTGTAATGTCCTAATGATATGTTGGTGTCCAATGGAATCAAAAGCTTTCGTGATATCAAGAAATACAATAACACAATTTCTTCTGTCCCGTTTTGCTTTGGTCAAACAACCATTAAGAAGAGTTGCATTAAGATGGGTACCTGGTGAATGAGTATATCCACGTTGATTTATATTGAATTCTACGAATGATCTCAGCTCTTTATCCAGTACTCGTTCTATCACACGTCTGATGATTGAGCATATTGAAATCGGTCTCCAACTACTACTGAACTTACAATCACTCCCTTTTCCTTTGTAAATGAGTATGGTCTTGGCATTTCGCAAAGGCTTTGGGACATAGCACCATTTGAAAATGATGGACGCAATGGTTGCAATGATTTCTACGCAATGTTCGTTTTTTATTGCTCTGGCAAAAATACCATCCGGATCTGGTGCAGTGTCTATTTTGATGGAAGATATTGCATTCTCAACCGATTTTTTACTTAGGTTCGAGTCATATTCAGAGTTGATGCGTTTTCGCTCTTCTGGGTTGACAAAAGGGTAATTATTACGAATAAAATCATTCGCAAAACCAAAGAGTGATTGAAAATTCTGGTGTAATCTGTTTAATTCTATTTTAAAAGTTAAATGAGAATCATCATTCAGAATTTGACGGGCAACGACTCGTCTTCGGTTGTAGTATCGGAACTGAGCTAATTTATATTGATATTGGGCATTCATAGATTCTCTTTTTTTTGGAAAACGTTGTGGATTGCTGTTTTTGTCAAATCCATATTGTTCTCGTGCAAAAGTCGTTTTATTTTTCCTTGCAGCATAATACTTCCTAGCAGGATGCTTCGGACCTGGTAAAATATCTAGGGCTTGTGAGAGTAGTTCACATAATTGCTTTGTCAGATCATCAAAAACCTGGTAATTTCTTGTTAAAATTAGTTCTTCAAATTGGTTTTGAAACTATTTGATATTGTTGTAAAATACCTGTGTTTTTTCATCATATTTGGGTGTTGTAACTTCGATATCCTCAGAAGTCATTATCGTTAGAACTGATTTCATTCTTATTAAAACTTTGTACTATTTTCTGCCTGTGGATATCACGATGTGCTTTAGCAATATGGATAGACAAACTCTTGAAATATAAACCACAATATTTACAGGCTGATCTTGTGGGGTAAGTTCATGAGATGATGAATTTATTTTGTGGCTTTCATCGATTTTTTGCGTTTTAAATTTCTGTTTTGGCTTCGTAATAACTGGTTGAGCTGATTTTGGCATCGAATTGTTGAGTGAGATATATTATTCTGTGAAGCGGCATATTTTAAATTCTCATGAAAATATTTTTTCTTTAATTTTAGTCTTTGCCTCGTTCGCCGAATTTCTTCACTATGATTTATGCATGATTTATTATTATCGAAATGATTCCAGCAGAGTATTGCCAGGCACGTATGACACGAACTGAAAATCTCAGATTCACATCCATTTTCTTCACAATTTCTTTGAAAAGGGCCGCCATTTTCCATATAAATGACAAATGTCAGTGTTGAAATCCAAAAAGCTGCACTTTTCCAATATGGACGATATACGATTTCATTGCGCAAAACTTTAAAAAAAAATGAGAAATGGTTGGCATCAATTAATAATGATCAAATGTACGGAGAACAAAAAATTGCTTAGATATGTAATCTAGTATAACATTTTTAAAATATTTACCTTCACATCTCCAAACAAGAGTTAGATTAAAAAATCCTGATTCACTGGAAACAGCCTTACAATATCTCATAAAAGAAGAAAAGTTTTACACTTTAATGAATGAAAATAAAAATCGAAGTAATACAGGTTCATTTTCAATCCCAAATCAAAATATAAGAACCTCGGCAGTTCAAAAAAATTTTATACACGTTCAGCCCCAAAGATCATTTCTAAAGCCCAAACTTCACCAACGTTAAATCAACCGAAGCAATATCAAAATGATTTTGCTCAACCCAAATTTACGAGCCAACCAATTAACATTCAGCCACAGCATATCCCTCAACAAAGAGTAATCACTAACCAACTAGTATTCGGACAACCATCTCAGAAGCAAACCGTTGATATAAAACCTATTGTTGTAAAACCCACCTCTCGAAGATATGGAAAAAACCGTTGCAGATCCGAATAAATTGAAATAAAATTCTGTCTTTTTCAATGGTTATGGGAATATTTATATTCAGTATAATCACATCAAAAATAAGGCGAATTGATTACAATTATTCAATGAGAAAAAACGATTTCATAGATCTGCTCAGTCATTTATTGTGTAGTTTCTTAAATGAATTTGTCTAAATCCACCGAACGAGCCTTCATTACTGAAACAAATTTTAGTCCAATATCCACAGACAAATTTGTACCAAAACTGAAGGATGAATTGTAACACTATAAAACTTGTTACGTGACTTGACATCATGTTCAGTTGAAAAAAAAATTGTTTACCAAAAAATCAGGAGTGGAACACAAAAAACAATTGACTTACATTTTTTTTTTATTTGAGTTTTCTTTGAAAGTAGAAAGGCTATCGGAAATCGTCTTTGATAGAATAAATGAAATTACAAAGTAGTCTTGTGATACTTTTAGGAGGCTGAATTAGGTTAGGTTCGGTGAGGTTAATGCCTCGAAGACTTCCTCTACTTGAGAAGCAAAGAAGGTCCATTTGTTGCAAGGAAGAAAAACACAGACAAAGAACCATTTTTGATATCTTGTGTAGTGGTGTTGCAGCTTCGCAAAGGTGATAGCAAGTTGTATTATAAGACAAGTTTTGCAGATGATGCCTTCAAAACTGTCGAATTCAAAGGAAATCTGAGAGGAAGGATCGTTATGCCAGCGGCGATACCAAAAGTGGGAGCAACCAAGAAGATAAGTATCGATAAATACAAAGATCATATAAATTTGATGCAGTGGGTCCCTAAAGAATAAAGAGCCTTCTTTGAAAGGCTTCCACATGGAGAGACAGAAGGAAACTTTCCTGAGGATAACTCCATCTAGAGTAATGGAATATTATTTTGTAGTTCGTTTGTGTTTTTTTATGTTGAGAGAATATTTCTCATGACTTAGTTATCAACTCAAATAATTTCTTTAGGAACAATTTTCACATATCAAATTCAAATGGAATATCACTTCTTTGGGTGAGGGAAAATTGTAGTATATGCACTTGATAACACTCTTGTTCTTTGCCAGAATAATTCAATACCCTGACACATTTCCACCCTACTTTTTGTAAAAGATAAGAACTAATAATTTCATAGGAACCACAGCATTCAATACAACTCCAACCACTCTAAGAATTTTTGATCTCTTGTCTGCTCTAAAATAAATTTCTACTCACTTTCAGACGGACCATCGCAGCTGGATCTATTATAATCTTAATTAGTGTATTTTACCATGAAATTTCTCAATGAAAAACTCAAATTTTCACAGCAAGAACAAAAAACTTTGCTTGACAGTAGGGTTTGACTTGTCTGTAATAAGCCGGAAACCGAGACTCGAGATACTACGCTCGCAGCTCATGATCTGAACTGGCATCATACTGAGAAGATTGCTCCAAAAGTGGGGCCATTGTTGGCTTGCATATTATGGTTCGATGATCCCGGACTATGTTGTATATATTGAATGAACAGATAAATTCATCTTCTTTCGTTTCGGATAGTCAGTGGTTTCTGAAAATTTCACGGTTTGACAAAATTATTCATCGTTTGAAAAGAATGAGATTTTGGACGGCCTCTCAATTTTTTAAAATTATTTTACAATTTGGAGTCGTTTTTGTATGTTCAACAACAGAACTGTAAAAAGCTTGAAATTTCATACCTTATTTTTCATGCAGGATGTGTATAAGCGATCATTTTCAACGTTTACTGGATAAAATTTCGGAATTACGAGGGAGTTGAAAATGAGGCAGGAGTAAAACCCAGTCTTTTTTTGGGTGAGTGAAACCTGTTTCACTACTCTTAAATTATTGCATGGTGTCTAAAGAGGGTAATGATTCCTGCTTTAGTGATATTATTCCGGATTATCTAAAATATCTATGATTTTTGCATCATCCGTAAATAACGCAGGATTATGTAACGTGGTAAAACAAAACATTTAGGTCTCAGATACCCACATGTTATATTTGCATGAAAA
Organism: Chrysolina americana; assembly: GCA_958502065.1. NCBI lineage: Eukaryota > Metazoa > Arthropoda > Insecta > Coleoptera > Chrysomelidae > Chrysolina > Chrysolina americana. The sequence continues at coordinate 29,350,694 of OY293417.1, forward strand.
AATAGAAGTCTTCATGACCACAATGTACTTCAACTTTTCATTCTTTGATCATTTTTAGCAAAGTTATGACATATTCAATGTTTAGCAACGCCGGAACTTGCAGAGGCGGGTAAACACGAACCTGGAATTTGATAATATAATATACAGGGTGTTCATTTCATGACTTCCCACCCTAATTTTCTCGAAATGTGTGTATTTTTTTGAAAAATCCTGAGACACGTCAACAAACGTTTCGAAGGGGACAAGTTTTCATCAGGAAATGAACGCGCCCCCTGTCATCCCCTGCAAGGGGGAGCTACCAACTTCAAAATTTTAAATGCGAGGGTGTATCGAGTAATACCTCATCTTAAAGGTCTTTTTAATCTCTACACGTCAGTGTTTCTTTTTTTGAATTGATCGATCCGTTCTCGAGTTATTTAGGAAATTCTGTTTGCTCCTCCGTACCAATGAAATAAAAACTGTAACTGTTTATTCTCATTCCTTTTAATTCAAACCTAAATTGCAATATTTTACACTACTGTCACTTTAATAATTGCTCAAAATGTTGTCCATTATTGCCCAAACAATGGTATAACCCCTGCTCAAATGCGTGGCGCACATTTTCAAACACTTCTGTTCGAAGTGCTCGACATTCTGCAGAAATCCTTTGTTGAAGCTCTTGTAAATTTTGCGGCGGGGGTGTGTAAACAACTGATTTCAAATTTCCCCTTAAAAAGAAATCACATGGTGCTAAGTCCGGGGACCTGGGTGGCCACTCTATAGGTCCTCTTCGCCCGATCCATTTACCGGGAAATACGTAGTGTAACCATTGACGGACCGGAAGCACATAATTCTTGTTGAAAATGTAACTCATTTTCGTCAAGAAAGGTGTTTCCATCTCTATCCAGTTGATTTTCAAGAGCTTCAGTAATTAGCGGATTGATCGTATTTTCTAGCATATCCAAGTACACCTCACCATTTAGATTCCCATTGATAAACAATGGACCAATCACTTAATTTCCTAGAATACCGGCCCATACATTCAGTTTTTGGGGATACTGGGTATGCCCTTCAACAAACACATGGTTATTTTCATTGTTCCAATATCTACAATTATTTTTATTGACAAAATCAATTCAAATAAAAAAAACACTCGTCAGAGAAGCAGATATTTTTTATAAATTCCATATTGTTATTAATAACTGTAGTCATTTGTTCGCAAAACTCAATTCGTCTGTCAAAATCGTCTTCACTCAACTCTCGACATATTTTCATTCTATAGGGATGGAATTTATTAATTTTTGTAATTTTGTGGACAGAGCCTAAGGAAACTCCAGTTGCAGCAGAAATAGTGCGTAACGAAGTATTAGGACTTATGCCAAAATAACCTAACACTTCAATTTGAGTGGCTTCATTCAAAACTCTTGGCTGATCATGTTTTAAATTTGCAACAGATCCTGTCTGTGTAAATTTGGCGATAAGATTTAGGACATACCTATGAGAGGTGTTCTTATCTGGGTGCCTTTCATTAAATATTGCAGCAGTTCGTCAAGCACATTGATTTTCGGCGCCGTAAATAAACACTATTTCGATTTTTCAGCCAAAGTGTAAACCATTTTTAATACGACACTAAGGTAAAACACGTTAAAATTTCCACAGAATTAGGGAATGTGTTACGTAATAAATCTAATTTCAGTTATAAGAGCTGTTGTACAATAGCGCAAATTTTTTTTGGTTACGTTCACAAGGTAGAAAAGGGTTGTGCTCACGACTAGCTTTGAAACAGGGAGATGGGGTGAGTTACTAAAATCGGAAAGATGTTCGGAGGGCGCCAACAGATTCAAATAAACAAACCCTTCGTAAAAGTTCCACTGGTAAATCGAACCTATAAAATTAAACCACAATGGGTAACCAAATAATATCCAACAATACTGTACTAATAAACTTTATATTCACTAGCTCGACCATTACATATCCGCAACACAAATTTTCTTTCAAGGGAAGTGATGACTTATTACCACCAATCACATCATACATCTAATTTACCGTGCACGGTTGGAGAACTCTCGCGAGAGGGGAGAAGAGTGGACATATATCTGAAGGGATGATTTTATCCAATCTCCTATACAGGTTAGATACTAAACCTATGACCGTAATTAACGAAGTACTTAGAATTAGGTATTATGAATGTTTACAATACGGGATTTCGGAAATATAGATATTGTAGTTAGTAGATATTGGCTCATTCTTAACGATGAAAGTCTGTATTGGCAAAGAGGGTGGAATTCATAAACAAAAGCCGCTATGCGGTACTTAGCCTCTTCGAGGGTCCTCTGCAAGGTACTGGGCGGTGTAAGGCAACACCCGGGTATCAGAAGAAGGGTGCAAAGCTTCTTTTCAAATCGTGTTATACAACGGTCTAGAAATATTGTTGCAGGCCACCACAAAACGCCTAGAAAATTTATTCTATGAATATTCAGTCTATAGAAAATATGGAAAAGAGTTTAGGGACTTGAACAGAGGAACCAGTAAAATAACTCACCTCCGATTACCGATTATCCCCTAATAATCGTGAGACGTTGAATTTCTGGTTCCACACAAATAGTTGATACACTATCCTCTAACGAGAAAAAATCGACAGTAGAAACTATGTAACTCAAAAGTCGTACTATCGACAAAATGCTTGTGAATTGAAACCGCCTATAGCGTAAAATTAATCACCAATTCATTGCTAAGTATATCAGTGCCATTGTAAAAATGTATTCCGCTATTCTCGATTCTTTTCTAGCTTCCAACAAAAAAAGAGGTTTCGCATTTTAACGAAGTGGCAGCAGCTCTTGGGTGTCGGTACAACGAATATTGACTTGGAGCCTATACGGGTTGTCCCTTTCATACGGAAGTTGTAAGATTTTACGCATAACGTAACAAATGTAGTAAACTAAATTATTCTTTCTTGAAAAATACTTGAATACCTATTCTTATCAATCAAGATAATTAGGGACTACCTACCATACAACTTTCAGGTCCAATTGATCATTTAATAATCAAGTTGCATTTTTCAATTCATTTATTTCCAAGAATTCTAAATAATTAAGCCTAATGCCCTTATTTTCCACATGAAGAATTTCGAAGTTTTCATCGAAGTCATGGCCTTCCTCCAGAATATAATTGTCTTATTTATTAGTGTCGTAACTATGGATTTCCATCAAGTAACGGCCACGTCAATCCAAACATTTTTAATACATTGCTTTATCACATGGTAAACTATGGTAACTATGGTGAACAATTCAATATGTCTTTTGTTTTCTTTAACAAGTATACTTTTAGAGTACACATTTTGAGCAATTAATAAAGTGACAGTGGTGTAAAATATTGTAATTTTGGTTTGAAGTAAAAAGAATGAGAATAAACAGTTATAGTTTTTATTTCAATGGTATACGGAGGAGCAACCAGATTTTTCTGAATATCTCGACAACGGATCGATCTATTAAAAAAAAGAAACACCGACGTGTAGAGATTAAAAAGACCTTTAAATGAGGTATTACTCGATACCCCTTTTCGCATTTAAGATTTTGAAGTTGGTAGCTCCCCCTTGCAGGGGATGACAGGGGGCGCGTTCATTTCCTAATGAAAACTTGTCCCCTTCGATACGTTTGTTGACGTGTCTCAGGATTTTTCAAAAAATACACACATTTCGAGAAAATTAGGGTGGGAAGTCCTGAAATGAACATCCTGTATAGTAATATAATTTTTATTTAGCTGAATTAATATTCAATACAATATACAATTCGAACATAATGTAGGCTAGAGTAAATAATACACAGAGATAATTCATTAAAATCGATTGGTCGTGCATGGGTGTAGGTACACGTCTTAATATGGCATGATGTAATTCTTTCTTGTAGATAGATATTTCAATTTTCAGTTCAGAATCTCATATCAAGTGTAAGCCAAATAGTAGCACTATAACAAAAAAATATGATCTAATAATTATTAAATTAAATTGAGTGTTATAGGTTGAATTTGAATTTATTCAATGGTTAATATTCAGCCCTATGCTATATCAGTTCCGTTAAAAATAACGTCACCCTTATTCGCCATTTCCTTTATTTTGCTATGATTTGTAATAGCAATCAATTTTTTTTTTGGTTCCACCTCCTGATTTTTTACAAAAAAAATTTTTCTTCTTTGATATGGTTCCAACTACTAGTGGACTGGACTTTTTCTCTTGCCTCTGTTCCAATTCTTGTAGCTTCCGAAGTATCAAATGAGGCGTTCAATTCGATAAATTCATTATCAAACCCCTGGGATGATGTTGATATTGCTCCATCAATCGTTGATTCTATGGTAGCACGGGATGGCGACATTTTTTTTTTCATCCTTACAAATCTCTTCAATAGATGAATAAATCTTATCCTGTATAACTGAAGCTGAAGCTTGGACGGTTGCGAGGGTAAATTGATTGGTTTCATGGATTTTCTCATGAAGAAATACTCGTGTCACACAATCCTTATCATCTATGGGTTCACCAACGTTCTTCAATCTTTTGCCCTGAATATCAAAATTACTATCTTCTGTTTTCCTTGAAGTCAATGCTTGTGGGAGGATGTGTAATCGATCTATTGTTGCTTTTCTCTTGCGACCAAATATATCTATAACATTACTCATCCTATCATCTGAATGAATGAATCTATACTGATGATAATCATAACAATTCCTCGTGATATATGACCATTAAAAGAAGCGAATATGAATTTTTCAATTATTCTTCAAGAAAAAAGTTTGTTTTGAATGATATTATCTATGGTGGTCGGTGGATCAGCGGTCTAATGCACAGGCCGTTCGAAACTCCAGCATAGCGATAGTCGGTTCGAATCCGATGTAGGTACGAGAATTTTTCTCAACTACTTTATATCGGATCGATAGGCGGCCGCATGCCTTGTTGAAAAGCAAGTGTATTGTTAGTTGTCTAGATGCCAATCTCGTCTAGTGCTAGCTTGGAGTGCACACCGACCACCCGAGGTGGTGCTGTAGGTTTTCCGGGTTTTCCTACAGCTGAAAAGTGAATACGTCACCTAAAACATCAGTAAGTCGCCCCGGAGCGCCACGGCAAATAATAATAATAGCCGTCCTCTACCCGCACAGGCTATGCCTTTGGGTACACTCTAAGAGTGTTTATGAGGGAGTATTATTATTATTATTATTATTATTATTATCTCATTCGGTTTGATCGGATAATCCAATCTACTCTCGGAATCCATGTTGTATTCGTCAAACAATAGTTCAACCATTGTATCACATATACGAATATTTTCAATGGGACAATTTTAGTAAAACTCAAGTTGGAAGTGTTGTTGTTGTATTGAAAATAATTAATCGTTTATCGTCATAGAATGATAGGGCTACCTTATTTCTCAACTCGGTAAACATATCGACAGACTAATTCATCTTTCTGAACCATTTTCGACAATTTTTTCAAAATCTATCAATTGGTTCTTTATGGCAGATCTCTTAACACCTTCAGCTCTTTTCACCTTGTTTGCAATAGATTGAATATAGCACCTGTACCATCAAAACTGGTTATGGAATCATTGGGGAACTCATCTTTAAAATTACTCAATACTGAAGATGTGACTTAAATTTGTTATCTTCAACATAATTAGATGTATCAAATCTACCTATATTTCTTTTGATGAATTCATAGAAATTTTCAGTTTGTACTCGCAGAATTTGTGAATCAGTGTCGGTATACAGAAGCGAAGCATTCTGACCGAATTATTTCATTATACAGTCATAGTAGAGATGATACTTCACAGTCTCGGATAATTCAAAAACACTGAATCCCAAACACAAAGGTTTATCATAATGCACTCTCACTTTACCCAATTGGATAGCGACGAAATTATTGGAAAATATTGAACAACCTTTGAAGTTTGGCCGTGCAATAAGGTTCCTAGCTCCCATTTTGTTTCGAATATCCCAATGTGTGACAATCTTTACATAATAACAATACTCCCTCATAAACACTCATACAGTGTACTCGAAGGCAGAGCCTGTGCGGATAGATGACGGCTATTATTATTATTTGGCATGGCGCTCCGGGGCGATTTACCGATGTTTTCGGTGCTGTATTCACTTTTCAGCTGTAGGAAAACCCGGAAAACCTACAGCACCACCCCGGGTGGTCGGTGCGCACTTCAAGCTAGCACCAGACGTCGGGATTGGCATCTAGGCAACTCATGTCCCATTGATTCACAACAAGGCATGTGGCCACCTAAAGAGACCCGTGTACTTGAGAAAAAAGATTCCGTACCGGAGCCTCGAACGTCTATCTGATGCGAGCCAGAAGTTCCACTGCTAGTTACTTTAGCCACTGGACCACCGACCACCTCCTAATGAATCTTATTGGAAACGTTTTCCATCGTCTTACCATCAGCTTATAAAACTCTTTCTCAGACTTGAAGCATTACGCAATTGTGTATTTGTGTATTCAACTCTCGTGGATAATAGATGTCGACCTCGAGAATATTACAAAATGTCTTCATTTGATAGCTATGAGAACTCACCAGTTGGCTTGAGACATACTATGTCCATACAGATTTGTTGCATCCAGATACGATATGATGGTTCATTAGGATTAAAATCGGGTAGAAACTTATTATTAGCAATACCTATATTTCCTTTCACTACATTGACTTATTTCCCCGCGTATACCCTCCTTGGAAGAATTTATCATATCTATGAATCGTGGTAGTTTGATGTAGGAAGATCCGCCGAAGGAAGCGAACTCATTTATATTCACCTCGAGGAAAATAATTTTTCACAACTCCAGCCTGAAATTAAAAGATCTTTCATTTTAAAATATTCGTTCCACTACGGTAATGCTGTAGGTTTTCCGGGTTTTCCTGCAGCTGAAAAGTGAATACACCACCAAAAACATCAGTAAGTCGGCCCGGAGCGCGACGGCAAATAATAATAATAATAGCCGTCCTCTACCCGCACAGGCTATGCCTTTAGGTAACTCTATGAGGGAGTATTTTTTTTAATCCGTTAGGAATTACCCAGACAGGCCCTGTCTCCGGAGCCCCGACACTTCCGAACGGCGCGCTGGTGTGTCTTTAACCCCAGTAAACACTCCCCACGTCCCTGGAAGGGGTGAGTGATTACTGGGTCCGAGAGTCATGTGCCCTGAAAAGGCGGAGTGGGCCAAGAATTACGGCCTTCTGCATTCTTCCCGCTAAGTTTTCAAGTTTGAGAGCAGTGTGTCCGCCATTCCACCAAGGACCCCTATTATCAGAACCACCATCTTGACAGAATGGTTTGAGTAAAGCCTGCGGAGTTCAAAGAGTAGATCTCGATATTTAGTCTGGTTTTCTCCCTCTTTTCAAACGATGTTCGTTTCGCCAGGAGCTGAAAACTCAATGACGAAAATTGTCCTACTTTGATGGTCGAGGACTACATCAGGCTTATTGGCTGGTATTTGCATGAGGGTGGGGAATGAGTAGTTCCAATAGATTCGGCACTTCTCATTCTCCACAACGGACTCAATATCTCCGGAGCATAAGGCAACACCGGTGTCTCGTCTATACCGTACGAGTGTCGTAGGTGGTAGTACAACACTCGTAGGGCCGCGTATGTCTGTGGATATAGGCTGAGACCGCATAAGCTGGACAAGCGACAGCAAATGCATTATGGTCTAGTGTCAGGGACCTCTATACCCATCACGCGACTACGGTAGACAAGGGTGTTGAAGACATCATCTTGGCAGGCCATTATGAATCCCTCGGTTTCCGACTTCAGCCCACTTGACATGAGAAAAGCGAAGGTCTTCAATGTTCTTGAAGAAGACCCCATGCATTGGCTTATCCTTATGTAGTTGTAGGAGCCTCTCACACTCCGCAGCTTTCACATGGGATTTTTGCTGAACGGGTACCAACTCGGTGACAGAGTTTGGGTTCGTCCGTTCAGCGTCGAATACGAGACCGAGTTCATCGGCTGCACGGGTTGCTGCCTTGAAAATGCATGCTCCAATCCCTGCTTTTTCATGATCGCATACTAAGCAGAGAAGGGGATCTAAAGTCCTGATAACTTTACAGGCTCCATCCAGTACCATTCTGTTGTGTAGACACTCCAAACTCAAAAGTCCACGGCCTCCCCGTTGTCTGGGGGAAGTATAACCGTGGAACAGACGATTTAGGATGCAAGCTCCTTTAAAGATGCATCATTTTGCGAGTTTTTACGTCGAGTTGTCGCAGCTCTTTCCGAGTCCATTTTATCACTCCAAAGGAGTAGAATAGAATCGGAACAGCAAGCGTATTAGTTGCAGCAACTTTGTTCTTCCCCGACAATTCTGATGACCAGTCTGTCGGAGTTTGTGCTGATACTTGCCGCGGAGAGAGTTTTAAATAGTAGCTACCTCTTGGGTATGGCGTTGTGTTATCATTATTTTTTTTTATCCCTCAGGAATTACTCAGACAGGCCTTGTCTCCGGAGTCCCGACACTTCCGGAGGGCGCGCTGGTGTGTCATTATTATTATTATTACTACAAACCTAAATCACGCTCCGCAAATTCTTGTTTCGGCAATGATGGTATCTCGGAAGGTATTGAATAACTATTTTGTAAAATTAGTTTTTAAAAATTTGTAAAATTTGTTTTTACGAATCACCCAGGATTTCGGAGAAAACCCCTCAAAAGCAGAGCTTGTGTGAGCCAGGGAGATCCGGGACCTACAGTTTAAATAAAAGTGGAATCCGAACCACTTTAGCTCAGTGGCAGGCTGTCCCGGGGATCGAACCCGGGCCGTCTGGGTGGGAGCAAATACTCTAACACCACGACCAACTTCACTACTTCAACTCATTCAAGTTACTGTTTTCTTGAAGGTCCAGTTTGACAAATGTCTCTTTGGCCAGAATTTGGGTGATCTCCAATAGTTGAAACTTCAGTGTTCCATTTTCACCCGTTTTATTGAAGGACCAGCCTGACAAATGTCTCTTTGATTAGGATGATCTTCACTAGTGGAAACTTCATTGTCTATTTTCACAAGTTCCTTTGAAGATGTCACCGATGATGTCGAAGACGAATCACGTCGTGTGAAAGATTTTCCACAAATACAAGAAATAGTATATTACATTACTAGTGCGGAAAGTGACATTTTTCACACGAGTGGGAAATATTGTGACACGAGGCGTAAGTCGAGTGCGGCAATCACACCAGTGTGAAAAATCACTTTCGCACGAGTAATGTACACTATTTTTCCTATGACCACATAATAATTTTACCAAATGATGTATGAAAATATTTTGACGTTTCACACAAATTTTCCGAAGCCTGCTTCTTATATACAATGATTAACTAACAAGACGATTACAATATTGCCTGACTAAAGTAGAGATTTGATATATTTTTTATTTTAATTTTTTTATTTTTCAATAATACATCCAGCAGGCTGATGCCCATTTACAGTTGTATTTAATTGTAACACTATTGATAAATTGGAGTAATTGCTAAATAAAATGTAAACAAGTAACTAAGAATAAAATTACCCTGACATTACATTTCTAATTATGCAAGACTCTAGCAAGTTGGAGTTTGAACTACGACACATGGTTGTGAGGGGACAATGGAAATGATGTTGAGTAGGTACAGCTATGTGAAACGATATATTAGATCGTGATACAGATCGAGGTACATTGAAATCAATCAGATATAGTAAGGAGGACGAATCAATATGGTTATGAATAATTTTATACATAAAGGTCAAGTCGTTCATCTCACCCTGTTTTTTGAGTGAAATTAAATTGAATTCATCCAATAATAAATCAGAGTCATAGTGCCTCTGAGGATAAATACCATGTTTTTTATGAAAGGCAAATTTAAGAAATTTTCTTTGCACATTTTCAATAGCCTCAATATATTTAGAATGGCAAGGATTCCACACCACACTACAGTAATTTAATTTACTCTTCACTAATGACACATATACACAGCGCAAAGCATCAAATGAATTGAATTCCCTACAAGAACGTATCAAATATCCTAATGATTTCATGGCTTTGCTTATAGTGTTCTCTATATGATTGGAAAAGCTCAATTTCTGATCAGTACTCCTAAATCTTTGAATTGGGTAACTCGCGATAAATATGAGGTATTTAAGTGATAGTCAAATAAAATTGGGGTCGATTTTCGTATGAAAGTCATACTTTTACATTTATTAGTGTTTAAGGAGAGTTTATTTTCAGTGCACCAATCATTAAGTGACACAAGATCCCGTTGTAACAGTTCACAATCTTCAATTAATTTGATTTCTCGGAAAATTTTCATGTCGTCAGCAAAGAGCAATTTATTACTTGTATATGATCGCATATGTCATTAATAAAGAGCAAAAACAGTAAGGGTCCCAAGTTTGAGCCTTGAGGCACCCCAGAAGTTGCTGTGAAAGTGAATGATTTGACCCCATCATATTCAACAAATAATTTCCTGTTCGATAAAAATGAATGTAGAAGCAACTGTATTTTGTACGAAATTCCAAAGCGAGATAATTTTTTCAGCAATTGTTTATGTGATACACGATCAAATACCTTGCTGAAATCAGTGTATATTATATCAACTTGATTTCTAGAGTCAAGAGTGTTGAATACATACTGAGTGAGAGAACAGAGATTTGTAGCTGTGCTACGGGATTTAACGAATCTATGTTGAAATTCTGAAAGAGACGTTCGTACATGATTGTAGATTGAATCAAACAGGATTATTTCTAGTAACTTAGAAAATACAGAAATTAATGTGATAGGTCTGTAATTCTCAATTTCAGAGACTTTTCCCAACTTGAATACCGGACAAACGCGCGACACCTTCCAAACTGCAGGAAAATTACTTGATTCCAAGATCAAGTTGAATATGATGGTTAATGGTCGGGACAGAAATTCAATGAACTCTTTGACAATTTTTGCTGGAATGCCATCAGGTCCACAAGTTAACTTGTTCTTGAGTTTTTTGCTGCATTCATTATTTGTTTCTCAGTTATTTTATTTATATAGAGAAATTGACTGGGGTTCAAGAGTTCTTCGTGAATTTGATTTCCAAGCTCGTTAATATCATCGCGATCATCTTCAATCACATCACTGAATTTTTTTGCAAATGCAGATTGGGGCGAGGAAATATTCTCATTTTTAAAGTTCATCCGCTCCGGAATACGTGACTTATTTTTTTTTGAGTTAATATAGTTCCAGAAGCCACGTGGGTGTTTCTTCAAGTCCTTTTCAGATTTCCTGATGAAAGCACTATATGCTAATGAAATGCCACGCTTAATTGTTCGTCTGAGTTATTTGATACGTTCTAGGTATAAAAGTAACTTACGCTGTTTATACAATTTCAAGTAATGATTTTTTTATATTACGAATGATTTTATTGTTATACCAATTTGGATATTTGTATGACTTACATTTTTTTAACGGACCAGATTCATCAATTGCGTTGTTCAGGAGGCTGATAAAAGACTCACATGCACTATCCACGTCAATGGAAGAACCTAATACTTGTACCCAATCGATTTCTCCAAGGAGGTGTGAGAATTTATCTCCATTGATATGAAGGAAAACATAACGTTTGACAACAGAAATGAAATTTTGTTTTGTACCTGTCTGGTTTGATAATTCAATTGCAAGAGCGAGATGATGGTGGTCGATTGGCACTAATGGGTCACACCTTATCACTTCACAAGCAGACTCCGATGGTGAAATCACTAAATCGAGCAATCTGTTGTTACGATTCTTCACTCTGTTTATTTGCGCAGAATCATAGTGTCATGAAACTATTTAACAAAAATAAACATAAATTTTGAAAATTCCTTGCTTTATTTAGATGATTCAGAATGCTTTTAAATGGATATTCGTTTGAATCAAACTCCAAGAAATATAGATGATATTGACATGTGTCCAAGATAATCGAATGAATAGTCCGACTGAGAACCATTCTGACTTGATTTATTTTTAATAATTACTTTTAAATACAAAATATTTGAAGCAATCTATTTGAGAGGTGTAATTTTTTTTAATATCATAATGAAAAAAAGTATCCACTAGGATCGAACCCGCGTACTCTTCGTCAGAAGTCAATATATCCCGCTGCTTTACGAACTGAGCTAACGGAGCATGCGGAAAACCTTCCGCGCCTGTGCGGAAAATATTTCGCACGCTTGTGATATAAGCCTCTTTCCGTGTACCTATACAGTGCGATATACGTTACTTTCCCATGTGGTCGCACTATCTCTTCTATAACGAACGAATTTCAATTTATATTTCCTATAAGGAATGCGAGAAGAAGCTGATTGCGGAAAGACTCCAACACGCCTTTTATATTCTCAACGAGGAACCACGCCGCTTATTGTTCCAGGTTATTCCACAATCAAAACCTTGCAAAGTCCAAGGTTAAAACCACTATCGATTCATATTCATACATCACCCCGCCAACTAAATCCACAATTAAACCCCGCCCAAAGTCGTCTCAATGTCAAAGCCACACTCCTTCGAAACATTGGCGGTAACAAAATACCAAAAATGAACTTTTAATTTTAGTGTATTTTTTCAAATTTCAGCAGATCGAAATAAACACAATAGACCAAAATCACAATCACTGATGGTAACTGATGAAGGTGATACTTCAGAGGACAACTTGAACTTAGCTCAGCTGCCTATAAGAAATAAATTACTAACTGCTGAGAAAGGTGTGTATATCAAAAGATGTCACAAATATTGCATGTGAAAGTTTTTTTGCATCATTTGACAAAGTATATTTTCTAATTTCAGCAGATCAAAATAAACAGAATATACCAAAATCACAAGCACTGAAGGTACCTGGTGAATATGATACTTCAGAGGACATCTTAAACTGAGCTCAGCAGCCTGGGAAAGGTAAAACAGGAACTGTTAAGAAGGTATCCAAAAACAAATATTCAAAATGATACATAAAGATGTAGACCTGGCACTATTTGATGAGATATTTTTCCAAATTCTAGCAAATCGATATGAGCCGAATAGTCAGGCATCACAAATATCACAATCATCGATGATGAATGAAAACTCAGCAAATATTTTTAAACATGTTCCTGCTGTGGAGCCATGTAAGAATAGTAAGAATAATGAGGAAACAAAGAGATTGTAGGTTTTGCCCAGTACACCACATTATTGGTATGTGATAATTAAAAATCTCCAATACATTACTATTAATCTCCAATACATTATTATTAATATAATATTCTCAGTTATCATATGGATTTATGACAGTGATGTTAATCCATTTATTAAGGAGTAATATTTTTTCAGATTTCCAAAAGATAATATTGCAACAGTTATGGAAAATTCGAAACTGTTGCTTAAGAAAAACAATTTAATAGTCAGCATGGTTTCTGAAAATTCAAATTCAAGAAATTGTTCGACAAAGTAGAAAATCTGAAACTCCAAAATCCAAAATCCAGCTGTAAGTGTTTGTTCATTAATCATAAAAATTTATATCATGTTTGCACTACCTGTTATGAGTTTCCTCATAACCAGATATTTTTCAAAAAGCAATTTTTCTGCATTATAATATTTTGTGATATGGTTGATTGACTTTTTTAACGTTTCAGGTTGGTGAACTTTCCAAAATTGGAGGAAGTGATCAAAGAAATAGAGAAGGGTCTACTAATGAAGAATTGCCTGGCTATGGAATGCCAAGGACAAAAATGCTTTTTGTAAAACAAAAGTTGCAGAAGTGTTACTTAGTGAGTTTTTCATACAGTGTAAAATAATTGTTAATTATGTATCACCCTGACAGCAGTATCTATAATGCTGGCAAAATGGTGCGATTGAATTTCTTTTCTTTATTCTGCACTTTAAATTCCATATATTCAGAAATATTTTGTCGCGAAAATTCTGAATACATGGTATTTTCACTAGCAAATAATTCTCCCCATGAACGAATCCTATAGGTACTTATACAATTTATTTTTACTCTTGTGAAACTATTGAAAAGCAATTATTTTGCAACTTCTCACGTTCTTTTCTTTTCAGAAAGTCTACAATCGACACCTCATTTTAGTTAACAAAAAAATTCAGAGGCTGCTATCAAAAAATATTTGAGAAGAGCTCGGGAGAGGGATGCCTATGAAAAGAAATAGTTGAATAGTTGTATTTGTATATATATTAACGATAGATTCGAATATGAAACTATATGTTAATCTTCTCATTCTCATTTATTGCCTATTGACAAAATACTAGAAAAATCACTAAATTAAATAAACTAAATAATATGTGAAGTCAAAAAAAAATTTTGTCTTTGAGAATACCACAATAACTATGGTTAAAGGTTAACGAGAACAAGAAGTATTGTTCCCTTTACCACACAAGTAATTAAATTCCTAGATGGGCATTTCGGTAACCAAGTTACCCTCATCAGTAGGCGTTACTAAACTCTTACTTCTTGTTCTCGTTGAGTGACACAGTGGACGTCCAATATCCCATATTCTGTTTCCTAAAAGTAACAGACATTTACATATGATGGACGGCTGTCAATTCAAATTTCCTTTAGAGCAAAATTTGAAAGAGTTGAGAGGGTATCCGAAATACAGGTGAAGATCATACTTCTGAGAAGTACGGTTGGACTGTTGTAATTTTTTACTATAATAAATTGCACTGGTACCAATGGTAACCCCTTCACCACACTTTTGCACACATTTCAGTATAGTTCAACTTCTAATGATAATACAGCAATAGTGAGGTAGAGGGGGTCAATTTATTTTATATGCAGCTGTTGACCAAAACTTGACCATAAACAATACAATTCATGTACAGTAGCTATACAATTCATGTCCAATTTTGGTCCAGGTTGATGTCCATTTAATGTACAGTGTGGACATCAATGGATATCCAATTTTGTGGCCTGGGAACGTACATTGGACATCCATCGGACAGCGCTAAGACATTACCGGCCTTCCAATGTATATGCTGGATGTCCATACACACCTATCCAATGGACATCCTTTGGACAGCTTTTTGTTATTATGGAAGTGCTCAATTTTCAGCAAAAGCCAAAGTGAGAGATTTCTTTTATTTGTGGAAAAATAATAATTATCCAATAACGTCAGTGAGTGCTCTTTGATTTGAAATCGGAATAAAAATAAATTGTATAGAACAAAAAATACTAAAATGGCAATAACTCAAAAGAATAATTCTTGCACATACTGTTCTTTAACTTCACAAGGCAGTATGAGCTCTCTTCAATAAAACCATCATTTTTAACCAAGTGATTTTAATAAGGAATAGTTTCTAGGGTGATTTGGTAATTCAACGGATCACTGGAGGTTTCAACCACCAAAACAAGTTCGAATCCCTGAACCAAACACACTGCGAGATAAGAATTGTAAATAATCTCCGCATCTACCCCTGCCAGTTGTTGTGGCTTCAGGGGCTTGGTGTTATGAAGTGCCCTGCGGGTTCTGATGCCTTCCGTTAGCGGTATGATGAGGGCCTCCTCTACAGTCATAACGACACGTGGCATATCTGCCAATTCGTTAACTGGCTCCGGATGTATCTCACACCACAGAGCATCATTCTTGCCACGTATCCTCTCCGGGCGGGCTCACTGCTCTCATAACAATGCAGAAGACCGTCCCTTAATTCATCCGTCCACTCAAAGCGTCCGTTGTCGTTACAGTCGTCATTATGTGGCAATATTCCGAGGGGGTCGGTTGTGGGCGTCCAAGGCCGACATCAGAGGGAATGAGCATTCCCTCCAGCATGCGCCTTCGCTGCCGGTCCGGTATAGCACCTGTTGCCCAGGAAAGTGGTGTCGCAACTCACAAAGCCCTTCGATAGTAGTTGGCCCCCCTGCTTATTATTATTATTATTATTATTATTTTAATTTTATATTTCAATAGATGTTTGATCAAATGAACAAATATGTCAAGTTTAATGTCCAGAGCTATCCAGTAGCTATTTCATGTTATTATTATTCCTACAATAAGTAATGAAATTTTATAATTCTGATTTAAGGATGTTTTTAAAGATTTTACACTAGAATACTCACTTAGCAATCAGTGTCCAAGTTTTTTCATCCAAGTTCTCTTTATAAACTCTGATTTGATAATTGTCATCACTATGAAACCAATAGATATGTCCTGCTTTATCTCGCCCCAAAGGCTTAGACCTCAAATCATTTGCAGTCAATTTATTCACTTCATTTTTGAATTTTCCATGGAAATCAAATTGCATTTCCAGAAGTTCCTGAAAAATACGAAAAAAAATTAAAATGGCACAATTTTAGATAATGAAAAATAATGTAAATTAAATTGATTGATTTATTGATTGGATCTTGATTGGTTCATGGGGATTATATAATAAATATTGAATAAGTCAACACGAATACAGGAGGATCCACATTTCTCATGGAATAATTTCAGTTGCTTCTTCCTCTCTCTCTCCTCTCTCTCTCTCCTCTCTCTCTCTCTCTCTCCTCTCTCTGTCCTCTCTCTCTCCTCTCTCTCTCCTCTCTCTCTCCTCTCTCTCTCCTCTCTCTCTCCTCTCTCTCTCCTCTCTCTCTCCTCTCTCTCCTCTCTCTCTCCTCTCACTCTCCTCTCTCTCTCTCTCTCACTCTCTCTCTCCTCTCTCTCTCCTCTCTCTCTCCTCTCTCTCTCCCCTCTCTCTCCCCTCTCTCTCCTCTCTCTCCTCTCTCTCTCCTCTCTCTCTCCTCTCTCTCTCTCCTCTCTCTCTCCTCTCTCTCTCCTCTCTCTCTCCTCTCTCTCTCCTCTCTCTCTCTCCTCTCTCTCTCTCCTCTCTCTCTCACCCCTCTCTCTCCCCTCTCTCTCCCCTCTCTCTCCTCTCTCTCTCCTCTCTCTCTCCCCTCTCTCTCCTCTCTCTCTCCTCTCTCTCTCCCCTCTCTCTCCTCTCTCTCTCCCCTCTCTCTCCTCTCTCTCTCCCCTCTCTCTCCTCTCTCTCTCCCCTCTCTCTCCTCTCTCTCTCCCCTCTCTCTCCTCTCTCTCTCCCCTCTCTCTCCTCTCTCTCTCCCCTCTCTCTCCTCTCTCTCTCCCCTCTCTCCTCCTCTCTCTCTCCCCTCTCTCTCCTCTCTCTCTCCCCTCTCTCTCTCCTCTCTCTCTCCTCTCTCTCTCTCCTCTCTCTCTCTCGTCTCTCTCTCTCCTCTCTCTCTCTCCTCTCTCTCCCCTCTCTCTCCCCTCTCTCTCCTCTCTCTCTCTCCTCTCTCTCCCCTCTCTCTCCTCTCTCTCCCCTCTCTCACACTCTCTCCCCTCTCTCACACTCTCTCCCCTCTCTCACACTCTCTCCCCTCTCTCACACTCTCTCCCCTCTCTCACAATCTCTCCCCTCTCTCACACTCTCCCCTCTCTCACACTCTTCCCCTCTCTCACACTCTCCCCTCTCTCACACTCTCCCCCTCTCTCACACTCTCCCCCTCTCTCTAACTCTCACTCTCCCCCTCTCTCTAACTCTCACTCTCCCTCTCTCTAACTCTCACTCTCCCCCTCTCTCTAACTCTCACTCTCCCCCTCTCTCTAACTCTCACTCTCTCCCCCTCTCTCACACTCTCCCCCTCTCTCTAACTCTCACTCTCTCCCCCTCTCTCTAACTCTCACTCTCTCACACTCTCCCCCTCTCTCTAACTCTCACTCTCTCACACTCTCCCCCTCTCTCTAACTCTCACTCTCTCACACTCTCCCCCTCTCTCTAACTCTCACACTCTCCCCCTCTCTCTAACTCTCACACTCTCCCCCTCTCTCTAACTCTCTCTTTCTCCCCCCTCACACTCTCTCCCCCCTCTCTCTAACTCTCTCTTTCTCCCCCCTCACACTCTCTCCCCCCTCTCACACTCTCTCCCCCCTCTCACTATCTCTCTCTCACTCTCTCCCTCTCTCTCCCTCCCCTCTCTCTCTCTCCTCACTCTCTCTCCCTCTCCTCACTCTCTCTCGCTCCCCTCTCTCTCTCTCCTCACTCTCTCCCTCCCCTATCTCTTACTCTCTCTCCCCCCCTCTCTCTCTCACTATCTCTCTTACTCTCTCTCTCCCCCCCTCTCTCTCAGTCTCTTTCTCTCTCTCTCTCTCACTATCTCTCTCTCCCCCTCTCTCCCTCACTCTCTTCCTCACGAAAACGCCTTTAGCGACTAAATTCAAAATATTGAATATTGTAATGTGTCAAAGAAAGTAACCATCTGACAGTGACAGCTACACAATAAAAATTGGAAAACTAAAATTGGAAAACTAAGATCTACACCATCTAATATCTGCTGTCTGCTGTAGGGTTATACGTAGCAACCTGGAGCAACCTGGTTTATGCCAGAGTTTACACAATATAGGTATAATTCGCTGTCGCTATCCGTCTCCGTGGTGTTCTATCGACGGTTGCTTTTGGCGGGCTCTGCTCTTCGTACGGGAGTGAGTTTGATGATGCTCTCGTATACTATGGCTTTGTGAACTCGTAGGAAGTAGGGTAGAAAGTAATCGAGTAAAACAACTTGGTTCAATGATTTCACGGGTTAATAAAGATGAGAATTGAGACATTGGGACCTACCTTGGATGGTGGATGGCGGCCTTAACGTGAAGTAAACTTGAAAAGGAACGGGAACCACAAATGTGTAGACCGAACTACTATGTTTCTTCAAGTTATGTTTCTTCAAGTTATCTGGAATTCCGGCTAGAAAATATCCGCAGTTGCGATTTGAGTCAACACATGTACCTCAATCAATGTATCTAGTGGATATTCGCGACAAAAGATAAAATCTTTCAGAAAATTGTCTTTCTTGACACCTCATTTGTTGAACCGGTTCCCATAGTGATTACAAACAGGAAGATACAAAATTATGATTTAATTTCCGTCTCTTCTCTGAACCGTGACACGAGGATGAGTCTGAATACTCCTTTAAACCATAGAAAATATTAATATACTTACTCTATACTCTAGAATTCTAATACCATAGGCCGAAAGTGCTGTGAAAAGTTAAAAGTCGTCAGCAATGCGCATGTGCGTCATTAGGATAGTTTCTAACGGACCCGGTTTCACCAAAATATTATGGTTCCGGTAGAGGTTAATGAAGTATAATTCTCAAAATGTATGCATAACTGCTACCATCATTTTCGCATACAGATGGTCAATTTTCATTTTCAGGGAATTTTCTTGATATTTTATTTTTTTTAATACAACGTGGTTGAAAATAGCTTTGTTCTGGTTCTGAAAATTATTAGTCCTGGGACGTCAGGATTATGCGCAGTTGAGAAAAAGTGAGCGAATATGAACCTAAAGAGCACACTTGTCGTCAATTGTGCAATGATCCTGACGTCCCAGGATTGATAATTTTCAGAACCAAAACAAACCTAATAAGATCGGAAAACTGTATTTACCTACTAATCAGCCAATTTGAATAAATGTTCTTAAATATTCATAATTCAAGATCGTCAGTGATGACCCACCAAAAATTTGAGTTCTGAGAGAAATTGTCGCCGGAGCATAAACAAATTTTGTAAAAATGTTGCAAATTACATTTTCTTTACTCTCCTATCAAAAAATTCGACTTCCCGAAGGAGCCAGGGGGTCATTTACCAACCCTTATATTTAAAAATTCGAGTTCAGATAGAAATCGTCGCCGGAGCATAGGTTAACAAATTTTATCTAAATATTACAAATCACTTCTTGTTTACTCTCCAATTAAAAAATTCGACTTTCCGAGGGAGCCACGGGGTCATTTACCAACCCCTATATTTCAAAATCAACTTTTGCGAGAAATCGTCGCCGGAGCATGAACAAATTTTGTCAAAATATTGCAAATCACTTCTTCTTTACTCTCCTATCAAAAAATTCGACTTCCCGAGGGAGCCAGGGGTTCATTTATCAACCCTTATATTTAAAAATTCGCGTTCTGAGAGAAATCGTCGCCGGAGCATAAGCGAATTTCGTCAAAATGTTTCAAATCACTTCTTCTTTACACTCCTATCAAAAAATTCGACTTCCCGAGGGAGCCAGGGGGTCATTTACCAACCCTTATATTTAATTATTCGAGTTCTGGGAGAAATTGTCGCCGGAGCATAAAAAAATTTCGTCAAAATGTTGAAAATCACTTCTTCTTTACTCTCCTATCAATAAATTCAACTTCCCGAGAGAGCTAGGGGGTCATTTACCAACCCTTATATTTGAATATTCGAGTTCTGAGAGAAATAGTCGCCGGAGCATAGGTTAACAAATTTTATCAAAATATTACAAATCACTTCTTGTTTACTCTCCAATAAAAAAATTCAACTTCCCGAGGGAGCCAGGGGGTCATTTACCAACCCTTATATTTAAAAATTCGAGTTCTGAGAGAAATCGTCGCCGGAGCATAAGCAAATTTCATCAAAATGTTGCAAATCACTTCTTCTTTACACTTCTATCAAAAAATTCGACTTCCCGAGGTAGCCAAGGGGTCATTTACCAACCCTTATATTTAAAAATTCAACTTTTGCGAGAAATCGTCGCCGGAGCATAAACAAATTTTGTCAAAATATTGCAAATCACTTCTTCTTTACTCTCCTATCAATAAATTCAACTTCCCGAGAGAGCCAGGGGGTCATTTACCAACCATTATATTTAAAAATTCGAGTTCTGAGAGAAATCGTCGCCGGAGCATAAGCAAATTTCGTCAAAATGTTGCAAATCACTTCTTCTTTACTCTCCTATCAAAAAATTTGACTTCCCGAGGGAGCCAGGGGGTCATTCACCAACCCTTATATTTAAAAATTCGAGTTCTGAGAGAAATCGTCGCCGGAGCATAGGTTAACAAATTTTATCAAAATATTACAAATCACTTCTTGTTTACTCTCCAATAAAAAAATTTGACTTCCCGAGGGAGCCAGGGGGTCATTTACCAACCCTTATATTTAAAAATTCGAGTTCTGAGAGAAATCGTCGCCGGAGCATAAACAAATTTTGTCAAAATATTACAAATCACTTCTTGTTTACTCTCCTACCAAAAAATTCGACTTCCCGAGGGAGCCAGGGGGTCATTTACCAACCCTTATATTTAAAAATTCGAGTTCTGAGAAATCGTCGCCGGAGCATAAACAAATTTCCTCAAAATGTTGCAAATCACTTCTTCTTTACTCTCCTACCAAAAAATTCGACTTCTCGAGGGAGCCAGGGGGTCATTTACCAACCCTTATATTTAAAAATTCGAGTTCTGAGAGAAATCGTCGCCGGAGCATAGGTTAACAAATTTTATCAAAATATTACAAATCACTTCTTGTTTACTCTCCAATGAAAAAATTCGACTTCCCGAGGGAGCCAAGGGGTCATTTACCAACCCTTATATTTTAAAATTCAACTTTTGCGAGAAATCGTCGCCGGAGCATAAACAAATTTTGTCAAAATATTGCAAATCACTTCTTCTTCACTCTCCTATCAATAAATTCAACTTCCCGAGGGAGCCAGGGGGTCATTCACCAACCCTTATATTTAAAAATTCGAGTTCTGAGAGAAATCGTCGCCGGAGCATAAACAAATTTCGTCAAAATATTACAAATCACTTCTTGTTTACTCTCCTACCAAAAAATTCGACTTCCCGAGGGAGCCAGGGGGTCATTTACCAACCCTTATATTTAAAAATTCGAGTTCTGAGAAAAATCGTCGCCGGAGCATAAACAAATTTCGTCAAAACGTTGCAAATCACTTCTTCTTTACTCTCCTATCAAAAAATTCGCCTTCCCGAGGGAGCCAGGGGGTCATTTACCAACCCTTACATTTAAAAATTCGAGTTCTGAGAAAAATCGTCGCCGGAGCATAAACAAATTTCGTCAAAACGTTGCAAATCACTTCTTCTCTACTCTCCTATCAAAAAATTCGCCTTCCCGAGGGAGCCAGGGGGTCATTTACCAACCCTTATATTTAAAAATTCGAGTTCTGAGAGAAATCGTCGCCGGAGCATAAACAAATTTCGTCAAAATGTTGCAAATCACTTCTTCTTTACTCTCCTATCAAAAAATTCGACTTCCCGAGGGAGCCAGGGGGTCATTTACCAACCCTTATATTTAAAAATTCGAGTTCTGAGAGAAATCGTCGCCGGAGCATAAGCAAATTTCATCAAAATGTTGCAAATCACTTCTTCTTTACACTTCTATCAAAAAATTCGACTTCCCGAGGTAGCCAGGGGGTCATTTACCAACCCTTATATTTAAAAATTCGAGTTCTGAGAGAAATCGTCGCCGGAGAATAAACAAATTTCGTCAAAATGTTGCAAATCACTTCTTCTTCACTCTCCTATCAAAAAATTCGACTTCCCGAGGGAGCCAGGGGGTCATTTACCAACCCTTATATTTAAAAATTTGAGTTCTGAGGGAAAACTTCCCTGGAGCTTAAACAAATTTTGTCAAAATGTTGCAAATTACATTTTCTTTACTCTCCTATCAAAAAATTCGACTTCCCGAAGGAGCCAGGGGGTCATTTACCAACCTTTATGTTTAAGAATTCGTGTTCTGAGAGAAATCGTCGCCGGAGCATAAACAAATTTTGTCAAAATGGTGCAAATCACTTCTTCATTACTCTCCTATAAAAAAATTCGACTTCCCGAGAGAGCCAGGGGTTCGTTTACCAACCCTTATATTTAAAAATTCGAGTTCTGAGAGAAATCGTCGCCTGACTATAAACAAATTTCGTCAAAATGATGCAAATCACTTCTTTTTCACTCTAGGATGAAGTGTCGCCTCTTGTTCAGTACGAGATATCCTTTTCCAAAACCTTGACCGACCAACCAACAAAACAAAACTGACTGACACAAACATGTACAATAATGAGCAAACCGACTCTGGTCTCTAGCAAGACTTCGTATTGATGACAAAGCACAGTTGCGCGATCACTTAATTACAGAACCATAGGATACATTATTGTAGAATTAATTCGATTCTCGCCTAAAATTTATTGATTGGTTTAAAAAAGTCTTACAGTCAGTTCCATAATCAACACCATAAAGACTCCTTCGTTCAAAGTCGGCTTTACGATGAAGTGATCTTTAAAGTACACTTTAAAGTGCCTTTAGTTCCATAAACGTACCAACACCTCCTGTTAGATAAAGCCTCCTTTAGGGCCGGTTTTTCAATGTACCTTAACTTCGAGCTAAATTTAACTCATGGTTAGAATGTGAGTCGATACTTTCAATTAGCAAACGTCATATTCTTCATTCTAACCAAGAGTCAAATTTTACCGGAAGTCAAAGTACGCTAACACGATATTGATAAACTGGCCCTTACAGCGGCATTCGTTATGTTTATACTGGTGGCTACACTGAAATGTAGTATTTTTAGGAATACAGTTGTGGTGATCTTGTCAATTTTCAAGGTATTTTTGTAGTTCTGTGATTACTGTCATCTGGTATTATTCGCGGTCGCCAACGGCACCAGGTGGCGCTCCAAAACTCCAGGAAAACAAAGCAAACGTCACATCAGTCACGTGACAGTTGACGACTTTAAGAAGTTTTGTTTATATTTTTTTGAATACTTGAGATTTTAAAGTTTCAACTTTGTTTCCTTTAAAATGCCTGTGGTAAAGATTCATTTGGCTGAAAATTTTCAATATTTAATAATATATAATAAGTAGGCCCGTGGTCGAAGGGGATGCAGTATTCAATGTCAATTGTGTTTAATCTATTTATATGCGAGGTAGAGACTATCGATGAGCGACAATTCTTGGACTTTGCCTGCAAAGTTCCGCCTTGAAATATAAAAATTGAAGTGTAGCTGTTAATGCAGTTGCAAAGGGGGCCAATCTGGATTCTGTAAACATGTAGTTGCAGTCATGAGGAACTAAACGAGTTGAGCTGTATTGATGTCAAGCAAGTTTGGGACAGAAAACAAATGTTGAGGCAGTTTATGCTGAAAGAGCAGTGGACTTCTGCCATTTCGAAAAGAAACATCGATATGAATTCAAATCCATTGAAGAAGTTGAAAAAGAGAATTTGAACTCATTATTAGAATGTTATAATATGTGATTGTATAAAATACCTAACTTGTGAAATTCTTCAACATCCCGATCCAGTTATTAATAATAAATTGAAGTATTCACTTCACCGCACACCAACACCTACATACACATTTGGTTATCTAGGTGCACATACATACCTACTGGTGTTGTAATGTTGTGAAAAGGTTACTTGTGAAATTTATTATTCTGACACTACAATACATCCATTCATCTTGATTCAATTTTGAATATAAAGAACTGTATTTTGGAAATTATTATTATTTCATTTATTACCTATACAAAATAATTGTTACTGTACCCAATATATGAAATAATTCGATTAACAGTCCAGATTTGCATTATCATGTATCAAATAATAAATTATTTTTATAGGCAAACCTTGGCTACCCTAAAAAGTTCATTAATTTTGTTATTCTTATGTCACAGTATTTACAAATCTTATTATAGTTGTTATCTACATATTACATAGGTGAGGGATTTAATTAAAATATTGGTTCTAGCACTCTGAGTAAACACTTTTGAATAATGAAGCAAAACCGTTAACAATATATTACTAGGATCACTCAAGACTGTGTCAGCAAAAAGTATGATTGCATTTCAGTATTGTCACGAGCCATGGTGGCATGAGGGTTAAACAATTGCTTATCTGAATCCAATCATCGATAGATGTATGGGTTCGAACCTCAACGGGGTCACTGATGGTCTTGTGCATGGCATCACACATTCAAGAAGGTGAGGAATAGGTCTTTCCTAGGTCGTACAAATCTCTCGAAGAACTCTTGAGTGTTGCTTGCTTGTGAGTGTTGCTTGGAGATTATCTGGAATACCTTCTGAATTAAAAATATTTTCACAATATGTTTCTAGAGTTTTCACAATCTTTTTGTCAACACCAAAAAAACAAATCATATTATTGTCTGACTGAAGATTAGTTCTGAGATCGTACAAACGAAATGGTGTTCAAACAGATTTGTCTGTAAATTCATCTAATTTATTGGGAAGTGGTTCCGTGTTACTGCCATACTGAAGTGGAGGAAGTTTGTCATCATGAATAAGCACAAGGTCATTAATTTGTAAGTCCTTTGGAGTTTTGCATTTGTTGCGAGTCTGAAGTTACACCAAATACTCCTGACCAGCGACGCCAGAAAAGTTGGTTCAACTTCTGGATATGTTGAAATCTAGATAGCCTGTTATCTGGGAGATCGTGCACATCTGGATCTGGCAGTGAAGTGAGCCGACGTCCAATGAGGAAATGAGAGGGAGTGAGAACATCAAAATCATTTGGATCTGATGATAAAGGAGTCAATGGTCGGGAGTTGAGGACAGCTTCCACATAGCTCTCAAATGTCAAAGATACATCAGCCAATACCCGTTTCAAATGGTGTTTACATGATTTAACGCCCGCTTCCCACAATCCACCGAAGTTTGGTGCATGAGCTGGAATAAATTTCTACTCAACCCCTTCATTTTCGAACGTTTCTTTTAAAACCATACTTTGATTTTGAAGAAGTACTCTTAAATCTTGCAGCTCTGTATTGGAGCCAATAAAATTTGAACCATTATCAGAAAAAATCGTTTTTGGTTTTCCTCGACGTGACACAAACCGTCGAGAGGTCGCAATAAAAGTTTCTGATGAGATATCAGAAACAAGTTCAAGGTGAACTGCCTTGGTTGCGAAACAAACAAATAATGAAATATAACATTTAGAAATTTTTTCTCTACGACCTTGTTTGGATTTTATGTTCACTGGGCCGGCGTAATCAACCCCTGTAACATAGAATGGAGGCATTGGGCACACACGCAGTTCAGGTAATATTCCCATCATTTGAGTTGCCTGGGGGGGGGGCTTGCCTTGAAGCATTGAATACAACTTCTTACTACTTTCCGAGCCAAGATCCTCCCTCCAAGAATCCAATAATTCTCACGAATAGTTAGAAGTAACATTTGAGGACCTGCATGTAATAGACGTTTATGTTCGAAAACAAACAATAGGAATGTCGAATGATTATAATCTAATTGGGATAATTGCAGTCTACCCCCCACCCTTAACATATTTTGGGAATCTACGTAGGGATTCAATGATTTGAGATGCCCCTTTGATATTTGGTTTTTACGAGTGAGAAGTTCTAATTCCACTAGAAATGTGTCCTTTTGACAAATACCAA
This sequence comes from Chrysolina americana, assembly GCA_958502065.1. NCBI lineage: Eukaryota > Metazoa > Arthropoda > Insecta > Coleoptera > Chrysomelidae > Chrysolina > Chrysolina americana. The sequence continues at coordinate 29,376,811 of OY293417.1, forward strand.
CTAACCATCTCATAGCGTTATCCAGTTCTACAGGTGATAATGGACCAGATCTACTTGGCTCTGCTGATTTGCAGTTCCATATAAACCTAAACATATATGCGACCTATCGTTTCAACCTAATTAAATTTGAAAATCTTTTCATGTCAATCACTTTCATATCAGAAATTTCACAAAAATTTACAACCTTTTTTAACTCTGGTATATCTTCAATACAAACATTTAGTGTTGGCCATGAAGATTCAGGGTTCCTCAACCAGAACGGACCATTCCACCATAACTTACTCTCACTTAAATCTTCTGGAAAAATACCTCGAGACAAGCTGTCAGCTGGATTATCCTCCGATTTAATGTGTCGCCATTTGCTGGGATCACTCAGAGCTTGTATTTGAGCCACTCTATTCGCAACAAACATTTGTAATCGGTGAGGTGAGGTGGAGATCCAACTGAACACCACCGACGAGTCTGCCCAATAAGTACATTCCAATGAATTTATTTGCAATGACTTTCTAACCTTCTCTACAAGTTGTGCTAAGACTAAGGCACCACATAGTTCCAGACGTGGGATAGTGACAACCTTCATTGGGGCTACTCTCGTCTTTGCACACATTAAAGATTATGCCCATCATTTCGGATACTGCGAATGAAGACACAAGTCCCGTACGCTTTCAAACTAGCATCACAGAACCCATGCAATTCCATTGCAACCATTTTTGCACAGACAACTTGTCTAGAGATTTGTAACATGCTAAGTGAGTGAAGTTGGCTTCTATATCTCATCCATTTATTATAGATTTCAAGAGGTAGGGCCTCGTCCCATGAAAGTTTTTCTGCCCATAACTCTTGTAAAAGAATTTTGGCTATTACAATGGTTGGGCTCAACAAACCCGGGTCAAAGATTTTTCATATACTTACATCAAATTATCGTTGCCAAATGACCAAAAGAGACCTAGTGTTTTGTTTTCGGCTTTCTTGCCGAACTGCATTTTATCTCTGGACGAATCCTTTTCTCCAAATTGCTGAATGATTTCAGGCCGATTAGAAATCCATTTTCGCAAATGAAAACAGCCTGAGCTCAAAATGCTACTGACTTGTTGACTCAGCTGAAGAGCTTCTTCCACTGTGTCTGAACCCAAGACATCAACATAAAAGTTGTGCAATATTATTTTAGCTGCCTCTGGATAGGAAGCCAAATTGTCCAAACCAAGTTGTTTCAGACACCGAACCGCTAGGTAAGGTGCTGAACTTGTCCCATATTTAACAGTGTTAAGGTTATATGTTTGGATTTCTTCAGAGTCATTATATCTCCAAAGTAACCTTTGAAAGCACCGTTGACTCGGCTCAACCAGCACCATTCTATACATTTTCTCAATGTCAGCGCACACTACAACATTTTTTTTCCGAAACCTGAGAAGAATTGCCAACAGATCCTCCTGGATATATGGACCTATGTAATGAAGGTCATTTAATGAAATCCCAGTACTTGTGGGTACCGACCCATTGAATACAACTCTCAAACGAGTTGTGGTACTTGTCTCATTCAGAACACCATGATGAGGCAAATAATAAGAAAGAGTATCCTTTGAAGGATCATTGACTTGTGACATGTGCTCTAATTCACTGTATTCCAACATGAAATCAGAATACATTCTTTTCAGGTGCGGTATCTCTAGAATTGCCTAAGTCTGATGGTGACATTTTGAATGGAATTTGGACAACAAATCTTCCTTCCTCATTTCTATACGTAGTTTTGGTAAACATACGCTCGCATTGCTGTTCATCCTCTGACTGAAAGGGACCCAATGATGGAAGCTCCTCAAGAGCCCAAAACACTTAATATTTTTCTGAGCACCCACAACTGACATAACTGGCCCTGACACAATCCAACCAAGACGGGTTTTTTGGAGAGTTGGTTGATTCACACCCAATTGCACTTGTCAGCTACCAAAAGCAAATCTATCGGACCTGGCTGATGAAATGTAGGATCTGCCAACTTAAACTGCCTTGGAATGTTGAGATGATTAATGTTAACTCTTTGGGATGGAAGACATTCACTGATTTTTGAAACAACCAAACAAGTAACGTTATTTTCATATCCACTCTGCAGGGACCAAAGTCGAGCCATACATTTATACTTTATTTCAGAAGCAACATGACTGATACCAACAATAGAAAAATTAACCTCTTCTCTCCGTAACTGCTCACATAACCTTGCTGAAATCAAGTTTGACTGAGAACCATTATCCAACAAAATACGACACGTATGGGGATGGCCATGACTATCAAAAATTTCTATGACTGCTGTTGAAAGGAGAAGTCACCGCTAACTCCGTTTGACACGGACATCACAGTCCTCACCTAGTACCACTTGTAGACTGTGGCCCTGTATTAGCTGCTGGTATAGGGTCAGTTGTCGTTCCTGACTGCTTAGTCTCTGATGACCTTTGCCTATCATAATGCAACGTGATGTGATGGTGCATATTAAACTTCCTACATTCATATGAAGAACAATCTCTACTAATATGATTACCTTTCAGACATACCTGTTATAAACCGTTAATTTAACAAATTCATTGCAAGAACCTATAAAATGTGCACCATTGCAGAGGGAACACTTTGAATTAGAGGCTAGAAATGACCTATGATTTGATTTGAATTCAACATTTTTGTTGAATTCCTTCGAATAAATTGTCCTAGAATTACTTTCAATAGTCTCTAAAATAGCAGCTTTCTTTTTCAGAAATATTTTAAATTCCTTCAGTGTTGGGAGTTCACCTTCACTTTGTTCTTCCTCCCATTCCCTCCTTGTTATTGAATCTAATTTGTTACTGATTGTAAAAATTATAATAACATCCCATGAATCTGTTTTTTGTCCCAATGACTCCAATGATCGAAGATGTTTCACCATAGAATCTAAAAGCGTTCTTAAATCTCCTGAAGATTCTTTCGTTAAATTTGGCAACCCAAATAATGATTTCAAATGATTGTTTACCAATAAGGAAGTGTTATTATACCTCTCATTTAAAATATCCCAGGCAATACTATAATTGCTTGCTGAAAATTCAATTGATTGAACCACCTGTCTTGCGTCCCCGTCCAATGCTCCACGCAAAAAAATTTTCAATATCACCAATTTTATCATTATCATGAATTAGGGACTTGAACGTGTTTCTGAACTCCAACCAGTTTTCTGAAGAACCATGAAATTTTGGAATCTGTATTGACGGTAATTTCGGTGACGATTGAATTGCAACACACTATTTACAGAACTTGCCACATTAGAGCTCCGAGATGTTGTGTTATTCAAAGTTTCATTTTGTTCAGTATTCATACTGATTTGAGCACCATTTTTTTCAACAAAATTTCGATATTCGTTGAGTAAAGTCTTGCAAACAGAGATAGAATTAAAGTAAGAATTTTCAAATGAATTTCTTTGTTTGATTTGATCTGGTAAATTGGAATGATTTTCTTCAAGAAAACTTTGAATTTTTTCAAACTTATCTAACGTTACTGAAATTTTGTCAAATCTGATTTCAAGCTCCTCAAAAACCGATTCTTCAACTAATTTTTTGTTGAATGCTATCTACAAAATTTAAAAAATTTCACATACACCCCAAAATTACTTCGCGTTTTCGTTCGAATTTTTTAATATCTTCATACATTTTACGGGCCAAACAATCAACTCACCAAATGTAACCGATTAATAGGAATGGAAATCAAGAAAGGAATAAAGACTCACTTTACGTTGCCTTGTTGTTTGTTTACCTTATGTGCCGATCGTCGTGCTGCTGCCGGCAATCTCGCTCCGAACTCGCTGTCCTTCAAAGTTGCGCTGTCACGCCTTCTTCCTAGAAAATTTCACCGTCGCACATCACAGTTCGAACAGTTTCAACACAGCTCGATTTTCAATTCGTCCACGATAACAAACTCACGTGGAAAGTTCTCCGGTGAACACTTGACAAATATTTATATTATTTCTCCAATGCTTCACTGTTTCGATTTAACACCGTTTGTGCACTTGTTCCAAATAGTTTTTTATTCTCGCAACCGAATTTTGAATGTCCAACTAAACCACTCCAATAGACCAATTGTAACCAAATAAATCCGGATCGATGAGACCAATGTTTTTGACTTTAATGGACTGTAAAAACTTTGCACTCTTTTGTTTTCAGATATAAATACAACCAATTGACCAACAGATTTTATTTTCCACAGGAATAAATTTAACATAACATGACAATTTGCATAACACCAAAACAGTCTCTCTGAAGGTCTTTTCTCATTTTAACTCGTTCGTGGTGTTTCTGGAAAACCGTAGAATCGTTGACTGATGAGCGGGGAACCAATGGGAGGTCGAGAATAGAGCGATGACCAAATACGGTAATGGTGCCCGAAACGCACTGTGATTGGTGGGCTTACTTGCAACCATAAAGTTCGTTAGAGCATATACAGGGTGGATAATAAGTAAAGCATTTCTATGCTAATAACACAGTTTTGATCAGTTACAGTACGTAGGTATATTTTTCTCATTTGATTAAACTTTATGCTTTTGGTTCTGTTATAGAAAACGAAAGGTGAATGGTCTCATTAAACACCATATAAATTGAAAGAACCAATCACAAGACAGTTAAGCCAACAATTAAGAACCCAGCATTATTAGCAAAAGAAGAGTATTGAAAGAAAAAGATTGATCATCTTGAAAAGCACGAGGGCAACTGAGGAGGAAAATAGTAGACAAGAAGAAGCGCATGTTAAAAATCAAATTTTACTTACTAGGTTTTCAAATACTTGTACAGCAAAAATAAATGATCAAACGAGAAGCGTTGAACTGTAACATTGGTTGTTTACAACACAAGAATATCTATAACAATAAAAACTGAAAAAACCTAAACTGAGCTACCCAATAAGAAAGAAGTATTCTGCTAGTGAGTGGGGACATTTTTCAATAAGAAAGTATTGTACTAGATTCGAATTGTCTAAGACTTTTTGAGCTCTTGGGGAAGTTAAACCTTTTTGGACTTTAGGTGTGATCGAGAGTTGAGGTTACTTACATTGTATTCATAGAATGCGTTATAAATTTATTGAGTCTAGAATGGACACTGTGAACTATAATAATTTCTCCCATTCTAACGATTCCTATACATTGTACACATGTTGATTGCAAAATAGAGATATTGGTATTATTGACGGAAACGCCAGTTGTAAAATATGTTTCTGCACGTTATGTTATACTTAGATACTAGTTGTATATAAATAGTAATCGCCAGCTCGCACAAGTTCCTCAAGGTTGCTTGTAGGAGTGCAGCCAGATAGTGGATAGAACAAATTTTAAGTTGACATTTATTCTTTCTTTGGGGTCGATTCAGATATATGAGTGCTCATGCAGTGTTTTTGAAGCACATGTGATATACACGAATATGTATTCTTGTTGACCCTTTTGCTTGAAATCTCACATAAGTGCCTTTTACATGCGTTTCTATGGCCAAGTTATATTTGATTTGGTTCTGTTATAATTTTGTTGACACTGGAGTAATGCCATTTGATTCGTTTGAGTTTTTCACATAACTCCGACGTATTCATCACTGAATCTTCTAACTATTATTTCCTCATCATTTGATAAAGAACTAGAATTTGATGAATTCATTAATATCTATATCAAATTAATAATAAATAAAAACATGTAATATACAGCCTGGATTTTCATTCCCGCTCATAAAAAACAACATATGCATCTCCGCCCACGAGTGAATCAGTTGTAATTGGTGATACATAAGAGTTATTGAACACGTGCCACTTGTTTGTATACGGATGTCTGCAATAAGCCGTGTAGTGTCCGCTTTCAGTAGTCCCAATGTGGTTTGATATCGCATACAGGTTATAGCGACAAGGGACTACACTTTCCGCTGCATCAATGCTCATATCCAGACCTCCTAAAGGAAAATGAATGACAGTATTTAATTTTTCTCTGAATCTACCTCCTGGACCAAAACGTTTGAAATTTATAACAAGAATTTTTGGAAATTTATAAAACGATAGGGATTTCAACCATTTCCTTTTCTCCTTGCATTTCGAACAAGTAGGCCTATCATCATTATCAAAAATTTCTTCTTCAGTAAAGGAATCCAAACATTCAGACAGATTTAGTTGGCCAGTTCTTAACGGAATCAATAAGGAATGACCCCAGGGATTAAACAATGACCGCAAAAAGTACATTTTAATGTAGATTTTAGTTGGCCTACAAAAGTCATCTACAATCTTAGAGTTGTCCATCTTCAGAAATCCCGACCATAACTTTTTCACCGACAGATAATTTCTTGTCAATCTCTGCCAAGGTGGGTTTAGGCTTCTCCGTAATTCTATTCAAATCTTCATGAAGTCCCTCCAACAACACGCGTAGGAACTCCTGAGAATCTTGCTGAGCGTAACCATGAAAATGGGGTGCGAACTTATGGATTTGAGTTTTAAAATGAGTAATATTAACAGCACAATGTGATGAATCATCTGACCAAAGTCCCTTGATCACCTCTGCAAATGATTTGACTAGATCTCCTTTCGTACTGGATTTAGTTGTATTTATATCTCTCGTATAGGCATCGTTTTCCAAATATTCCAACAAACATCTTGTATTGGGTAAACACTGGACAGTACTGTTCATAAAACAACTACTACCAATATTCTTCAAACCATTGAGATAAAGTGTTTTGACCGTGCTAAGTACTACAGGCCAGTTTGTGCTACGTTCACCAGTGATACATTCTTCCGAGTGGACGCTGACACGCTGGTTGTCCCGGTTAATAGAGCGGCGAGATAACGAACTGGAGTTGAGACTACTGGATATTGTATTGGAAGGAATTTTGTTCGACTCTGCAAAATTGGTTCCAGAACTGGGTTCATAAAGAGTTATCAAGACATTTCGAAACAGAAAAAGTTCCAAAAAAAGAAGCCGCATCATCTCTTTGTATACAAATACTGATTTTTTTTAATTTAAAAATGTTGTAGCTTTTGGTTCGTTTATTTCTGCGAAAACTTTTTAACCGATGTCTGTGATGAATTTTTTTGCTTGGGGTCCGAAAGAACCAAAAGTCTCAATGCCAATAGGTATAAAAATATAGTTAGGTTCTGAATTCTCATATTTACGTCATTTCAATTTGTCTGCGGCTTCAGCAGCTGAACCAGAGGAAACTGAAGTGGATGAATCATGTGAAGGTGCCAATGTGTCCACACAGGTGAAATCCCAAACAACAGGCAAGCCTCGTTGCCAAGGACAATTTCTCGAGACGTTTCAATCGTTTCTAAAATAGCAGGAATTTTGGCTGAAGATAAAGCCCGTTTAATCAGATCGTTCACCGCTCGATGACGCTACTTCAGATCCACATACAGATTTGTGTTGAACACAAACTGCTGAACCTAAACGAACTACAACTACAACCCTGAAAGAATCATTGTCCAATAATGTACCAAGAGAGGACACAGGTAATGCATTTAACCAAGCGCCAGCATCTTTTGACATAATCGATTTGAGACGAGCCTTATCTGTTGGAGTTGTAACAGTATCTAACAATTTGTCAGATGCAACTTTAACTATTGGAAGATCCCAAGCACGTTGCGATGACTTTTCTTCACAAATTGAATTAGTTTCATCAAACCAAAGTTGTTCACCTTCTTTCGGAGAAGAGTCTACTGGAAAGGAATGTGGTAGAATCCATTCAATGATATTTGCAACGCTATGGATGGACGAATGAAAAGCAGGTAAAGCAAGAGAGGTAGATTGCCGAATGCCTAAACCTCCAAAAGAAACTGGAAGAGACTCTTGTAACCAAGAAATTTCATCCATCGGATTGTTGAGAATCAGTTGTGGAGTATTTCGAACTGCTTCATCAAATTTCTTCAAACTTTCCTGATTGTGCCAAGTTGGGCAGCATCTCAAAACGTAGGTGAGTTTGGGAATTGCCAGAGAGTGTTTTAGTAAATAAAAGGCTATATGAGTAGGAAGTTCAATCAGGCGAGAAGACATCGTTTGAAATTTATTGATTTTATCTTCAAAACAGGAAAAGATGGCATCATCTGTGAGAGGTGCACACAACTTTATTTTGATTATGGAACGGGCTGGCTGTAAATGCGTTGAAAAATATCGAATATCGAAATGTCGAGCTTGTAAGCACATCAAAAACGCACATATGCGGCATGCTTTTCACAGTGACGCAAGGGGACCAGCATTCTAGAGTAAGTATATAATATGTATTTTTATGCTTAAAACTCATTTTTTCAAGGCGACTCCCTGAAGTCCAACCTGTTCGACACAAGATGTTGAGTCTCACAAAAAATGTAGGTAAGCTTTTTTTTTCTGGAACAAATGTGTTCTAAACGAACTGAAACGTTTCATGAACTACTTTAAGATTAAATAATATTTTATTCGCTTCAAGATTTTCATTCTCAATTCTCATGAATTAGTGTCGTAGATACGCTGGTATGTGAACAAAATTTCCTGAAAATTTTTCTTTTGATTCTTTTAGACTGGTTGTGGTAGGCTGTTCAGTACGTCATTGGTCAGCGCATAAAACCTCCGGAAATTTGGATGTGGTCCTTTTTTCACTGTACTCGGAGGATATTTGAAACTTTCCTTAGTAACTGGCATACGAATCATATCAATTGATTGGACAAAGGCCTTTTTAAAAAACTTTATTTGAATTAACGTGACAAAAAACTGAAATTGAATAATGAATAATTACATTTGAGGTAGAGGTAGTGGATTTTCTTAAGGGCTATGACTCATACCATCGCAGAGCGCAAATTTACGTGTCGGCAGTGAGTGTGAGTGAGAGATATATTCAACGTCATAGCTCTTGAGAAAATCCACTACCTCTATATAAGCATCATCGGTCAAGTGACGTTTTGCTGAGTCGGCTGACTGGCTTCTGGGAACGGCCTGGGATCATGCACCCGTATGTTATACCTTGAATGATATCTTGATATAACTCATCCCTTCTTAAATTTCGGCTTCGGGCTAGAACAGGGCTGAAGGCGAACTTCTGCTTCCTTTTTCTCCAAGTTTTATTTCAATTTTGGAATTGGGTCTGTTTTTTGTGAAGTATATTTTTTGGATGCTGAAATAAACTACAAGTACAGTGACGCATATTATCAACCATAGGGTACAGTTATTCGATGTATTTTTGGAGCTGATATATATCTTCTAATAGGATGTTCTCTGTTTGTAATAATTTTATGTTGAGTGTTTCCATTTCCAAATCTTAGTTGCTGATTTTTGGCAAGATGAGCGGTCTTCTTAAGAGGGTGCTGCCTTTGACTGGAGAATTTTTCTTCCGGGCAACTCGACTTCATTTTGGTTTCTTCTGATGTGATTTATATGAGGTATTCATCATTAATTTTGTTGAATATTTGTGTGGGTGGTTTTATCGGCACTTGAGGGCTGCCACGCAGTCTTCTTCTGGATGGAATCTCAATTGTTCTTGACTGCAAATGTATACATCCACCATTTGCATACAAGGTTGGTCAATATATTGATATGTTTCTTCTTTGAGAGCCAAATAGGGTTTTTTGGGAATGATTAAGATACTTTTTTCAGTTGGTATTGAGAATAGATGGAAATATTGAAAGGTTTTAAGGTAAATTATAGGAAATTTTATGACAAAAATTATTTTTGATTCCGAAAAATAACAATTGTAATATTTTTTGGAATTATAGTGATTGTGCAATTCGATCAGAAATTCATCAAATTTTGAATAATTAAAATATCATGTGTAATTCTGCGAAAGTTATTGCATTTTCTATGTTGTCTAAAATGTGACAATAACATTATTTGCTTTAAAAATATCTGATCCAAAATACTCAAATACACAGTGTAGTTATAAAATTGATCAGTGATATTAATAAGATTTGATTTATAGTTTTCCATATATTTGGACATTTCCTTTTGATTTTTGACAATTGATTCGATATGTTTTGAAAATTTATCAATTATTTGTTTGTAAAGGGAAATTTGGGAATTGAATTCCTTTACTATTTGGTGTTGATTGTTTTTCAGAATTTCAATTGCCTTGTTATATCGTTCGCCATCTGATGAATCTAAGGTACCCAAAAGCCATTTCTGGACTGTTCGTCCAATATTAAATAAATCTCGTTTTTGTCTGATTTTTGGGTGATTTCGGATGTTGTCAAATGTATGTAAAATTTCCCAAATAAGTGGTTTTAAGTGCTCATATTCAATTGCTAGGCTTCTGAAACAAATGGGTTTGTTATTCGGTATGTCTGTCAGTTTTTGAAAACTTTTCGTTAAGCTGTGGATTTTAAGTCTATGTCATTTTAAAAAAAATACGTTTATTCATTATAATTTTTGTAGTTCCAAATTTAAATGATAGGATTCCTGGGGAATGTTTATTGATTTTATTTCAACCTGCAATAAAAGGGGCTTCCTCAATTCTTCAATGTGGATTGTTTCAACCTCGCATTGTTATTTATTTGTACCTTATCATGTTCCAACATTTTCACTGTAGTATACGGGCTCATTTCTGTTTTTGGGTTTTTTCTTAAAAACTTTTTAAATTATTACTAATTCGTCATTTGTGTCACCTTCTATGTTCGTTTTGCAAGTACTTTTCCTTTTCGAGCTTCCAATTTTTCTTTGACTTTCTGATAAACCGGGGTTAGTTTCTGTTTGTATTCTTGGACGTATGCCGCAAATAATTCTTTTGGGGTGAATTCGGTTGAACTGTGTCTGGTTCGAGTATGTTTCATTCAATATTCGTAAGTATTCAATAAAAGTAGAATGAAGTCTTTCCACAGGGCTGTCAGATTCGTGATGTACGGGGGTGGTAAAATTCACATTAATTTTATTTAATTTCAAGAGTTCTTTGACCGATTCATTGTTGAGTACACGGTCGCTATCAGCAGTTTTAGGAGAACCAAATGAAGCTAAGTATTTTACTAAAGCATCGCAAATGTGAATGGCTGATTTGCAGGCAATTGGTATTGCTTGAGTAAAATTTTGAGAAAGAATCGATTATTGTTAGATATATTTTTGAATCATAGAAGAATACATCAATGTGAATGAGCTGAAAAGGTTTGGATGGGATTTCTGTGATAACTAATGGGGCATATAGGTTTTTTCGCGAGTATTTAGCTGTTACAAATGTCACACGAGTTTATGTAAATTGTAATAGATTTTTTTCATATTTATCCAATAATAATTTCGTTTCAGATACTGTAGAGTTCCTTCAATGCCACGATGGTTTATCTTTCCTTCGTGATGATTTTTCATAATGAAGATTTGTACATCTGAATAATTTTAAAGTATGTTTACTGAAATTTTTTGAGTAAACACTTGTGAAATTATTGAAATTTGAAATTAATGGTTCATTTTTTTCTTAAGGAACCAGATTTAGTCTGGCGCTCGGGTACATACCGAGCAACTGTAGGAGAGCACGGGTAACCTTCATTCCGAATGTAGGAAAGAAGGACCCTACCCTCCCGAAGTCATTTAGACTAATCTGTCTCTCATCCTTCAAGACAAGACAATGGAGAAGATGGTAGATAACTCTATTAGAACCGAGATACTGGAGAGGGTGTATTACACCCCGGGCAGCATGCATACAGGGCGGGCAGATCAACGGAAACCGCTCTGTAAGTGCTTACCGAAAGCTTCCAGAGATCACTCGAGCATATAAAAATGGCTCTATGCGCCTTCTTAGACAGAGAGGGGGCATTTGAAAACACCTCTCACCAAATGTGCAAGTGAGAAAGTGCAAAGACTAGCATGTCTTTGTATAACAGGAGCAATGAGGTCGACTTCAACAGCAGCAATAGAGATAATTCTGGACCTCACTCCTCTCCATATCATGGTGAGGAGAACTGCTTGGGGAGCAAACCTCAGGTTAGCTAAAGTCGGACTCAAAGGGACAGCACACAACGTAAGGGGCTCAACCCCCACCAAAAGTGCACACTTTGCCGATCTCCCAAATGTCGAAATTACCAGGAAATTTTGTTTCGAAAATTTTTTTTGAACGGAGTTAAATACCAAGAGTGGATGGAGCATACAATCCATTCGAACACAGGGAAAGAATACCATAACATGGTACACGGACGGGTCCAAAACTCCCGATGGAACTGGAGCAGGAGTCATTGGGCCTCGCACCAAATATTCCGAACCTATGGGCCATTTCCCCAGTATTTTTCAAGCGGAAATTCACGCCATACAACCTCGACAGGAAATACCGGAACAAGGAAATCGCAATCCTCTCCGATAGTCAAGCAGCCATCAAAGCGTTGAGCTCATATAACATCAACTCAAAGATGGTCTGGGAATGCCTAGACAAACTTAATGATCTAGGCAGGAACAAGGTGATACTCCTCTGGGTGCCGGGGCACGTCGGAGTGGAGGGCAATGAACAAGCGGATACCCTGGCACGAAAATCAATCAATCAATCAATCAAAATATTCTTTATTGCCTGAAGATTCACATCTCGTTGACAAAGTATAAAACAATCATGACATAATAAGTTGAAAAATAACAGTAAAACAAATTCATGTAACAAACAAACACACACAGGGAAAACTTTAACAATAAAAACACTACAAGAAGCGAGAAGCGGTAGACAGAGTCAAAAAATAAATAACTAAATACAACTTCAATTACAACCATTGAGCAAGTCATGTGTCGCCCATATTTTTGTTCAAGTATTCACTGACATCGTAGAATACCTCTTTTACTAGAATCAATTTCACTGATCTCCTAAATAACGCCAATGACTCGATGGCTCTGATGCTCGCTGGAAGGTGGTTGTATAGTTTAGCGGCATTATAAATTAGCGAGTTTTTTTATCAGACTTGAAGTAGGGATGGGTAGCCTTATGTTGTTATTTTGGCGGGTAGGTCCAGTGGTGATATTGTACATTGATAGATTCTTTTGCACTAGACAAACCGTTTCAAGAATGAAAAGAGAGGGGAGGGTGAGGATTTTCTGTTCTCTAAACAGTTCCTTGCAAGAAACTCTTGGCCCAACTTTGCACATATATCGAACAGCACGCTTCTGAAGAGTGAAAATCACCTTCAAGCATTGATTACTACAAGTTCCCCAGAAAGGAATCCCATACCTAATGTGCGACTCGATTAGCGCATGGTACACTATTTTGGCAGTGGTCTACCCAATTCGTTAGACACCACCCGTAAGGCATAGCATCCTGAGGAGAGTTTTTTGCTCAACACTTCAACGTGGATTCGGAAGTTTAGGTCATTGTCCAGACGAATTCCCAAAAATGTGCTGTTATAAGTAGATGAGATGGTATCTTTCCCAAGAGGAAGGTCTGGTATAGTGCACTGAAAGGATAACAGATGTGTTTTGGATATATTGAATGACAGCAGATTACTATCGCACCATTCTTTAACAGCAGCAATATCTCGCGTCATTTTACTATGAAGATTATCTAAATTCTTATCATGCCACAGGATAGTTACATCATCTGCAAATATAGTAAATCTGCCCTCAGTTCTTATATTCCCCAAGTCATTAAAATATAGCAGAAACAAGATAGGTCCGAGAACAGAGCCCTGTGGAACACCATGGGCATCAACGCCACTGATCGGGCTAGAACCATTCTGCGGACTTCTTACTTTCAAGAAGAACTCAATAAAACTGAAGAAGCATTGAGAGCAACATACTGGCAAAGACTTCCAGGGCTAAGGCAGGCCAAAGATCTCCTCGGAAACTTCAACCGAGCAAGATCGAAGACACTGATTAACCTCAGCAAAACTAGTCTAAAGTCAATCACGGGATTTTTGACGGGGCACGGCAGACTTAAAGAACACCTAAGGAAGCTAGGCTTAGAGGATAGCACCTGCAGATTCTGTGGGGAACACCACACCATATATTGATGGAGTGTTATGCTGTACATCACAAGAGATTGAATATACTGGGATCACACCAGCAGACTGTGGGAGAAATACCACGAAAAGACTCCCTCGAAATCCTTAAATTCCTCAAGGAGGCTTGAGGGGCTACTGTAAGCGAGAACACCTTGAAATAGCAGAAGAAGATGGGGCACAATAGATCTAATTAGGTCGCAGCGCATCAGTCACCATCCATACCTACCATTACCATTAAGGAACCTTGAGAATTATTTTGTGGATTCTGTAAGTCTCTTGATCGATTGAAATTTTATTGTTTGTTTTTGATAACGTGAATTTGATATATTTTATTATATCGTCTCAGATCGGGATTCCATATTATTTCTTGTTACCTTCATTTATCCCTGCTATAGAGGGAGCTCAAGTGGGGTAACGAAAAGATGTTGGGCGGGAAAAATGTCCGATTAGTTCAGGGGTAGATTGGGTGTGGAATGATACAACCAAATCAGGTGGAGCTGGTGATATAATTGTTTCTATGAGGAGAGAGTTTCTAAATACACAACAGGCAGCACTATCTTTTGGACAATACTTACAGAAGCAGTTGGTCAATTAGGCGCTCAAGCTTAGCTACGATACAGTATACTTTCATCTGCCTGAATGTATATATACATAAGAGTTCACAACTTTCTATTAACCAAGGTAAGCATTATCCTATTCAAATTCATATATAATTCTCAAGCTTGATTTCTTTTTCAGTACCTACCAACAATTAACCTACTACTTGTTAAGCTAGGATATGAAAGCGTTAACTCTAAGCGCTACTTGTTATCAAGTCGAGCAGCCGTTGTGAACGGACGTATGCATACCTGAAGTAGATTTCGATATTTCGATTTTTTCGAGTGTGATTAGAAAGTGGAAAAAGTTTAGTAAGGTGAAAATCAGTAAGTGGAAGTGTGAATTCGGCAAGTGGAAAAGTTGAAAGGTGGAAAGTGGTGAGTGAACCCGAAAGGGACCCTGGACAAGGAATAAACTCTGGTAAGAAAGACATTGACTTTAAAACCCCCAGAGCAGGGCTTATACCGAGCATTTCAGTTTTGCAAGTGAATAGTTACTGTTTCTTGCAATAACATTTTTGTTTTTCGTATAACGCAAAAACTCATTGACAATTTAGAGTGCGCGGAAAAATTACGCGTCTAATGCCACCGCAAACGCGTTAAAAGGACAACTTTTACAAAATATTTGTATCAGGAGCGCAGGAGGTATCCGGGTCACATCGATTTTCACAGATTTTGCCAAGTCGAAAACAAGCGACTTAAAAAAATTCGGTAAAAATTTCACATTTTCGGAAATAGTCGAAATTCGTCGTCGCATACCAGCGACTCGCGAATATTTGGTGAATCACATTTTAAATAAATGTTTTTCAATTTTTCGTAAATTTTTTTTTAAAACAAAATATTTTTGTTTTTGATTTTGTTCACTAGTGAGTTGATAAGTGAGTGTATATAGGGTGAATAGCTTCGCGCGGTAAGCTTTTGACCTACTGGACTCTGAAAATTTTCATTACAATATTTTTGATTTGAAAATTTACCTACATTAAGTGCGGAATAGCCAAACATTATGGAACGTATCAAGGACATGCTAGGGCAGATGAACACAGGCCAAGGCGTAATCCCAAAGGACCAAAAGGAAGCGAATAAAATGGCGGAAAGGAGCACCAGGACGCCACGTACTCCACCACAAGAATTGGAGAATGCAAACAAGAAAACAAGAAGAGAGGAAACTATCACAGGAATCAACCTTAACCAAACAATCATAGGACAACAGGAAAATACAGACAGTGAACAAGAAGTAGAAGAAGCAGAGGGAGCAAAAGGACCAGTAAACACCAACACAGGAAAGGACAAAGAGGACACCGAGGAAGAGAACATGGAATGCATAATAGCGGCAATAAGTGCCATACACAAGGACCAGCATGGAAAAATCACTACAGCAGACCAAGCTATAGTTAGGGAAGCCACTCACGAAATTATGGCCAGGCTAACAAGGGCCATTAGGAAAATAGGATCGTTGCAGACAGCGAATGCGAAATTGAACGGGCAAGTTCAAATGCGGCGCCACAAGGCACTCGCAAAAGAACCTTTCCCGTAATTGATCAGGACATCACATAACCTCACCCCCACCCCCTCAGGATTTCAGCTGACAGACAACAGGATCACTGAAGAAAACATGGAAATTGCGACCCAAACCAATCTACCCTACACTCAACCACTGCAGAACACATACGCCGCTGCAACTCAGAAAACGGAACCAACCACCAACACCCCCAGTACACCATGGACCACTCCGCCTAAGAAACGTGAAGTGATAGTCAGACTGCCAGATAATACTGACGCAAGTAAAACGATGAAATCCATCAAAGAAGCCCTAGCTAAGGACAAGGACACCAGAGTCCTGAAAAGTGTTAGGCAACTACAAAGCAGAGCTGTAACCCTAGAAGCACGAGACGAACAGCAAATACTAAAGATACACGAAGGACTAAACAAAGACCGAACTTTACAAACAAGACACATGGGAGGCAACGAGCCGATGATTACTCTAACAGGGTTGGAAGCAGGAATGGAGGAAAAAGAAATTATCGACACCATAATCAATGAGAACGACGACCTGATGGAAAAAGTTACGGAAGAAGAACTGAGAAAAGGGCTAAAACTAATACACAAACGCCCATGTCGTAACTTCAGAAAGGAAAACGCCATCATGCAATGTAATTCCAAAATATTCAGAACCCTAATGCAGCAAAGAGAACTGAGCATCGAGCTCGTTGCCATACATGTAGAGGAATACATACGCATAGCGATGTGCTTTCAATGCAGTAAGTACGGACACGTCGCTAAATACTGCAAAGAGAAACCTAGATGCTACCGCTGCGTCGGGCCACACCAGGAAGCTACCTGTAACAACCAGGCAAACTGCCCCAATTGCGATCTAATGAAGTTAACACCTAGGTCACACGAAGCAAAGGACATCAGATGCCCAATATACCTCAGAAAGCTGGAACAGTCACGAGGATACACAGACTACGCCAGGAACTAACGCTAAAGTTCTTGCAGGTAAATCTCGGGAAGGGACGGGCGTCTACGGACCAACTCCTCCACAGGATGGAAGAACTGGACATTGACATCGCCGCTATCCAAGAACTAAATAAACTAACCAGTTCAACAGGTAAGTACACTCTATTTAGACATAACCAAGATGCGAAAGCGGGTATACTCATCAAAGACAAAATCGGGACGGTAACACAACTCACGGAATTCACGAACGAAAACGTCACTGCTATTCAAATTGGCACTGGACAAGGCAAGACAACAGTCGTAAGCATCTACGACGAGCCAGGAGGAACGACCAACTCAAAATTCCTAGCAGTCGAAAGCCACATAAGGAATACAAAAGGTAAGCTCATTAGCGGGAGATCTAAATGCCAAAAACTCCGCCTGGGGTGGGCCTGAAATGGATGAGCGAGGCGAAGAGATGCTGGAATGGACCCCAGTCAACAAATTCATCATTGAAAACCGACTTTCAACTGTAATCGTGGACAGAGCTGGGTAGACCTAACGATCTCCAGGGAAGCCACGATAAACAACTGGACGGTGCTGGACGAAGAGACACTTAGCGACCACCAGTACATTTCGTTCAGCGCCGGACATACACCAAAAAGGCACCCAGCTCTCCACAAAAGATACGATACAAGGAAAGCGGACTGGCAGAAATTCCAGCATCTCTTGGCACAATACAAGCAGGACACTAGCAAAGACCTAGAAAGACTCGCCATGGAGATGCAAACGGTCTGCGAATCGGCGTGCGACAAGGCAATCCCCAGGAAGAGAAGGAAGGCAAGAGCAAACTAAGTGTGGTGGAACGACGAGCTACAGCACCTTAGAAGACTAACCAACAGGGATCGGAAAAACTGGTAACTGGATAGAAATAACCTACAAAAAAGGGATAAATACAAGGACACCCGAAAGCACTAGAAGGACGGCATCGAGGCTACTAAGAGAACTTCCATCCAGGACTACATCACAAAGGAAAGTCAGGGCGATCCCTGGGAGTTAGCCTATAAGATCATAAGGAAAAGATGCGGAGGATGGCACATGGACAAAGGACGAGGAGGAATATAATGGAGCTCTCAAGGACAGCCCAAATGTGGAACCCCACAATTCCATTTTGAATAGCATACACCGTACACCGCAGAATCACATAAACGACGACTAGAATTTGACATCACAGAATTAACGAACATAGGGAAAGGACTAAAACCTAACAAAGCAGCAGCGAAAGATGGGGTCCCAAACGAAGTGGCCAAATATATCATTGAAACGCTAGGCCAGAAACTTTTCAGGATTTTCAACCGCGCATTAAGCGCAAGCACATTCCCGCCTGTATGGAAAACAGCCAACATCCAATGGATTCCCAAGAAGAACAAAGGTCAAAGGCCTATCTCGCTGCTGCCGACACTAGGTGAACTACTAGACAAACTACTCACGAAAAGACTAACACATCAACTGGAGAACACAAACAAGATAGACCCTAGGCAATACGGTTTTAGGAAAGCCATTTCCACAACAGATGCCATACACAACATTACACAAAAAATCAAACACAACAAAAGCCAGAAATTACACACACACACACATCATAAAACTGTACATCACAAATGCTTTCAACACTACATGGACACCAAACATACAACACACAATGCAAAAAAAACACACACCAGACAACATTAGCAGACATAGTACAGATTTCCTTAAGAACACCAGCGGACAAACCACCAGTCAGATGGAACCGATACTCTGGACCTTGGTCATGGAAGGTTGGTTCAGGGCTGTAGACCGGGCATTAGTATTCGCCGACGACCAGGTACAAGGTCTTGCTAATAGCTGGACGCACAAACGATCAGATCGAGCGACGTTGGTCCAAAATATGGACAGCTTGCAAGACCTGGGCAAGAGACAACAAACTTACATACAACACGGACAAAACGGAGACCATGCATATTACAGGGACTAACGATTATATCCCGCCTAGCATCGACCTAGATGGGCATTTTCCAGTCAATCAGGAAAACATAAAATACCTTGGACTAACCATAGACAGGAGGATGCTTTGGATCGAACATACAAAAATCATGAGAGCTAAAACACAGGACATCGAACAAGCTCTTTGTGGTGGCCGGCAGGAAATGGGGGGCGAGCAAAGGGGTACTAAAGACCATTTTCGAGAGAGCGATAAAGCCACTAATCCTCTATGGAGCGACCATTTGGGGACACAGAGCTACGGACACCAGAATCCAAAGGCACATCGGAGCCATGAAACGACCATTTCTGCTGGCCCCATTACAAAGGCCTACCGGACAGCGCCCACAGATGCCCTGCATGCTTTAACAGGCGTAACACCAACACATATAGACGCCATCATGGAACACAAACATCACAACGCATACAGAACACACATCCAATACAATAAATTAAAACACATAGACATGCACACAGGCAACCAGCAAAAGCACGGGAGAACCACATAGACATATACACTGACGCCACACAAAACGAGGAGGGACACCGTGCCTTTGGAATAGCAAAAACTCGGAACCACGTCGATTGGATCAACAGAGGGAATAGAATCCCGGATGGAAAAAATATTCACGACGCCGAACTGACAGCTATTCTAAAGGCGACGGAACTCATCACAGACACCACACCAGATTACATCATACATACAGATTCACAACGAGTACACAGTAAATTACAAAACACAAACAGCAATGACAAAAAAGTCATTCAAATACAAACATTCATACAACACAGAACGAAAACATCGAAATTACACAAACACAAAGGTCCAACCCCGGAATCCAGATGGCAGAAAAAATAGCCAAGAGACACCTAAACGACACCCACATACAAGAAACATTCCACACCAAACCAGAACTTAAGAAACTTAAACACAACCCAAAAATGGGGGCTTGGCAAGAGCACTGGGACCGCTCCACTAAGGGCAGGTCGGTCCACAGCATCCTCCCGGCTGTACACACTAAATTGATAGACCTGGACTGGAAAACTACCCAACTAGTGACAGGACATGGCACTTTCAAGCCTATTAGAAAAGATTCCGACTCAGACCAACGACAGGACTATGCGAATGTGAAATACAGGAAGAGACAATAACACACGCCACGAACGATTGCAACCTTCATCAAGGACAAACTTCCGGAGATACCTGTTGAGTCGGGGGCTCGATTACCTTCCGGTCATCAGGGATATAAGCACAATGGACAGAGAGATCGTCAGGGAATTCAACTTGTGGGGCGAAGGAATTGGTGCTGACGATGACCGAGATTGACGCAATAGACATTTACATGTATAATAACGAAAATAATGTTAACTAACACAAATATATATCTGAAAAGAGAAAATAAGTATGGGTAGACATTTCCCCGCAAATTTTTAGGAGTAGTGGTTGATAGGATGGGTTTCCTTGCCGGGAATTTCGCTAGAAAGATGGTAGTTGAATGGATCAAGCATCCTGGCCTCATGCCTCGCGGTAGGTGGGCCATCCGAGAGGTACCTAGGTGCCTCGCGGTAAATATTACTTCATGTTATCAAGTCTGCTACTAGCAAGTGAAATGAGTGAGCAATAAATTGTAAAAAACAGTGTAGCAATGCATGTAATTATTTAAGATAGCAAATAAGCAAGTAAATGGAAAGAGCTCGCCTGAATGGTAGTTATAGATGTCTTCTGCTACACTCGTAGATGGCAAGATTTCGCATCACCTATGGAGCCCTCAATATACTACAGCGTAAAAGCCAGTAAGCAAGCAGCATTAACCTTCGACTTTAATCAGGTGCATAAGCTTGGTCGTCAATGGTCCTGGAGTATAACAGGGAATCGATTATTAAAAGAAGGCCTGAAATAGGGTTTTCGTTATACGAGCAAATTCTATGACAACCTCTAGGGTAGACAAAAGGTAATGAGACATGACTTAAAAATCAATAATCATAAATATATATTTTAGGATAGTAACAAGACCTACCTGCAGATGGTGTGTGGCCTGAAGTGATGTCTCGGAATGAAAGCACCGTTTAGAGAACAGAATAATATTAAATCCACGTGTATCTCCAAATCTGCTTGATTACAGGAGAACTTATTTATTCAGTTACAACTAATCGATATTGGCAAATCCACCGAAGGTGAGAGTATTCTATCTTTCAAGAGCTACTCTAGCCATGTGCCTCTCCAAGATTGAAAAGAATCTCACGAAAAGGCCTCTTTTTATTTTTGGTCCCTTGTTACTGGCCCTTTTGATATTCTTTTGCTAATGAGATTATTTGGATCAATGATTATGGATCAGTTCCAATCATGATTAAGTAGTTCACTTTTGATTGTGATTGTTCGATGTTGAAGATCATTGTTTACCCTAATTTTGACATTTAGGTTAGAATAATCAAATAGAGGACTTCGGATAAGGATTCAGTCCTGCCACCACACAACTTTTGGCTTTAAGACTACTGACACGTTTTTCGATAATTTTTCTTAATGTCGAGGTTCGGGGCAGCCTCAGGAACCTCGTACTAGGATTGTATTTGTCCATAACAGTGGAAATATTAAGATTTTCCATAAAATACAAAACACTAGGGACTTCAATTTTATTTAGGGGGTTTTTGTTAAAAAATGGCGCTAAATTCAAAACTAGAGAAGTGGTCGTGGTGCCAGAGCGTTTGTTTTTCACCCAGGCCACCCGGGTTCGATCTCTACCGCCCATCACTGAGCTAATGTTGTTTTGAATCCTTGCTCGCACAAGCTCTGCTTTTAAAGTGTTACCTCCGCAAACCAAGGCGATTCGTAAGAACAAATTTTACAGAAAAATATTAGCCTGCTAGATTATCCTTATCGAAAGAGACAAAGATTGATGGTACGTGTAGGGTTGTTTCTTTTGTTCCAAAAAAATTTTATGTAGAAATGTTCTATATGTGTTGTTCATGAATATTTAGTTTGTATGTCCATAAAACACTGGAATATTTGTAAAATATGTATATTAACACGAATTGGCAAGGAAAACACTTTCAAAATACAGATGACCAGAAATACTACCTATTTGGTGAATGGGTTAAGAATACAAGCAACTTTTCCTTTTATAGATTTACTTTTGACAATACATAGATTTTCTTATGACAACTGTTTCTTGTTATACATAACAACATTAAATCATTCATTTTAATACCCCCTTTAATAGAATATTTTTTGAGGTATTTGATTTTTGATTTCTCTAGGGCATTGGCAATAATATCTTCCATCTTCAATTTTATCTTCGATGAAATGATACCTCGTATCGATATGTTTGATATGCTAATAATCTTGAGGACATTTTGAGATCGCTATGTAGATCCTTGATTGTCTTCAATTAAAGGGGTTAGTTTCGGAAACCTTATGTTCAAATCGGTTAAAATATTTTGAATTCATATTCCTTTTCAAACAGCAGTACTAAGGGAAATATATTCAGCTTCGATTGATTACGAAGAAATTGTACTCTACTTCAATTTGTGATATACAGTGATATTTAGGTTGTTTCAAGAACAGCTTCTCCCCACATGAACTTAGACATATTAGCATAATGAATCATGGATCTTGCTTTTTCCATCTCTAACTCTGTTCGGCTGCGGGTTATAGTGAACAGTTTGTATCGCCTCTAAACCTTTTTGCTTGCAAAAATCATGGAATTCTGAAGATTTGCACTCTTCACCGTTATCACTTCTCAATTTTGAAATTCTACTTACGTCACAATGGGTACCCCGAGAAAAACATAACAGCAATCCTTAATCGCAGGAGGGATGACACGAAAAGACAGATGACCCAACATTACCGACTTCAACTCTTTCCTACGTGAGACGGTTATCGGAGAAGATAAAGCGAATTGGATCGAGGTATAATATCCAAACATACTTCAGGTCGAGTAACACCATCCCAAGCCAACTCACGAAGACGAAACCGCCTCACGAGAACAGTGACTCAAAAATTGCATTTACAGTGTTCCGTGTGAATGTGGGAAGGATTATAAGATCTCATCTAGTGTTAAATCCTCATCTGACTCGGAATCATAGATGGTTGACATTGGTAGCTGAGAATTTTCAGATGGAACACATTTTTTAATATGTTTCTTCATACGCAGCACTAGTCCAGCCATAATTACTTTACATTTTTCACATTTAGCAGTCACTGATTTTTTGTTATTATCTTTAACATCAGAATATGACCAAATGTCATATTTCTTCCTTCCCGTAGACCTTCAAAAAAACACCACAAAATAACTTACTTAAATAAATAACTAACAGTACAATAGACGTTATTGCAATAGCCAACTTATTCGGGGATTTACGGGCACAGCCTCACCTCGATGGCGCGACGTAGTTCGTAACACAGCTGATCGCGACAGTTTAGTGTAACTGTAGAGTCGAACTTCAAAAAAGGTATCCTATAATTTAGATATTTAGTAGAATAAAGAATAATAAATCAAAAATTTTAAATTAAATTATGTTTGAAAAAATATAATTTAAACATTGCTTTTTCTAAGTTTTATTTGTTTAGAACATAGAATTTAAAAACAAAAAAACATTTTTAAAACGAAAAAACTGTTTGAAACAAAAAAAAATGTGTTTTGTATAAAATTAAAAAATACTTGTTTTTTTTTTCAACCCTGGTGTGGAAGCCTCCCATCACTCGACTAGATAGACTGAAGTTGCAATAAATAATACGGTGTCATGGTATTAACAAGGGGTTCAGTCGTTATCATAACATTCAATTTCCGAACTACCTGTAGGTATTTAACATTACAGGTACCTATGCACCTTAATGACTCAATTATATATAAACCATATCCCGGGTTTATGTCGCTGTTCATACACTTGAAAACTGTAATAGATTTTTAATTACCGAATCATAAAATACATACAGAGGATTTATTATTTTCTTTGTTTTTCTTTAGACAATGGAAGCCCTGAACAATTCTACACAAAGTAACACATTGTCAAGCACCTTCAAACAAACTTTGAAATTCTAGCTACAAAATGGGCAGTGGCCATTGCTTGATACTGTTTGAAATACTTGTAAACTTCACCTTCACTTTGGGAGTAGGTACACTATAGAAAAATGGGTGTGATCATCGATGAAAGTAACGAAGTATTTCTTTCCAACCTAAGTTTCAGGTGTAATGATGCCATACATACATCGTTATGTGCCAATTGTAGTGGGTGTCGGAATTCAAATTTAACATGGAATTACCAATTCTTTGGAAAACTAACGATTAACTAACCAACTTCAATAACCACCACAAACACCTCTCGAAGGTAGGTTATGTTATTGTTATTGAATGAAATGCTGGGAGGTTTTGTCAAAAAGATAATAAAAGTTTGTTCATGAAGAAAAATCATCAAAAAACGTGTCAGTAGTTTTAAAGCCAGAAGTTGTGTGGTGGCATGACTGAATCCTTATCAGAAGTCCTCTATTGAATAAATGACTCAATGTTTATATGCTTAAATAAATCATGAAAATTCGGAAATTGCTTATATATGGTACTCAGCTATTTCTTAAATTAACTAAATGTAATAATGATAATTTAGCTCTACAATTGTCTGTTTTCTAGGATTCTTATGGAAACTGAAAAGGTAATAAACCGAAGAGGCTATAACTTTCGAGCATCATTTAATACTTGAAAATAAACTGAAACTTCAAAAGGTGTGATTGTTTTATTTTCAAAGTCAAGCGAAAGGCTTAAGCTAGTATGAAGGATTTAAATAGCAGATGCATATTATTTATTGTGAATGGTAATTGGATGAATACATTCTATATTATTATAGTTGAATTATTTGAGCTACAGAAACTGTAGATTTTGGCTCGTAATATTTTTTTGATAAAGAATGGGGTGTTTCGTCAGATTCACTGGTTAATTTGATCGATTGGATTTATTGGGTTATTAGGGGGGTTGATTTATACATCAGAAAGTATGAAAAGGGTTTCCTGTTTCTCACTCAATTTTTGATTCGACTTGATATTTCCAGTGAAATTAATTTCGTTCGGATTAACAGATTCGCTTTCAAAAGGTCCTGTGATAGTAATTTTGACAGGTTTTATATTCGAGTTTGTTATAGTTGTAAAAGCAAAATTATTTTTTATGTTCACAAATGCTTGAGGAGATTCTAGTTTATTTCCAAAATTTATATAATCTAATACACCTAGGACATTTTTTTTACTAAAAAGAAACTTGACTACTTGTGTTCTGCTTGGTAATCAAGGTGTAAAATCATTTTTTGGAACTTTGTTGGTCGTCAGTACATTGGGGTAATCCTGTCTGTAACTGTTTTAATAAATCCATTCCTATAAGTCCATTGTATTTTTCATTAAAATCTAAAATTTGTGAAATTCTTCAACGTTGAAAATCTTGAATATGGAAATGACAGCCACTTCATTGTGGAATGAAATACTGTGGGAAGTTTGAATATTGAATGGTTCATTAGTTATGCTACAACTAAAAATTTTGCTTTGATTTCAGAAACAATAATGAATAGTAGATTGTTTTGTAAGTAGTTGATTTGTTACGTGGTATTGTCGCAGGTCGTGGTTTGTGGAAAATTTTCACCATAAGCGAAATTTTCTGGTTCAGTCATTGTTTCTGTACTCTGTTGATAGTGTGAGACATCAGAATTGTATTGATGGTAATCGGCATTTTTGTATGAGTATGATGGGTCATACTGTTCTTCAGTAAATCCTGAAGCAATATTTTCGTAACTATGATTTTAGAATTGGATATCGGATTGTACGCAATTGGTGTTGTGTAGTTCTTCTGAACTGAATGTAGGTGGTCGGGAATTTTGAAAATAAATTCAATTTGGGTTAAAATTTTTGTTTTGTATTGTTTGATTAAGAGAGGTGGTCGACAATGGTTCTGGTTTATTTTTTGGATGAACATTTTGTTTTGGTTGAATATTCATAAGTGGGGATGGAAACTGATACCTTAAATTTTGTGATGGAAACTGACTTCGATTTCACTGATTTGCGTTCGGAAAGTATCCAGTTTGTTTTTGATTATGAATATAATTTTCTTCTAACACAAAAGATATCGCAAGTTCTAGAGAATTTGGATTTCTCAATCTAACCATATCTTGAATTCTACCACTCAACCCACAAATAAATAATTTTAAAGAAAGTTCGTCATAATTTTGTAGTTTAAGGTAGCCGTTCAATGGCATGCATACTGGCTACTGCTCGGACGGCGAATCGGTGACACGTAAATAACTCAACGTTGGTAAATATATTTGGAACATAATGGAGTACTTGTTTACACTTTCGAAATTAATTTTTTTCAAAAAATTCCTGATATTTTTTTACGGAAGTCAACAAATCGATAAAATTCACGTTTTTGTGATGTGTCAACAAGAATACCTATTGAAGTCGTTCAAAACCTAACATAGACCAATTTTTTACACTGTGTTTTTGAGAAATGCAAGCAGTACTCGGAATTAGGCGACAATATTCCAAAATCTAGCAAATGACCACGCACACACCTTATGGGAAAAAGTCTTTCGGTGAAAATGGCTGAATTTTTGATATGTTGTAGCTGGAACCATTCTAAGTAAAAGTCTCTATTGGCCCAATTCGATCGTATGACTAGATTCGGCGCTAGAGGGCGTCAAATAATGAATTTTGTGAGTTTTGGAAAAATTCAGCTGAATGAAAAAATATCAATATCTCATTTATATTCAATATTGTGTGCGACTGGGCATTCCTAATGTTCGCGAGAAATATTTTTCCGAATACAGAGAAAAAATACGCCGTTATTTTTATACAGGGTAGTCAACAATATACTCAATTCTTCAGTGATTTATTTCGTATAAGAGGTTAAGAGTTGATTGAGTTTATCATTGAGGATCAAACACTTTGTATTCATAGCTTCATTATATTTTGGTCGATCAACAAACCATTCTGATTGATCCTAAATGATAAATTCAATCAACTTATAACCTCGTAGGCAAATTCCATCACTGAAGAATTGAGTATATTGATGACTACCCTGTATAGAAATATCGGCGTACTTTTTCTCTGTATTATGGAAAAATATTTCTCGCGAACATTGGGATTGCCCATTCGCACACAATATTGAATATAAATGAAATATTGATATTTTTTTATTCAGCTGAATTTCTCCAAAATTCATGATTTGGCGCCCTTTAGCGCCGAATCTAGTCATACGATCAAGTTGGGCCAATGGAGACTTTTACTTAGAATGGCTCCAGCTACAACATATCAAAAATGCAGCCATTTTCACCGAAAGACTTTTTCCCATAAGGTATGTGCGTGGTCCTTTACAAGAAATTGCATCTTATTACTCACTGAGTCAGTTCAGCAATTTGCGAATAGATTGCGCCACAGTAGAGTTCATTATTTTTAAAATTATGAATGAACTGGAATTTGGGTGATGGCAATGAACAAGTACAGCACTATGAATAGAGTAGAATAAAAGATGTTGACGAATATTCGCACTGAGCGGCGAGAAATGCTTTTTATAAATTCTTTTATAAATTTGGTCGCATCATAGGCGTGTATTGGTGCATATGAGGGGCAGCTCAATATATTCTTTCGTTCTCTAATTCATAAATCAGATTCTGAAATACGAGTCACTATAGTATGGAAGGGTTTTATTGAATTCGTAGATCGTTTTTTATACATATCCACATAAACTTAATTATTTATTTTTAATGATGAATCGACCCGGACGTTGCTGTATTAAAATGTGTTATATTTAAATATTTCAATATACCTTTTGTAGTTATATTTAAGCTTTAAGAACGAGAATTGTATTTCTTCCGATATTAAAGCATATTTTGATGGATTGATAGAGGGGACAGTGATTTGACAGTAGAAAATTGTAAAATTGAAATAAAAATTGAGTGTTAGAGCTATTCCGAAAAAAATATATACCCAATAATAAAAGGAATAAGTCTCTTCAATTTCATTTAGGTATAATGGAATTTTTACCTGTTAATCATAATGGTAGAATATATCTGAATAAAATTTGTGTAGGTAAAAATCCACAGTTACACAATCATTAATAGATAAATCATCAGAATAATTCACAGTATGACTGAATTATTAGCAGAGGCGAAACTTTCGAGGAGTTAGGAAATTTGCAAATTGAATGAAATTTTAAAATGGTCTGACATACAGTTTCATAAAGATTTAGAGAAAAAAAATAGTCTAGTGTTGAGCCTCGATCAATATAAATATAGGTGGTACACATATATTGTGAGTCAAAGATAATAATAGATAATTATAATAATAATCGTAGTAAAACCATTTTCGTCGTAGTTTTTAGCTTCTTTCGACACGAACATCGTCGGAAAAGAAGATTGAGAAATTGAATAATTATCGATAACTCTTTGAACTCTGCAGGCTTCACCCAAAGCATTCTGTTAAAATGGTGGTTCTGATAATAGGTGTCTTGGTTTAATGATGGACACCTTGCTCTCGAATCTGAAAATTATACCGGTTTGCCTTTATACGAAAGAAATCCTTGCCGTATGAATGCAGAAGGCCTTCATCTTTGTTTCACTTCGTCTGCTCAGCGCACATGAAACTCGGAACAAATAATGACCCACCCTACGAATGTAGTATCATGTTCTAGGAAAACCTCGATTTTACCATCATTATTTCCACTAAAATAGGAATAGTGCAGTCTAAGTAGTTAGTAATTTACTGTTTTTTCTGAAGGATTTGTCATTGTATTATTACTGTTCAGAGCTAAACTATTCAACTTTTCTATTAATTCGTCAATTTTGACACAATAAAAAAAATATTTTGAAAACGTAAAATTCAAAATGTTACTGTCCCTGCACTAAAACTATGCTTTAGACTTTATTTGCACT
Source organism: Chrysolina americana (assembly GCA_958502065.1). Taxonomy (NCBI): domain Eukaryota; kingdom Metazoa; phylum Arthropoda; class Insecta; order Coleoptera; family Chrysomelidae; genus Chrysolina; species Chrysolina americana. The sequence continues at coordinate 29,405,634 of OY293417.1, forward strand.
CATAATCAAAACAAAAATGATTTTTATCAATTCTAACACTAGCCACTAACTAAAAAAAATCATATGCACTGATTTCCGATTGATTTAAAGTCACTTCTGCCAGATAATACAAATTAAATGATAGGAAGAATGGATGGCTCTCCTATTCCTGGTCTTCTCCACTCTTCCTGGCTCGATTTCTCGTTTTCTTGGGATTTTCCTGGTCTCTGGCTCTTTCTACGAATTTTTTTTCAGGTTTTTTATCCGCTAAGATTTGAAACTCACAAAATAATTCACGTTGAGACGTTTTCAAAAAATCCTACAACGACTGCGCCAATTATTTCAAACGATTAGCCGAATGACCTTTTAAAAAACTGTTTGTGCCGTTTTGCCGAGTCGGCTGACTGGCTTCGGAGAACGGCCTGGAAACATGTTATTCCTTGTATTATATCTTGGTATAACGTTAAAAGGCGTTGACCAGTGACGTTCTGAACAGCTTAGCATAAACTAGTCTGTAATGATTGACAATTATCAAGAATCGAAAGAAAATTAAAGTATGTTCACATACCAGCGTATCTACGACACTAATTCATGAAAATTGAAAATGAAAATTCTGAAACGAATAAAATATTATTTGACCTTAAAATAGTTCATCAAAAGTTTTAGTTCGTTTAGTACAAGTGCTTTACAGAAAAAAAAAACAAGCTTATATTTTTTATCAGACTCAACATCTTGTCTCAAACAGGTTGGGCTTCAAGACTCGCCTTGAAAAACTGTTCACTTTAAAATAATGCGTGGAATAAAGATAAGGAGTTTTCAGATTCACCCTCGCAAATGTTTTCAAGTTTAAGAACATTCAAAAATATCCAGGAGGATGAAAAATACTATGATATGTTAAAACAAATTAGCATTCTGCGATTATGGTATACGGAAATGATCTTTACCCGATGCTTTCTCAGGACATACTTTCAGTTTTTCATAAATATCTCGGAAACCTCCACATTCAGGCAATGGAATGGTATGACTTTTAAGGTCAAGTATTGATGAGCCTAACTGATGTCAAACCCTAATTTGTCAATGTACTGTTTGAAGAAATAAGGAAAATATGGCAACACACCACCGTAACTAAGCGACTAACACTATGACAAATAATGACATCGATAAACCTAGATTAGTTAACCAAGTTTAAGTTTTTTTCCCTCAGGAGTTTTGGAGAGAATAAATTAAACCCTGATTTTTTTAAGACTTTTTGACACCCTGTATCTCAGAGGGAATGCAGATATGCCACGTGTTGATCTGGCTGTAGAGGACGCCCGCATCATACCACCTACGGAAGGCATCAGAACCCACAGGGCGCTTCATCCCACCAAGCCCTTGAAGCCACAACAACTGGCACGGGTGGATGCGGAAATTCACAATGTCCTTTCGGAAGAGGCTGATGTCTGGCAGATCATCTCTGCCGTGTATGACGCCGCTCAGACCCTGTCCCAAGCGGAGAGAAGGCCTTATGATTGGGAGACATGAGCGACGCATTCACAAGATAGAAGCTAACATCAAGTCGGCGAGACAACACGCGTCGTATCCAGTGTGTGTCGGACTACGTGGCGGCCAATATGCCCTTCACGCCCGCAGTGCGGCGAATTGCCGCAAATTTAAGACGAGCTCACCACACACTATCAAACAGCACTGACTTGATAGGATACGAATGCTGGTGGCAGCAAAAATGTCATTAGCGAGGTGGGCGAAAAGCATCGCGGAAAATATGAAGTTCCGCGATAAACCTTCTCGCCTATTCCAAGAGCCTCCGTGTTGTAAATATCCGGCCGGCGGCTGATCGGGTAGAAACCTTCTGGAAGAGCATTTACAAATTTCCGCTAACCCTCAACGTAGATACTCCAGCCCTAGCGCAGTTCAAAGCTTTCTGCAGGGGGCTTCGTCAGCCTGGGCTCAATGAACTGCGCAATCCGATAACCGCGGAAGAAGTTCGACGGGCCCTCAAAAGCTCGAAGAACTTTGCTGCTAAAGGCTTTGATGGCCTAGATAACTATTGGTGGAAAAAATTTCCATGTACCCACCACCATCTAGCAAGAGTTTTTAACTCATGGCAAGATGGGGAGCGGCAGATTCCGGATTGATTTGTCGAAGGGAAAACCGTGCTAATCCTCAAAAACGGAAATTTGTCTGATCCGAAGAACTACAGAACGATAAAATGCTTGAACGCATATTATAAGATGTTTACACGCATCTTATAATGCGAATACTCTCCGCTAAGAAGGGGGTCGCTGGCTGCAAGGAGAACCTGCTGATCGACAGATGCATCACGCAGGACTCCGTGCTAGTATAAGCGTAACCTTTCAATTGCCTGGATCAATTATCGCAAGGCATTTGACACAAAATCGGACTCGCTTTACCAAAATATCTAGTCGAGTCAGAGTCCAAACAGAGCAGGTTATCTTCAGAAGGGGCTTGTTTCAGGGAGACTCCCTCAGCCCTCTTCTCTTCTGCATCTCACTACTGCCATTGTCCGTTGCACTACGGAAAACCCACGGATACAACTGCGGCACCTCCACCAACCGGAGGCATAAGGTTACCCATCTGCTTTACATGGATGACCTTAAACTTTATGCCTCCGGAGAGAAGGATCTTCATCAGTCCTTGAGGGTGGTGCAAGAGTACACGCATGCTATCGGAATGGAGTTTGGGATCGACAAATGTCCCACGATTCATCTCAAACGAGGACAATGCGAGGAATACGGAGAAGACATTCAGCTCGTAGACCGCAGCATCCTACATCATCTGGATGCCGGAGAGACGTATACCTACCTAGGGGTGGAACAACGCCACACCCAAGAGGTAGCTACTTTTAAAAACTCTCTCCGCGGCAAGTATCAGCACAAACTCCGTCACATCTGGTCATCAGAACTATAGGGGAAGAACAAAGTTGCTGCAACTAATATGCTTGCCGTTCCGATTCTACTTTACTCCTTTGGAGTAATGAAATGGACACAGGAAGAGCTGCAACAACTAGATGTTGAAACTCGCAAAATAATGCATCTCCATAAGAGCTTGCATCCTAAATCGTCCGTTCCACGGTTATACTTCCCCAGACAACAGGGGGCCGTTGACTTTTAAGTTTGGAGTGTCTACACAACAGAATAGTAGTGGATGGAGCCTGTAAAGTCATTAGGAGTTCAGATCCCCTTCTCTGCTTGGTATGCGATCATATCATTTCATTGGAGCATTTCTTTTCAAGGCAGCAACCCGTGCAGCCGATGAACTCTGTCTGGTATTCGACCAAACTCTGCTACATAAGGATAAGCCAATGCCTGTGATTTTCTTCAAGAACATTGAAGACCTTGGCTTATCCAGAAACCTAACCTTCGCTTTTCTCAAGTGGGCTGAAGTCGGAAACCGAGGGATTCAAAATGGCCTGCCAGGATGGTGTCTTCAACACCCTCGTCTACCGTAGTCGCGTGATAGGTATAGAGGTCCCTGGCACTAGATGTAAGAGCGTGTCGTGGAGCAGCTGAGGCCATAATGCATTTGCTGTCAGCTTGTCCAGCTTATGCGGTCTCAGCCTATATCCACAGGAATAACGCGGCCCTACGAGTGTTGAACTACCATCTACGACACTCGTACGGTGTAGACGAGACACCGGTGTTGCCTTATGCTCCGGGAGATATTAAGTCCGTTATGGAGAATGAGAAGTATTGAAACTACTCATTCCCCACCCTCAGGCAAATACAAGCCAATAAGCTTCGACCATCAAAGTAGGACGATTTTCGTCATTGAGTTTTCAGCTCTTTGCGAAACGAACATCGTCCGAAAAGAGGAGGAAAAACAGACTAAATATCGAGATCTACTCTTTGAACTCCGCAGGCTTCACCCCAACCATTCTGTCAAGATGATGGTTCTGATAATAGGGGTCCTTGGTGGAATGATGGGACACACTACTCTCAAACTTAAAAATCATACCGGCTTGCCGTGAAATGGCAGAAATCTCAGCCGGCCGAATGTAGAAGGCCGTAATTCTTTGTTCCATCCGCATGCTCAGGGCACATGATTCTCGGACCCAATAGTCACTGACCCCGCGGCGTGTGGAGTGGTTAGTGGGATAAATAATCCAGCGCGCCCTCCGAAAGCTTTACCCAATCTTTGTCAAGATGGTGGTTCTGATAATAGGGGTCGCAGAAAAACTTAGCCGGAAGAATGCAGAAGGCCGTAATTCTTGGTTCACTCCGCCTTCTCAGGGCACATGACTCTCGGACCCAGTAATCACTCACCCCACGGATGTGGGGTGTTTACTGGGGTTAATAACACACCAACGTGCCCTCCGGAAGTGTCAGGTCTCCGGAGACAGGGCCCGTATGGGTAATTCCTAATGGATAAAAATACTTCGTCAATGAGCAGGGAAGGCCAACCACCATCCAAGGCCTGAGTGAGTTGCGATACCACTTTCCTGAGCAACCGGTGCAAAGCCGGACCGGCAGCCATGGTGCACCCTGGAGGGACTGCTCATTCCTTCTGATGTCGGCCGTGGGTATACTAGGCTAACCCCCAGGTATACCCTAATACTCGGTTCCAAACAGACGAGGAAGAGGCCCCCACAACCGACCCCATCGGAATAGGGGTAAAAGGCAAGGTGGTGGGGTCCAGGACGATGGATTCCCGCATAACGACGAAGTGTCTACACAACAAAATGGTGCAGGATGGAGCCTGAAAAGTCATCAGGAGTTCAGATTCCGTATCTGCTATCTGCTATTTTGCTTAGAATTCTGTAGGTCCGACCTTACATAGGAAATTTTTCAACTTTCGTATATACGGCAATATAATTTGACAACTTTGGCTGTTTAAACCGAGTATACTTCCTCTTTGTTCGGTAAAAAGCAAAATTTATAGGTTTTGAAACCAACAGAATCTAACATCACAATATTCATATTTTTTGCAGATACGGGACTTTTGCTTAGGACGGCATTGTTGTACTACCATCTACGACACTCGTACGATGTGGACGAGACACCGGTGTTGCCTTATGCTCCGGAGGATATTGAGTCCGTTGTGGAGAATGAGAAATACCGAATTTATTGGAACTACCATTCCCCAACCTCAGGCAATTACATGCCAATAAGACTGATGTAGTCCTCTTCGGCCATCAAAGTAGGAAGATTTTCGTCATGGAGTTTTCAGCTCCTGGCGAAACGAACATCGTCCGAAAAGAAGAGAAAAAAACGGACTAAATATTATATACAGGGTATTCCACATTCGATGGCCTATTAGACGTTTCTGGAGAACGGAATAACAGATCATTTTGAAAATTTGTGGGCATGGATAATCAAACATGCTCTACCCGTCTAAATATTTTCATCAATACAGTGTTGCCACTTGTATCAGAAAGTAGTAGCTACTTTGTTATTTTAAATAAAACACCCCGTATATTATATAATTTTTGTAATCCTGATAGAATTCCTCACAACTTTTATAGTTAATTCACTATACCTATCTGTGACGGTTTTCGAGATAAAAATTATTTTGTCAATTTTTTGTGTAAAACCTGTCCACGGAAAAATAACATTTTTTTCACAATGCAAATTTACAAAATATTTAAATTTGGGTCATAGCTGCACAAGACCATTAAGTATTCTGTTGATGAACTGGATCTCAGTTTCATCATACAGGGATGCTCAGAATTAACTTCTTTTCGGGGACTTATGAACATGACTGAAACTCAGTTTTTTCAAATGGAACCCCCTGTATATTATTTCATTTTCGAATTCAACGAAATAGTTTGAATAAGTTTTATTGAGTATATCCTATACCTATCTAATAACAAAAAAGAACTTCATCTTTTTTGAGAAAAGTATAATGAAATACATGAATCTTCCTTAATACTGGGTGTATGACAAATATGATTATGTTGACAGTTCGAAGAATGCAAAATTAAATTGATTAAATCAATTCTACACAAGAGATAATATTACAAAGTTTACTTGACAAATTACAACACATTTCATATTGAAAAAACAAAAACTCAGTAGGTCAGATGCTTGAAATGCTGACGATTTACTTGCAAACATTGATGGATCGACGTCATTACATGAATAGTCGTGGCTCTGCGGATTTTCGACGGGTCGATTTCTTCAAAAGCACGTCTAACCCTGTTTTCTAGTTCCTGTTTTGTATTCACAGGTGTTCTTTAAACCTTTTCTTTTATTTTTCCCCAGAGATAAAAATCTAGGGGAGTCAGATCTGGTGACCGCGGCGGCCAAATCCAAGGACCCAAACGTCGTATCCACCGATCTTCGAACAAATTTGTGAGTTCTCTGCTCACTTCACCTTTGCAATTTCCAGAAGCCCCATCCAGCTGATACCAACAAATAACATATATGTTTAGAGGTAAATTGTCAAGGAATTCACTCACAGTTGTTCGCAGAATATCCAAATATTTTTCGGAATTCAACTTTTCCTCATAAATGCATATTGAAAATGTATCATCCATAAGCATACAAAACACATTAAAACTGAATTTTTGTTGAAATCCCCTTTCTCTAATGAAATAAGGGTTTTCTGATGCCCAGAAATGATTATTCCGACGATTGAATATTCCCTCACGTGAAAACTGTGATTCATCGGTCCAAATAATTTTTTTCAAAAAGTTGGGATCTTTGTATGTCCATGTTAGTAACATTTCGCAAAATTCTACTCGTTTTGGTGGATCATCTCTATGTAGAGCAGCCTGATGAATTTGTAACCGTGCATATTATGATTTTGTAAAATTCTCCATATTGAAGTGCGAGAAATTCCCAAATCCACCGCAGCACTAGATATTGATGCATGAGGATAAGCATAAAAATATCCCAAAACATTGATTTCATTTTCCATGTCACCAGTTACCTGATTCTGTTTATTTCTCGAGGCGTGAACTTTTCCGAAGTTGAGATAATTTCGTTCAATTCTTCTGAATTTCCGTTCGTTCATTGCCGGTACATTTGGATACAACTCATTAAATCTTCTACAGGTCCTTGATATTATTTTATTGCACTCACCGTGAACATAAAACAAATTCAGAATATCAGAGTTTGAATAATTATTATTGTCCATTTTCACTACTTTTGTTTGACAGTCGGACTATTTAAACACGTTATTGTCAAGTTTATTTCTTTGTTTTTCAAACAGACCAGTAGCAGCAGATCATGACACACTATTATTCTTGTTGAAATTTGGTATCGAAATCCAGAATTAATACTGCCGTCCTAAGCAAAACCCTAGTATCTACAAAAACGCCAAAACGGAGTAAATCGGGTTTTTACTTGGGAATATTGTTCTAATGGAATACGGGTGTATGAAATAGCTTGAATATTATATTTTAAATCGAAATACGGAGTTGTCGCTTGATCAGAATGTAATATTAGGTGAATAGGAGTCATTGCACCAAAACTATCCATTTTAGTAAATTTTTCAGTTGAACTTTAGTTTCCATGTTTTCTGTATGGATATGGTTGATACAATTTTAATTTGTATGTATGAGAAAAAGTTTAAATCCGAAAAATATTTGGATATTCTGAGAACTACTGTAAATGAATTTCTTCACAATTTATCTCTAAACAGGTGAAGTGAGCAGAGAACTCACTAATTTATTCGAAGATCTGTGGATACAACGTTTGGGTCCTTGGATTTGGCCCCCGCGGTCATCAGATCTCACTGCCCTAGATTTTTATCTCTGGGTAAAAATTAAATAAAAGGTTTATAGAACACCCGTAAATACAAAACAGGTACAGGAAAACAGGGTAAGATGTGCTTTCGAAGAAATTGACTCGTCGGAAATCCGCAGATCCACGACTGATCATGTAATGACGTCGATCCATCAATGTTTACAAGTGAATGGTCAGCATTTCAAGCATCTGAGCTGCTGATTTTTTGGTTTTTCATTATCAGATGTGTTATAACTGTGATGAAAATTTTGTAATATTATCTCTTGTGTAGAATGAATTTAATCAATTTAATTTTTCAAACTGTCAACATAATCATATTTGTCATACACCCAGTATGAAGGAAGTTTCATGTATTTCATTACAGAAGATAAAGCTTTAGTTTGTTATTTGATAGATTTTTCATAAAATTTTATACTTGAAATTTTATACTTCCACAGAGCTCAAAAATTAAAATTATTTTATATCTAATAAACGGTAAGAGATAGGTATAGGACATACTGAATAAAACTTATTCTAACTGGTTCGTTGAATTCGAAAATAAGATAATATACAGGGTGTTTCATTTGAAAAAACTGAGTTTCAGTCATTTTCATAAGTCCCAAAAAGAAGTTACTTCTGAGCCTCCCTGTATGATGAAACTGAGATCCAGTTTATTGGCAGAATACCTAATGGCCTTATGCATCTATCACTTGAATTTCAATATTTTGTAAATTTGCATTGTGAAAAAATTGTTATTTTTCAATGGTCCGGTTTTACACAAAAAATTAACAAAATAATTTTCATCTCGAAAACTGTCACAGATAGGTATAGGGAATTATATGGGAAAGTTGTGAGGAATATTATAAGGATTTCAAAATCCATATAATATACGGGGTGTTCCATTTAAAATATCAAAGTAGCTACTACTTTCTGATACAAGTGGCAACACTGTATTGATGAAAATATTTTAGACGGGTAGAACATGTTTGATTATCCATGCCTACAAATTTTTAAAATGATCTCTTGTTCCGTTTTCCAGAAACGTCTAATAGGCCATCGAATGTGGAATACCTTGTATATCATAGAGCGCACCCAAAGGCATAGCATGTGCGCGAAGAGGACGGCTATTATTATTATTTGCCGTGATAAGAAATCTGTGTATGAAGTTTGTCAGTCTTATTCTGACTCACCCTCTATATATAGCAAACGGGAGTCTTGTGACTGGACTAGTTGAAAATAACCAGTTTGATTCAGATAACTTTCAACCTATTAAGAAAAATATCATTTGGGGTTGCAGTTGAAGGCCTGGTTGTCAAGCTTTCGAAAAACTTCATTTTCATTTTCAGTACACTAACGTGGAGATCGTTTGGAGAAAATACCTCGTGCTTTTCGTTATACAAACAACATGTCCAATTTTATCTATATCATTCAAATTTATAATTATAATTTATAATGACCAGGAAAAAGGATCCTTACCTTTCTTGAGAATAAAAATAAAGTTTCTAAAAAGCTTAAAAATTTAAAAAATTGTTGTTCTTAAACCAGGCCTTTAATTTTAACTGCATCCCCAAATAAGCTCCATACATATCTGTCCCCAAAATACTATTATTGCTATAATGAACTTCATGAAGATATTGGTGACCTGTAGAGGAAGCCATATTGTTATCAACTTTATTTTATATTTTATCTACACTGAACATCCCCATGTCCCTATGTATTTTGTAAACTTTCGATTTTGTGATTGCGTGAGGTCTCAAAGGTGAATAAATATATTGTATTATATTCATAAAACAAATAACGGCAACTTCTATCAGAATAATCAACATGAGTTTCCATATCCCTTACGCACAAACTTATTCAACTTCAAATATCTTGAAAACCGTCGATAACTTCAATAACAAGTATTCTTTTTTCGAATAGAAAATATTAAGGATATATCCATTCATCGCGATGAAGTTATGGAGGGGCGATTAGGGGTACCCATCTGAAGTATGCCCCTGGGGATATGTCCATCGCCTTTCTCGAATGTGCATTAAAAAAAGATGGAAATATTTTGTCGCATGCGACAAAGGGTAGTAGCCATTTGAGAAACGAACCCCTGTTCGAAAATACAAACATGCAAAAGGCATTGACATTTTAGGTGAACTTTGTTAGAGCTGTGCACACGTAACTAGTCAATGTGCACGTGGGATATGAAACAATTTTAAACAAAATGTAACAATATTTTAAAACCCAAAGGGTGCACTCAATGTAGTGTCTGTTCAGACCCTTGTTTACACAATGGTTGTCAACTTTATAGAACTTCAGATATATACTTGACGAGTATCGCATGATGATGGCATAATAGCCAAAACCGCTTTGCAATTTAATAAAATTATTTACACGAAATACAATTTCTTTTGATTAACATTTTTTTTACAACTTTCAATACCCTGCAATTCTGTTAATACCCGTCTTATACGATATGTTCATTGAAACTTTCAGCCTTAAAATGAAGTGAGGATTTTACCAACGGAGTTTGTCCCCTTCATTCTGGGACAACCCTGTACATACAATTTGCAAATATTTTTTTTCAAGACTTTTGAAAAAATGTTAAATTAGCAATGAAAAATACTGATCGAGTTTTGTTAGGGTAGAGAACAATTTTCGTTCTATTAGAACCCCACATTAATTATTACCTACCTTAAAAACCCTCACTTTTGAGGTGAGCTTTGCTTTCTTATAACCAAAACGCTCAATTTCCCAAGCATCCTGTGAACTGAAATTGTGACATACAGCAACCAGGCTTCTTTCCCATTTATCAGGTTTCACAGTTTTTTTCACTTTCCTCAACAACTTCAGGAATATATTCACCAAATCAAGATGCACTGAAAAAAAAAACAATAAATTTATGGTTATATTGTGAATTTGTGAAAGATTTTGAAAATGTGTAAACATGGTAAAAAATGAGAAAGATCCCTATTTCTGAGTGATTATTGTATCTATTGTAGTAAAAATGCACTAAACTAATTTTGCTAATTTATTTAAAACACTAGTTAAACAATTATTCAACTAAAACATTGACTTTATTCACTATTTCAATTTATCTTCACTGTCACTTTCTATCTGCGAACTCTGGAACTACATCTGCAACTCTATGTGACTATCCATGTGCCCTCTCCCGTCGAGCGCCTTATATACCCGCAAGCAGATTCTATTTGCAGTTCTCGATCTATCGAGTCTATACGGCGAATTCTTAGATGTCTCTCGAATCTTCCATTTCGTTCCTCAGCAAGTTCGCGTTTCTTCTACGCGTGACTCATGTGTTTGCGAGCGGAAAACTTGTTTGCTTGTCGAGGTTGCATAATTAGGTGATCAGGGCCGGTCTCGAAATCGTTACACTATTAACAATTGTAACCATCGGCCATGGGTATCCAAGAGTACAATCGTACGTCAATGGAAATTTTACATGGGAGATTAATTCTATCGAAATATGTGATGTGTCTGGAATGTGATCGACATGTAACCATGTAATTTTTTTCCATTCCATTCCATTAAATCTGAAATCGCAATGAATCTCAAGGTGTTTTATTTTCATTTCGATTTCGATATGATTAGAATTTCGGAATCGTTGCGTTTCAGAGACAATTTTAATACTTCCACTGGAATTTTCTTCCTCAAAATCGGCTATATTGATAAATATCAGTCAATATTCTATCAGTAAGTCATGTCTGCTTATTGACTTTTTCAAATACCAATGTACCTTTTTAGTTAATGGAAGGAACCTTATGAGAAAGAATCCTATATGAGAGATAAAGTGATGATAGCCTTTCAAATGCTCGGATTATTACAATGGTCTACTGGAGCATATTCAAAAATTAATCACCTCGTAAACTACACTTAAAGAGTAGTAAACTCATTGAATTTGGTAGGAGTATGTGCTTCGGAGAGCTGAGTTGAAGCAATCTCATCTTCAGATTTGTACAGACACTACCCACCTTTTTTGGCGTCAACTCATCGCTGGGCTGAGCAATACTCATCGTTAGTTCTGAAAAGCGAATCTAACACAAGATGGTGTGCAAGGGAATATGAGGCTGAGGCTTCGACAAAAGGTCACAAGAGTTTTCAGAAATATTGCAATCTATTGCTATATTTGGCTGGGTTTAGAGAGGAAATGGTGAATTATTTCATTTTACGATTATGAAAATGAAATGATTTTTGATACTTTGGTAATATGGCCCATTCAACTTCCCGAATGTAATAATAGCACTGCAAGTATATGAAAATACTGACGACTACAAACACCACAGATGATCGCCACTTTCCGAAATTTAAACAAATCAAAAATTTTCATCGTTTAAATTCATTAGCAATAATGGCAAATAATAATAATAATACTACCTCATAAACACTCGTTGAGTGTACCCAAAGGCATAGCCTGTGCGGGTAGAGGACGGCTATTATTATTTGCCGTGGCGCTCCGGGGCGACTTACTGATGTTTTAGGTGATGTATTCACTTTTCAGATGTAGGAAAACCCGGAAATCCTACAGCACCACCTCGGGTGGTCGGTGTGCACTCTAATCTAGCACTAGACGAGATTGGCATCTAGACAACTCACAATACACTTGCTTTTCAACAAGGCATGACAAAAATTCTCTTCTACCTACATTGGCCTCGAACCGACTATCGCTATAATGGAGTTTCGAACGGCCTGTGCATTAGACCGCTGATCCACCGACCACAATGAAAATGACTTATTGAAAAAGGTTAACTTTAAAGATGTTTTAAACGATTTTACATCTGAAAAAGTTAGAACAGTTAATATTAAAATAAATTGTACTTTAAAAAACGATTTAGTAAAAAATAACGCATATTGTCCTTTCATTTGTTTCAATTCTTTTTACTGAATAGGAATCCTTCTTTCGGAGGATTGGAGGCTTTTTTCAAATACTTATATCTGTAGCAATCAAGCGAATATAGTGAGGAGTTCAAAAAGATCGAAGTGAAAGGTACATTCTAGGGTTCTTTCAGAAGATACGAAGGTTTATTCTATTCTTGGATTTTTGAACTGTAAAGTTCACAAAATCGTTTTGTCTTAAGTAGATAAAACTTAATATTTTCCTCATTTTTTATTATAGTATTATTGCACTGTTGTCTACAGAGCATTTTATTCCATCGCTAAGTATGTTTTTTATTCGTGTTCTTATTGCAAACGGATTTTATAAGTTGAGGCACAAATAATGAAAAAAATAAACGATTGATAGGAATAATCCAAAATCAAATATCTTATTGTGAATTTGAATTAAAAGTGGTTACTTCATAAATTTTCTTATCAACATGGAAATTTGAAATTCCCATCTTTAATTATTTTCTTTACGTATTTGGCAACCATAGGGTCGCATCCAACATGGCCCACCCTAAACTATTAAGGTCAATTTATCTAATTCTGCAATATTGCACAAGGTGGCCCAAATACCAAACCTGTAAAATTATGAAATTTCTTTGGTAACTTTCTTTGCAGTTACGTTCGTATTAGAAATGTTTGTTCATGCAATTTGATCAGAAGTCTTTGATGATCATAAACATTCAAATAGAATTGATTAAACAATTTCGTAACATTATTTACTTTCCTAGCACTAAGCACATGCAGGTGCAGGTGACATCCAGGTGCAGATACAACTTTTCGTTTGAATAATTTATCTCTTCCGAGATGAAGATAGCAGATTTGAAATATTAGATAGACGAGGTCGTTTATTCTTTTCATGATCTTATATAGGCCATCCCACGAGTTCCGAAGTTTCGGTGATAGTCCACGGCGACGTTTAGGGTTGTATAGCCAGACAAGGTCACCTGTCTGATATCCACCAGCATCCGCCTTGATGTCGTAGGTCTCCTTCATTCTGTCGCTGGCACTCTGGATGTTCAAACGGACCCGTTCATGGATGTCGTCCATTCTCTGTCGTAGTTTGCTGACGTAATCATCTCCCGCAGTGTCTTGTCCTGGTGGGGTCCCAAACTTCAGGTCACATGGAAGTCGCAGCTCTCGGCCCATAATAACACTAGCAGGGATTTGGCCGGTTGACTCATGAACTGCGGAACGATACGCCATCAGGAACAGATGAAGGTACTGGTCCCAATCTTTTTGGTGGTCAGAGACTACCTTGGACAGGTGGCGGTTTATCGTCTTATTCATCCGCTCCACTATTCCATCTGACTGCGGATGTAGAGCTGTGGTTCTCGTCTTTCGGATGTTCAGCATCTGACACATTTCCTGGAACAGGTTTGACTCGAAATTCCTGCCTCTAACGGGACACCGAATCGACAAATCCACTCCTTCACCAAGACGTCGGCAACGGTGATGGCTTCTTGGTTGGGCAGGATATAGGCTTCGGCCCACTTGCTGAAGTAGTCCATCGCCACAAGGATGTACTTGTTCCCGTGTTCACCAGCGATGTCAATGGCGATCCTTTCGAATGGGCAGCCCACATTGTACTAGCGCATCGGCGCCTTAGGTCTTGTTCGAGGCCCATTACTGGCAGCGCTTACAGCACATTTTCTGCACCAGTCCTTACGTCAGCTGGATAATTGGCCCAGTAGAACCGTTGCCTAACTATCTGGAGGGTCTTCGTCACTCCCAGATGTCCTCCGGTGACCCCATCATGGATTTCTCGGAGCACTTCCTGTTTTGTGCTCCTGGGAACTACTACCTGGCGTCCTTCTTCCCCGCCATCCTCCAACTCCAACACACGCTTCACGACTCCATTGTCTAAGGTGAAAGAGATCCATTGGGCCCAGTAAGTTTTAACGACTGGAGAACAACTGGCTATTTCCTGCCACGACGGTCTTCGCTCACTCTTCTTCCAGCCGATGACTAAACCAAGATCTGAATCTTTCTCTTGGTCTTTCTGATCTTGTTGTCATTCCAGTTATCATCGACCGCCGTGGTTCTGCAGAGTGTCGACTCCTTCTCCTCTGCTCGTCGGCAGTGCGAATAGTCGTCTGGGCATGGACTTCGCGATAGGGCATCCGCATTCTTATGGCTGGTCCCCGCCCGATGTTCGATCTCAAAGTCGAATTCTTGGAGCCTCTCGATCCAACGTGACACTTGACCCTAGGGATTCTTGAATTGTAGGAGCCATTTGAGAGCTGCATGATCAGTTCTCAGTAGGAATCTTCGTCCATACACGTATTTGTAGAAGTGTTCTACTCCTTTGACAACATTCAACAGTTCCCGCCTGGTGACTCAATAGTTCCACTCCGGTTTACTGAGGGTCTTGCTGAAGTATCTGATGACCTTCTCTTGTCCTTCTTGGATCTGAGACAGGACAGCTCCAAGTCCCACGTTACTGGCGTCCGTGTCCAAAATGAATTTTCCGTCACAGATGACATTTCTTAGGGCTCAGTTTCAGTCCGGTGCTTCTCAGTTGCTGAAATACCTCTTCCAAGTTTTTTACATGGTCCTCGAACGATCTGCCAACCACAATAATGTCGTCGAGATACACCAGGCACGTCTTCCATGATAGTCCTTCCAAAACCGTCTTCCATCAATTTTTCGAACGTGGCTGGAGCATTGCAGAGGCCGAATGGCATAACTGTAAACTGCCATAATCCGGAGCCGACGGTAAAAGCTGTCTTTTCTCGATCTTCCTGGGCCAGTTCTACCTGCCAGTATCCACTCTTCAGATCTAGGGTCGAGAAAATCGTTGAACCGGCTAACGTGTCTAGGGTGTCGTCTATAGAGGGTAGCTGTCCTTTTTCGTCACGTTGTTTAGTTGACGGTAGTCTACGCAAAACTGTGTTGCTCCATCTTTCTTCTTCACCAACACGACTGGAGAGGACCAGGGACTGTCGGATGGCTCGATGACTCCGTCTTTCTCCATGTCGCAGACTATTTTATCAGCCTCCTCCTTTTTGGCGAGAGGAAGTCTTCTGGCTGATTGCCTGATTGGTCGAGCATTTCCAGTGTCTATCTTGTGCTGAACCACCTTTGTTCTACCGCCTCTGCCCACTCCGGTATCGAAGATGTCCTGATACTTTCTGACTAGTTCTCTCAGTTTTCTCCTAATCACAGAGGAAATTGACGAGCAGTGCCCCAAAATCTTCCCTTCTTCAAGGTCACCGGGTAATAATTGACATTCATTACCATCACTGGCACAAATTAATCAGCACGCAACAAGGTTTCTCCTAGTGCAATTCCTCGTCCAATTTTCTCATCATGGAGCTTGGGCTCGAACATCACCACGTTTCCATTGCTCGCACCCCCATCCAGGCGAGCCTCCAAAATGGTTTCAGACCTCTCCGGTACGCTCACATCTTCAGCCAGCAGAACACGAATGATTTCTTCAGTTCTCCCGTGAAGTACCAGCTCTTCTCCGTTCACCTGCAGGACACCGTGTCAAAACAGCTCAAAACCTCTGGAATTCATGATGTCCATTCCAATTATTACATCATCCTCGATATCCGCTACTAGAGCCCGGTGTTTCACTTTAGTGCTGCCTAAAGTCAAATCGATTGGAAGCTCACCATACACAGTTGCCGGCTTTCATGTTGCTGTGCTTAGCTTCCAATTCGACGATTCAATTCTTGCCGGTGTTTTGGCAAAAGTAGGTCCAAGGATTGTCCTAGTCACACCTGTATCAAGCAGCATGGTGCGAGGCTCGTTGTTGATGAGACCGTCTACAAAAACACCTTTGTTCTGTCGTTGAAGGACAGCGACATATGCGTTGTTAATTGGGGCTTGTTGGATACGGGCTGACGATTGCTCCTTATTGACCTTCATCGTTGATGTCGATTTTTTCAATGTTGAACATTTGCTACGCACATGCCCAAGTTTTCTGCAATTTCGGCATCGTATCAGTCTTTTCTCAGGCATAACTTCCTTCATCACTTTTCTCATCACAGCTTCCATATTAGTAGGCTCCTGTCGGTCTTCGTCGATCATCCTGACTCTACTTGGCTTTTGCAGGATTGCTTTGCTGCTTCGAATTCCAGAGTGCGTGCCAATGCATCACGAGAAGTGCGGGGCGAGCTAGTGTTAGGGCTTGTCGGGTTTCTTGGTCACGGAGTCCATCCAAAAATGCCTGAACCGCTGGTCGCTCCATTACATTTTCCGGTGTAGCTGGGTACGCAAGACGAACCAAGCGTGCAATATCTGCTTCAAATTCTTGCAACGATTCGCTTGATTTCTGCCATCGGTTCTTCAGCTGTGAGTGATATACGTGTTCAAGGTAGGCTTGGCCATAGCGAAGTTCCAAGTGTTTTACCAGCTGTTCATAGTCTTCCTGTTGTTGGGCGGTGAGCGATTGTAAAATATTTGTTGCTTCGCCACGCAATGCCAGTGTCAATGCTAAAGCTTTTTCCCTAGCATTCCATCCATTTGCTTTGGCAGCAGCTTCGAATTGTCGTGACCATGGAGTATTTCCGTCGAACTGAGGCGGTTTCAATGAGAGCTTTCCTGGTTCCGTACTGACCTTGAAATCTTTGATGTCTTTTTGAACTTCCTCTACGTTCGTACTCAGATCCGTCATTGGGATGTGCACAGAATCCATTCGCTTTTCTAACTCACAAAATTTTTCCTTTATTTTGTACATTTCTGCCTCAATTCCTTCTTTGACTTGGTCACTTACTGTCTCTTTCAATTTTTCCATTTCCGTCTCGACAGTTCCCATCCTTTCTTCCAACCGACTCGCCACACCGCATACTTCTTCTTTCAAGCTTTTTGAATTTTCCAGAAGCTCCTCTCTCAAATTCTCCGAATTTTCCAGAAGCTTCACTTCTAGATTTTTCGAATTCTCTTAAAGTTTCACTTCTAAACTTTTCGAATTTTCTAGAAGTTTATCTTCCAGGCTCTTCGAATTTTGAAGAAATTTATCTTCCAGACTGACCGAATTTGGTTGAAGTTCCTCCTTCAAACTATTCATAGTTTCCTCGAGTTTGTTCATTATAGCACTCATATCGATTCCAGAAACTGCGAACAAAAATGTTTCGGGGTCTTCTCCTTCTTCAATCAGTCCATCTGAAAGTCTTTTCTGCTTTAATTCACTAACTTTAAGATCAACCAGGTGAACTCTCCTCGGAAAATTTTTGTCTTTAATTGTTTTTAACCGAAATTTCAGTCTATTATTTATTTCACACAAAAAGTTTTCAGTTTATTGTCCCGCGACGCGCAAAACTGTCCACTTTGCAAACACTCAAATGTTCAACGGGTCACTAACTGTCTATTAGGCGCGATATTTTTCAACACGACGAACACTTATTTATTTAAACATCCGACTTCTGACAACAAATGTAGTAAAACTGCACTAACTAATATTCCTAAATTTTTTTAACACTATTTAAAACAATTATTCAACTAAAACATTTACTTCACAAATTTATTTATTACTGTGTCAGTCTCTATCTGTGAACTCTGGAACTATTATATTCGTAACTCCCCTATCTCTGACTATGACTATCCCGCCATCTAATACCCAGTGGCTTATATACTAGTATTCACAGTTCTCAGCCTTTCGAGCCTTTCGGGCGAGTTCTAAGATGTCCCCAGAATCTTAGTTCAGAGGGTTCGCGATTCTTCCACGTGATTTATTTGTTTGTCAGCGGAGAACTTGTTTACATTTCGAGTTAACGATGATCAGGGCCGGACTCGAGGCCGGTCTCGAGGCCGGTCTCGAAATCGTTACAATATATTATTATACAGACCTTTACAAAAACCCATAGAAAATCAGTTTACAAGTACATATTTTCAGGGTGTGCACAAATTACACTACACAAAAATGTGCACAGGTTGCTAAGAACTTTGCGCCAAAATTAGCAATTTCGGAAAATCGGATTTTTTTTTAAACGTCTACCTCTTGTTTTCTTATCGATTATACCCTGAAGGATGTTCAAATTTTGCGATTACCTCCTTATAACAAAAATAAATGGCTTTTGTAGAATCTTTGGAAACAAAATTTTTATGGTTATTAGATAATTGTAAATTCTCAACTGACTTTGATTCGAGGAAAAACAGTAGCTGCAAAGTCAAATGAGGAAGAGTTCTATCCACAATTTAACAAATCTCACAATTTTCGTAATTGGAGAATCGTCGAAGTATCCAGAATTTTCTGCATATTGTTTTAAAAAATTGTGTTTATAATATTGAAGTTTCTTCAAAACCAGTTCATTTGAGTTATATGGACGTGAATAAGAATTCTTAGCTCACTTTTCAACGCATAATCCAGTAATGATTAGAAAAATAAAAGTATTCATTAGAAAAATTTTGGTTATTAAAATTTCGGATGTAGCCAATTTTGGTACTTATTTCTGAGAATCCTGTATACAGTGAGTCAGTCCAATATAAGGTTGTTCACGACGGAGATGTCTGAAACGGTGATGGAAACAATTTTAGTTAAATGGGGAAAAAGTTGCGCGACAAAATTAACATCTACATAAAAGTATGAAATTGACAAAAATACTTTATTTTTCCATATTATTTTGGGAAAACTGAATATTCCGATTTCTTACTAAAATTTTATAAATACAATAAAATATCGAATAATTCAGTTTTTCCAAAATAATTTGAAAGTCCGTAGTATTTTTCGAAAAAATGTACTTTCATATAGATGTTCCTTCTGTTACGCAACTTTTTTCCCTTTTACCAAAACTGTATGTAATACCGTTTCAGATATCCCCTTATCTTGCGGTATATTTTTGCTAAAAGTTCTCAATGTTCTCAAAAGTTCTAGCATGGATTTTGAAAAGACACCCATTTTGTAGAGGACTGCATCAGGCAAAAATTTTGAAAGTAATTAAAAAATATCGCTTTGTTTAATTATGAAGTTGCGCTGAAATTTAGCTAGATTCCAAATATTCAATAACAATTGTGACATTTCATTCAATGAAGTTGAGGCCTTTTTCAAGTATTATTGCCAGCAACTTGGAAATATTTCAACTAAAACTAGCTCGTCGAAAAACTGTAGTTGCATCCTGTACCTATCGTAAGTCCAATGTAGAGCACATTTGAATGCAACCTCAGACCAGTCAGTATTAATAGTACAGAAATTTTTGATTTTTGTAGGTATATGCATAAATGTCACTTTGCAAATTTCATACACCTTCTGAAGAAAAGGATGACACATATTGAAATTTCGAACCAAACAAGGTTTATAATAAATCATTAAAATATATTAAAAATTTGAATTATCTTTTAATGTTGAAAACCCTCCTCGGCCTGGATTTTCATTCCTGCTCATAAAAAAGAACATATGCCTCTCCGCTCACAAGTGAATTTGATGTAATTGGTAATACATATTGTCATTGAACTCGTGCCACTTGATGGTATAAAGATGTTTGCAATAAGCCGTGAAGTGTCCGATTTCGGTAGTCCCAATGTGGTTTGATATTGCATACAGGTTGTAGCGACAAAGGTCTACACTGTTTGCTGCATAAATGCCACACTATGAATGACCGCATTCAAATTTTCTCTGAATCTCTCTACTGGACGAAAACGTTATAAATTGATAATAATGATAGTATTAATAATATAATTGTTTTCATTATGAATGTACTAGTCAGGCCCTGTCCCCGGAACTCCGATACTACCGGAGGGCGCGCTGGTGTATCATTAACCCCAGCAAACACTCCCCAAGTCCGTGGGTGAGTGATTACTGGGTCCGAGAATCATGTGCCCTGAGTAGACAGAGTGAACCAAGAATAACGGCCTTCTACATTCTTTCGGCTAGGTTTTCTGCCGAATCACGGCATGCTGGTATGATTTTTAGATTCGAGAGCAGCGTGTCCATCATTCCACCAAGGACCCCTATTATCAGAACCACCATCTTGACAAAATGGTTTGGATAAAGCCTGCGGAGTTCAAAGAGTAGATCTCGATATTTAGTCCGTTTTTCCTCCTCTTTTCGGACGATATTCGTTTCGCCAGGAGCTGAAAACTCAATGACGGAAATCGTCCTACTTTGGTGGTCGAGAAGGACTTTATCAGGCTTATTGGTTTGTATTTGCCTGAGGGTGGGGAATGAGTAGTTCCAATAGATTCGGCACTTCTCATTCTCCACAACGGACTCAATATCCCCCGGAGCGTAAGGCAACACCGGTGTCTCGTCTACACCGTACGAGTGTCGTAGATGGTAGTACAACACTCGTAGGGTCGCGTTATGCCTGTGGATATAGGCTGAGACCGCATAAGCTGGACAAGCTGAGAGCAAATGCATTATGGTCTCAGCTGCCCCACGACACGCTCTGTATCTAGTGTCAGGGACCTCTATACCCATCACGCGACTACGGTAGACGAGGGTGTTGATGACACCATCCTGGCAGGCCATTATAAATCCTCGGGGCTCCGGAGACAGGGCCTGTCTGGGAAATTCCTAACGGAAAAAAAATAAATATGCTTTATTATCATAAGACAGCGTCTTGTTGACAAAGCTTAGGTAATTGTCTTAAATATTAAATATGGCGAATCATAAAAATGTTAATTCGTCACAAACTACAAATAGCGTGAGGTTATAAACAGATATTTCATTAAAATATTCCTGCTAACTATAACTACTGTCGGATAGGAATCTTTTGACTGCCTCCCTAAGTTGGGAAACACTCAGATCAGCAGATCTAATATATATAGAATCTTTTTTGATATTGGTGGACGGCAACGGTAGTTTTAAAGTGTGGCTGCTGTTCCGGGTGTTATAGTGAGATGTGGATGCAGCGAGGTTCAAAATATGTTTATTCATCAAAAAAACGGATTCTAGTATAAATAGTGCAGCTATCGTCAGAATATTATTGTTTTTGAAGTGTAGTCTACAAGATTCTCTCGGTTTTAGGTTAAAATATACCTTATAGCCATTTTTTGTAGAATCAGTAGAGTTTTAAATAATGTTTGACTGCATGCTCCCATAACGGTATTCCATAGCATAGATGGGTGTCGATAAGTGCGTAATAAGCCATTTTGGCGGTGTTGAACCCTAATTCATTGGAAATCACCCTAACCGCATAACATCCCGAGGAGATTTCAACTGTAAGTTGCCTGACATGATTCTCGAATTTAAGATTCTGATCGATGAACACTCCTAGAAATTTTGTGATTTATATTTTCCAATGATTTGTCTTCCAAGAGAAGTTCATCTAGCGAACATCTAAATGAAATCAAATTTGGTTTTTTTCAAATTAAAAGATAAGACGTTTGTATCACACCAGTTTTTTTAATTATTTCTTTTTTAATCGGTAGTTATTGTTGTGTATTCCGAAGAAAAGTACAACTGGAGCAACGAGTCCACTGAAACTGATTCATTCTGACGTTGTCGGTCCTATAAAGCCAGTGTCTCTTGGCGGAAATGCATATGTGGTAACATTTATTAATGACTTTTCTCATTTTTGTAATGTCAAAATGATGAAAAGAAATGACGAAGTTTTCAAAAGTTTAATAATCCATCCACTAACTGTACCAGGAACTCCAGAACGGCCTTGCTGAGAGGATGAATCAGACGATATTGGACGCAGCTCATTCAAACAGGATTATCAGATGAATTTTGGGGAGAAGCTATTTCAACTGCTTGTTATGTCAGAAATAGATGTACCTACTTCAACTGCAAACGAAGGTGTCAGTGCAGTTAAAAAATGGCAAGAAGGATCAGAGAATAACATTCTACACTTGCGAAAAATATTCCAGGTCCTAGTTTCATGGAACACTTGATTGGGATCAAAGATCCAGGAGGGGTGTTAGAAGAAATTTGTTCAGAGAACAGTTGATTTTGAATATTTTTTTATTATGATTATTATATTTTTATGAACGCTGTCAGTTAAAAATATAGTTTTTGAAAGAAAGAGTTCTCGTTAATTTTTGCTTTTATGATTTCGCTAATTCCCACTGAAATCCACAACTCTGCTATAGTATTAACAGGAATATCGCTACACCCAAAAGGTAACTACAACCCCTGGCGAAACGAACATCGCCTGAAAAGAGGGGTAAAAACGGAATAAATATCGAGATCTACTATTTGAACTCCGTAGGCTTTACCCAAACCATTCCGTTAATAGGGGTCCTTGGAGGAATGATGAACACACTGTTCAAAAACTTAAAAAGCATACCAGCTTGCCGTGAGGCGGCAGAAAACTTTGCCAGAAGAATACAGAAGGCCGTAATTCGTGGTTCACTTCGCTTACTCGAGGCACATGATTCTCGGACCCAGTAATCAGTCACCCTACGGACGTAGGGAGTGTTTACTGGGGTTAATGACACACCAGCGCGCCCTCTGGTTGTATCGGGGCTCCGGATACAGGGCCTGACTGGGATATTCCTGTTGCAAAAAAAATTATAACAATAATACTCCCTCATTGTACCCAAAGACATAGTCTGTACGGCTATTATAATTATCATTATCTGCCGTGGCGCTACACCATGACATTATTATTCTCTTTTTCCTTTTCGCTTATTTCGTCAATGATGCTGTCTTAAGGCCATAGACTTGGAGATGAAACAATTTCATTTTTCAATTCATTGATCTCTGCCTGCATATTTTCAATAGATAAGAGAAGCGTAGGTATTAACTTTATGCCCATCTGACAGTCCGTACAGAAAAATGTCAAAGTTCTGCCACCTTCATTGTACTTCATTCATCTTCATTGTACTTGCTAGTGACGTGCGATTTTTTAAAACGATGTTTTAAAACGATTATCTACGGAACCACTTGCTTGAACTTTGACATTATTCTTGCCACAGTACTGATTTGAACGTTTCTTTCTGGATTTCGCTCATTGAAATTGTTATCAACTTGTCAGTATGATGTATTTTCAAGGACGAATCCAACACTCGCGTCAGGGGGGGCCACGTGCCTT
Source organism: Chrysolina americana (assembly GCA_958502065.1). NCBI lineage: Eukaryota > Metazoa > Arthropoda > Insecta > Coleoptera > Chrysomelidae > Chrysolina > Chrysolina americana. Next base: position 29,429,107 of record OY293417.1, read on the forward strand.
AAAATCACAATAAATATCTATTTCTACTTAGTTCTAGTTAGGTAGTCAAATGTATGGACCCGCCTATTTTTCTCAGTTAATACAAGAGATATTGAAAATAAAATTGTATAAAAGGTAAACAGTATTTCACTAACAGAGGCGTAGAAGGGCCACGAGCAATTATTTTTAATCCCGACTTTGAAGTCGCACTTTAATCTTGGGGGTCCGACTTTAATTTCAGACCCCCGACTTTAATCTCATGGGTTCGAGTTTCATTACGCAGTTTCCTGTTTTTATTGAGTGTCAATTCTCTACAGTTACAGTTAGATTTTGAGAGCACTGTTTGTCGAATGTCGGTAGATCATCTTGTCGGGTTCATGAGATATAAACCTTCAAAAAATCTGTTCGATCACTTTACGGTAAATAATTTATTTGTATTGAAAGTTGGTATCCGAAGGTTTACGGGAGAAAAAATTATAAGTTTCATGTCAAAATCAAGAATTGAATAATTTCTCAGATAGTAATACCTGAAACTGTTACTCTGTATGGGCCCCATTATGTCACATTTTCTTCATTTTAAGGCTGAAAGTTCCTATAAATACCCTCCTAGAAGTATTAAATAAGTTAGGTGCAGTAGCAAAAAAATAAATATTTTCCCGAAAAATTTCATGACGGCTCAAATTTTTGCAATAAAATTTGGTATGTGATTTGATAGCAATCGTTTTAGCATTATAGTGTTTGTAACTTCAATCAGTGGCGTACGGCAGATTTTTTTTTTCCTTTTGGCTATGGACATTAGTCCTTCAGCCACACACAAGTTATATCTATACACATGCTTATATCCATTACATCATATCTTGATATTATTAGTAACAATAAACTTTACCAAAATATCGTATATACTCTTGGTGTACGGCAGATGGTTATCCCTCATCGACAGCAATCATTTCAGCATTTCAATGCAAATATAGCGTTTGTGACTTCAATCAATCAATCATGACATTTCGTCGTGAGAAAAATCGAGAAGTGCATTTTTCATTCCGATAAAAATTTGATTTTGTGTGAAAACGTGTGGCGTGTGTATTTTGTAACCATTTTATTTACCGTTGCGAATGCTTTGTGGAATCTTCGTCGGAGCATAAACAAATTTTGACATAATGTTACCATTCACTTCTCCTTTGCTCACCGATTAAAAAAATTCGGCATCCTAAGGGGCCAGGGAGTGTATTTTTCAACCCTTATATTAAAAATTCGAATTTTGTATGAAATTGTCGTCGAAAATAAAACATATTTTGTCGAAATGTTGCAAATCCCTTCTCCTTTTCTCATATAGCAACACTTTTATAAAAAATTCGAATTCTTTAAGAAAGCGTCGTCGGAGCATTAACAAATTTGGTCAAAATATTTCAAATCACTTCTCCTTTACTTCCCAATTATAAAATTCGACTTCCCGAGGGAGCAACCCTTTTATTGAAAAATATTTAAAATTTGAGTTCTGTGAGTAATCGTCGTCGGATCATAACAAATTTGGTCAAAATGTTGCAAATCACTTCTTCTTTACTCTCTGATAAAAAAATTCGAAATCCCGACGGAGCTAGGGGGTATATATAGCAACCCTTATAATAACATTTTGAACGTTTTGGTACAATCAGGAGTCACTATCGCTGCACCAACTCCGGTAGCAGTTTTCGGTAGATATGTGAATATCCTCGGAAAGGCTGTATATATAGCAGAGGTATGGATGGAGTCAAGTAATCTCAGCAGATTTTTATTAGCCGAGTCGTATGCTACTGACCTGTAGTTGATTTTTGATCGTATGAGTGTCCTGTAAAATGACAGAAGAACGGATGTATCTGCTCCCCATGATCTATTTGCGAGTACCCTCAGTAAATTCAGTCCTACTTGACACGACTGTTTTTTCAATTCAAATGACTGTCAAATGTCATTCCCAAGAATTTGATGTCTTCGACATATTGGAGTTGTTTGTTGTATAACTCTAATTTCGGGAGATTGTTTCTGTCCATCATTCTTTGTGAGAATACAATGCACTTAGTTTTATGAGGGGAAAACTGAAATCCAGTTTTTTGTGACCATGGGTCACTTTACAGGTGCATGAATAGTATTAACTATTCCATTGATTGCTGCCAAGAAGATAATCCAGCTAATAACGGACCCCTGAGATGTGCCATTTTCGTGAGGAACTGGAGTGAACAAATGTCCACTAATTCTCACCCTCGACTGTCTGTTATGTAAGAAATTATCGATGAACTTTAGCATATGTACTCGAATTTCCCATTTTGATAGTCTCTAAGATTTTGTACTTCCAAGTTGTATCATATGCAGACTTGATATCAAAGAATATTGCAACATATTTTTGTTTGTTAAGGAAAGCGTCTATTATCTCAGTTTCTAGATGTAGGATATTATCATTCCTCTGATTCCTGCAACCACTCTGTTGAGAAGCGAGAAGGTTTTGTGTTTCCATGTACCACGTTAGCCTGCCATTAATAATGCGTTCAAGAAGTTTGCACATTTCTCAGGTTAATACGATTGATCTGTAAGAATTTGGCGCCGCAGGTTACTACCGAATAACCAATAAGGTGGCGCTGAGCAACCCTCCAATCCAAAGCGTAATGCGACCCGTGCTGATGGATGCATGGCGGTGGGAGTGCACCGTCACTAACGGAGCCTGTGGGATACTGGGCGACCTCCCACAGTAAACAGCCTTACACCTGTACAGGGGGCTCTGCAGGTGCGGACTCCCTTCCCCCATACTCGTGGGAACCAAATGGAAAACCTGGACAAACAAAAAGTAACCTTTGGGGAACTTCCAGCTGAAGAAAACCCAACCACGCAGACGGAAATGATTACCCAGCAGATTCCAGCTGAATCACACTCGGAATCAGAAACCGCTGCTGCTACCAGGGAGGAGGAAGGATTGGGTCAAACCAATCTTGTCAAACCCCTGGAACCCGTGAGCAGGAAGACTTCAGGAGACAGTAGCAATACCAAAATTCCGAAGAATCCTGCCTTACAAAATATTGCCTCAGATAAAAATCGTTTACATCTGAGTGACAAGAAAAAGCCCTCTGGGGCACAAAAAAGGCAGATGAAGATTGCGCAGACTAAGGCTGCTGGGGAAGAAATCAGACCCAGAAAAAGCCGCTCTAACCGGCGCAAACCGAAACCATGCGGGCCACAGCAAACATCCAGCACAGCTGGAAGCAGCTGTCAAACTCCCAGGAAAAGGGAGCGCGCCCAGCATAGCAATCCGTCCTCCTCGGAGAGCGCCTCGAGGGTGAAAATACCACGATGTGGAAATCTCGTGGCTGCCTCTGTTCCAGCAGACCAAACTGATCGAGGCGGCTACGAGGAGGCCACAAGAGGTCTGAAGATGGCTGTTGCACTGGAGAACTATCCGGAGCAGCAGCTGACTGAAGACCAGGGGATACTCCTACAGGGCGCTATCACCGAGGAGATCTTCGCATGTGGGCCGGGTAAGGGTCCGAACTTCCGGAACAGCTACGCTCACAAGGGCGTGCTGGTCGTGACGTGTTCGGACGAAAACACGAAATCCTGGCTCCTCGAATGCGTATCCAGAATAACCCCTTGGGAAGGAGTAGTCCTTAAAGCTGGCTTGGCTAAGGACATCCTTCAAACAACCAAGGTGGTTCTATGGATTTCGAAACCATACCAAAAAATGGAAACATAAAAAATCTTCCAGTTGATCAAAACCCAGAACCTGGGGCTAGAACCTGGAGATTGGCACGTCGTTAAGAGATAGGAGGAGGCCTCTGGCCCAACTCTTGTTCTCCTAATTGACGAAAAATCCTTGAAGAACCTGCAAACCAGAGGAATGAAGGCATTCCTGGGGCTCATGCAGGTCAACTTCAAATTTGTAAGCCTTACAAGGAGCAATCTCAATGTTGCGGGTAGCTCAAGCCAACCTGCAGCACAGTGAGGCTGCAACAGCAACCCTGTGCAGAATATTTGCACAGGGCAACATCGACGTAGCCCTGATTCAAGAACCCTGGCTAGTAAAAGGGCATATATCGGGACTCGGACAATCCAAAGGTAGGCTTTTTTATAACCAAACCTGCGGAAACGCCAGAACATGCATACTTGTTAAAACTGACAGGAACGTGTTGAATCTGTCTGAATTCTCTTACAGGGATATCACAGCAATCAAGACGACCTACAGAAGGGATGGAGTGAAGAGAGACATCGTCCTAGCTTCAGTCTACATGCCCTATGACTCTCCAAGTCCTCCACCATCAGGGAATGTGAAGGAACTGGTCCAACACTGCGAGCTACACAAACTCCAGGTAATTATCGGAGCGGATGCAAACGCACACAACACGGTGTGGGGCAGCACCGACACGAACATAAGAGGTGAGTCATTGCTTGAATTTATTGTCTCCAGTAACCTGCAATGAGCCAACCTTTGTTACCCAAAGAAGACGGGAAATCATTGACATTACCCTTGGCTCCCCCCAGGTAGCCCACAGGTAGGGACGTGGATCGTCTCAGACGAACCATCAAACTCGGATCACCGTCACATTTGTATGGAGATTGGTGAACCGGCAAAGATGTATCGGGATCCGAGAAAAACCAACTGGCGGAGGTATCGGGAGGAGCTCGGGGAAAACCTGAAAAACCTCAGGAATGTCAAACCCAACACACACAGCGTTTATGATATAGAAGAAACCTCGTAAAAAATTCAAGAGGCCATAATAACTTCGTATCAGAACAACTGCCCCCTAAGAAGCAGGCAAACTGAAGGAAAGGTGAGCTGGTGGACTACCGAACTCACAAAACTTCTGAAAAATACTCGTAAACTATTCAATAGAGCGAGAAAAACTGGTGAGTGGGCGGAATACTCCAAAACACTCCAAGAATATAATAAAACGATCAGAGGGGAGCAAAGGAAAGCATGGAGGAAGTTCTGTGAGGACATAGAACAAACCTCAGAAAGCGCAAGACTCCATCGTATACTTTCCAAAAACCCTATAAACCCAGTGGGGACTCTCAAAAAACTCACTGGAGGTTACACAAATACTGGGAAAGAAACAGTTGAGCTACTGCTCAACGCACATTTTCCAGGATCCACTATCGTCACAAATCCCAGCAACGAAATCCCTGTCAACCTCCAACTGAGGGCGAACAGGGCTGACTGGGAGGTGGCAAAGCGGATCGTAACGTATCCGAAAGTAATATGGGCAATAAAGTCCTTCAACCCATATAAATCTCCTGGACCTGATGGAATATTCCCTGTTCTATTACAGCAGGGAATAGAAGATCTAGCACCAGAACTATGCAGACTGTACAGGATGAGCCTAGCATTTGGCTGGCTACCACAAACCTGGAAATCTGTGAACGTGGTCTTTATTCCGAAACCTGGTAGGAATAGATACGACCAGGACAAGGACTATAGACCAATAACCTTATCATCCTTTCTTCTGAAAGGACTGGAAAAACTGATAGATAGGAACATACGGGAGGCAGCTCTGATAGACCGGCCTTTACATATAAACCAGCATGCATATCTAACAGGAAAATCGTGCGAGACGGCTTTGCACCAATTAGTGTCAAGGCTGGAAGATTCTCTAGCGAAAAAAGAAATAGCTCTATGCACTTTTCTAGATATCGAAGGAGCCTTTGACAATACATCCTTCGAAAGCATGGTCTCAGCGGCCAGGAGGAGAAGCGTTGACGAAACCACCTGCAGGTGGATACTTTCAATGCTCCAAAATCGGAAGGCCCAGACCAACATGTTCGAAGAATCCGTGCAGCTGGAAATTGCCAGGGGAACCCCACAGGGTGGGATCTTATCACCCCTACTGTGGGGTATGGTAGTAGACGAACTGCTGGAATCTTTAAACAACCAGGGATACTACACCCAAGGTTATGCGGATGACATAGTAGTCATCGTGCAGGGGAAGCACGCCCAAATAACCTCAGAGCTAATGCAAAACGCACTGAGGACCATTGAGGAATGGTGCCAAAGGGAAGGACTGAGGGCAAACCCAAGCAAAACACGGGAGTGAAGCTAGCCACATCCACAAAATACACTGAGAAAAATATATAGAAGAATAAAATGAATCATTATCTATGTTAGTACACGTTGTACATTTATTTTGATGACAGGGAATTATTCTAGGGGTCAAATTTAATAAGGGAGTTGTGATATTATAGTTTGTTGGGCCGTCCGAAGGGGTGGAAAAGGGGTGGATATAGAAAATAAATCATTATCTATGGAAATAAGAGTTGTAAACGAATTTTGAACACGGAAAATCAATCTAGGGTTCAAAGTTGATTAGGTAGTTGCGAAATTATAGTTTGTCAGGCCGTCCAGGGGGTAGAAATGGGGTGGATATGGAAAATAAATAATTATCTATGGTAATACGAGTTTAAATAAATTTTGAACACAAGAAATCAATCTAGGGTTCAAAGTTGATGAAGTAGTTGCGAAATTATAGTTTGTCAGACCGCCCAGGGGGTGGAAATGGGGTGGATATAGAAAATGAATCATTATCTATGGTAATACGCGTTGTACACGAATTTTGAACACAGGAAATCAATCTAGGGTTCAAAGTTGATAAGATAGTTGCGAAATTATAGTTTGTCAGGCAGTCCGAAGGGGTGGAATAGGGGTGGATATAGAAAATAAATCATTAGCTATGGAAATAAGAGTTGTAAACGAATTTTGAACAAGGAAAATCAATCTAGGGTTCAAAGTTTATAAGATAGGTGCGAAATTATAGTTTTTCAGGCCATCCATAGGGGTAGAAAAGAGGTGGATATAGGAAATAAATCATTATCTATGGAAATACGAGTTGTAAACGAATTTTGAACACGAAAAATCAATTTAGGGTTCAAAGTTGATAAGATAGTTGCGAAATTATAGTTTTTCAGGCCATCCGAAGGGGTGGAAAAGAGGTGGATATAGAAAAAAAATGATTATCTATGGAAATACGAGTTGTAAACGAATTTTGAACACGAAAAATCAATCTAGGGTTCAAAGTTGATAAGGTAGTTGCGAAATTATAGTTATATAGTTATAAAGGGGTGGATATGGAAAATAAATCATTAACTCTGTTAATACTCATTCCATATCCACCCCTTTTACACCCCCTGGACGGCCTGACAAACTATAAATTCACAACTCCCTTATCAACTTTGATCCCTAGATTGATTTTCCGTGTTCGAAATTCGTTTACAACTCGTATTTCCATATATAATGATTTATTTTCTATATCCACCCCCTGGACGGTCTGACAAACTATAATTTCACAACTCCTTTATCAACTTTGACACCTAGATTGGTTTCCTGTGTTCAAAATTCGTTTAAAACTCGTATTTCCATAGATAATGATTTATTTTTTATATCCACCCCTATTCCACCCCTTCGGACGGCCTGACAAACTATAATTTCGCAACTACCTTATCAACTTTGAACCCTAGATTGATTTTCCGTGTTCAAAATTCGTTTACAACTCGTATTTCCATAGATAATGATTTATTTTCTATATCTACCTCTTTTCCACCCCTTCGGATGGCCTGACAAACTATAATTTCGCACCTATCTTATAAACTTTGAACCCAAGATTGATTTTTCTTGTTCGAAATTCGTTTACAACTCGTATTTCCATATATAATGATTTATTTTCTATATTCACCCCCTGGACGGTCTGACAAACTATAATTTCACAACTCCTTTATCAACTTTGACACCTAGATTGGTTTCCTGTGTTCAAACTTCGTTTACAACTCGTATATCCATAGATAATGATTTATTTTCTATATCCACCCCTATTCCACCCCTTCGGACGGCCTGACAAACTATAATTTCGCAACTATCTTATCAACTTTGAACCGTAGATTGATTTCCTGTGTTCAAAATTTGTTTACAACTCGTATTTCCATAGATAATGATTTATTTTCTATATCCACCCCTATTCCACCCCTTCGGACGGCCTGACAAACTATAATTTCGCAACTATCTCATCAATTTTGAACCGTAGATTGATTTCCCGTGTTCAAAATTCGTTTACAACTCGTATTTCCATAGATAATGATTTATTTTCTATATCCACCCCTATTCCACCCCTTCGGACGGCCTGACAAACTGTAATTTTGCAACTATCTTATCAACTTTGAACCGTAGATTGATTTCCTGTGTTCAAAATTCGTTTACAACTCGTATTTCCATAGATAATGATTTGTTTTTTATATCCACCCCTATTCCACCCCTTCGGACGGCCTGACAAACTATAATTTCGCAACTATATTATCAACTTCGAACCGTAGATTGATTTCCTGTGTTCAAAATTCGTTTACAACTCGTATATCCATAGTTAATGATTTATTTTCTATATCCACCCCTATTCCACCCCTTCGGACGGCCTGACAAACTATAATTTCGCAACTATCTTATCAACTTTGAACCGTAGATTGATTTCCTGTGTTCAAAATTTGTTTACAACTCGTATTTCCATAGATAATGATTTATTTTCTATATCCACTCCTATTCCACCCCTTCGGACGGCCTGACAAACTATAATTTCGCAACTATCTTATCAACTTTGAACCGTAGATTGATTTCCTGTGTTCAAAATTCGTTTAAAACTCGTATTTCCTTAGATAATGATTTATTTTCTATATCCACCCCTATTCCACCCCTTCGGACGGCCTGACAAACTATAATTTCGCAACTATCTCATCAACTTTGAAACGTAGATTGATTTCCTGTGTTCAAAATTCGTTTACAACTCGTATTTCCATAGATAATGATTTATTTTCTATATCCACTCCTATTCCACCCCTTCGGACGGCCTGACAAACTATAATTTCGCAACTATCTTATCAACTTTGAACCGTAGATTGATTTCCTGTGTTCAAAATTCGTTTAAAACTCGTATTTCCTTAGATAATGATTTATTTTCTATATCCACCCCTATTCCACCCCTTCGGACGGCCTGACAAACTATAATTTCGCAACTATCTCATCAACTTTGAAACGTAGATTGATTTCCTGTTTTCAAAATTCGTTTACAACTCGTATTTCCATAGATAATGATTTATTTTCTATATCCACTCCTATTCCACCCCTTCGGACGGCCTGACAAACTATAATTTCGCAACTATATTATCAACTTTGAACCGTAGATTGATTTCCTGTGTTCAAATTTCGTTTACAACTCGTATTTCCATAGATAATGATTTATTTTCTATATCCACCCCTATTCCACCCCTTCGGACGGCCTGACAAACTGTAATTTTGCAACTATCTTATCAACTTTGAACCGTAGATTGATTTCCTGTGTTCAAAATTCGTTTACAACTCGTATTTCCATAGATAATGATTTGTTTTTTATATCCACCCCTATTCCACCCCTTCGGACGGCCTGACAAACTATAATTTCGCAACTATATTATCAACTTTGAACCGTAGATTGATTTCCTGTGTTCAAAATTCGTTTACAACTCGTATATCCATAGATAATGATTTGTTTTTTATATCCACCCCTATTCCACCCCTTCGGACGGCCTGACAAACTATAATTTCGCAACTATCTCATCAACTTTGAAACGTAGATTGATTTCCTGTGTTCAAAATTCGTTTACAACTCGTATTTCCATAGATAATGATTTATTTTCTATATCCACTCCTATTCCACCCCTTCGGACGGCCTGACAAACTATAATTTCGCAACTATCTTATCAATTTTGAACCGTAGATTGATTAACCGTGTTCAAATTTCGTTTACAACTCGTATTTCCATAGATAATGATTTATTTTCTATATCCACCCCTATTCCACCCCTTCGGACGGCCTGACAAACTGTAATTTTGCAACTATCTTATCAACTTTGAACCGTAGATTGATTTCCTGTGTTCAAAATTCGTTTACAACTCGTATTTCCATGGATAATGATTTGTTTTTTATATCCACCCCTATTCCACCCCTTCGGACGGCCTGACAAACTATAATTTCGCAACTATATTATCAACTTTGAACCGTAGATTGATTTCCTGTGTTCAAAATTCGTTTACAACTCGTATATCCATAGATAATGATTTGTTTTTTATATCCACCCCTATTCCACCCCTTCGGACGGCCTGACAAACTATAATTTCGCAACTATCTCATCAACTTTGAAACGTAGATTGATTTCCTGTGTTCAAAATTCGTTTACAACTCGTATTTCCATAGATAATGATTTATTTTCTATATCCACTCCTATTCCACCCCTTCGGACGGCCTGACAAACTATAATTTCGCAACTATCTTATCAACTTTGAACCCTAGATTGATTTCCTGTGTTCAAAATTCGTTTACAACTCGTATTTCCATAGATAATGATTTATTTTCTATATCCACTCCTATTCCACCCCTTCGGACGGCCTGACAAACTATAATTTCGCAACTATCTTATCAACTTTGAACCGTAGATTGATTTCCTGTGTTCAAAATTCGTTTACAACTCGTATATCCATAGATAATGATTTGTTTTTTATATCCACCCCTATTCCACCCCTTCGGACGGCCTGACAAACTATAATTTCGCAACTATCTCATCAACTTTGAAACGTAGATTGATTTCCTGTGTTCAAAATTCGTTTACAACTCGTATTTCCATAGATAATGATTTATTTTCTATATCCACTCCTATTCCACCCCTTCGGACGGCCTGACAAACTATAATTTCGCAACTATCTTATCAACTTTGAACCCTAGATTGATTTCCTGTGTTCAAAATTCGTTTACAACTCGTATTTCCATAGATAATGATTTATTTTCTATATCCACCCCTATTCCACCCCTTCGGACGGCCTGACAAACTATAATTTCGCAACTATATTATCAACTTTGAACCGTAGATTGATTTCCTGTGTTCAAAATTCGTTTACAACTCGTATATCCATAGATAATGATTTGTTTTTTATATCCACCCCTATTCCACCCCTTCGGACGGCCTGACAAACTATAATTTCGCAACTATCTCATCAACTTTGAAACGTAGATTGATTTCCTGTGTTCAAAATTCGTTTACAACTCGTATTTCCATAGATAATGATTTATTTTCTATATCCACTCCTATTCCACCCCTTCGGACGGCCTGACAAACTATAATTTCGCAACTATCTTATCAACTTTGAACCCTAGATTGATTTCCTGTGTTCAAAATTCGTTTACAACTCGTATTTCCTTAAATAATGATTTATTTTCTATATCCACCCCTATTCCACCCCTTCGGACGGCCTGACAAACTATAATTTCGCAACTATCTCATCAATTTTGAACCCTAGATCGATTTCCTGTGTTCAAAATACGTTTACAACTCGTATTTCCATAGATAATGATTTATTTTTTATATCCACCCCTATTCCACCCCTTCGGACGGCCTGACAAACTATAATTTCGCAACTATCTTATCAAGTTTGAACCGTAGATTGATTTCCTGTGTTCAAAATTCGTTTAAAACTCGTATTTCCTTAGATAATGATTTATTTTCTATATCCACCCCTATTCCACCCCTTCGGACGGCCTGACAAACTATAATTTCGCAACTATCTTATCAACTTTGAAACGTAGATTGATTTCCTGTGTTCAAAATTCGTTTACAACTCGTATTTCCATAGATAATGATTTATTTTCTATATCCACTCCTATTCCACCCCTTCGGACGGCCTGACAAACTATAATTTCGCAACTATCTTATCAACTTTGAAACGTAGATTGATTTCATGTGTTCAAAATTAGTTTAAAACTCGCATTTCCATAGATAATGATTTATTTTCTATATCCACTCCTATTCCACCCCTTCGGACGGCCTGACAAACTATAATTTCGCAACTATCTTATCAACTTTGAAACGTAGATTGATTTCATGTGTTCAAAATTAGTTTAAAACTCGCATTTCCTTAGATAATGATTTATTTTCTATATCCACCCCTATTCCACCCCTTCGGACGGCCTGACAAACTATAATTTCGCAACTATCTCATCAACTTTGAAACGTAGATTGATTTCCTGTGTTCAAAATTCGTTTACAACTCGTATTTCCATAGATAATGATTTATTTTCTATATCCACTCCTATTCCACCCCTTCGGACGGCCTGACAAACTATAATTTCGCAACTATATTATCAACTTTGAACCGTAGATTGATTTCCTGTGTTCAAAATTTGTTTACAACTCGTATTTCCATAGATAATGATTTATTTTCTATATCCACCCCTATTCCACCCCTTCGGACGGCCTAACAAACTATAATTTCGCAACTACCTTATCAACTTTGAACCCTAGATTGATTTTTCGTGTTCAAAATTCGTTTACAACTCGTATTTCCATAGATAATGATTTATTTTCTATATCCACTCCTATTCCACCCCTTCGGACGGCCTGACAAACTATAATTTCGCAACTATCTTATCAACTTTGAACCGTAGATTGATTTCCTGTGTTCAAAATTCGTTTAAAACTCGTATTACCTTAGATAATGATTTATTTTCTATATCCACCCCTATTCCACCCCTTCGGACGGCCTGACAAACTATAATTTCGCAACTATCTTATCAACTTTGAAACGTAGATTGATTTCCTGTGTTCAAAATTCGTTTACAACTCGTATTTCCTTAGATAATGATTTATTTTCTATATCCACCCCTATTCCACCCCTTCGGACGGCCTGACAAACTATAATTTCGCAACTATCTCATCAACTTTGAAACGTAGATTGATTTCCTGTGTTCAAAATTCGTTTACAACTCGTATTTCCATAGATAATGATTTATTTTCTATATCCACTCCTATTCCACCCCTTCGGACGGCCTGACAAACTATAATTTCGCAACTATATTATCAACTTTGAACCGTAGATTGATTTTCTGTGTTCAAAATTTGTTTACAACTCGTATTTCCATAGATAATGATTTATTTTCTATATCCACCCCTATTCCACCCCTTCGGACGGCCTGACAAACTATAATTTCGCAACTATCTCATCAATTTTGAACCGTAGATTGATTTCCCGTGTTCAAAATTCGTTTACAACTCGTATTTCCATAGATAATGATTTATTTTCTATATCCACCCCTATTCCACCCCTTCGGACGGCCTGACAAACTGTAATTTTGCAATTATCTTATCAACTTTGAACCGTAGATTGATTTCCTGTGTTCAAAATTCGTTTACAACTCGTATATCCATAGATAATGATTTGTTTTTTATATCCACCCCTATTCCACCCCTTCGGACGGCCTGACAAACTATAATTTCGCAACTATCTCATCAACTTTGAAACGTAGATTGATTTCCTGTGTTCAAAATTCGTATACAACTCGTATTTCCATAGATAATGATTTATTTTCTATATCCACTCCTATTCCACCCCTTCGGACGGCCTGACAAACTATAATTTCGCAACTATCTTATCAACTTTGAACCATAGATTGATTTCCTGTGTTCAAAATTCGTTTACAACTCGTATTTCCTTAGATAATGATTTATTTTCTATATCCACCCCTATTCCACCCCTTCGGACGGCCTGACAAACTATAATTTAGCAACTATCTCATCAATTTTGAACCCTAGATCGATTTCCTGTGTTCAAAATTCGTTTACAACTCGTATTTCCATAGATAATGATTTATTTTTTATATCCACCCCTATTCCACCCCTTCGGACGGCCTGAAAACTATAATTTCGCAACTACCTTATCAACTTTGAACCCTAGATTGATTTTCCGTGTTCAAAATTCGTTTACAACTCGTATTTCCATAGATAATGATTTATTTTCTATATCCACCCCTATTCCAACCCTTCGGACGGCCTAACAAACTATAATTTCGCAACTACCTTATCAACTTTGAACCCTAGATTGATTTTCCGTGTTCAAAATTCGTTTACAACTCGTATTTCCATAGATAATGATTTATTTTCTATATCCACCCCTATTCCACCCCTTCGAACGGCCTGACAAACTATAATTTCGCAACTATCTTATCAACTTTGAACCGTAGATTGATTTCCTGTGTTCAAAATTCGTTTACAACTCGTATTTCCATAGATAATGATTTATTTTCTTTATCCACCCCTATTCCACCCCATCGGACGCCCTGACAAACTATAATTTCGCAACTATCTTATCAACTTTGAACCGTAGATTGATTTCCTGTGTTCAAAATTCGTTTACAACTCGTATTACCATAGATAATGATTTATTTTCTATATCCACTCCATTTCCACCCCCTGGACGGCCTGACAAACTATAATTTCACAACTACTATATCAACTTTGATCCCTAGATCGATTTCCCGTGTTCAAAATTCGTTTACAACTCGTATTTCCATAGATAATGATTTATTTTCTATATCTACCCCTTTTCCACCCCTTCGGACGGCCTGACAAACTATAATTTCGCAACTACCTTATGAACTTTGAACCCTAGATTGATTTCCCGTGTTCAAAATTCGTTTACAACTCGTATTTCTATAGATAAAGATTTATTTTCTATATCCACCGCTTTTCCACCCCTTCGGACGGCCTGACAAACTATAATTTCACAACTGCCTTATCAACTCTGAACCCTAGATTGATTTCCCGTGTTCAAAATTCGTTTACAACTCGTATTTCCTTAGATAATGATTTATTTTCTATATCCACCCCTATTCCACCCTTCGGACGGCCTGACAAACTATAATTTCGCAACTATCTCATCAATTTTGAACCCTAGATTGATTTCCTGTGTTCAAAATTCGTTTACAACTCGTATTTCCATAGATAATGATTTATTTTTTATATCCACCCCTATTCCACCCCTTCGGACGGCCTGAAAACTATAATTTCGCAACTACCTTATCAACTTTGAACCCTAGATTGATTTTCCGTGTTCAAAATTCGTTTACAACTCGAATTTCCATAGATAATGATTTATTTTCTATATCCACCCCTATTCCAACCCTTCGGACGGCCTAACAAACTATAATTTCGCAACTACCTTATCAACTTTGAACCCTAGATTGATTTTCCGTGTTCAAAATTCGTTTACAACTCGTATTTCCATAGATAATGATTTATTTTCTATATCCACCCCTATTCCACCCCTTCGAACGGCCTGACAAACTATAATTTCGCAACTATCTTATCAACTTTGAACCCTAGATTGATTTTCCGTGTTCAAAATTCGTTTACAACTCGTATTTCCATAGATAATGATTTATTTTCTATATCCACCCCTATTCCACCCCTTCGAACGGCCTGACAAACTATAATTTCGCAACTATCTTATCAACTTTGAACCGTAGATTGATTTCCTGTGTTCAAAATTCGTTTACAACTCGTATTTCCATAGATAATGATTTATTTTCTATATCCACCCCTTCGGACGGCCTGACAAACTATAATTTCGCAACTACCTTATCAACTTTGAACCCTAGATTGATTTTTCGTGTTCAAAATTCGTTTACAACTCGTATTTCCATAGATAATGATTTATTTTCTATATCCTCCCCTATTCCACCCCTTCGGACGGCCTGACAAACTATAATTTCGCAACTATCTTATCAACTTTGAACCCTAGATTAATTTCCTGTGTTCAAAATTCGTGTACAACGCGTATTAACATAGATTATGATTTATCTTATTCTTCTATATATTTTTCTCAGTGTACATTGTGGATGTGGCTAGCTTCACTCCCGTAAGCAAAACCACGCTCATTCCCTTTACACGCAAAAGAATTTTGGGAGGCATGAAACTACCCAAATTCTTTGGCGAAACACTACAAGTTGCTGATCATGTTAAATACTTAGGGCTGTTCCTTGATAAGAAACTAACCTGGAACATGCATCTGCAACATGTAATCAACAAGAGCAAATCAACATTTATGATGTGCAGAAGAGCTTTTGGAAAAACATGGGGACTGAAACCGAAAGTCATGAACTGGCTTTACACCGCAATCAGAAGACCCAGAATCACATACGGCTCGCTGGTGTGGTGGCCCAAAGTGAGACAAAGGCAGGCAAAACTTAACCTCGGAAAACTTCAGAGGCTCGCATGTCTGTGTATCACGGGTGCCGTGAGCAGCACTCCGACCGCTGCAATGGAAATCATCCTAAACCTCCCACCATTGGACATTACAGTCATGGGAGAGGCGAGGATGAGCGCATACAGACTTATACAAACAGGTAATTGGAGATCCCAACCACAAATTGGGCACACCAAAATTACTCATGTAGTCAACATTACCGAACTGGAAATGATTATCAGACTACATGTTACCTAAATACTCATACGAAAAACCATTCAGAACACAGCTCAAATGGGACGAATGGGACGAATGGGACTCGGGAGTAGAATCACTATCATCTGGCAACATCATCTGGTACACAGATGGCTCCAAAACAGAGATAGGAACTGGAGCAGGAATACATGGAGTGAAGCCAAATAGGAACGTAATACTTCCACTTGGCAACAACATCACAGTATTCCAAACTGAGACACATGCCATAAGGACATGCATACAGATGAATCTAGACAGTGGGTACAAAAGAAAACACATCTACATTCTTTCTGATAGCCAGAGCGCAATAAAAGCTCTGAATTCAGTACAGATTAAGTCAAAGCAGGTATGGGAATGCCTTCAGAGCCTCAATGAACTGGCAAAACACAACAAGGTAACACTTGTGTGGGTGCCTGGACACAGAGGAATCGAAGGTAATGAAAAAGCAGACCAACTTGCCAGACGAGCTTCTGAACTACCATTCACAGGCCCAGAACCAGTGTTTGGCATCAGCAAAACCCGATGCGGAAACCTAATAAATGAGTGGAAGAAAACAAAATACCAAACATATTGGGACCAAATCGAAGGGCATCGACACAGCACAGCCATGGTGAGGCACTTAAGCCAAACACTGACGGCTGACATTCTCAACCTGAACAGACCTAAGATATGCATACTTACCGGCTTACTAACCGGACATTGCGCCCTTAGGAAACACCTACACACCATGGGAATAAACAGAGAAACCGTGGAGTGCAGACTTTGTGGTGACGAGGAGGAAACAGCCTCTCACATCATCTTCGAATGCGACGCGCTGTACAACAAGCGCTACAGAATATTCGGACAGACCAACCTAGAAATAGGCATGAATCCGAAACACCTAGTGAATAGATTACTAAACCTGATAAAAGACACGGGCCTATTTAACTAGGAACTACTGACGACAGAATACAATAGACCCCAGTTGGTCTCAGTGTTAAGGGTCACCCTCACGGGTAAACCCTGCGTCTGGCTCATCAGCCTCAAACCAACCAACCAACCAACTCTTGCCAGGTTTCAAAATTGGTATTATTATTGCTTCCTTCCACTTTTTCGGAAATTTTTTCAGCAACCAGATAATGTTATAAATTTCTAAGAATGTAGATTTGGCAAAAAAGTTTCTAATGAAGGCAGCTGGTACATTATCTGGCCCAAGACTTTCATCTTTCAAAGTGCACAAGGTCTCTTCCATTTCCCAGAGGGAGATTGGTAGGTTTATTGGAACATAATTTTCTTCTATCATAATTGGATATTCGTCTTCCTGCTGTTTTTCAAATTCATACTAGTCAATAAGTAAAATTGAATGTATAAATAAATAAAACAAATACCATATAATGACACAATCCAACGCACAAACAGACAAATTTGGTGAGTATAAACAGATAAATAAATACTTTGGATAACAAAAAAGTTAAAGTGTATCAGCCTAAAATTCCTAAACAAACAAACAGTTTCCAATATAAATAATGCTATTATCGTATTTTATAATAATTATTCAAATAATTGCTTACAGGAAACACGAAATTTAGCTTTGTACATATCTTAAATTAATTAAGTGACAATAAAACGCTGAAGAGGCTTGGCTGAGATTTTTTATGATAATGGTTGGTCAACTGAAATCTACATCAAAATGTACACCCTGACACGTTTGATCTATTTTTGATGTACTTATCTAAAGTTAGCAAGGCCACTTGCCGAAAAATCGATGAAACCAATTCCAGTAATTGTCGAGAATTTGCCGTGAACGAAAAAAATTTGTCGCGCTTATAGTTTTTTTATATGGGGTGGCTGTGCTAACTTTATATTAAGTTGGCAGTGCCACAAATAAACATCAAATTGTCGATTAATTGTCGAAGTCTATTTAAAGTAAAAAAAAATGCGAAAAATCATTTCTTTACAGCTTATATATGTATTTTTTATTGGAATTCTTGATATTCGGGAAAATTTTGAGTAAGTGGCCACACAGCATGCCTAAAACGATAATTTGAGCGTTTTTCATTAAACTATTGGTAAATATGTATTGATTAGGCATTCTTTTTGAAACAAATAAAAAATTTATTGTGAAAAATAGGATAACTCAGTGTTCAATGAAAAAATTCATCAAACTTGGTGCGTAGGTAATATCGAGAGACCGGAAATAATAGAATTTTACCAATTACAGGTAGTTTTTCTGCTTCCGGATATTTCAACATTCCACGACAAATTTGATTTAGTTATTCGACAATTGATGAGTTAGTTTTCAGTAGCAGAAAAAATAATCCAACCTAATTATGTGTGTATATTACTAAGAAAAGGGAATTTCTCCATTATTTAGCGTTTAAAAGTAATTTTCCGGCCTTTCAAGAATGAAAATTTTCACAACAAATATGTTTTCCTCGTTCGACAATTTTTCCATAAATTTTCGACCGAAAAAAAATATATTTAATCATCATACAGTGCGTTGGTAATACCGACTGGAAATAATTGAATTTTACCATTTATAGGTAGTTTTTCCGCTTCAGGAAATATCAACTTTCCACGAAAAATTAGATTTATTTATTCGACAACTGACGAGCTGATTTTCAGGCACAGAAAAGACAGACCAAGCAAATTCTGTGAGTACATCACCGAGAAAAATGAATATCTCCTTTTTCCACCATTTGTATTTAGTTTTTCAGTTATTGAAAAGTAGGAGTTTTCTCGGGCAATATGTTATAATTATTCGCCAATCGTTCAGTGAATTTTTGAGCCTACAAAAAAAATTATCAAGTTTGATGAGTTTTATCATTGAACACTGAGTTTCCTTATTTTCCACAATACATTTTTCATTTGTTTCAAAAAGAATGCATAATCAATACATATTTAAAAATAATTTAATGAAAAATATCCTTATAGGCATGCAGTGTTGCCAATTACTCAAAATTTCCCTGAATATCAAGAATTCCAATAAAAAATACATATATAAGCTGTAAAGAAAAGATTCTTCTCATTTTTTTACTTCAAAAAGACTTCGACAATTACTTGACAATTGTTGGTTACCACAGTGATAAAATTTGATGTTTATTTGTAAAGTTATATTAGTGGCAGTGCTAACTTAATATAAAGTTAGCACAGCCACCCCATATAAAAAATAATATAAGCGCGACAAATTTTTTTCGTTCACGACAAATTCCCGACAATTACTGAAATTGGTTTCATCGATTTTCCGGCAAGTGACCTTGCTAACTTTATATACAGCTATTTTTGGACCTTTCTCCACCCATTCTGCAAGGAACAGACAAGTTTAGACTATCGCAATATCTGGATTCATTTAATAGGAAATAAACCAGATGGTGACGAGAAACCTATTTGTTCATATTGCAAAATGAAAGGAAATGGCACAAAATCCATTTCAAATAATGAATTTCCAGAAATTCTAGTTATTCATCTGAAATATTTTTTTCCTACAGAACAATTCAAGTGTTACAATTGATTTTACTCTAAAAGCATTCAATATGATCAACTATGCAGCTTTGTCTGTTCATAGAGGAACTTCCATTGGCAGACACTACACAACTTACTGTATTCTAGACACCCTTTAGAAGACATATGGCACGAGTATAATGACTTCTGTGCGTCTCCAATTGCAACGAGATTACTTGTGAGCAGACAAGCATATGTCCTTTTTTTATGAGTCTTGTTCATAGAATTGTTGACTTTCACTGTAGATAGTTGTTGGATCTTGTGTCCATGTTTTCACTTTTTATTTCAGTTGGTATTTATTAAAATATTCAGTTCATACGAGAATATTTTGTATTTGTAGTAAAGTCAGTCTGATTATGAAAAAACATCTAAATCAAAAGATGAATGTTGGTCAAATTTCTGTATGGCTTGAAACTTAGGACTCCTGTATTTAATGCTCCTATAAAAACCAATATTGATCTTTTTAACATTTAACATTTCTTACAACCTGAAACTTTACCACAAATCAACCATAATAGTCTTAGGTTTACAGAAGCAAAATATATGTCATAATGTCATGATTCTTAATTATTGGAGTTCATAAACAGTTTCTCAGTTGCTAATTATTAATTCTAAATTCTCAGTTTAGTTGGGTTGAAAAATCCACCATAACTTCATTACAAATTAGAGAGAACTACAAAATAAACTACCTACCACAATTTCTGTAGTAAAACGGACAAACAATAAATTCAAGTCAACTTGTTACCTTCATCAGTATCCTCGATCATTCCTTGCAAATCTAGAAAATCTATACTTGGTAATCCGCACTGAGTACCAAATTTCTCCCAAAATGCACAAATAACTGCAAAATTTGGGTCATTTTCACAAGTAGCCTCTATATCAGACGCCATTAGAGGAGCTCGCGTAGTGCTCAACTCATTCCAAACAATAAATTCATATCTTATTTCTCTAAAGACGAACTTCTGAGTCCAACACAACACCAAACTAGTAAATTTCAATGTAAACAAACCTAAACATTAACATTCCATATGTACCGTATATCACCCTGGTTAACCCGGTTACTGAAATTGCGTTCCGTAAATGACAACTTGTAGAAAATCGTAGGTATACGGGACATCTGTGCTGAAATTCGGTTGGCTGAATCTGTCACCAGAACAACCGAAGTTTTAATGCGGTTTTTCCTGGTTTGTTTTGACATTGACAGTTGGTGTGGTTTGGTTCAGTATTCGTTTATTTGTATTTGTCCAAACTACTCTAAACTGCTATTCAAGCGTTTTCCTAAATAAAACAATTGCTTTGCAATAATGGAAAGTTTCGAAGAGGTATTGCTATTTATTAGTCATGATATTGTTTGTGGATTCTAGACATTTTGATTTTCAGGATGGTACTGAGTTTTCCTGTGGGCATTGTGGCATCGATTTGGGCACAGTGAACAATATTGTAAATAATTCAATAGCCGAAAATCATAATTGTTTTATAGGCGCTTCAAATGTTAATTTGGATTATGGTAATAAAAAAATGTTCAGAGAAGTTCTTCCCGTGCAACTACAATCAGCCCTACCATTGCAGTCCATCCAGCAAACACTGGGACATGAACATATGGAGGAAAATATTCAACCTCAATGCAAGGAATGGAAAGGAGACGAAGTTGCACTGTTAATTGCAACATATAAATCCCACAAGGAAAAATTCAATACTGGTATGTTCACTAAAAAGAAAGTGTGGCTAATTATTAGCAAAGACATGAAGCTCCACGGCGTAAATAAAGATAGCATTAAATGTGATGAGAAGTGGCGGAACTTAAAAAAAACCTATGATAAAGTTAAAATGGAGAGGGAGAAATCAGGAAACGGAAATGTTAACTGGAAATATTTTAAGGATTTCCAGGAAATTTATCATCAGGATCCACGTTTCAGTCCACTATGCATTGCTTCTAGTAGCGGGCTCATTAAAAGTTCCAGTGCAGAACAAGAAAATGTAATGGGAAAAAAAAACAAATTTTCACCAGATGAAAAAAAAAGAACAAAGTCATTGTCCCTCAAAGACTTGGACGAGAGAATGCAGAAGAGACACGACGAAAAAATGGAGTTAAAAAAGAAAGTCTTTGAGTGGTTCAAACACAATTTGAAAAAGAACGATTGAACTGAAAACTGGTATTAGTGAATTACTGTTCCTGTCAATCAGTTTAACTGGTTGAGTTATAGCGTGTCCACTTCACCAAAACATATTTTTCACATACTCAACAATCTTCACTGCTAGCAAAATAAACAAGTACCGACTTATGTGACAAAATTGGTTTGGTGGAAACGCTATCTTTAACTTAATGAAGAAACCAACCATTGCAAATTCTGGTACTTATGTATATGTTGTTTGTGTTCATATTACCTTATTATATAAGTTGTTGTGTTATTATGTCAGAGGTGTATCTTTTGTTTATGATATTATGGTGATATATTAGTTTGTTATACCAAGAATATATTTTTGTGTTTAGTATTCAGAGGTCTATGTGAAATTCCGTTTTTTGTATCAAGAATATATTATTTGTTTAGGTGTAAGAGTTCTGTGATATCTAGAATATATTTTGTTTCAAAAGTGTATTATTATATTGGTTTATTTATACTAGATACTTTCTAGGCAAATAAACTTAGTCATTTTCATAAAAATTGTACGTTCAACATGTTTTTTTTATATTTTGAAAATATAAAGTTTTCTGCATCTATGTACTATAATAAATATTGATATATTTATCAACATCGTGATATACTACATAATTCAGAAGAATAAAATACATTATTTTTCATCTCTTCATATTAGTCAAAACTGAGAATTGACCTACTTAAATGTATAGAGAAAGTAATGAATTCATAGACCTTTTACTGTTGCCGATGAGTTGACTCACAGTCTATTCTTTTAATAGTTCCAGACTGCTTAAACCAAATATTCTCTTTACCATACATTACTGTACATATTAATATTCAAATATGGTAGGGAGGTACTAATAGAACAGCAATTTAATTTTTAATGTGTTTATTCTAATTATCCAGTAGAACCACATTAGGCGTTATTAATTTCTTGGCACAATCGGTTTCTCTTGGCTTGTCCCAACAGCATCCTCTGCCTCTGCAGCTGGAGATTGCCTACTTCAACTTCCTCATGATCATCATCAGGCATTTCATTAATTGCGATGACCTCAACAACATCATTTTGCATAATACAAATATTATGCAAAACACATGTAGCTATAATATATTTTGGAATCCACGAGATTTTTCGAACGTCCAAGCAGTCCTTCAGGCACCTAAATCTTTTTTGCAGTAGCCCAAATGCCCTCTCAATTGTAATTCTTGTTCTGCATAACAAAAAATTGAAATTTTTCTGTTCATTACTCAAGTGACCATTATCTTTATAAGGAGTGATCAATTCAGGTAAGCAAGGATACGCCTTGTCTCCTAAAAGGTGGGTATCATCTGGAAATTTAATGGCATTATTATCATTCATGAACGTCCACACTTCGCTTCGTCTCAATACAGTGCTATCATGATTACCCCCAACCTCACCTGCATAGCAGTGGGTAAATTTGAGGGTATGATCGCAAACGCCCTAAAAATAAAAATTATTTGTAATTGGTGCGAAAAAAAACTATGTCGTCTACCTGTAATATGACACTTGAAAACTTCTTCCTATTTATATATGAATTCCCGTGGTCCTTTGGTTTGGGGATTGGGACATGCATTCCATCAATGCATCCTACGGTATTCATAAACCCCATTTGATGGAAACCATTTTTCACTTCCTCTAAATATTCTGCTGTCGGCCACTGAATTATTTCTGGGCTGATTGCGATCAACGCATTTGTTACTCTTCGCACTGTTCGTAGGCCCGTAGCTTTTCCAATATTAAATCGACCACATATAGATCTTACAAAATATCATCAAACATTAATAATTAATTCATATTCATGTTCCCACACTTACCGATAAGAGTCTGGAGTTCCAAAATACCATAAAGCAATTAATAATTGAGCTTTGGGTGTGATGGTGTGTCTACCTCTATCTAATATATGAGTGCTAATTTCATTTGCAATACTTTGAAATATGTGGTTGAACGTTGTCCTGTTCATTCGAAAATTTTCCCGAAATTCAGCATCACTATACTGGTCAACAATATTCTCAATAAAATTTACCACTTTGGGCCGAGGATCTAAAACAATTTATGTATATATGACTGCCTAATGTAATACTTCTGCTTTCTTTCACGGAACATAATTTTATCCATCAGATATTGTACCATATTTTGTCGTTTCAATAAATTCAATTATGTGCTTAAGGGACTATCCACCTTTCTATTCATATTTATAGATATATGCATGAATGCATTGCTGTGTCTTACCCATTGGACGTCTTTCCCGAATAACAGCTAATTCATCTTCATCACTCGAATCCGACATCAAATCATTAAGGAAAATTAAAGCCGCCTCTTGGTCCATTTTTTCAAATTATCTCAAATGATTGATGAGTACAACGTTTGACTTTTTATCGTCCTGACAACACACCTTGCTTATTCATATTTCAACATTTCAAACACAATATAACCTCAGTGCTCCAGACTTCACAGTTCAAAGTTCATTACTTGACAGATGACACAGGGGTTCCGTCCCGTAAATATTTCAAGTTATCAATAACCAGTAATCAACCACCCTGAAAAGACAGACAACCAGAGCGGTTACTATCGGATATATACGGTACATATTGATTAAACATTACTGAAATAACACAAACAACTATCGGACCATCACATACCAAAATCTGTTGTTGTCATTAAATTACAGGTTTCGTTTCATAGACAAGAGACATAACAGCATGACATAGAACCACAGACCTCGTACTTTCACCAATGTGAAGTTTGCTGTAAAAATTTCCGAACGTTCCCAATCGACCAGTGGCGCGACTTAAATACTTTGAACGTCGAAGACTGCAGTGGGATTCCGTGTACCATAGACATATCGCTACGATTTGACGTAAACGGTATTCCGTGTGTATAATAATAATAATAATAATATTTATTCATCCTCATTTAAAAGTACAAAATAAAAAAAGAAGAAACTTATTTTTATATAAGTACAATGACAAGGAAAACGTCAGAAAGTTTGTACAGTTAATAAAAAATAAAATAAAATAAAATATTTAAAATTTTATCAGTTAAAATTCATCTAGTGTGTACCAATTTTTTTCCAATAAGGCTTTCTTTAATCTTGCTTTGAAAATGTCTAAATTTAGTGAATTTTTTGTCATATCATCTAACTTGTTGAAAAGTTTAGGTCCAAGATAAAGAAAGCTTTTCTGATACAGAGTAGTTCTATGTGTATTTGGCACTAATTGATTTCTGAATCGCGTGGAGTACTGATGTTGCTGAGCAAAAAATTTTGATTTGTTTCTGTATACGTAACTACATAATTCATAAATATAAAGACCAGTGATAGTAAGTATTTTAAGGTTTTTGAATGCATCTCTACAAGATTCTCTCCATCCAATACCGGAAATAATTCTTACTGCACTCTTTTGCAGAATAAAGACTCTTTCAGCAGCTGTCCCAGTCCCCCAATTCAGAATTTCGTACCGCAAATGACAATTTATGGTCGCATAATACAAATTAAGTAGTATCCTCTTACTGCAGAAATTGGCCATAAATCTCAAAGCATAACAGTTTCTTCTTAATTTATTACAACAAAGTGTTTCAATGTGAGGGGTCCATGTGAGTTTGTAATCCAGCGTGAGACCTAACATCTTAGCAGTTTCACTAGATTTAACTTGCATTTCCTTATTTTCACAGATACCAAAGTTTTCTGAAATATTACCAATTGTGAATTTTATCAAGGACGTTTTAGATATATTAAGTGTCAGCTGATTTTTATTTGCCCATATTTGAATTTGTTCATATAAAGTCTCGGTTTTCCCTTTGACTGCTGATATATTCTGATCCTCAACAAGGAAATTTGCGTCATCCACATACGCCACCACATGAATTGATGACAAATTGTGGAAATATTCCATCAAGTCATTTGCGTATATCAAAAATAGTAATGGTCCAAGTATCGAACCCTGAGGGACACCCTGCTTAATGGTTACTGACTGACTACTAGTATTTCCAACAATGACTTTTTGGGTTCTGTCTTCTAAATATGATTTCAGTAATTTTAGAGAGACTCCTCTTATTCCGTATCTTTCTAATTTCTCAAGTAATAGCTTATGACCAACACAGTCAAAAGCTCTTGAAAAGTCTATAAAGAGTCCACAAATATGTAACTTGCCATCGAGTGCATTTATTACATGCTCATTAAATTCATATAGTGCTGTTTCTGTGCTTTTATTTTTAGTGAAATCGTGTTGATTTTTAGAGAGGAGCTGTTTAACTGAAAAAAACGACATTAACAGATTTTTTATATTAAGTTCAAAAAGTTTAGATATACTGGGAAGTAAGCTAATTCCTCTATAATTTTCATAGAGATTTCTATCCCCTTTTTTTAAGACTGAAACTACCAATGCCTGTTTTAACAATTCCGGGAAAATTCCATGCTCGGTAGACATATTAATAATATATTTTAAGGGCCTGCACAATTCATTTGCACATTTTTTCAGGAGGTTATTTGAAATTTCATCATGGCCACTGGCATTTGAATTTTTTAGGTTCTTGACTAATTCAATTAATTCATACTCATTAATTGGATGTATAAAGATGGAGTTCGGGCATATTGTAACATTTCTTCTCATATAATCAAGATCAATATTTTCTTGCTTTGAGTCAGTGGAAAATACTATATAGAAGTTATCTGCCATGACAGTGTCTGGTACTTCCCTATCATTTTCATATATTTTAATTTAATTTGATTTGTACCCCTTTTTTTTATTTTGTTTACCATTTGCCACATGGACTTCGATTTATTAGTTGAAGTAGATATTTTATTTTCTACATACTGTTTGTATCCAGTGTTTAATTTCTCTCTATAAGTCTGTGTTACTTGTCTACTGATTTCCATATACTGTTCACTTACTTTAGCACATTCTGAATATAGGGATACTTGGTTTTTTAATTCATACAGTTCTGGAGTGAAAAAGTCTGTATTATGTTTTTTGGCTGGTATTAGATAGGGTTGCAAAGGAAAAGCTAATTCGATATAATATTGAATAATATTGTGGAGGGTTTCGTAGGCTTTATTTGGACATGTTTCTTTGTATATATCTAACCATGATTCATTTTGCAATAGCCTTTTGAAATTTTCCGAGTAGTCTTCCGAGAATAATCTATTATATTTCAGTATGTTATCCCTTATCTCCACTGTTGTTTTTATTGAAAATTGAATAAATTGGGCGGAATGATCGGAGAGATTAAAGTCTTTAACAGTTACTTCATATTCCAAGTCCTCTTTTACAATAAAATTATCCAAACAAGTACTTGAGTGTGGCGTTATTCTCGTTGGTTCATATATAGTATGTTTTATATTGAAACTTGCTAGATGATCCCGAAGTAAATTCAAATCCCTACTCTCACCAGTAAAATTAATATTAAAATCTCCTTCTAGTATTACATTTTCATATTTATCCATTAAAAAGCACAGCAGCCCATTCAAGTGGTTTAGAAATGAGTTGAAATCACCTGATGGAGTGATATAGTTAGCTACAGTACGTATATTCTATTTCACGAATCGAGTCGAATCCGCCATATTGATTCGATAATTGGTATTACGTTTTTCGACTATGTCGTATGAACTCGATCAGAATACACGATAACTCAAGAGGAGTCGAGTAGTCAATCTATCCTTTTTTTTTATCATGTATGTCTTTTCATTTTATGGAAGTTTTTCGAATTTTTGACAGAGCGCGGCATAGTTGAAGTTTCTGACAGGGTTCTTGAAGGATTATTCATTGTTTACATTTTTGCGATAGTTAATAAAACGCCAAATGGCCAGTCATGTCCATTGGAAAATATTGATATCATTTCTTGAAAAGTGTTTTAAACTATTTTTATCGATAATAGTTTAATAATATATCTATTTGTTTCTAATATAATTTATAATTTATTGTCTTCAACTTATTACATTCTACATTCGGTCGGCTTACATCTATCTTCTGTTCTCACTACCGTCTGTCAACCGTCAACATCCGAAGATGTCAATTCACAGAACACAATATTAGACCGACCACAACAGATAGATACAGAAATACACAACTGACCAGGTAGTTACACAACACGCTTTTTTTTTTCAACCTAAAATTATAACAACTATTAACAATACAAAAAAAGACAAATTAGAATTTCAAGACAAATAAATCACAATCTCTTAAATGGCTTGGATTTTTACGAGACCTTTTCATTTTCGACTTGGTTTCATTAGTATCAGTATTATCATGGTCACCTTCGGTATTGTTACTTAATTCGGCTTCAGACTTGTTACTATCAGTGTTATGACTTTTATTTGATCTATTATCTACAGAAGATTTAGTACTATCACTCAAGTAAATTAATTCTATGTTACCAGAAGTAAAGCTTTTATAGGATTCTACTTCCGATTCAGAACTCCAAGATTCGTTTTCAGTATTCAACAAAGAGTTATTTAGTCAATGAATTGTTATCAATAGTTTCATCAAATTCGAAGTTAAACATCTCTGGGTCTGTATCAGTAGGTGAATTATTATTTTCCATAATATCTAAGTTATTTTGAGATATAGTTGGAGTACAAATTGGAGAATCACTAACAGTATCATTATAGGTTTCATTAATTTCATGCAACAAATCAGACAAATAATTATCAACAATCTTAACTGGTAAATTAGTTTTATTAATATACCTTCTATTTCTTCGAAATTCACTGCCTTCTGTGTCTTTTATTAGATAAGAGCGATTATTATATTTACTTATTATTTTTCCTTTATTCCAACGATTATTTTTTTGAAAGAATACATCATCTTTTTCAAGAGGTGGTAGATCTTTTGCATTTTTATTATAATTCCATTGCATTTTTTCTGAGTTTTGAGTGAGTTTAGATACAACCTCTTTTTGATCAATCATTTTTGGCAGTAAATTTTGTGAAGTAATAGGAAGTTTAGTTTTAACTAGCCGATTTAAAAGCAATTGAGAAGGAGCATATTTCAAACTAGGCAGAGGAGTGTTCCGATATTCTAATAGAAAATAGGGTAATTCATCTGGAGTTTTCATTTTTTTAAGCATATTTTTTGATATATCTACATATTTCTCTGAAAAACCATTAGATTGGTGATGATGAGGACTGGAAAATTCAATTTCAAAGTTCCAGTCCATGGCAAAATTTTTAAATTCTAAGCTATTGTATGGAACATTATCAGTATACAAGTTGTCAGGAACACCAAATCTAGAAAACAAGTCTATACAGTGTTTAATTACAGTTTTCGCTGTCTTATCATTTGTAGGAAAAACTTCAAGCCAATGTGAAAACGTATCAACAATTAATAAGTAACTTTTTGATTTGAATTCAAAAAAGTCTGAGAATAATATTTCCCAAGGTCTTTCTGGAGTCTTGAGAGGAACCAGTGATTCTTTCTGATTAGCTGGTTTATCAATCTGACATATGTCACATTTAGAAACAAAATTTTCAATATCTCTAGACATTTTTTGTCATATCATTATTTCACGTGCTCGTAATTTACATTTTTGTACACCAAAATGAGCAGCGTGTATTAATTTGAGCATTTGAGTCTTCAATTCAGAAGGAACAATGATTTTGTGGTCATAAAAAAGCAAATTATCAGAAAGGTGGATGTTGTCTTTCAAATTGTAATTTTACTATTTTTGGGCCAGTTATTCAAACAGAAGTTTTTAACTTGTGATAAAGTAGGATCCAGATCAGTCATATTTTGAAAAAGTATTTTCTTTTCTTTTGTCATAGGGACCGTTAATGAAAGAGAGTGAATTATGTAAGCCATCTCTTCATCAAGGGGTATTTCAGATTTTATATATGACCTACTTAATGTATCAGCTACATACATTTTTGAGCCTGGCAAATATTCAATTTTAATGTGATACTTTTGCAATTTCAAGAGCATTCTCTGTAGTCTAGCACTGACATTATCAAGATTTTTATTAAATATTGATATTAAAGGTTTATGGTCGGTTTTAATTACAACTTCACGGCCATATATCCAATAGTGGAATTTTTCATAAGAAAATACTAGACTAAGTAACTCTTTCTCGATCTGTGCATATTTTACCTCAGCTGTATTAAGTGAACGTGATGCAAATGAAACAGGATGTCCTTTTTGCATCATACATGATCCCATACCTATACTTGATGAATCTGTCTGAATTTCAATAGGAACATTTTGATCAAAAATTTTTAAAATTGGTTTGTTAGTTATCAATGTTTTCAAAGTGTCTAATTCCTGTTGATGAGTTTCCAGCCATTCAAATTTACTATCATTGCGAGTTAAAATTCTCATGTTGAAGGTTAATTGTGATAAATTAGGAATACATTTTGAGAAGAACTTAGAAAGCCCAAGGATTCTTAATAAATCTTTTTTATTTGATGGTGTTTCAATTGCTAAAACTGCTTCAATGTTTTTTTGTGAAGGTTTAACTCCTAATTTTGAAATATTTTGACCTAAGAAGTTAAATGCTGACATTTTATACTGAAGTTTGTTAAAATTGAATTTTACATTATATTTTAATACCTTTTCGAGAACTTTTTTAAATACAACATCATGATCTACCTCATTGGAGCCATAAATAATTAAATCGTAGATACTCACATTTGGAATATCACCAAATAATTCAATATTTTTTCTTTGAAATGTTTCAGGAATGCTACATATTCCAAATGGAACACGATTGAATTTATATCTACCAAAGGGAGTGTTGAATGTGCACAAGTCTGAACTTTTTTCGTTTAACTTGCCAAAATCTATCTTTCATGTCCATCACCGAAAAAATTATATTTCCTTTCAATTTCGCTAATATATCATCACATCTAGGGATAATATAGTGCTCTCTGCAGATGTATTTATTAAGTGGTTTTGGATCAAGGCGCAAGCGAAGTGAACCATTAGGTTTCTCAACTATCATTAACGAGTTTACCCAATCAGTAGGATAATCGACTTTAGAAATAATGCTTTTTTCTTCAAGCTCAACTAATGCATTTCTTAATCTTTCTTATAAGGCTAATGGAACCTTTCTCTGTGCCTGAATCACCGGTATAGCATTTTTTTGTAATTTAATGTCAACTGAACCTGGCATGCACCTAACCCTTCAAAAATATCTCTAAAATTAGTATATAATTCTTGTATTGTCTTAGGTAAAGATTCACTTTCATTTAAAATTTTTGTTTGAATTGTATTGATGCGAGATATCATCTTAAAATATAGACATTCCTGTAATCCTAACAAAGGTTCAGAATCAAGATCAACAACCAAAAATTTTATATTGTTGCGTTTTTCAGGTTCAATAAGTGGTACACTTACTTTTAAACTCGCCTTTATTGTCACAGAACAAATAATACAACTGACAACACTGTTTGACACTTTGCAGTTCAAATAAATACTTCAAACTTCACTTGGTAACGTTACAACAGTCAAATGTTAAAAAGTAAACAAAACTCAAAAACTTCCCAAACTTGGCAAATCTGATCGTATTTATAGGATAACATTATTCTAGAAGCTATAGAACTTTCAACAGAACATTCCATACTAAGTTCTCGAATAAACTTTAATGATTCTAGTACATTCTAATGGTTTTCTAGAAGGCAAACAGAAGGATTCATGATTTTTCTATCTACTACCAGGTTCGTAACACTGCCTCCTCTTCTAGGTTATTCCGTCCAGGATAACATCATCTCCATCTTGATTGTCTCGCTGGAACCAATTTGGAGGGTCGTAGCCTCGGTATTCTGCTAACCTCTCCACGTGAACAACTTTGGGTTTGCTCCTTGGGGTAAGCTGGATGCGGTACACCAAATTGTTGATTTTCTTTACGACGACATAAGGGCCTGTCCAGTTCCTCTGTAGCTTGGGACATAGTCCTTTCTTTCTTTGAGGTTGGTACAGCCAAACAGCATCACCTGGCTCAAACATAGTCCCTGGAGTATTCCTGTCAAATCTCTTCTTCATTTTGTCACTGGTGATTTGAAGACGATGTCTGCAGAATTCATGCACTCGATCCAGTCTTTCTCGCAATGCTTTGACAAATTCTGGAAGAACTTTGTCCTCATCTACATTCCTGGTGGGTGGCATTCCAAATAGCAGATCGATTGGCAGTTTCATTTCTCTCCCAGTGATTAACATTGAAGGGGTATATCCGGTGGACTCATGCTGGGCACTTCGATAAGATAGGAGAAATAGTGGCACCAACTCATCCCAATCCTTTTGATTCTTGGAGATGAACATCGACAGATACTGGCTGATGGTTTTATTGTGTCGTTCAACCATTCCATCTGATTGTGGATGTAAGGCTGTGGTGCGAGTTTTCTTCACGCCTAAAATGTTCATCATTTCCTGCCATAACTCGGATTCGAAGTTTCTTCCTTGATCTGAATATAATTCTAGCGGAACTCCATGTGTGGCTATCACATTTTCTAGGAAGGCCTTTGCAACTGTCTGCCTCCTGGTTTGGAATGGGCACAACTTCGGGCCATTTGGAAAAATAGTCCATGGACCATCAAGTATTTATTTCCATGCTCAGTAACAGGAAACGGCCCCAGAATGTCAACTGCTACTCTTTCGAATGGTTCACCAGAAAGATACTGGGCCATTTTTCCTCGACTTCTGGCTTTCGGTCCCTTCTTTGAAGAACATAGATCACATCTCTTACACCATTCTTCAACATCTCGACGGCAATTCACCCAATAAAATCGATCTCGAACTCTAGGGTCCTCTTGATTCCGAAGTGTCCACCTGCACGACTACTATGAAGTTGTTCAAGCACATCTTTGACATGAACCTTTGGCAGCACCAGTTGGTACACCACGGTTGCTCCATCTGGGCTCTTCCATCTGCGATGCAATAGGCCATCACGAAGACATAGGGAATCCCACTGAGCCCAGTATCCTTTGGCAACTGCACCAAACTTGGATACTTCCTGCCACTCGGGTCTTACTCCATTTTTTAGCCAGCTTAGGACTAACTTCAGATTGTTATCTTTCTTCTGACTTTTCCTCATTTCTTCTGTTGTCCAAAAATCAGATTCTTTGGACTCGACTCTCACGGTAGTGGCTTGCAAAATTTCTTTGCGCTGCTCTTCATTGTGGAAGTTGGCCTCTTTGTTTTCAAGTTTTTGACAATACCGGCATTCCTGCTGCAAGCATGGACGTCTTGATAAGGTGTCTGCATTGCTGCCCCTATGATGAATTATTTCGAAGTCATATTGTTGGAGTCTTTCTATCCATCTGGCAACCTGACCCTCAAGCTTCTTGAAGTTCATTATCCACTGCAGAGCGCTGTGATCAGTCCTCACGAGAAAACGTCTGCCATAGAGGTGTGTGGAAATGTTCAATGGCTTTGAATATCGATAAAAGTTCCTTTCTCGTAACACAGTAGTTCTTTTCGGCTTTGCCCAGAGTTTTACTATTGTAGGCTATAACTTTCTCTTCGCCATCCTGTTCCTGAGATAAAACAGATCCAATACCATGCTGAGACGCATCACAGTCCAAAATGAAAGTGCCTTTCTCTTGTGGATAAGCTAAAATAGGTGCAGTTGTTAATTTCTTCTTCAATTCAGTGAATGACTGCTGACAATCAAAACTCCAATCAAACTGAACGTTGTTCTCAGTCAAGCGATGGAGTGGCTTGGCGATTTTCCCAAAATCCTGTACAAATTTTCGATAGTAAGTGCATAGTCCAGTTCTCCATGATATCTAGACCCAAAACACATTCATCCTTTATGTCTGCAACCAACATAAAATGTTCCATGGTAATGGGGCCTATCTGGATGCGTACAAGCGTCTCTCCAATGATTGGTGAGGTTTGTCCTGTAGCTGTTTCCAAAACCATATTCCTCTTTATCGGCTTTACAGATTTTTGTATGAGGTCTGAACGAACAACTGTTCTGGAAGCTCCTGTATCTATAGTGAAGGTGCATCTTCGATCTTCTAATTGGCATTGGACTAGTAGACTTTGTCCATTTCTCTTCAACGTCGAGATAGGAATCTTGGGGCTTTGAACACTGAAAGTCGACACACGCCCCCTAGTGCCGACTAATTCTCGTTTTCCTGGTTGGAAGAGAGTCTTCTTTCAGGCGTTCGAGGTCTCCCTTCTGGAGTGGGTGACCTGTAGCCTCCTCTGATAAAACGACCACGTTGTTCCTTTCTTGGGCTTGGGGATCTCGATCTCGCTTCATTGCTTGTAGGTGTCGTCCTTACCCTCATTGGACTTCTGGACATTGATCTTTCCCAGCAGCTTCTTTGTAGATGACCAGTTTTTCCGCAGCTATAGCAGCGCCTCTTTTTATTTTCTTCAGAAGTCATTTGTTTACCCAATGCCGATATGGAGTCCAATAACTTATTCAACAGCGCCTCGCTCGTAGAAGAATCTTCGATGAATTTGACTTCTCGTAACTTGGATCTCGTATTTCTTGATGCATTTTTAGCCGCTTCGAACTCCAATGATGCTATTAGTACCCCGCTTATGGTCTGAAGACGTCCTAGTCGAAGGGCTTGCTGCATGTCAGGATCTCTTAGGCCGTCGATGAAGGTTTGCACTCCAATTTGTTCTATGAACTCTTTCGGTGCTTGTGGATAGGCCAAATTAATGAGTCGCTCCACATCTGCTCCATATTCCTGCAGTGATTCGTTTGGTTTTTGGGATCGGCTCTTTAGCTGACTCTGGAACACTTGTTTAAGATACTGCTGCCCATATCTTATCTCTAAAGCTTCCACAATTCTAGAATACTCCTTCTGCTTATTCTCAGGGATATTCTGCAATATCTCTAACGCTTGGCCTCGCAGACACAGGACTAGTGAAATGGCCTTTTCTTCCTCGGACCAGCCGTTTGCTTTTGCTGCCGCCTCAAATTGACGTCGATCATAGATCACGAAGATTGCCCATCAAATGTTGGAGGCTTCAAAATGTTTGCTTGAGCAGGCCTTGGATATGTCAGTGAAAATTGCCTTTCACTGGTGGGAGAAATTTCCTCAGAGGGTGCCCGCTTGTATGGAAGGTGTATTGTTTCTATCCTCTCCTTGATCCTATCCACTTTTTCGTTGAATTTCTTGTTTACTTCTTGTGCCACCCGTTCATTCATTTTGGACAGTTCAATTTCGACCTCCTGGACTCTTCCTCTGACTTCCTGGACTTCATCTCTGACCTCCCGGACCTCCCCTTTAACTTCCTGGACTATTTCGGTGATTTCATTCTGGAAGCACTATTGGCTGTGATTAAACTGTTGCAGGAGATCGACATGCTGCTGTTGTAATCGTTGGACTAACCGCGCCTCTTGCTCCTCTTGTTCTTGTCTTCTTCTAGCTTCTTGGTCCTTTTGTTCTTGTCTTCTTCTAGCTTCTTGTTCTTATTTTCTGCGCATTTCAAATTGTTGGAAAAACTCTTCTTGTTCCTGTTTCCTTTTGAGTTCTTGCTCCTTCAAAAACTGGATTATGTATAACGTCGCCATCTCGTCGTAATTCTGTGCTCGAGTATTCACCATCAAATACTATAAATCTGCTCCACTCTTCCTTTTTCAGTACCACTTATCCCACCGCTGCCACCAAATGTTGCGTTTTTCAGGTTCAATAAGTGGTACACTTACTTTTAAACTTGCCTTTATTGTCACAGAACAAATAATACAACTGACAACACTGTTTGACACTTTGCAGTTCAAATAAATACTTCAAACTTCACTTGGTAACGTTACAACAGTCAAATGTTAAAAAGTAAACAAAACTCAAAAACTTCCCAAACTTGGCAAATCTGATCGTATTTATAGGATAACATTATTCTAGAAGCTATAGAACTTTCAACAGAACATTCCATACTAAGTTATCGAATAAACTTTAATGATTCTAGTACATTCTAATGGTTTTCTAGAAGGCAAACAGAAGGATTCATGATTTTTCTATCTACTACCAGATTCGTAACAATATTCTTAAATGTGTTTTTGTAATAACACTTCAAAGTTATATAACCTAGTGGTTTTGATTTAAAATTCCCATAAGAAATTATTGTTGTATCTTTGATTGTTCAATATTCAAATTTATAAAATATTTTAAAGGTAAAATGCTTGACTCAGCTCCAGTATCTAATTTAAAGCTTATAACTGTTTCATTGACTTGAATTTCTTCATACCAACTCATTTTATTACAGCCTTGATTTTGTTCAAAAATGAGAATTGAATCTTCAGTATCTACTACATTTTTTGCACTACTTACTACATTATCTACTACCATATTATTTTTCGAATCCTGAATTTGCACATTATCTTCAGTTTGTATCTCTAGCATCTTCTTTCGAGTACTTTCATCTTCTTTCCTATCGTTCTGGGTAATTCTACCATTAGATGTATTTCCACTCTCAATTTTTGTATCTTTGAAGTAGCATACACTGGAAAAATGACCTTTCCTTTGGCAGATTCTACAGGTTCTGTTGAATGCTGGATATTTCCGAGGTTCATGTTTTGTATCACACCTTGAACATTTTCTTGAGTATCTGGTATACCTAACAGCATTTACTTCTTCAGTTTCTTCTTTTGAGATTAATAACTCCACATGATTCATTGTAACCTCTATACTTCTGCAATACTCTTGGATCTTATCTAGAGTCATATTTGTTTCACGCAATAGATGTCTTTGAACTTGCTTATCTAGGACACCTAAAATCATTCTATCCTTTATCATTCTATCAGCATAACTTTTCTTGCAATTGTCTTTTTCACATACAAAAGCACAGTTTGCAGCTTGTTTTTTGAGTTCTGTCAAAAATGCATCTACACTTTGCCCTTCCTTCTGCTGTATGTTATTGAATTTGAAGGTTTCCATGCAAGTATTTTGTTTTGGTGAGAAGTGGTTATCGAAACATGATATTGTATCTCCAAATGTTTTAACCTTGTCTTTGTCGAAGTTATTGTAAATATCTAAACAGTTCTCTCCTAAGAAATTTAGCAATAAGGCTATCTTTGTTTTATCCTCGAATTCACTTTTTCCAGAGGCCAATAAAAATATGTCAAATATCTGCTTCCATTTTGGCCATCCTTGAGGCTCATTGATATCAAATGACCCAGGAGTCTTGAAATATTACATCTTTTGCAGTTTTGTGGATGATTTTACTAGTTTTTTATGAAATGCGGTTTTCTCACCTCTATCTTTGTTATTCAGTAGTACTGGTCCTTGATCACTTCTGACACCATGTTTTAAACTATTTTTATCGATAATAGTTTAATAATATATCTATTTGTTTCTAATATAATTTATAATTTATTGTCTTCAACTTATTAAGGCTGAAACACAATGGAAGTTTTATGTTTTTAGTTTTAATTTTCACAATTTTGGATATTTTTTTAATGCGAAACTGTCAACGCCATTATTATTCTGATCACTCCTCATAAATAATCTTGTTGGTAAAATTCAAGCTTTATTTTTCAATACTGTTCTGCACATTGTTTTATTTGTAAAATTGATATCCAAAATCCCAAAACTTAAATCTTATTACATAAAACTTCCATTGTGTCTACGGCTTTACATTCTACATTCAGTCGGCTTAAGCCGTAGACAGAATGGAAGTTTTATGTAATAAGTTTTAAGTTTTGGGATTTTGAATATCAATTTTACAAATAAAACAAGATGCAAAACAGAATTGAAGAATGAAGCTTGAATTTCATCAACCACATTATTTATTAGGCGTGATCAGATTAATAATGACAATGATAGTTTCGTCTTAAAAAAATATCCAAAATCATGAAAATTAAAACTAAAAACAAAACTTCCATTGTGTTTCAGCCTTTACAGCCATCTTATGTTTCTGTTCTCACTACCGTCTGTCAACATCCGAAGATAGCATAGTAATATGGCCACAGGACGATGTTCAGGGCCAAATTGTCGTGAAAATAATAAAAGCTAATCTCTTGTTCGATCTGAGCAATTCGATAAATCTTTTTTTCTGATAATGAAAAAGGATTACTTGAGTGTCTCAACTCTTGTCGTCGACGATGAATTAGTTTCAAATTTCTTTGCCGGTCTTCATTTAGGACAATACGATCTTACAATCGGTAACATTTCAATTTTGTTACACAAATATAGGTCTATAAACAAGAAAACACATATTGATATTATTTATTAATATTTATATATCATAGACATCAACATAACCTCTAAATACTATTACGAGAACTACGGAAAACTACGGATTCCATAAAAAACCCGACGATTTCCGAAACGATAGTCGATCGTGAAATGGAATAGGGAAGAAATTTCATATCGAGTTCATCATCGTATCGTACGATAGTCGACGGTCGTGACATAGAATCTCTCTGCAGTTTTGCTGGCGACAAATTGATATTTGACAGCATTTGGATCGCCATCTTGACTCTTTTACAATAGAATTCTACCATTAAATAGCTACAGTTGACGAAAGTGGAATTCTGTGTGTACTTTTTCTACACTTGCTTCGGACGATTCTCGCTTTTTGAAGCGACACCTAAGAAGGTGTCGAGGAGACAAGGAAATTATCGTTTAGAAAGGGAAATTCGATTGACTCTGACGTTGATAAGTGTCTGTCTGCAAACTTTTTACAAAGCAAAATTGATTTTTGATGAAAAACATTGAAGCAAATAATAATATATGCTTATTCGAATTGATTCGATAAATTTTTCCATTTAGGTATTTGTTTTTGTTCAATTTAGTAAATGGTAAAAGTTTTACCGTAAAACTTTCAAATAATACAAACTCGTATTCAAAAGAATTGCCCAAACTAAATACCTCCCTACATAAATAATTACCTACTTTCAAATAAAAAATTATCACAGCAGATGAAACATTCAAGCTTGAATCAACAACAGGCGCGCACCCCCCGGGGGTCTAAAGGGGATCCCAGTAAACATAAAAACATAACTTAAACATAACTGTTATATCACATTGTGACTTGGTGATGTTATTCAGAGATATGCTTGATGTTACAGATACGTTGCGTCCATATGCCTTTGTGCATCTTTTAAATATTACAATGTATTGTTAATTACTTAACATTACATATAAATGTATCATATTTTGCACAACTTTAATGTGACTTTATTACATACATATAATGTTACTCAAAACATCTATGCAACATTTGTAAAATGTAACATTGTAACATCAGGGTGGAGCAAATACTCATGGATTACCAACACTTTTTCTATATTTATAGGTATATTTCTGGAATTTCAGTAGTCACTTTTCAGTAGATGAATAACAACAATAGCAATTAACAAAGTTATTCATCTACCAAAGAGTGGCGATTGAAATTCCAGAAATACAACTTTAAGTGTAGAAAAATAAGTGTTGGTAAACAATGAGTATAAGCTCCACCCTGTATACTAAGAAATAAAATATGTATATAAAGGGGTAATGATGTAAAACATACCAATCAATCAAAAAACTTTATTGTCAATGATTAAAATCTCATGGATAATAAAGCGTTATAAAACAAGACAGTTACATCATTAGCAATTAGATTAAAATTAGCAGTATAAAAAATATAATCTTGAATCACTATGAACAGACCAAAGTACCTAATAATATGACTTACCACCTGAATCAGATGAAAAATTTATTAATAGATCTACCAAAGTTAAGTGTTATTAGAAGAATAATAGGTGTACAAAACGAGCAAAATGTTGGGAACACCTAAAGCATCATAATGTACAAAATAGAAATCGTTTTTCATAGAAATACACACCATCATATCGTCAAACTGTAGAAATCACACTTGATCATAAAGTACAAGATAGAAATGTACAGTGGCATAAAGTAAAGGATCATAACGTAAACCATCATGATGTACACCAGCATAACGTACTTCATCATAACGTATTCCATCATAACGCTACAACATCATAATGTCATTGTAGCATAACATCATCGCATCATAATGTCATTCCATCATAACAGCAATGCATCATAACGTCAATTGATCATAACCGTAACAGGTAGAAATCGTAACGCATCATAACGTACAGAATCATAATCGTACTCCAGCATAATCCTATAGTCTATGAGCTTGAACTCACTTGGGGTTAGGAATGAACGTTAAGTACTCATTGATGAACTAATAAGAGATGCATACAGTGTTGGAAAAGCTTAAATAATAATTAAACAATTATATTTACCCATTCATTGTTATCAATCTTTCATAAATAATTATTTAATTATTCGACATCATTTTAAAAGGGTGATCGCAAATACATTGCAGAATAATTAGTTTTTCTCTTTGTGTGTGTATTTAAAATCGTTTACAGAATCATTTTAATTTCAAGTACGAATAAAAATATTCTTGAATTTTTTGAAAGGCATTGTTGGTTTCAATAACAAGGAAATCAAATGAAAAATAGAACAAGTGACCACGGCTATTTGAAAATTGCCGCCTATAGTCAATAGTCATACAAGAATTTTTATTTGTGTTTGGTAATAGCTGCTTTTCAATTGCAACAGGGAGTAGCTCCGAGTATCTCCGGGTAGCTTCTGAAGTGATCTGATAGATCAGGATAAATCATGCTCCAATTAAACCCCATTTATAAAGTCATTTGCGATTCACTTCAGGTTCAGTTCAGGGGTAACAAGAACAAGCTCCACTGGGTGCTTCTACCCCTGACAATCGGAAAGCAGCTCATAGTTACAAGTACCTATATCTACTACTACTCATATAGTTGGGATTTTTTCCGAAACCAATCACTTTATTTGAAGACAATCAAGGATGTATAGTGATCTTAAAATTCCCTCAAGATAAAACTGAGGATGGAATTCCGTATATTTCTTCGGAAAAGCAGCAAGCTGACATTATGAACAAGACCCTAGCAAAATTGAAATTCGAATACTTCAAGAAACAGATATTCATTTGAAGGGGGTATTGATATGAATAATTGAACGTTGTTGTTATGTATTTAAAAAATTGTCATCATTAGAAAATCTTTGTATTGTCGAAAGTAAATCTATAAAACTTGCTTCTGTTCTTAACCCATTCACGAAATAGTATCAGTATTTCAAAAGAGCTTTCTGAAACTATTGTACAAATATTCTAGTATTTTATGGGCATTCCAACAACAAAATATTCATGAACAACACGCAGAGAACATTTCTTCATTTGATATTTTTCTTGAAACAAAAGAAACAATCCTTCACATATTGTGCGTCGCACAATGTTGGTTGCGCCATAGGCCCTAGCAGCATATATAGCACATAATAGACCTTTCCAGAATTTCCCGTGCAGGTGAAAGTTGCGCACGTCACTTGTGGGCTAAGAATGAATTTTATTGGTATTGGTGCATTGGTCGACAAAATTCCTCGCCTTGAATCATTGACAATGTGACAATT
Source organism: Chrysolina americana (assembly GCA_958502065.1). NCBI lineage: Eukaryota > Metazoa > Arthropoda > Insecta > Coleoptera > Chrysomelidae > Chrysolina > Chrysolina americana. The sequence continues at coordinate 29,470,358 of OY293417.1, forward strand.
AACAGATGCTATTTTCATTTGTTTATTGAGAATAAAATTTATAAATTTGCCTCAATAATGTTGTGTTTACAATTGCTGGTCACGGTATGATAAAACCAGTGGGATCTCATTTCATTACTTCCCTAAACAAGGAACCATAATGCGGAATAAAATGGTTGATGGCGATTGGGCTTAAAACAAAAGGAACTGGGACGCAAAACCATGGGTAAATAAAAGAGTACATTCATTTATCCATCCATAATTAATCAATGAAACCACTTTTGTCATAGGTTTGTTCGCACCACTTCACAAATGACGAGTTTATTAAAGGGGGCAATATTAGAAAATTGAAGAAATGTGCTATCCCAAATATTTCAAGCTTAGAGCCTTTTTGCATCGACACGCAAGATTTGCCAACTGCATCATCTACAGTCACATTAGATCTTTGCTCTGGTTGAAATGATTGCAATAACATAATTTTGTTTTAGACTGCCATAAACACATACGAGCAGATGGAACATGTTCCATATCAACAAGCAGTTGAAACTCTAGAAGCACCAAACTTTCAAGATTCACGGTATTTATTTGAAATGATCTGGAATGTTCCATATGGCTTTGGACTATTCGGTTGTGTATATTTTTCTTGGCATTTGACGTTTTCCCAACAAGAGCAGTTGGCTTCTGCAGAAGTTACGAGTGTAAATACCATACTAACACTGAGCTGGTAATCAGCCAACCATTTACCAATGAACATGAATTGGATATCGAAAGAAAATACCAAAGCTAAGAAGGAATTGACAATATCATCATCAAGATGCAGCCCACTCTCACAAAAGTCGTAGTCACATGAAAATTTTCTCAGAAATTAAACGAGAATCAGATTCCTGCAAAAGCTCCTGTTCAAAAATCATTGATATAGTAGGAAACGAAATTACATATCTGAAACAAGAAATCAAAAACTTTTCAAGCAATGACAAGAAAATTACACCTTTCAACAGAATGGTCACGTATGGGAACAAGAACAGTGATCAGATACTTGTTAGGTTGTACTTTTTCATCCTTGAAACAAGGAAGTTATGTTGAGAGTTGTTTGATTCCTTTGAAATTTCAGATGGGATATTTCGGTTGTGTTTTACTTGTAAACTGAATGCTGTTGTATATGTTTATTCAGTTTATTGTACCTAAGAAAAACTCTTGTAACTATCGTAATTCTTAGTGTAATTTCAATTGTCATGATCATTATGCATCAAATATTTATATTTTTGAATTTTCATCAATTGTTGGTAGGTTTAGAAAACTAACGTGTTTGTAAAATGCTTATTTTCTTGAGACAAATAAAGATTGTATTATTTATTTATTGATTATTCACACTAACTTGATCATAAATGCCATAGAATACTAGGTCGGTTATTTATGAAGATTTTTCAAAGGACTTTGACTGACCGATATCAAGATGTAAAATATAGTAATTATATAAAACACTTTTCAACAAATATTCTGAACTTTTGGCTGTGCTTACGGAAAATCTGATTCAGTTGAATATCAGTAAAACCTTAAAAACCATAATTTATAATCAATATAACAAATGGAAGATCTAGGGATTAATTTAGACACTAAATTAACTTTTTCTACTCGAATCAACCCAGTTGTCGATAAATCACTGAAATTGTTGTGATATGTATAAATAAACTAATAACTTAGAGAAAGATACTCCTGTGTCATTCTGTATATTAATTTATTGTTAAACGGGCAGCCCGAGTAAAATACAAATGTAAGAAATCATGATGACTACAATAACACTTGACTAGCATAACTCTACAAGTCCATGATTTTGAAATATAAAACTTTTCCGCACTGCCAAAACTGCATGCTTGGAAACGTGAAATGTCTACTCCAATCCTCATAATTCATAGTACACATGTTGCTTGATAATGCGTGTTGTACAATAACAATGATAACATTTAATTTTTATATGCAAAATGTAAAATCAAAATCATAACAAAGGTCAAACGACATCTGGAAACTGACAATTGACAATACTGACATTGTAATGACAGAATCAGTTGTCAGTTGTCACCAGGAGGGCAAGTTTTGAAATATTTCAGTTTTGAAATATTTCACTAGTGAAATTTCTCATATTTCGATCAACTCAAGTTTTGAATCAATTTTACTTGTGAATTACAGTTCACATTCGAAAAAATTTCACAATTATAATTCGGATACTCTTTAGCTGTCGAAATGTTGATTTCACTTGCGAAAATATAATTGTTTGTGGTTAGAATCATCAAATTTGATATTTTGGTTTTGTAGCATATACTTGAAGTTTATGTTTTTGGACATAGTTTGTTGAAGCATATTGTTTATTATTAGCAAAGTATAAGTGAGGCACGAGAACGTTTACATTTTTTTGTTGTACCTTCAGCAAATGCTATTAAAAAATAACTTCATGAAAATCATGTAGGATGATGTGTTAACGCCAAGAACGATGCCCCATCCACCCTTGTAGACAAGATCCATTCAACCTGAGTGACCGCCAGTTCCCTTAAATGTATATTCTCCAAAGCAGCAACTTGAGGATTAATACATATAATGGAAACTCAGTTGATAGCTCCTACAAGAATATCCGCCGAGCAATAAAATATAAAAATATATAATACCTATATCTTTTCTTACTATTATTGTAGCGAAATGCAGAAATTCTGATATATTTATAATTTACTAAGCATGTCTAAAGTCCGAATTTTTCCTATTTGTTAGCACTTTTACAAACCAACTTCAATTAATATTTTAATTTTCTCCATATGAATCATCAAATTTGACAGATGTCCGTTGTTGCCAAAGTGTGTCGATCGAATTGAATTCATTTGAGTGAATTTATAAACATTTCGTTTCAATTAAATTGAAAACTAGGTTCAGCATTTCGATGGTGAACTACAAATCGAAATATTTCACTTATGAATTCAATTTCACTAATATTCAAAACTTGATCCCCAGGGCCGGGATTCCGAAGTCACGATCGAGCATGAATCGTGTCGTTTTCACGAATTTGACGATTCCGTGCCTATAGGCATCTGAAAATAAGAATGCAGTGCCAAGGTGGGCAGTCGTAGAACTATAAATATTGACATTGGAGTTTGGGGTTGTATGGATTGTGTGCGTTGTATTTGTGTTATTAATATTTGATTTTGTAATGAATATAAATGCTTTTCAGGAAATTTCAGTATATTTTCGTTTTTATATCATCATTTGTTTCAATTCAGTGTAGCTATACTGAAAGTAATCAGAGGTTAGAAGACTTTACGAAAATATTACACGTGAACGGTTTAATCAACATTATTACACTTCAGGATTCTAATAGTAGGTACCATTTTTCAGATCCAAATGGCAAGACTGATAGGCACAAACATTTCTAGAAGTGATTAGGTGAAGACATTTTAAATGCTGGACATAAAATATTACGTGGATAGTTGAATACTCACCATCCTGACAAAATCATGACTTGTGCTTTGTGCATTCAAAGTAGCGCACTCAATTCAGACTCACATCACATTTGAAAACTTCATTTACTTCTGATTACTCTCAATATTGCTACACTGAATTGAAACAAATGATAATACCGCCTTTATAAAAAGGAAAATATATACAACGTTACACACTTATTTAATCAAATTTTAATAACACAAATACACACACAACTCATACAACACGAAACTCCAATGTCAATATTTATAGTTGTTCTACGACTGGCCACATTGGCGCTGCATTCTTATTTTCAGATGCCTATACGCCGATCGATTGTGTTGCAAATAGCCTACATTTTGACGATCAGATGACGAAAAGTTGTTTCCGAAGTGACGATTAGGCCTCAATGGTGTCGTCTAGACGATTTTGATGATTCTGAAGCTATATGACGATCGTAAATGTGTTGCAAATTGCCTACATTTTACGAATAGTAGACGACAACTATTTTCCTGTCGTCAGTATATCTATCTTGGTCTGATATATGTGTTGCTCTTTCTTTTAGTGGTCATCAATTCATTATATTGCTTGTATATTTGTTTACATCGCGTTATTTACCTATGATCCATACTTCTGCAGTAGGGATTTTTTATTCAGAATAGCTTTCAGAGCAACCCAAAAGTTTACTGGGAGTTGGTAATGAATTTCATGGGGAAAAGGGCATAGCTAAGTAGCGAATAGATTACCCTGTTGAAAAAAATGGGGAATTCTTTCGAAGGTTTCTGAGGGTTGTGCTCGTAAAGGTACAGCCGGTTGACGGAAACAATTTCTTTATTAATATTACAAGGTGCCAATAATTTTTGGAAATATTAATATTATTAACGAGTTCAAGGAATAGGATGTAGGTATATAGGTACCTATAATGATATATAAATAAGTATGCACCAAATGTACGCATTCCTTTGAATTAAATTTCAACAGAAAATGCAACACAGAATTACTCGAACCAACACTATGCGAGAATTGATTCTTAACAAAGATATAAATTAACAATCAAAGATACTTCGTATAATGATAATAGGAGTAGTGTACAAATCTGCAGTACAATAATTATTAATATTATTATAGAGTATTATACCTATCTAGGTAGGTATAGTTACCCATCCCGCTTTACTGCAATATCAAATTTTATGCGAGTAATATAATTTATAGGTACAGTGCCATGAAAGAAGAGGCTACTTCTAAAGAATTGTCAAAGAATATATGTAGATATTCTTTGCTATTATAGATAGATAGATAGATAGATAGATAGATAGATAGATAGATAGATAGATAGATAGATAGATAGATAGATAGATAGATAGATAGATAGATAGATAGATAGATAGATAGATAGATAGATAGATAGATAGATAGATAGATAGATAGATAGATAGATAGATAGATAGATAGATAGATAGATAGATAGATAGATAGATAGATAGATAGATAGATAGATAGATAGATAGATAGATAGATAGATAGATAGATAGATAGATAGATAGATAGATAGATAGATAGATAGATAGATAGATAGATAGATAGATAGATAGATAGATAGATAGATAGATAGATAGATAGATAGATAGATAGATATTTATTCATATAAAATTACAAGAATTTTACACTTGTCATAAAAACACATCAAAATAATAAAATATTAAAATATATCATTAAAATTACAATTGTGAACAGGGGGAAAGAAGCACAAACAAAAACGAGAAAACAAACAGAACAGGAGCAATCAAAAAAATTGTCCATTCAGAAATTCGGGAAATTTAAATATTCAACTCGCATGCACAGGAGGGCATGTGTAAGAGGAACTCATCAACTGCATAGAAGCAATGCATAATTAATATGTCATGGATTCTTTTCTTAAATGTATTCTAAGTTAAATCTTTATAGCAGTGTGGTAAGGCATTGTAGAGCTTTACGCTGATATATCTATATGTATCTTGTGTTTTCTTAATTCTGCAGAAAGGTATGCAAATGTTATCGGTGTTTCTAGTTGAATATTTGTGTATATCATTGTGTCTAATAACACCCTGAGTTAAACATCTTTTATGTATGAATCAAAGGCACTCCATTATATAGCAACAAGGCAGTGGCAAAATCGATAATATTTTAAATAGTGGTTTACAATGAGTTCTAGAGCTACTAAAACTCATAATACGTATCACTTTCTTTTGTGCTATAAATACTTTTTCTTTGTTAGTGCAGTTTCCCCAGATTATCAGTCCGTAAGTTAGTATACTATGGAACAAAGAGAAATAGGCCATTCTTAACTGGAACCTCAATTGTCTTATTCCAAATGTCGCTTTTGCTAGGCGCTTGCATAGATCTTGGGTGTGGAAGACAAAGTCTATCTTTGAGTCCAAGTAGACACCCAAGAGCTTAACTGGCTCGATGTTATTAATGGCTGTTGTAGAAAAACCTATGTTTTGGGTTTTTGTTTCATTAAGTGTCAGAGAATTTATGCAAAACCAGTCTTTGGAAATGACCTCAGACTGTTCTAGGTTACTGAGTGTTTCTTGAATAGTTTTGTAGGTTGCATCATCGGCGTAAAGGACTGCTTTCACAGTTTGACTAAGATTGATAGGTAGATCATTGAAATAGATTATGAAGAATATCGGTCCAAGTACGGATCCCTGTGGCACACCATACTGCACCGTGTGAGCATCAGAGCTTTGTTTACCATACTTAACATAATAGGTTCTATTTTTTAGATATGAGGAGATGAGGTTTAATGGAATGCCTCTAATGCCGTATCTCTCGAGTTTTAGAAGAAGATAATCTTGGCGAACTGTGTCAAATGCTCTTGTTAGGTCATACAATCTAGCAGAGCTGATTAATTGATCATCAAAACCATCCCATATGGTGTCGCAGAGCTCATGGATTGCTCCAATAGTAGATTTCCCAGCTCTGTAACCAAATTGATTAGCGCAAAACAGGTTGTTTCTTTCAAAAAAATTTGAGAGTCGTGTCTTCAAGATAATTTCAAAAATCTTGCCTAATAGGGGTATAATAGAGATTGGTCTATAATTATTTGGTAAATTTTCGTCACCTTTTTTATGAATAGGTGATACTCTAGATATTTTGAACATTTCCGGGAATATACCATCCTTCATACATGTGTTTATAAGGATTGCAATTGGATGATCTAATGTATCAAAAACCATTTTTAACAGACTAGCATTTAAACCATAATAGTTCCTTGACTTTGAGTTTTTCATATTTCTAATAATCCAGCGAACTTCCTGTGCATCTGTTGGATATAGAGGTAGGTTACCTATTGCGATTACAAATTTCTTTATTTTTTAAATGCTCCAAAATCAGCGGATGAATAGTTACAGAAATAGTCAGGAAATTTGTCTAACAAATTCATTGTAGACAACTGGAAATTTTCAAACTGTCTATAAATGCATTTCGACTTCTTAAACAATAAACAACGGTCACGATTCTTGGAATTGATAGAGGTACACCTACCTATCATGAAAACTTGCCCCTAATATAACTTGCTTATATTTTCTGAATAGAAATAGCTATAGAACTTTTACTTTATAGCATCCTGCAGGTATGCGAAGTGATTACGCAGCAAACTTGCAGAGTAGGTATATGAAAGTTGTAACAAACTTGCACTTATTTAATAGATTTGCAATTTCAGTACAATACCTCTCCTCTTGTTACTCTTGTTAAGATTCAAGGAAACCTTAGGTACCTACCTATACAAGGAAGAAGCACAAAAACAAACATTCAAGAATTAAATTTTGTTCACAAACTAAAATGTTCAATCAATACTCTGGACTCCTTCAACTAATAATGTAAATTTAAAATCACAAAAAACTAGCAGATTGAATAAAAAATATTGAGAATATCGAGATTATGTCAAAAATCAATTCAGAATTTTATGTTTAATGCGGTTAAATTCATCATCTCTCCGTTCCATGATGATTTTATTGTGTTGAGTGATCGAGTACCGAAATCACCCGACGATTTTGTTGGGAATCAATTATTATAGTCGATTCGTCCAAGAATGTCATCTAGGTAGATATTTGTCCCGAGTTCGAATCCCGGTTGGTCCACATTTTATTAATTCACTTCGAATTTTCATCTTCCCGTTTGCTATTCCAGAAACTTATTCTGGATTTTTAATTCAAATACAGACGTTAATGCTACTCCATTTTTTCATTTCTTCTTATTTTCTACGATCTTCGATCATGTTACCTCCATTTTCATCAAGTACCGAGAACACCCGACGATTAATTCTTTTGTCGTCTGAAGTTCGAATCGTTGATCTTTCGTTCGTTCGTGATCGAATCGAAAGTTCGGAATCCCAGGGCTGATTTACGACATATCAGAATGGACAACATAAAATACTCCTGGTGTGCTCTATCTCTTTCCCTTTCTCTGTCGCACTAACGTTTGCACATCTTTTAAATCTGCCCACATACTGCGCATGAAATATACCCGTTTCTCTCTCATACTCTATTCTACGTATTCTGAAAAGGTCTATTCTCCACTTGACGACGATCAAGTATTTTCTATTAAAGATCTATAAAACAGTTCATTTAAAACACATCGTTTCAACGTTTTTCTTAAAAAAAATGATTCAAGTAATTAAAAATGAAAAATAAAACTGCGCATTTGAAATTTAAAGGGATTTGTTTCAATTTCACCATCTGGCAACATCGGCTACAAATTTCACAGATAAGAAAGGAGAACAAATCTGTTACGTTAATTAGTTAAACAGAGATGACAATGTTCCGAGCACCGATCTATAACAAAATATAGGTCTGTGATTCCGAGTCATTCTGTGACATTTTGTGTACTGTGTGCCTAAACCCTAACAAAGACAGATATATTGACAATGGTACTTCTTCTAGCATAGTACCATCCCCCACGGTTTGTGCAAGAATTCCTATCCACAACACTTCCCAATAGGCTATCCGCATGAACCAATCAGAACTATCCTGGCCAAGGCGGTATATTTGAATCGATGCTAAGGCGGTATAATAGTCCCAAGTATTCAACTTGGATAGCAAGTTTAGTTTGGTTAGGATACATCATGTTCCCTTTTTTTTCCATTTTGAAGCCATAAAAGAAAGGAACATGATCTAATCTAACATTGCACACCACGCAGGCGCAACTAAAATAGAGTTTCGATTGGTCCACGCGGATTGTCAATTGGGAAGTGTTGTGGATAGGAATTCTTGCGCTTGATTTAGTGACCCTAGGGCAGTGTTGGGATTCCTATTTCAATCGTAATATTTCTATTACATTCACATGTGACTTTTTACGCTATTACTACAATGCCAAAAACAGCCATAATCTATTTGGAGTTGAAATTTCCAGTCATCCGTCCATTTCTTACCCTATAATGTCATCTGTCCTTTTCTGACACTCATGTAATGTGATCAGGTGACATCTGACGTATTGAAGGCCACAGAATAGCTCTTCAAAGGCATGTGTTCTGTGATCTGTGATAGTAAAAGTTGAAAAATTATGTAAATAAGTGTGGATTCATGCAGCACCAATTAACAATTATCAAGGAGCAATTATCAATTAAAAACTACCAAGTTTAAGTTGAACTACATAATCTGTGGCTTAACCAAACATGAAAGATTTTGATTTACCGCCCTTGAGTTCGGTATATTTGCTGACATCTGTCAAATCAATCTCTTAACCATACTTTTCAGAATCTATTACTTTCTATTACATTTTTCACTTGGCATTTAGTACAATTTTTCATCTGCAATTGTGTCCATGCCATGCATTCTTTTCCTAGAAACCAAAAGTGCCAGGAGTTGGCAGGGGAAATTTCAGACTGAAAGAATATATTTTGGAAGATTTCACACCTAGTTGATGTATATATTTTTTTAAGCAGTGTCGTAAATCTATCCAATTATTTTCTAGACACAAGAAGCAATACATTAAAACAATTGATTAAAGGGATCATTACATTTCAAAAACTTGCAGACACTAGCTCAAGGCAATGAAATGTTAACTGATCTAGGAGTAAATAGTAACACAGGATTTTCTAATTGTAATTGTTTAATGATTTCAATACTTTTCAAGGTTAGACGATGTCGGTAGTGCAGAAGTTACAGAATCTGAAGGTGTTTTATCAGTTACAGATTGCTTTTCTTTGGATGTAACTAGTTCACTTTCAGTCCCGAAACAGATACAGCAGTAACACGGAACCACTTCCCAATAAATTAGATGAGCTAACAGACAAATATTCTTAATTCAGAAGAAATTCCAGAAAATCTCCAAATGAAAATAGTTTTTTTTTATTATTTCTTACAAGTTACCTGCAGAAGTCTTCAAGAGACTTGTGAAACCTAGGGAAGACATAGACCTTACCTGAGTAAACGTGTAACCCATACATCTATGGATGATTGGATTAAGAAGCAATTGCTTCATGACAAAACTGATATGCAACCATAGTTTCCACTGACACAGTCTTAAGTGATTCTAGTAATATTATTGATAGTTTTGCTTCATTTTTTGAAAGTGTTTACTCAGTATTGGTTGTTGGTGACTGTTCGGGATCTTGTAAGAACACAAGTATTAGCCTTTATCCAGCTAACGAATAAGAGATTTTGTCTGAAAGTAAAAAGTTGAAGGATGACAGCAAGAAAAGATAATGTACCTTTTTTCCTTGAAGAAGAATGTGCAAGGTTTTCAAAAAAGCCTCTATAATTTTCAGTTTGTGTGTCAAAGAGTTTCCAAATTTATGGGAGGTTGGGAGAGTCTGTCCTGTGTTTAAGAGTGGTGCTCATACCTAAATGTAGAACTATCAACAATTATAAATTACATATTCAATTATATTGTTATGTAAAACTTTCTGCATAAATTGTTGTTTGAACGGTTCTACTGTTGGCAATAAAGCTATTATTATTAGATACTTCATAATGAAAACCTGGACTGTTAATCGAATTATTTCATATATTGGGTACAGTAACATTTATTTTGTATAGGTAATAGATGAAATAAAAATGATTTCCTTAAAAATTGTTCATTTTATTTAAAAATATATCAAAATGAATGGATGTAGGTAATGTGGTACCACAATAATAAATTTCACAAATAACCCTTTCACAACACTTGAACACCAATAATAGGTATGTGCACTTAGGTAACAAAATGTGCATATAGGTGTTGATGTGTGTAGCGAATTCTTCAATGTACTATTACCAACCTGATAAAATCTTTATGAAATTCCAGAAAGTTTCACAACGACGTATATTTTCAATAGCAACAAAAGTTAGAAAACAAAAACTATAAAACATTCAAGGAAAAATGATAAAATTATTCAATTCTCAACACAAGTGGATTAGAAGATGTTGAGGAATTTCATATAATCACAAATATTACACTCCAATAACAAATTCTCTCTTTCAACTTCTTCATTGGATTTGAATTCATATACTTAGATGTTTCGCTTCGAAATGTCAGTAGTCCACTGCTCTTTCAGCAGCATAAACTGCCTCAAAATTTTTTTCTCTTCCCCAAACTTGTTTGACATCAGTACAGCTCAACTCGTTTAGATTTTCATATCTGCAACAAAACATTCTTTACCTACAAGTGAAAATGTTCATTGGAAACTCACGTTTACAGAATCCAGATTAGCCTCCTTTGCAACTGCATTCACAGTTCTACTCGTCACTGGTGTATCTCGAAGATCCCAATTCAAGTTTTATTTCATGGCAAAACTTTGCAAAGTCCAAAAACTCGTCACTCGTCGATATTCTCTACCTCACATAATAGCTTAAACATGATGGGCATTGGATACTACATCCGCTTCGACCACAGGCCTACTTTTTTCGGTAAAATATTGGAAAATTTCAGCCAAATGAATCATGACCATAGGCTTTTTCAAAGAATCAAAGTTGAGTCGTAAATTAAAAAATATCAACAAATATTTAAAAGATGTCAACTGTCAACAATTGATGTGACATTTCATATAATTTTACATTTTACTATTTCCTTTCTGAAAATTCAATGTTAGGTTTAGGTTGTTTCGGAAGTAGGATATCATGGAGTCATATCGCCGTCTGATGATTGGAGGAGAACTGGAGAACTCTTGTCTATGAATGGAGGTGAAAGTACATTCAAAATAACCCTTCCTCAAGTTCCAAGAGAGAGAAACACGTCTGTTGTCCCCATTTATGTTATACAAAGACAACATTATAGACAATGATATTATTATAAGCAGTTTTCATTGAGAATGTGTCGTTGACTATTTAATATTTATAAGATACACACAGCAGCATTTTCGTAATTCTCCAATAAATTAATAACCAAGAGAAAACTTGATAAAAGTTTAAAGTACAATCTACCGGATTTTCATCCGGGTCTCAAAGAAACCAAAAAGTTAATATTTCAAATAATATCAAGCTTTCCATAAATTAATTTAACATACTATTATGTAGGTATTTCAATCACTTTTTATCCATGAACATACAACTCGGTCAAGAAATCAGTTTAACACGTTTTTTAGTCAAAAATATCACACAATAATTTCAGCCAATAGGAATGAAAACCTTAAGTTTCGCGGTTTCTATTACTTCTATCGTCACCACATCTATTTCAATTTGACTTTAAAAAATGTATAATTGTTAATAAGTACATATTAGATACTTACTATTTCAATTCGTGCACCCAGAAAACTTGCATCAGCTCACCGACTACGAGCGGTGAACAGTCGCCAGACTGACTGTTGCGCACGCATCCAAATTATGCTGAAGTACGATTTCTACACAATACGAATGTGATGGAATACGGTTTCTATCGAATACGAATTCTACGCAATAGCGTTATGATACAGTTATGATACAATACGAATATGATGGATTACGAATATGATTCAGTCTCGTTTCTATAAGATACGATATGATATTGTATGTTATGAAATAGTACGTTAGGACATGTTACAGTTTACGTTATGACGAAGTACGGTAAAGATGTATTACGTTATGATGCTTTACGGTTTCTATTTTGTACGTTATGATTGGATACATTATGAGTAGTGTAGTTATGGGCGTTTGAATCGACCTTGAACTTTGGACTCTCGGTTCGTCGCTGGTCGCGTTCATCGTGTGACGTAGTCGAGAGAGATCCCTTAGATTGATAACAATTCTCCAGTACCGCGCGCTGCTAAATTTAGGTGCGTCGCTGTGTTTGGCGTCGTTCATCGAGTCGCGATAGATCCCTTAGATTGATAACAATTCTCCACTACCGCGCGCTTATAATATATTTAATAAGAATAATAATTGTGGATGACATATTCAGACTCAAAATACAGGATTTAAGAGAAAAAAAAAAAAACATGGCGGCTGTCAAATGTTATACCAGGTAGCTCAAAATACAGTATTTAATAGAAAAAAAAAAAAAACATGGCGGCTGCCAAATGATACACCGGGTGTCTCAAATAACAATATTTAAGAGAAGAAACATGTCAGCTTAACGGAGGTCGTCACCTTCAATGTGCGATACCCATTGAACCGTTCAGTCTTCCGTCCGACTGTATTCGTTGACACGTGTCGATTGTCTCGTAAAAAGGTGTGGATGGACGGCTTCCGCAAAGTTTCGGATTCCTCCGAACCCATCTTCAGCCACCCACCGCTCTGCTCCTAGTTGCCTGGAGGGCAAGGACGTCGTCACCCAGGGATTTCGGGTGGCAACTTCCGTGTCCCAGCCGACACCTGATTCAAGATCTGCCTTTCTAGCTCTTACTGCTTGTTCAGGCCGTGCATTCGGTATCCCTTGGGAGGTACGCTGAACCCGCCCCTGGAGAGATATGGGAATGCGAGCATTCCCAACTCCCTCCGAGAGCCTTCCACCACCCCCTAGTTCTTCCACTAGGGCCTCAGCATCACCCGGTTCCCTTAGGGTATGCACATCTACTTCTGGCCTTGGCTGTTGTGCGTGAGGCACACCCAATGACCTCGGAGCGCTTCGGCGCATTCCGAGGGGGCGTACCTCACGAGCTTCGCCAGCATGGACTCCTGAGTAGCCCTCCGACCTACAAACAGAAACGTTTCTCGTTAAACGGAATTGCTCGAAATGGGCTTCCAAAGGTGGAGTTGTGACAACTCCCGCGGAATCGATTACTAACCCTACCTGAGCCGACGGGGAAGGCTGCCTCCCTCCGTCTAAGCTCGACTCTAAAGTACCTTGGTCCAGCACACTTCTCGGGGACAAGGTAGTTGACATCGTCAACTCACGATTTTCCCCGGTAGTACGTACCTGGGGGACGTCTCCGTCGAGGCGTCGCGACGCTTCGGGGAATAGACGCCTGGCGTCTAAGTCACCCGACGGCGGAGGTGTCCGAGAAAGCCCAGCGCCGGCGAACACGGCTTGGGTATTCTCCTCCGCGAGCATATGAGATCTCAATCTCATATTCGTCATTGCTCTAAAAGACAAACAATTACGGCTGTAATGTATTGTCGGGCTACTTGCGTGTGCAAGTGTGTGGCAAAGGAGAAGTGCACTAAAATCGACCTCGCGTCGACCCAACTCAAGTGTGACGATGAGAAGGGTCACCCTATAGCTAACTAACCTAACACCTAACAAGACCTCGCCGGGAAATGGACGAGGGAGGAAGGATTCACGGTTTAGAAAAACTATCTAAATAAAATTTCCTAACTTCAAAAATCGTGTGAAGCACCAAAAAGGAAAATTAAACTTGAAAAATTTTACTTTAAAAATTACAACTGGATGTGACAAAAACCAAGACAGAGATTTGGGTAAAGGATCACGGAGCCTAACCAGACTGTCTCAGGTGGAAAAGCCGAGAACAGCCGCAGGAAATAGGTATGGGAAGGACGCGAAACCCCTAGGTACCACAGGAAATGTGGCTCGCCAACGACAAAGTCGCAGCTAATGATGTCTTGACAGGCCGAGGAATTTAAGCTCGAACGATACAATCTTCGTGGAACTCTACGATCGAGCCGATTGTATCAGGTGAGATCTCGTTTTGGTGCCTGACCCCTTTTCATACGATGGGGATATTTCGTCAACGTCGCGTACAGGTATTAAGTCGGGAAATAACTTTGATGAAGTTAAATCCCTAAGTGTCCGTTGCAAAAGATCACTTTACACTGATTATTGCTCGAGAGTTAAACTGCCTATCAACGTACTTTCGTAGCGCGAATAAAACACCTGTAAACCGTACAAGTGAGTCTAACCCCTTTAAGATAGAAACAAAACGTTATGAATCTACTGTGAACTGAATTATTATTACCGAGAACCTGACTCTAACTGCTAGCCAAAACGATGAATTGCAGAGACAAAAGGCAAAGCCAAACAAACGTAAGTTATTTAACGGAAACACAAAATTGATTATTACACTGCAATTCGACAAGAAAGAGTGGCTATCTGCTGCTTCGCTGCTTGCATATTTATGCAATCCTGACTGCTGAATCCGCGACACCCATTGGCCTAGAGGGCCAAAGTGGGCGTCGCCCTTGGCTGAACAAAACCCTAGCTCGCGAAAACGCGCGGGATTTGGGCAAATGACCGTTAAAGTCCCGTTACCTGCGTTTTCTAGGGAGTATTTGACAAAAGTCACTAAATACTCCCCAGATCTAGGGAGATATTGAAAGTCAGAATTTCAGATATCTCGATTCCTAGGGCGGTCCGATATTCGGAGAGCCCCGAGAAAAACCATAAACCAACGTGATTCTTGAACGCCGAAGAAATACACGTATTCCTTCGCCGAGGAATCTATACCCGTTTTCCGATTTGGCCAACCTGATGAGAAATCGAATTGAAATAAAATAATTTGTGAAAACAAATGGAGCCACGGAATCTTTCCACCCAACAAGAGACTAGCGTGTCGAAACCTTGCTCTAAGTGTTCTGTATACCGGGTGCTCGACTGTTTGGGGCCACAAATTAATAAAATTGAAAACTAGTCAGGAATTTCCGGTAAATCGGTAAAACTACGTACAGTGGAGTTCCACTGGGTGGAGATTGGGACTTTACATCATACAGGGTGAGACTAGACTAGTGACCTGAATATAATGCAAAAATCTAATATTATTCGACTGGCTTCTAGGTGAAAATTGAGAGTTATTAAGTGTAAAAATGGCTCACTAAAGGTGACCATACACAAAACAAATCATCGTAGGAGCGCGGCAAGCCTGCCCTGCGACACCCCCCTACTAAAGAGTTTAACTTGGTCGAAGTTCTTTCCAAACGAAACAACCGACAAAAGCTAAATTTACGTTAACTCCCTAATAGTCACCTTCCGCACTCTGATGAACCAAGGCTGGAACCACCAAAGTTACTGGAGCGTCATCCTCCATGTCGGAATCGTTCTCAGTACAGTCTTTACTAACTCTAGGAGCTTCGCTGTAGCTCTGGGCTGGTACGGGATCTTCGTCAGACCCGGTCACCGAAACATACTGACGGGCGGAGTCTGTCGGTGGCCGCTGGATCGGAGCTCTGTCGGAGTCCAGCGCCACAGCTCGGCATCTCCTTCGCCGTCCTGTACTCTTACTAGGAATCTCAGTCCTTACTGAGCCTTCCTGTCTCACATTCTCTCCCGGGTCGACCATCAATGATAATGGAGACCCCCCTACTGGAAGTGCTAACTCTCGGATAGCAGCTTCCACTTCCGAATCTGAATCGTACGCTGGACCTTGGTCGGGAACGACCGCTTGACGGGTAAGAGCGTCTACTTCAGTAGTAGCACGCCCCCCTACTGGTGAGTTTGCGACGGGGAGTTCAGAATCTCTGATCTCCAAAAGGCCAGAGTTCACCACCGGCAACGGACTCCTACGGGATACTCCTCTCTTCTCCGCGCAGTCTGAGTCGCGCTTCCGTCCTTGTGGATTCCTCCTCAACCTTTTCACTGTCCGCCGGACCGCTTTGTCCTTTGGATCGAAACTGACCGTTACTTCCCGTGGATTCGTTGAGTTGGGTGCGTCAGCTCGTACCCGGATTAACGAAGGTGGCTTCGGACCGCCCCCAGTCATCGGCCTAGGTGTGACTTCCCCTGTCACTTCTTGGTCAGCGTCGTTGGACTCTGGCTGATCCGGACCTGGGCCGCCATCGTCGTGGCGGACGCCAGCCGGCAAAGTCCTGCTTACCCAAGAACGGATATCGTCTACGTGCACCAGCCTCTCGGTGCCGTTCCTATCTACGAGGTAACTGTCTCGCCCCATCACCCTCGTGATCGGATGCGGTCCTGACAGTGTACCTCCGAAATTTCCTTTGACGAAATTCCTAACTAAAACGCGGTCGCCGACCCCGTAGGTCCGTGGCGACGGTAGATCTTTTTCAGGGAATAAATTCCTCTGATAAACTGCCTGACGTCTGGCTGCTTTTGCAAGACGTTCTTGCCGATCTTCGGGGCTATTATGTACCGGATCTCGGTACATAGGTAGCCTCCAATCTCCTGGACGACCAGGTGTATATCCTAACAATAACTCCGCTGGAGTCTCCCCTGTTGCTCTATTCTTACGGTTCCGTAAGCAATAGAGACTTGCAGCCAGACCTTCTTCCCAAAGCCCTTCCGAAGTGGTTTCCAGCATCCTTGCTCTTAGGCACTTCTTCAGTTCCTGGACCCTTCGCTCGACAGGGTTCGCCTGTTGATGATAAACAGGTGAAAATTTGACCTCAATGTTCTTCGCATCGTAGTATTTTAGCAGATGATTGCTCTGAAACTGCGGGCCGTTGTCAGAAATGACGACTTCTGGACAACCCCAACGAGATAAGATTTCTTCGTCTAGAAAACGAGAAATTACTTTCGACGTGCTTGTCTTAGTGGCCTTGGCTTCAACCCACTTTGAAAACATATCGACGGCAATTACCACGAACCTGTTTCCCCTCCTTGAGGCTGCATAGGGCCCCAGGACGTCAATAGCCAGCATCTGCCACGGTCGCTTCGGCACACTAGGCCGTTGCGGTGCCGCTTCCTGATGCCGTACGGCTTTAACGCACTGGCAGACTAGGCAACCTCTCACGTAGGCCCGGACGTAGTCCTCCATGGCCGGCCACCAATAGTGCCGTTTCAAGGCACGTAAGGTTTCCTCTTGACCAGGATGACCAGCGGTCGGGTGTTCATGGTAATAAGCCGACACGTCCTCACGGAGCGCCTCGGGCACATACAATAGCCGTTTACCAGCAGAAGAAACATATACAACCCCTTGGACATCTGAAAACTTGTTGATAAAACGAAGATCGTCCCTGGACCTAGGACCCAACTCCTGTATCGTTCTGATACGCGCCCTCAACCTTTGCGTCTCCCTATCTATGGCCTGCCGCCGCACGACCACTTCAGTCGGCGTCTCTACGACGCTCACCACACCTTGGTGTTCAGACAGTTGCACCTTCATAGGTGGCAACCCCATACGCTCTACATCAGCATCCAAGTCTTCACTGTGAGACCCCGAGGGATTACGGGACAAGAAATCAGCTAGCTGATTGTCTCGACCTGCGACGTGCTCCACAGTGAAGGAATACTCCTGTAGAAGTAAGGCCCAACGAGTTAACTTCGCTTTTGCGTCCTTGAACTTGGATAACCAAGTCAACGCTTTGCTGTCCGTTCGAAGAGTGAATGGACGGTCTTCGAGATAATGACGGTACCGCTTGATACCCCAAACAATGGCTAAACATTCAGTCTCGTTCACATGATAGTTTAGTTCCGCGCCCTTGAGCTTGGCACTAGCATGTGAAACGATTCTTCTGTTGCCGTGACAATCGACTTGATACAGAACTGCAGCGATGCCTACCCCAGATGCATCGGTCTGCAGGAAAAACGGGAGAGTCATGTCCGGCCTGGCCAAGACCATAGGACGGCCCACGACTTCCTTGATCCTCTCAAACGCCTCCAATGCTTGAGAGTTCCACTTAAGGTCTCGACCTTTCTTCGACTTGAGCATGTCACTTATCGGAGCCTCCAACTCCGCTAAGTTCGGGATGAACTCCCGTAGCCAACCAACGGTGCCCAAGAATCCTCGGACCTGAGAGACATTCTTGGGTAGCGGGAATTGTCGAACCGCTAACACATGACCTGGCATTGGTTCGTTGGACGTTTCCGTCACCACATGCCCCAAGTACTCCAGCCTACGCTGAGCGAAGTTGCACTTCTTTAAACTGCACCACAGGCCATGTGCTCTGAACCTCTCCAGCACAAGGCGGAGATGGTAGAGGTTCTCCTTTTCATCTTCGCTGTAAACGATTATGTCGTCTAGATATACTTTGACGAATTTATCGACATAACCAACCAACACTTCCGTCATAAGGATTTGGAAACTTCCAGGTGCATTCGTTAGACCAAACGGCATTGAGTTAAACTCATAACAAGCTCCATCTGGCGTAGCAAAAGCTGTATACTTTTTACTAGCCTCATCCATGGGTATCTGCCAAAACCCAGACTTCAGATCCAAAGAAGTGAACACTCTCGCTGTTCCGAGCTCTTTGATAGTCTCGTGAATACCTGGCAATACCGACGACTCGGGTATTGTCAGACTATTCAACTTCCTGTAGTCGACACAAAACCGAGCCGTACCGTCCTTCTTCGTGACGATAACGACCGGACTAATAAAGGCAGAATGGGACCTACTTATGACACCTGCAGCGAGCATCTTATCCACCTCCTCTTGGATAAGAGCCCTCTTCTGATCGGAAACTTTGTACGGACGGAGCTTGAAGGGTAGCTCCTCCTTCAATCGGATTTTGTGGCAAGCAGCCCTCGTCACTGGTTGCCTTGGAGATTCGTAAAAGACGTCTCCAAACTCTCGTATAAGACTCCGAAATTCCTTTCTCGAGAACGCCGGTAGCTGTTCGTCCGCTACCTGTGGTTCAGGGAACTTTTCTGGTGGAAGATAGACCTCCTCCGCCCAGAAAATAGTTTGCCTAGGCCCCTTTCCAACGTACATGGTGCGACGTGCAAAGTCGACCATAGCCTCGTTTGATGCCAGCCAGGGACACCCGAGCAGAAGATCCTCGACAAGATCATCCACCACTTGCACGACAACTTCGTGAACAACACCATCTATTAATAGTTCGACTATTGTCTCCCCTAGACTGGTGATGCCACGACCGGCGCATGCAAGCTGCAACGGTGTCACTTGCTTCCTATCCACCCTCCAGGTGACAGGCAACAAACTACGTTTCAGGAGATTTAGCGAACTTCCGCTGTCCACCAAAACCCTAACTCGACGACCCATCAGTTCAGCCTCGATTCGCGGCAACTGATGCAATCGTCCCTCAACATTGTTGTTCGCTAAGCTAGTATCACAGCGACGATATAGACACAATGGATCCAGCAGATCCACCTCCGACTTCTTCCTAAGCGGGTCGGTCTCAATGAAACTCAGAAGTTCCGACTTGCGATTGACATCAAGTACTGCAGCACCAACTGCAGCCAACGATGGGACTTGGCGATTGCATCCCTCAGGAACCTCGCCTCCGCCCCGACTAAGACGTGTAACTCTCTCAGATGACATGCCTACCACGCCTCTGGTATCTACCAACGGGGAATGGCGATTCGCACCTGCGATCCCATCTGCTCTGCCCCTCGATACCGTCCTTGAGACTTGGCATGCATCGACCTCGAAACCTGCGTCCTGTGTGGGAGTGAGTGACAGACCACCACCCTCGGTGTCTTCACTACCCCGAAGTGGAACCGAAAAGAGTACGCCACCCTCGACGACTTTTTCGTTCCGAAACCTTGATTCGCAATCTTCCCTTGGATACGCCTTTTCATCTCGACTTGTGCCTATACCGGACCTGTGCCCAGTTTGCAGTGCCCTAGCACTCTCTTTGACAACAGGCCCCTCCTGGTCCTTCTGTATACCGATTACTAACTCCGAAACCTTGTGTTGTGGCGGATGGAACGACCCACCAACAACGACCTGGGGTACCTCGATGATCTCACAACTCCATGAACCTGAAGATGATTCATAACCCCTTTCATTCGTTCCAAAACTAGAACTTGACATGTTTGAAATGACTTTCAACCCTCTACGTTTAACGTCTGCCGACGAGTGAACTTTTTTCCGCCTACCACCAGTGGCGTGATCCACACGCTCATCTACCACACTGAAACAAACGGATTCACAATCTGACCGGTCTGCCCAATGTAGTTTGCCTGATGACGGTGGCGTTTCGGCTGAAACGACTCCAGCTTCAACATCCTGGAACTCCTTCTCCTCCTCCTTGTTGGGAATACATGCCGCATAATTTCTATGACAGTCCAACACTGTCACAGAACCGCAAAACGGTGTTGAAGGAGTACCTACTCCGATGGAGCCCCCTGATGGCTCCTGTTGGAGTTTTTTGATTCTTCTTTAACTGCAATTTTGTCTGCGTCCTTAAGTGACGTCTTACGACGCGAGGTTTTACTCGCCTGCACGGTATTAACCGTATGTGCCTTATTGGCCTGATGTAACGGTTTTGTTCCCGCACTCTGACGTTTGGGACCGTTCTTGTTGTCATTTTGCTGAGGGCAATCTTTGTTCCAGTGAGCTCCCCCGCAAGTGAAACATCCGCTCGAAGGAGCGTTGTTTCCTCCAGAACGCCTCGATTGATCATAATTCTGGAATTTAGTGCCATTGTCATTAAAGTTACTGGACCTAACATGGTTCGAACCCCTGTTGTCCTGTAGCTGTCCCTGAGGACGTTTAGGTGGCACATCGTCGGCCTGATGAGGACGGTTGGTGTTCGAAACAAGTTTCGGCCCCGACTGTACACTTTGGCTGATGCTACGAAGTAGCGTCTCGACAGCAACAGCTTTTTGTGTCAGCTCTTCAATAGTTGCAAATCTATGCAATTGCAAATGGACTTTGATATCCGGTCTGATCCGGTTCAATATTAATCGCACATCCCTTCCTTCGTCCATCTCTGGGTAGAGCCTCTGTGAAAGACTCCACTTGTTCAGGATGAAGGAAGTTATTGACTCTCCCTTCGGCTGGTCAGTGCCAAAGAACTCCGCTTCTAAGCTCGAGACCAACAGATCGTTATCGAACCGTTCCTGGAGCCGGTTTGTGAAAAACTGCCAGTTTAGGCGTGAGTTTCGATATGGAGCATACCACTGCTGGGCTGCTCCCTTGAGCCACTGAGCTGCAACGCTCACCCAGACGGTTGGATCAAAGCCCCCCAAATAATCCTCAGAGGATTGAATAAATTGGATTGGATCTTCGTGAGGAAGCCCACTGAAACTGGGATGTGGTTTATTGTTAATTAAACCCCCATCAACACCGTTTAGGGTTCCCCGACGTCTATCCTCCAGCAAATCTGCGAGTCGCACGAGCACGTCGTCGACCCCCGTCACTGGTCTCCTGGAATTCTCCTGAATCCGGACTGTGGGCACTGGCCTCCTCGATGGGTAATATCCACTCCTGTGGACATCACCGGGGTTGGAAGCGACGTTTCGAGCAACTCGAGGGACATCCTCAGATTCCCTATACTGACGATTCCCGGTTGGCAACCGGGTAAACGTGCCATATGGGCGCCAAAGGGTTTCCGGTTCACCCATAACCATTTCATTAACTGGGAGTCTCTCAGGAGAGAGATCCCGAACTCTAATTCTGTTTGCAGGAGGAAGGCTACACCCGCAGATCCCTGAAGACGGTCTGTCTTCAGCAGCCCCACGTTGGGCGCCATGTCTCGTAAAAAGGTGTGGATGGACGGCTTCCGCAAAGTTTCGGATTCCTCCGAACCCATCTTCAGCCACCCACCGCTCTGCTCCTAGTTGCCTGGAGGGCAAGGACGTCGTCACCCAGGGATTTCGGGTGGCAACTTCCGTGTCCCAGCCGACACCTGATTCGAGATCTGCCTTTCTAGCTCTTACTGCTTGTTCAGGCCGTGCATTTGGTATCCCTTGGGAGGTACGCTGAACCCGCCCCTGGAGAGATATGGGAATGCGAGCATTCCCAACTCCCTCCGAGAGCCTTCCACCACCCCCTAGTTCTTCCACTAGGGCCTCAGCATCACCCGGTTCCCTTAGGGTATGCACATCTACTTCTGGCCTTGGCTGTTGTGCGTGAGGCACACCCAATGACCTCGGAGCGCTTCGGCGCATTCCGAGGGGGCGTACCTCACGAGCTTCGCCAGCATGGACTCCTGAGTAGCCCTCCGACCTACAAACAGAAACGTTTCTCGTTAAACGGAATTGCTCGAAATGGGCTTCCAAAGGTGGAGTTGTGACAACTCCCGCGGAATCGATTACTAACCCTACCTGAGCCGACGGGGAAGGCTGCCTCCCTCCGTCTAAGCTCGACTCTAAAGTACCTTGGTCCAGCACACTTCTCGGGGACAAGGTAGTTGACATCGTCAACTCACGATTTTCCCCGGTAGTACGTACCTGGGGGACGTCTCCGTCGAGGCGTCGCGACGCTTCGGGGAATAGACGCCTGGCGTCTAAGTCACCCGACGGCGGAGGTGTCCGAGAAAGCCCAGCGCCGGCGAACACGGCTTGGGTATTCTCCTCCGCGAGCATATGAGATCTCAATCTCATATTCGTCATTGCTCTAAAAGACAAACAATTACGGCTGTAATGTATTGTCGGGCTACTTGCGTGTGCAAGTGTGTGGCAAAGGAGAAGTGCACTAAAATCGACCTCGCGTCGACCCAACTCAAGTGTGACGATGAGAAGGGTCACCCTATAGCTAACTAACCTAACACCTAACAAGACCTCGCCGGGAAATGGACGAGGGAGGAAGGATTCACGGTTTAGAAAAACTATCTAAATAAAATTTCCTAACTTCAAAAATTGTGTGAAGCACCAAAAAGGAAAATTAAACTTGAAAAATTTTACTTTAAAAATTACAACTGGATGTGACAAAAACCAAGACAGAGATTTGGGTAAAGGATCACGGAGCCTAACCAGACTGTCTCAGGTGGAAAAGCCGAGAACAGCCGCAGGAAATAGGTATGGGAAGGACGCGAAACCCCTAGGTACCACAGGAAATGTGGCTCGCCAACGACAAAGTCGCAGCTAATGATGTCTTGACAGGCCGAGGAATTTAAGCTCGAACGATACAATCTTCGTGGAACTCTACGATCGAGCCGATTGTATCAGGTGAGATCTCGTTTTGGTGCCTGACCCCTTTTCATACGATGGGGATTTTTCGTC
Source organism: Chrysolina americana (assembly GCA_958502065.1). Lineage (NCBI taxonomy): Eukaryota > Metazoa > Arthropoda > Insecta > Coleoptera > Chrysomelidae > Chrysolina > Chrysolina americana. The sequence goes on from OY293417.1 coordinate 29,493,926, forward strand.
AACGTCGCGTACAGGTATTAAGTCGGGAAATAACTTTGATGAAGTTAAATCCCTAAGTGTCCGTTGCAAAAGATCACTTTACACTGATTATTGCTCGAGAGTTAAACTGCCTATCAACGTACTTTCGTAGCGCGAATAAAACACCTGTAAACCGTACAAGTGAGTCTAACCCCTTTAAGATAGAAACAAAACGTTATGAATCTACTGTGAACTGAATTATTATTACCGAGAACCTGACTCTAACTGCTAGCCAAAACGATGAATTGCAGAGACAAAAGGCAAAGCCAAACAAACGTAAGTTATTTAACGGAAACACAAAATTGATTATTACACTGCAATTCGACAAGAAAGAGTGGCTATCTGCTGCTTCGCTGCTTGCATATTTATGCAATCCTGACTGCTGAATCCGCGACACCCATTGGCCTAGAGGGCCAAAGTGGGCGTCGCCCTTGGCTGAACAAAACCCTAGCTCGCGAAAACGCGCGGGATTTGGGCAAATGACCGTTAAAGTCCCGTTACCTGCGTTTTCTAGGGAGTATTTGACAAAAGTCACTAAATACTCCCCAGATCTAGGGAGATATTGAAAGTCAGAATTTCAGATATCTCGATTCCTAGGGCGGTCCGATATTCGGAGAGCCCCGAGAAAAACCATAAACCAACGTGATTCTTGAACGCCGAAGAAATACACGTATTCCTTCGCCGAGGAATCTATACCCGTTTTCCGATTTGGCCAACCTGATGAGAAATCGAATTGAAATAAAATAATTTGTGAAAACAAATGGAGCCACGGAATCTTTCCACCCAACAAGAGACTAGCGTGTCGAAACCTTGCTCTAAGTGTTCTGTATACCGGGTGCTCGACTGTTTGGGGCCACAAATTAATAAAATTGAAAACTAGTCAGGAATTTCCGGTAAATCGGTAAAACTACGTACAGTGGAGTTCCACTGGGTGGAGATTGGGACTTTACATCATACAGGGTGAGACTAGACTAGTGACCTGAATATAATGCAAAAATCTAATATTATTCGACTGGCTTCTAGGTGAAAATTAAGAGTTATTAAGTGTAAAAATGGCTCACTAAAGGTGACCATACACAAAACAAATCATCGTAGGAGCGCGGCGAGCCTGCCCTGCGACACGATTAACGTTTGATTTTTTCGATTCTTGACAGAAAGACAGGCAGACAGTGACAGATATTCAGTTTGATTGAACCAGAACGAACTAATGAACTAACCTTATAAAAAACGTTTTTTGCGGTCGCATTTTTACGCGGTGTTTTAGCGTTTAAAATTTTAGTTGTTTTTTAGAACGCGAAAAACGCTTATTGTAGTCACATTTTTGCGTGTTTTAGCGTTATGAATTTTAGCTGTTTTTTCGAACGCGAAAAATGTCTATTTTGATTGGATTTTTGAGGGGGGCAGACCAACTTAGGATATAAAGTAAAAATAAAAGAAAACAGTTTGAATACAAATTTATTGAGTATTTTTATTTTGGTAACATATTGTCTCGTAAAAAGGTGTGGATGGACGGCTTCCGCAAAGTTTCGGATTCCTCCGAAACCATCTTCAGCCACCCACCGCTCTGCTCCTAGTTGCCTGGAGGGCAAGGACGTCGTCACCCAGGGATTTCGGGTGGCAACTTCCGTGTCCCTGCCGACACCCGTCACGAAATCTGCCTTCGTAGCTCTTGTTGCATATTCAGGCTGTGCATAGTTGTTCCCGTGGGAGGTACGCTGAACCCGCCCCTGGAGAGATATGGGAATGCGAGCATTCCCAACTCCCTCCGAGAGCCTTCCACCACCCCCTAGTTCCTCCACTAGGGCCTCAGCATCACCCGGTTCCCTTAGGGTATGCACATCCGTAACCTGTGGCCTCCGCTGTGGTGCGTGAGGCACACCCAATGACTTCGGAGCGCTTCGGCGCACTCCGAGGGGGCGTACCCCACGAGCTTCGCCAGCACGGACTCCTTCGTAGCCCTCCGACCTACAAACAGAAACATTTCTCGTTAAACGGAATTGCTCGAAACGGGCTTCCAAAGGTGGAGTTGTGACAACTCCCGCGGAATCGATTACTAACCCTACCTGAGCCGACGGGGAAGGCTGCCTCCCTCCGTCTAAGCTCGACTCTAAAGTACCTTGGTCCAGCACACTTCTCGGGGACAAGGTAGTTGACATCGTCAACTCACGATTTTCCCCGGTAGTACGTACCTGGGGGACGTCTCCGTCGAGGCGTCGCGACGCTTCGGGGAATAGACGCCTGGCGTCTAAGTCACCCGACGGCGGAGGTGTCCGAGAAAGCCCAACGCCGGCGAACACGGCTTGGGTATTCTCCTCCGCGAGCATATGAGATCTCAATCTCATATTCGTCATTGCTCTAAAGGACAAACAATTACGGCTGTAATGTATTGTCGGGCTACTTGCGTGTGCAAGTGTGTGGCAAAGGAGAAGTGCACTAAAATCGACCTCGCGTCGACCCAACTCAAGTGTGACGATGAGAAGGGTCACCCTATAGCTAACTAACCTAACACCTAACAAGACCTCACCGGGAAATGGACGAGGGAGGAAGGATTCACGGTTTAGAAAAACTATCTAAATAAAATTTCCTAACTTCAAAGGTTGTGTGAAGCACCAAAAAGGAAAATTAAACTTGAAAAATTTTACTTTAAAAATTACAACTGGATGTGACAAAAACCAAGACAGAGATTTGGGTAAAGGATCACGGAGCCTAACCAGACTGTCTCAGGTGGAAAAGCCGAGAACAGCCGCAGGAAATAGGTATGGGAAGGACGCGAAACCCCTAGGTACCACAGGAAATGTGGCTCGCCAACGACAAAGTCGCAGCTAATGATGTCTTGACAGGCCGAGGAATTTAAGCTCGAACGATACAATCTTCGTGGAACTCTACGATCGAGCCGATTGTATCAGGTGAGATCTCGTTTTGGTGCCTGACCCCTTTTCATACGATGGGGATTTTTCGTCAACGTCGCGTACAGGTATTAAGTCGGGAAATAACTTTGATGAAGTTAAATCCCTAAGTGTCCGTTGCAAAAGATCACTTTACACTGATTATTGCTCGAGAGTTAAACTACCTATCAACGTACTTTCGTAGCGCGAATAAAACACCTGTAAACCGTACAAGTGAGTCTAACCCCCTTTAAGATAGAAACAAAACGTTATGAATCTACTGTGAACTGAATTATTATTACCGAGAACCTGACTCTAACTGCTAGCCAAAACGATGAATTGCAGAGACAAAAGGCAAAGCCAAACAAACGTAAGTTATTTAACGGAAACACAAAATTGATTATTACACTGCAATTCGACAAGAAAGAGTGGCTATCTGCTGCTTCGCTGCTTGCATATTTATGCAATCCTGACTGCTGAATCCGCGACACCCATTGGCCTAGAGGGCCAAAGTGGGCGTCGCCCTTGGCTGAACAAAACCCTAGCTCGCGAAAACGCGCGGGATTTGGGCAAATGACCGTTAAAGTCCCGTTACCTGCGTTTTCTAGGGAGTATTTGACAAAAGTCACTAAATACTCCCCAGATCTAGGGAGATATTGAAAGTCAGAATTTCAGATATCTCGATTCCTAGGGCGGTTCGATATTCGGAGAGCCCCGAGAAAAACCATAACCCAACGTGATTCTTGAACGCCGAAGAAATACACGTATTCCTCCGCCGAGGAATCTATACCCGTTTTCCGATTTGGCCAACCTGATGAGAAATCGAATTGAAATAAAATAATTTGTGAAAACAAATGGAGCCACGGAATCTTTCCACCCAACAAGAGACTAGCGTGTCGAAACCTTGCTCTAAGTGTTCTGTATACCGGGTGCTCGACTGTTTGGGGCCACAAATTAATAAAATTGAAAACTAGTCAGGAATTTCCGGTAAATCGGTAAAACTACGTACAGTGGAGTTCCACTGGGTGGAGATTGGGACTTTACATCATACAGGGTGAGACTAGACTAGTGACCTGAATATAATGCAAAAATCTAATATTATTCGACTGGCTTCTAGGTGAAAATTGAGAGTTATTAAGTGTAAAAATGGCTCACTAAAGGTGACCATACACAAAAAAAATCATCGTAGGAGCGCGGCGAGCCTGCCCTGCGACACCCCCCTACTAAAGAGTTTAACTTGGTCGAAGTTATTTCCAAACGAAACAACCGACAAAAGCTAATTTTACGTTAACTCCCTAATAGTCACCTTCCGCACTCTGATGAACCAAGGCTGGAACCACCAAAGTTACTGGAGCGTCATCCTCCATGTCGGAATCGTTCTCAGTACAGTCTTTACTAACTCTAGGAGCTTCGCTGTAGCTCTGGGCTGGTACGGGATCTTCGTCAGACCCGGTCACCAAAACATACTGACGGGCGGAGTCTGTCGGTGGCCGCTGGATCGGAGCTCTGTCGGAGTCCAGCGCCACAGCTCGGCATCTCCTTCGCCGTCCTGTACTCTTACTAGGAATCTCAGTCCTTACTGAGCCTTCCTGTCTCACATTCTCTCCCGGGTCGACCATCAATGATAATGGAGACCCCCCTACTGGAAGTGCTAACTCTCGGATAGCAGCTTCCACTTCCGAATCTGAATCGTACTCTGGACCTTGGTCTGGAACGACCGCTTGACGGGTAAGAGCGTCTACTTCAGTAGTAGCACGCCCCCCTACTGACGAGTTTGCGACGGGGAGTTCAGAATCTCTGATCTCCAAAAGGCCAGAGTTCACCACCGGCAACGGACTCCTACGGGATACTCCTCTCTTCTCCGCGCAGTCTGAGTCGCGCTTCCGTCCTTGTGGATTCCTCCTCAACCTTTTCACTGTCCGCCGGACCGCTTTGTCCTTTGGATCGAAACTGACCGTTACTTCCCGTGGATTCGTTGAGTTGGGTGCGTCAGCTCGTACCCGGATTAACGAAGGTGGCTTCGGACCGCCCCCAGTCGTCGGCCTAGGTGTGACTTCCCCTGTCACTTCTTGGTCAGCGTCGTTGGACTCTGGCTGATCCGGACCTGGGCCACCATCGTCGTGGTGGACGCCAGCCGGCAAAGTCCTGCTTACCCAAGAACGGATATCGTCTACGTACACCAGCCTCTCGGTGCCGTTCCTATCTACGAGGTAACTGTCTCGCCCTATCACCCTCGTGATCGGATGCGGTCCTGACAGTGTACCTCCGAAGTTTCCTTTGACGAAATTCCTAACTAAAACGCGGTCGCCGACCCCGTAGGTCCGTGGCGACGGTAGATCTTTATCAGGGAATAAATTCCTCTGATAAACTGCCTGACGTCTGGCTGCCTTTGCAAGACGTTCTTGCCGATCTTCGGGGCTATTATGTACCGGATCTCGGTACATAGGTAGCCTCCAATCTCCTGGACGACCAGGTGTATATCCTAACAATAACTCCGCTGGAGTCTCCCCTGTTGCTCTATTCTTACGGTTCCGTAAGCAATAGAGACTTGCAGCCAGACCTTCTTCCCAAAGCCCTTCCGAAGTGGTTTCCAGCATCCTTGCTCTTAGGCACTTCTTCAGTTCCTGGACCCTTCGCTCGACAGGGTTCGCCTGTTGATGAAAAACAGGTGAAAATTTGACCTCGATGTTCTTCAAATCGTAGTATTTTAGCAGATGATTGCTCTGAAACTGCGGGCCGTTGTCAGAAATGACGACTTCTGGACAACCCCAACGAGATAAGATTTCTTCGTCTAGAAAACGAGAAATTACTTTCGACGTGCTTGTCTTAGTGGCCTTGGCTTCAACCCACTTTGAAAACATATCGACGGCAATTACCACGAACCTGTTTCCCCTCCTTGAGGCTGCATAGGGCCCCAGGACGTCAATAGCCAGCATCTGCCACGGTCGCTTCGGCACACTAGGCCGTTGCGGTGCCGCTTCCTGATGCCGTACGGCTTTAACGCACTGGCAGACTAGGCAACCTCTCACGTAGGCCCGGACGTAGTCCTCCATGGCCGGCCACCAATAGTGCCGTTTCAAGGCACGTAAGGTTTCCTCTTGACCAGGATGACCAGCGGTCGGGTGTTCATGGTAATAAGCCGACACGTCCTCACGGAGCGCCTCGGGCACATACAATAGCCGTTTACCAGCAGAAGAAACATATACAACCCCTTGGACATCTGAAAACTTGTTGATAAAACGAAGATCGTCCCTGGACCTAGGACCCAACTCCTGTATCGTTCTGATACGCGCCCTCAACCTTTGCGTCTCCCTATCTATGGCCTGCCGCCGCACGACCACTTCAGTCGGCGTCTCTACGACGCTCACCACACCTTGGTGTTCAGACAGTTGCACCTTCATAGGTGGCAACCCCATACGCTCTACATCAGCATCCAAGTCTTCACTGTGAGACCCCGAGGGATTACGGGACAAGAAATCAGCTAGCTGATTGTCTCGACCTGCGACGTGCTCCACAGTGAAGGAATACTCCTGTAGAAGTAAGGCCCAACGAGTTAACTTCGCTTTTGCGTCCTTGAACTTGGATAACCAAGTCAACGCTTTGCTGTCCGTTCGAAGAGTGAATGGACGGTCTTCGAGATAATGACGGTACCGCTTGATACCCCAAACAATGGCTAAACATTCAGTCTCGTTCACATGATAGTTTAGTTCCGCGCCCTTGAGCTTGGCACTAGCATGTGAAACGATCCTTCTGTCGCCGTGACAATCGACTTGATACAGAACTGCAGCGATGCCTACCCCAGATGCATCGGTCTGCAGGAAAAACGGGAGAGTCATGTCCGGCCTGGCCAAGACCATAGGACGGCCCACGACTTCCTTGATCCTCTCAAACGCCTCCAATGCTTGAGAGTTCCACTTAAGGTCTCGACCTTTCTTCGATTTGAGCATATCACTTATCGGAGCCTCCAACTCCGCTAAGTTCGGGATGAACTCCCGTAGCCAACCAACGGTGCCCAAGAATCCTCGGACCTGAGAGACATTCTTGGGTAGCGGGAATTGTCGAACCGCTAACACATGACCTGGCATTGGTTCGTTGGACGTTTCCGTCACCACATGCCCCAAGTACTCCAGCCTACGCTGAGCGAAGTTGCACTTCTTTAAACTGCACCACAGGCCATGTGCTCTGAACCTCTCCAGCACAAGGCGGAGATGGTAGAGGTTCTCCTTTTCATCTTCGCTGTAAACGATTATGTCGTCTAGATATACTTTGACGAATTTATCGACATAACCAACCAACACTTCCGTCATAAGGATTTGGAAACTTCCAGGTGCATTCGTTAGACCAAACGGCATTGAGTTAAACTCATAACAAGCTCCATCAGGCGTAGCAAAAGCTGTATACTTTTTACTAGCCTCATCCATGGGTATCTGCCAAAACCCAGACTTCAGATCCAAAGAAGTGAACACTCTCGCTGTTCCGAGCTCTTTGATAGTCTCGTGAATACCTGGCAATACCGACGACTCGGGTATTGTCAGACTATTCAACTTCCTGTAGTCGACACAAAACCGAGCCGTACCGTCCTTCTTCATGACGATAACGACCGGACTAATAAAGGCAGAATGGGACCTACTTATGACACCTGCAGCGAGCATCTTATCCACCTCCTCTTGGATAAGAGCCCTCTTCTGATCGGAAACTTTGTACGGACGGAGCTTGAAGGGTAGCTCCTCCTTCAATCGGATTTTATGGCAAGCAGCCCTCGTCACTGGTTGCCTTGGAGATTCGTAAAAGACGTCTCCAAACTCTCGGATAAGACTCCGGAATTCCTTTCTCGAGAACGCCGGTAGCTGTTCGTCCGCTACCTGTGGTTCAGAGAACTTTTCTGGTGGAAGATAGACCTCCTCCGCCCAGAAAATCGTTTGCCTAGGCCCCTTTCCAACGTACATGGTGCGACGTGCAAAGTCGACCATAGCCTCGTTTGATGCCAGCCAGGGACACCCGAGCAGAAGATCCTCGACAAGATCATCCACCACTTGCACGACAACTTCGTGAACAACACCATCTATTAACAGTTCGACTATTGTCTCCCCTAGACTGGTGATGCCACGACCGGCGCATGCAAGCTGCAACGGTGTCACTTGCTTCCTATCCACCCTCCAGGTGACAGGCAACAAACTACGTTTCAGGAGATTTAGCGAACTTCCGCTGTCCACCAAAACCCTAACTCGACGACCCATCAGTTCAGCCTCGATTCGCGGTAACTGATGCAATCGTCCCTCAACATTGTTGTTCGCTAAGCTAGTATCACAGCGACGATTTAGACACAATGGATCCAGCAGATCCACCTCCGACTTCTTCCTAAGCGGGTCGGTCTCAATGAAACTCAGAAGTTCCGACTTGCGATTGACATCAAGTACTGCAGCACCAACTGCAGCTAACGATGGGACTTGGCGATTGCATCCCTCAGGAACCTCGCCTCCGCCCCGACTAAGACGTGTAACTCTCTCAGATGACATGCCTACCACGCCTCTGGTATCTACCAACGGGGAATGGCGATTCGCACCTGCGATCCCATCTGCTCTGCCCCTCGATACCGTCCTTGAGACTTGGCATGCATCGACCTCGAAACCTGCGTCCTGTGTGGGAGTGAGTGACAGACCACCACCCTCGGTGTCTTCACTACCCCGAAATGGAACCGAAAAGAGTACGTCACTCTCGACGACTTTTTCGTTCCGAAACCTTGATTCGCAATCTTCCCTTGGATACACCTTTTCATCACGACTTGTGCCTATACCGGACCTGTGCCCAGTTTGCAGTGCCCTAGCACTCTCTTTGACTACAGGCCCCTCCTGGTTCTTCTGTATACCGATCACTAACTCCGAAACCTTGTGTTGTGGCGGATGGAACGACCCACCAACAACGACCTGGGGTACCTCGATGATCTCACAACTCCATGAACCTGAAGATGATTCATAACCCCTTTCATTCGTTCCAAAACTAGAACCTGATTTTTTTGAAATGACTTTCAACCCTCTACGTTTAACGTCTGCCGACGAGTGAACTTTTTTTCGCCTACCACCAGTGGCGCGATCCACACGCTCATCTACCACACTGAAACAAACGGATTCACAATCTGACCGGTCTGCCCAATGTAGTTTGCCTGATGACGGTGGCGCTTCGGCTGAAACGACTCCAGCTTCAACATCCTGGAACTCCTTCTCCTCCTCTTTGTTGGGAATACATGCCGCATAATTTCTATGACAGTCCAACACTGTCACAGAACCGCAAAACGGTGTTGAAGGAGTACCTACTCCGATGGAGCCCCCTGATGGCTCCTGTTGGAGTTTTTTGATTCTTCGCAAACTGTGATTTTGTCTGCGTCCTTAAGTGACGTCTTACGACGCGAGGTTTTACTCGCCTGCACGGTATTAACCGTATGTGCCTTATTGGCATGATCTAACGGTTTTGTTCCCGCACTCTGACGTTTGGGACCGTTCCTGTTGTCATTTTGCTGAGGGCAATCTTTGTTCCAATGAGCTCCCCCGCAAGTGAAACATCCGCTCGAAGGAGCGTTGTTTCCTCCAGAACGCCTCGATTGATCATAATTCTGGAATTTAGTGCCATTGTTATTAAAGTTACTGGACCTAACATGGTTCGAACCCCTGTTGTCCTGTAGCTGTCCCTGAGGACGTTTAGGTGGCACATCGTCGGCCTGATGAGGACGGTTGGTGTTCGAAACAAGTTTCGGCCCCGACTGAACACTTTGGCTGGTGCTACGAAGTAGCGTCTCGACAGCAACAGCTTTTTGTGTCAGCTCTTCAATAGTTGCAAATCTATGCAATTGCAAATGGACTTTGATATCCGGTCTGATCCGGTTCAATATTAATCGCACAACCCTTCCTTCGTCCATCTCTGGGTAGAGCCTCTGTGAAAGACTCCACTTGCTCAGGATGAAGGAAGTTATTGACTCTCCCTTCGGCTGGTCAGTGCCAAAGAACTCCGCTTCTAAGCTCGAGACCAACAGATCGTTATCGAACCGTTCCTGGAGCCGGTTTGTGAAAAACTGCCAGTTTAGGCGTGAGTTGCGATATGGAGCATACCACTGCTGGGCTGCTCCCTTGAGCCACTGAGCTGCAACGCTCACCCAGACGGTTGGATCAAAGCCCCCTAGATAATCCTCAGAGGATTGAATAAATTGAATTGGATCTTCGTGAGGAAGCCCACTGAAACTGGGATGTGGTTTATTGTTAATTAAACCCCCATCAACACCGTTTAGGGTTCCCCGACGTCTATCCTCCAGCAAATCCGCGAGTCGCACGAGCACGTCGTCGACCCCCGTCACTGGTCTTCTGGGATTCTCCTGAATCCGGACTGTGGGCACTGGCCTCCTCGATGGGTAATATCCACTCCTGTGGACATCACCGGGGTTGGAAGCGACGTTTCGAGCAACTCGGGGGACATCCTCAGATTCCCTATAATGCCGATTCCCGGTTGGCAACCGGGTAAACGTGCCATATGGGCGCCAAAGGGTTTCCGGTTCACCCATAACCATTTCATCAACCGGGAGTCTCTCAGGAGAGAGATCCCGAACTCTAATTCTGTTTGCAGGAGGAAGGCTACACCCGCAGATCCCTGAAGACGGTCTGTCTTCAGCAGCCCCACGTTGGGCGCCATGTCTCGTAAAAAGGTGTGGATGGACGGCTTCCGCAAAGTTTCGGATTCCTCCGAAACCATCTTCAGCCACCCACCGCTCTGCTCCTAGTTGCCTGGAGGGCAAGGACGTCGTCACCCAGGGATTTCGGGTGGCAACTTCCGTGTCCCTGCCGACACCCGTCACGAAATCTGCCTTCGTAGCTCTTGTTGCATATTCAGGCTGTGCATAGTTGTTCCCGTGGGAGGTACGCTGAACCCGCCCCTGGAGAGATATGGGAATGCGAGCATTCCCAACTCCCTCCGAGAGCCTTCCACCACCCCCTAGTTCCTCCACTAGGGCCTCAGCATCACCCGGTTCCCTTAGGGTATGCACATCCGTAACCTGTGGCCTCCGCTGTGGTGCGTGAGGCACACCCAATGACTTCGGAGCGCTTCGGCGCACTCCGAGGGGGCGTACCCCACGAGCTTCGCCAGCACGGACTCCTTCGTAGCCCTCCGACCTACAAACAGAAACATTTCTCGTTAAACGGAATTGCTCGAAACGGGCTTCCAAAGGTGGAGTTGTGACAACTCCCGCGGAATCGATTACTAACCCTACCTGAGCCGACGGGGAAGGCTGCCTCCCTCCGTCTAAGCTCGACTCTAAAGTACCTTGGTCCAGCACACTTCTCGGGGACAAGGTAGTTGACATCGTCAACTCACGATTTTCCCCGGTAGTACGTACCTGGGGGACGTCTCCGTCGAGGCGTCGCGACGCTTCGGGGAATAGACGCCTGGCGTCTAAGTCACCCGACGGCGGAGGTGTCCGAGAAAGCCCAACGCCGGCGAACACGGCTTGGGTATTCTCCTCCGCGAGCATATGAGATCTCAATCTCATATTCGTCATTGCTCTAAAGGACAAACAATTACGGCTGTAATGTATTGTCGGGCTACTTGCGTGTGCAAGTGTGTGGCAAAGGAGAAGTGCACTAAAATCGACCTCGCGTCGACCCAACTCAAGTGTGACGATGAGAAGGGTCACCCTATAGCTAACTAACCTAACACCTAACAAGACCTCGCCGGGAAATGGACGAGGGAGGAAGGATTCACGGTTTAGAAAAACTATCTAAATAAAATTTCCTAACTTCAAAGGTTGTGTGAAGCACCAAAAAGGAAAATTAAACTTGAAAAATTTTACTTTAAAAATTACAACTGGATGTGACAAAAACCAAGACAGAGATTTGGGTAAAGGATCACGGAGCCTAACCAGACTGTCTCAGGTGGAAAAGCCGAGAACAGCCGCAGGAAATAGGTATGGGAAGGACGCGAAACCCCTAGGTACCACAGGAAATGTGGCTCGCCAACGACAAAGTCGCAGCTAATGATGTCTTGACAGGCCGAGGAATTTAAGCTCGAACGATACAATCTTCGTGGAACTCTACGATCGAGCCGATTGTATCAGGTGAGATCTCGTTTTGGTGCCTGACCCCTTTTCATACGATGGGGATTTTTCGTCAACGTCGCGTACAGGTATTAAGTCGGGAAATAACTTTGATGAAGTTAAATCCCTAAGTGTCCGTTGCAAAAGATCACTTTACACTGATTATTGCTCGAGAGTTAAACTACCTATCAACGTACTTTCGTAGCGCGAATAAAACACCTGTAAACCGTACAAGTGAGTCTAACCCCCTTTAAGATAGAAACAAAACGTTATGAATCTACTGTGAACTGAATTATTATTACCGAGAACCTGACTCTAACTGCTAGCCAAAACGATGAATTGCAGAGACAAAAGGCAAAGCCAAACAAACGTAAGTTATTTAACGGAAACACAAAATTGATTATTACACTGCAATTCGACAAGAAAGAGTGGCTATCTGCTGCTTCGCTGCTTGCATATTTATGCAATCCTGACTGCTGAATCCGCGACACCCATTGGCCTAGAGGGCCAAAGTGGGCGTCGCCCTTGGCTGAACAAAACCCTAGCTCGCGAAAACGCGCGGGATTTGGGCAAATGACCGTTAAAGTCCCGTTACCTGCGTTTTCTAGGGAGTATTTGACAAAAGTCACTAAATACTCCCCAGATCTAGGGAGATATTGAAAGTCAGAATTTCAGATATCTCGATTCCTAGGGCGGTTCGATATTCGGAGAGCCCCGAGAAAAACCATAACCCAACGTGATTCTTGAACGCCGAAGAAATACACGTATTCCTCCGCCGAGGAATCTATACCCGTTTTCCGATTTGGCCAACCTGATGAGAAATCGAATTGAAATAAAATAATTTGTGAAAACAAATGGAGCCACGGAATCTTTCCACCCAACAAGAGACTAGCGTGTCGAAACCTTGCTCTAAGTGTTCTGTATACCGGGTGCTCGACTGTTTGGGGCCACAAATTAATAAAATTGAAAACTAGTCAGGAATTTCCGGTAAATCGGTAAAACTACGTACAGTGGAGTTCCACTGGGTGGAGATTGGGACTTTACATCATACAGGGTGAGACTAGACTAGTGACCTGAATATAATGCAAAAATCTAATATTATTCGACTGGCTTCTAGGTGAAAATTGAGAGTTATTAAGTGTAAAAATGGCTCACTAAAGGTGACCATACACAAAAAAAATCATCGTAGGAGCGCGGCGAGCCTGCCCTGCGACAATATCACATAACCATTTGTATAGAATATCTACGTTTCGGAGACTGCAATTATAGTGGGGTTGCTTATCAATGTGATGCATACAGGGTGATATACCATCATTGTCGCCGAATGTGGGAACCATCCATGACGTATTATCATAGTCCTCCAAATTCACAACACGTGTAGGTAGGTTCAATTGATGAAATTTCTCTGTAAGATAGTCACGTTTTTGGAGTCCTCGTACATAAATGATATCAACATTCTGTAAATTTTTCTTGAGGATGGAATCTAATTGATGATATTCCACAAAGCCAGAGGAATACCTCAATCCATGAACGTTTCGCTCCAAGAAACAGGCAGTACGTTTATCTGCTCTACTCAAAGAGGAAAATGGTATAGTTGGCAGCAGCAGAAAATTACTACATTGAATTCTAATCCTGATGGCAATCTCCTTAGGATGGAATTGTTGCTCGATAGTAAAGCCTTGAATATCTACAACAGCTATTCTCATGTTGACTCTGTGATTGATACTGAAGTGACAAGCATATGTTCAGTTTAATTTGTTAATGATTTCGCTGAGTGGGAGGTGCTCAATAATAGTGTCGTGCACAATGATGCAATAGGCTCTAGTATTTTGGGAATCCTTCAGATGCCTCGATTTCGAGTTTCACATCAACAGTGGAACTTTTTATGCTCTCATCCCTTCTGGAACAATCGATGACAAAGAGAGTCTTGCCAACAAATTCGTTGGAGCTCAGCAGAGGATTATGTTGATTAGTAATTTTGTAGCTGAGACCGAATTGTGCATAGTTAAAATAGGCTTGCGAAAAATTCCCTTTTGCAAAATTCAGATGCATATTTTCTTTCGGGTAATTTTCACCGTTCAGAGTGAGCGTTATATTGGTGATATTCGAATGAGCGAATATTGTTGGATCATTGTTGAATTTGGTGTAATCACGGTCTTTTTGGAAACATACAATCACATAGCGAGGACTTTCGAGAAACGAGGAAGTCTTGACGGCCCATATTTCACTTTTTGCACCTTGTGTGAGAGCAGGCAACATATGAAGTTCCCATTTTCTGAACGGCATGAGAATAGGAGTATCAGCTTGGATGGCCTTCAAGAGTTGTAATTTAATTTGATCATGTGGAAAGATTCTCTTAACTTTGAGTTCATTATTTTCAATTTCCAACTTGACTGCTGTCGTACCAGCCGGCGATCCAGCGGTCTCCTCTATTTTGAAGCAGTTCCTATCATCTGCAGCTCGTACAAATCGGATGGTATGTTTGTCATAGGAAACACATTGATAATCGTTGAAAATATTCAAAAAATGCTTGATGGGTATGAGCATGTTGAATGTTAGATCAGTGGTGCTGATAACCCCAACGTTGCTGGGAAAAGTCCAACTTGAATTGGCCAAGTGCTTGATATCTTCGTCAGTGTAGGTGAGAAAGCCTCTGACAGTACTAACAATTCCAACTTCACGGACCGTCTCCAACTCCTTACCGCTTTGTTCATAACTAACAGATTGAAACATGAAAGCACCATCATTGTTTACGAATGTAACACGATCATCTCCTTTGGTTTTCACAACTTTTCCACTGATGAATAACAGGCTATCATACAAAGCATCGTAAGCGTCAGATTGATTGATGTTGATTTCAATGACATCATTGTTGCGAAAGGACTTGACATATGGGTAGTAAGTCCGCCATTCCACCTTTTGTATGGATTCATCGTTTTGTGGTTTTCGGAAAATGTTGAACACTTGATTGGATAACATGATAACCGAGAGATTCCAAAAACAGTTTATTCTCCGGTGATAGTAGTTGACGCACGTTGAAGGTCTTGGTGAAGACTGAAGGGGGGTATGGTGGTGAGTTATTCTTATGAATAGTTAGCACCATACTTTCGCTTCAATTCCAAACGAACGATTATTTCTTCGTTTCGAAAATCAACGAGTTGAGAATGCTGGTCCAGCACTCGCAGCGTAATATTGTTTATTTCGTCTCTATGAGCAATGGGTAGATGAATGAGGTGGTTGGGTGTTCCGTCGATTGCGTAACCAGGATCAACACCAACAGCAAATTCGTATATCGTATGAGACGATGCGTCGTTGTAGAATGCTCCGAACGTAATGTTGCTATCTATGTGTATGGTACGTACTTTAATGATATCTACAGGTAGATCTGATGCGTAATGCAAGTTGGGTTTGAGAAGAATAGACGAAAACCCTAAAATGCGGGCTAAACTGTTTTCAGGTCGGAAATCAATTGAAGAATATTTCGCTTTTCAGCGTGATATTATTCGGTTTGAGGTAGAAAAATTCCTGGGGGTTTTCCTTGTACGATTTGGGTGTGATGTGTTTGCTGATCAGAGCCTCAATATCACCAATTTCGTAAGAGCCAGTAGGGATATCGATACTCAGTTTAGTTTTGCCGCCGTTTTCAAAGTAGTAGAATTTTGTACCTTCTTCAATGTTGGGTATACTGTTGTACGAATGGAAGCTGAGCAAAGCCAAACTGTATTCTGAATCAGAATCCAATTGAATGGGCGGATTGAAATCGATGGAAAGCGTTGAAGAACGACTCGTTAACATCAATATCATAGACATGACTGATATAGTGTCGGAAGCGACCCGCCTTAAATAATGAGCAACAACTTGGATGAAAAATCATTTATTATTACAATAATAACATTGAAATTGTTGCACTAACTGGTCCATGATACTCTGCTTCTTTTAGTGATGCCGTTGACAGTCCAAACTCATTTTGATAATGAATGAAACATGGTAGACGAATCTGCAAAGCGAATCGATTTTTGTAGTCCTTTGGTAACCTATGCCATACATCTAGCAACTTCCAAGGTCCTGCGTTCCCGATCAAATATTCGATTGACAAAACTCGCAGTTGAGTATCAGTGAAATCTCGCAATGATTTATATTTATGCATTTCAGCCAACGATTGATGCATCTCAGCGGTGGATATTATGAAGTAGAAACTTTAGGCAGAGATGTCCGCAATTACTCTGATTGTAATTTTGATATTGACTATTATTATATGTAATTCTTACGCCCCTCCCAAAATATCTTGCCAATTCCAATGTAGGTTTGAGATTGCCAAAACTATCGAAATATTGTGTGACATTGCCGTTTTTATTGTAAGCTACCCAATGAGTGCCCGCATTCAAGTGGGAATCCAAGTTCAATATAGCGCATTCTCGCAGCCAAGGACCACAAGTTGGCAACGTATCACGCATAAAGACTTCACGAAAATGTGGTATTTTTATCTGACGAGCACAGTTCTGAATTTCCGAATCGTATAATGCTCTATGGGGTAGCTTATCTAGCAGTTTTTTTGCTTTTTCAGGTAAAGACCGCGTCCTTTGCGTTGATGTTGTTTTTTCAGGAACAGCCCATATCCTCGAGGGGTTTTCCGCAGGTACAAACCCGAACCCAAATGCTCCATGGATTTATTGTGACGTTGATCTTCTTCAAGTTTCTTTTTAGCATTTTTTGCGTCTATTACGGTTTTTGCTATGGAGCTCGCTCCACCTGCCAACGCACCCAAAGCCGAAAGTGCAGCAAATATAGGTATAAGTGGTAAAATTCCTCCAGACTTTGCATCGAATGGAATTATTCTAGGCACTCGTATTTTCTTACGTCCTCCAGCTTGACTCAATGCCATTTTAGCAGCTCGCAAAGCCGAAGCACTAGATTTCTTAATATTAGTAGGATTGTGTTTCCAATTTTTAATAATTTTTTGAAGCAAGTTACGCCGAAAGAACACGCCCATACCTAACTTACGTTTGGCTTTCATGGTGGAAGTAACAAGCCAAGCTGCAGCCCGTTCCCCAAATTTAGCGTCTTTAGATTTAACTCGTTCCCAAGCTCTATTTTCCAATACTTGATCTGCTTTATGACGGTCTTCTAGAGAGTCAGATTGAGAGTATGCAATATCGTGCTCTCTGCAGCTTTCGTCCAAAGGATTCACGCCAGTTTCTCCGCGTTGTAATCTCTGCCTCAATTTGGTGCCAGGCCCGCAAAACGAATAACCTGGTAGATGCAATTCGAACGGGAGCTTATTGATGATTGAATTGACAACACCTGCACCAGAGTAAGTCAACATTGATAATAATGAAAGATACCTTCAATGCGTTTATTTATAACCATGGCGCACTCATGTTTTTTCATCACATCATGGAGGTCGTTCAACAAGACAAGACACTGCCTATTGAAAATTTAGATTTTTTGAATGGAGACCTCGATAGCAGTAATGTTGGGAAGCATGGTAAATTATTACCGAATTCGTTTCGTGCAATTATTTGCGGACCAAGTGGTTGTGGAAAGACAAATGCCATCTTAACACTGTTATTCCACCCGAATGGAGCAAAATTCGAAAACATCTACGTATATTCAAAATCTTTGTACCAACCCAAATATCAGGTGGTTCAAGAAATTTTGGGGAAAGTCAAGGGATTGGGATATTATCCGTTCAGGGAAAATGAGGAAATCATAAGCCCTCACGAGGCCAAATCAAATTCCATATTAATTTTCGATGATGTTGCATGCGATGGTTTACAGAAAATTCGAGAATACTACTCCTTTTGCAGACACCGAAATATTGATGCTGCATATATTTGTCAGACATATTCAAAAATTCCATATCAATTGATACGAGACAATTGTAATATGATTGTGCTTTTCAAGCAGGATGAAATAAATTTGAAACATGTATTCGATGAACACGTTTCCCCAGACATGACGTTTGAAGAATTCAAGGCAATGTGTGCAGAATGTTGGCGACAGCATTAATATGGAACCGTTGAGATTATGAAAGATTTTGATATAAATGCTGGACGTTATCGTCAAGGATTCGATAAATATATAAGTATACAGAAAGATTGATGTATCCCACAGTTATCATCATGAAACCGTTGAGCAAAGAAGTTGATGTTAGTCGAAAGACTAAAATCAATGAAATTGCAAAAGCTATTCGAAAAAAATATTCGGCTTTGAAATTGGGTAGATACGAAGAAGATGAGTCGTTGCAAAAATTCTTTAAACCTGTATCTGTCCCATTGAGGAAAATAGCAGCAATGCCGCCGCCAACGTCGCAATCTCCTACTACCTCAATGAAAAGTGAGGTAAAATCTGAACTCAAACAAAAGAAAGTGGAAGAGCGTAAAACGTCTCCATTCGAATCCATCGAAACGATGACTCCATTCCAATTCCTCGAACATGTTGCAAGTACAGATGATAATGATGGTGATGATGAGGATATCTTTAGCGTAGGCAAAAAAGAGGAACAAGATAAGAGCTTTGTGTCAGACATGAATGAACAAGTTTTACAGGAATATATCGATCAATATCCTACGATGGCTCAACCGTACATTATAAAACATTGGAGTAATGACAAAGAAATAGATAAAGTATACGGTCCTGTATATGATGGTGTATCTTCAAAATGGTTCCTAGGTAACGAAGAAATAGATTTCGACAAACGCAGCTGATACATTAAAATGGGTGAATATCAGTGGAAAGCAACACCCGGTATATATGAACTCATATTTTTAAACACACCTGAAAACTATAATAATGAAGATATGCAGGCATACAAATCAATTGTAGATTTGTCGAACATTCACAAAAACTCCCTAGGCTATCCGAAAGGTAGTAAAAGATACAAATATACCGAAATAATTAAACCGATGTTTCCTATACGAAATCAACGTAAAATATCGACACGTACCGGTTTACCTAAAACATCCAACCCTGCAGCAAAAGGTAGCGGTTTACCTAAAAATATACCTATTGCAATGACATTCAATACCAAACCTATGGAGTTTGTTTATTGGGATGACCCAAACGAACTATGCGAACGCCTCAAATTATTGATAGCCTCTCGGGATGCTGGAAATACTTCGCATGACAATGAGATTATTGCCATTTTGAGTGAACTTAAAGAGGCAAATATAATTCTATAAGATGACATACATCCATGCATACATTCACATTTTCAAAATGGTTATCGATAAGTTCGGACGTAGCGACAGCAGCACCGCTGGTGGCAGTGGTGATAGAAAGCGAAAATTACCTACGCCCTCTGGAGGCGGCGGCTTGCTGCACACTCCAGATGGTAACATCGATTTTGATAATTTGAAATTGAGTAATGTAAAGAGACCCACCAAAAATACTGATGCTGCCAATAAACAATATTTGGATGAAATCGATGAAAAAATTACTGCAACTATACGACACCAAGCTGAACTACACCATTCGGAAATAGCTCAAGTGAATGATGAAATGACAAAGTTGTATCGTGAAATACAAAATGAATCGAATAAAACAAACAATCAATTGGAAAGGAAAATTCAAACCCTCAATCAGAATTTCATTCAAATAATGCAACTGAGTGAGGTACGCTATAATGAAACAAAGTCATTTTTCGAAAAATTCAACCAACAATACAAAACTGATATTGAAAATATTCGTGGAGATTTGTTGAAAAAAATTTCTGAAATAACCGATTCGATTCATGCACACAATTTAAAATGGGATATCAAGCACAAGGAAACGCTGATAACCACAAATGAACTAAACCAGTTTCGAATTGATATTTCACAATATATCTCCAAAACAAATTCAGATATAGCGAGTGTAAAATCTGCTGTCGAGGAGATTACTAAAAGACAAAATGTAGTGTATACATCACCATAATAAAATAGTAGGTTTCATAGTTTCGCCATCACATATGTGCGTGATGGCTTCCAAAGACAAGATTCAACTTGTCCGTGAACTGCACAGACCAATTAGAAAAAATTATCCTCTACGTCGCACCATTATTAAAGGCTTAGATGATTTATGGCAAATGGACTTGGCCGAAATGAGACCTTACGCCCATCAAAATCGTAATTTCAAACTCATTCTAGTCGTTATAGATTGTTTTTCGAAGTTCGTGTGGACTCGACCGTTGAAAACGAAAACGGGGGAGGAAATTACCAAAACGTTTGCAGATATTTTGGCACACACGAAACGATGTCCAAAAAATCTACAAACCGATCAGGGAACGGAATTTTACAACAGTAAATTCCAGAGTTTGATGAAAAAACATGAGATAAATCACTACAATACGGACAGCATCCTCAAAGCCTCTATGGCCGAACGGATTATAAGAACTTTGAAGGAAAGATTGTACAAGTATTTCAGTTTGAATAGCACCTACAAATGGCTGAATATATTACCTGAAATCACAAAATCCTACAATGATACGCGCCATTAAAAGACGGGTATGAAACCTTCGGAAATTGATAAAACCAACGCAAAAGAAATTCTCAAATCAACATACAGCCACTTGAAAATAGCTGGACCGAGAAAATTCAAAGTCGGCGATGTTGTGCGAATTAGTAAGGCAAAGCACGTTTTCGAAAAAGGTTACACACCCAATTGGACTACGGAATTATTCAAAATCATCAAAGTCAATATCACCAACCCTGCCACCTTCATGCTGGAAGATATGCAGGGTGCTCCTATCAAGGGTGCTTTTTATGCAGAGGAATTACAAAAAACTGCAAATTCAGATATATATCTCGTGGAAAAAGTTCTGAGAAAGAAAGGCAAAAAAATGTACGTTAAATGGCTCGGTTTGGATAACAAACATAACAGTTGGATCGAAAACGTTGATTTTGTATAGAATCTCATGGGAAACAAACACAAATCATATAATTCCGAGGGGTCTTTCAAACATTTTTTTCACAGTCAACAAACATGCAACAACAATTTTAAAATTGACCACGTGATCTGAAGCTATAAAAGCGTATGCAAGCACAGACGAATATTCAGTTTGAAAACGAAAATGTCTCAAGATAGTGGTTACGTCAGTGAAGTTGAAGTAATGTGCAATAGTGATGGAGAAGATTATAAAGAAACTCTAAATGCCATCGACAAAGCATTGGGGCAATACGAAATGGCAGCTCGGAACGAACATCAGTTGATGTTGATGGTCTTCCCTATGCCATCCTACGAAATTCGATGTGGCATAAGTCCCTCCAGGGATTTTAGCTCATGCATCGTTTTGAAGCAGCAGTTCTCCATTAGATCTATCAATTTTGCTTCTTTTGAATGGGCAACCCTCATTGACATCCTGCAAGAACTAAAGGAAAATTTCATTGAATCACAAATCGATGAGTATGTAGATGAGTATGATCCAATCACAACACGTTGCGAGGATTACATTTACATCACACAGTACATCGAAAGTAATACCAAACAAATTTCCATTTCCAAGGATATCACGAACATGGAGTTGTCTGAACAAGATGTGAACGACATTCTCAATACACACTTGGGGGTGCTGTCTGACCGTATCGCTATGCTGGATGCTATGAACTTTTGTGACTATTATCGAGGTGTTTTTGATATTATTCAATCTTGGTTACGTGAAAATGAAACCAATTTGAGTTTGGAAGAAATTATAGAAGGTTTTTGTCAAGCTCAATCTTTAGATAGTATGTTGGCTAATGCTTTACGTGAATATTTATTTTATTATAAACAAAAAATTGTGTATGATTTATGTAATAAAAATTAAATGGTAATTTGTTTTATTTATTAGATTTCCAATCATTTCTGTTTTTCTTGAGACCACAATACCAACTACACCGGAAATTCGTTCTCGTTATCAGTTTCAACAATTTCCTTCGAAAACGATTTCGTGGTTTTGATAGGTGCACCATTTGTGTATGTCAGTCAGTCAGTCAATTTTAGCTGCTGTTCGCAACACAACAATGAATATCAAGAGAGTTACTAAGTGTAACAATGAAAATAATTTGGTAAGTTCATTCAAGCTCATTTTATTCAGATATGCATGTAGCAGCAACATCTGAAATAAATGACTTTTTCCAGCATATTCTGGAAATACCTACTTCAAGTAAGGTAAGCTCGAGTAAGTGTGAATTTGAGGCAAGTGTGAGTTTGCTCGCTATCTTCGCTAAACCGGGCGACAGCCTAAAGCCTACACTCATAGTGAAATCCAAATATTTTCCTCAATTTTCTAACCTACAATTCATCAACCCGAACGAGTATAACGAGTTTATTTCAAGCTTTGAGTGTATTGTTAAAATGCTTTACGTGAATATTTATTTGATTATAAACAAAAATTTGTAAATGATTTATGTTATAAATGAGATTAATGAATTCTGTGTGTTTAATTTCAAGTTTAAATTTTTATTACTTTGCAGACACTCAAACATAAAAACATTTTCAACTTACCTTTTTTTTTGCTCAACACTATACAAAGCCTGGGTTCACTGCCCTCCATAAAAAATACTTCATATTCTAATCTTTCAAAAAAACGAATTTTGAGACACTTTTTCAATTCTCTATATAAAATGAATCTTTTTGTTTAACGGTTATCGAAATAATTTTGAAAAATGTACAATGCATATTTTATTCAGATATGCATGTAGCAGCAGCAGCAGCATCTCAAATAAATGACTTTTTCCAACAAATTCTGGAAATACCTAATTCAAATATATGAATTTCAAGCATAAGCTGGAAAAATATACTTATTTCAGATGTTGCAGGTACATGCATATCTAAAATAATTCATTGTAATATTTTAAACGCTGCGCTTTCACGAAAATGAAGCGTAAGTAAGTATTTCCAGCATGTGTTGGAAAAAGTCATTTATTTTAGATGTTGCAGGTATTCCAATCAGAATTTCCAACTTCCACTCTGAAATTCTCCATACTTGAAGTAGGTATTTACAGCAAATGCTGGAAATACCTACTTCAAATATAAATAATTTCAGAGTGGAATTTGGAGATTTTGATTGAAAACCTTCCTTTCTAGAATGATTTCTTTTTATGAATGATGTCTAAATGAAAACATTTTTTTTTTCTTTTTTTATTACATAGAATATATAATTACATGATCATTTTGTTCGTTGAAAGCAGTAGTTATCGTTCATAAATCGAAGCAAATTTCAAAATATATTTTTTATTACAGGTATTCCAATCAGAATTTCCAACTTCCACTCTGAAATTCTCCATACTTGAAGTAGGTATTTACAACAAATGCTGGAAATACCTACTTCAAATATAAATAATTTCAGAGTGGAATTTGGAGATTTTGATTGAAAACCTTCCTTTCTAGAATGATTTCTTTTTATGAATGATGTTTAAATAAAAGCATTTTTTTTTTTCTTTTTTTATTACATAGAATATATAATTACATGATCATTTTGTTCGTTGAAAGCAGTAGTTATCGTTCATAAATGAAAGCAAATTTCAAAATATATTTTTTATTACATAAAAAATGGCAGTGCGTCAAATGTTTACGGATTTATACATAATTGGATTAAACTTTTTAAATATTTTTTTTACATATAAATACTCAAATTTTCATCTATACCTTGTGCGAGCTACAAATTTAAATTTCAAAAATTTATGTCAATCTGAATCAGTAAAATAGTAATTTTTCCTCATTTGTTTTTTTACTTCTCTAATACAATTTATATTAAGTAATTCTTTGAATTCTTTTGGAATAATGAAATAACAAGTACTTGGCATATTTTTGGAATACTAAATTTCAATATGAAGTTTCTCATCAAACGAAGCACGATTTTTGGGAGTCCAATAAATTGCGTTTGCAGACAATTCCTGTAGACTTGGCGGAGTGGATAGTGTTCCTTCAATTCCTGGTGTAACGCACCTATTAGCCATGTTGAATCTGTAACCTTTTTAGGAAATTTTAGACCTGTTATACAGTTGTAAATATATAATCCAATGGTTGAATTCTCGAAAACTATGCTCGATACCCCCATGGTAAAGTATCGAATGACTGAGGAATCAGTTGACGCTTATCATCATAAGGACTCAGGGCGACTTCAGTCTGCTCGATACTGAAAAAGTTGTGAGCAAGTGAGCGAATGGTGTTTTGAGTGACGATTTTTTCTTTAAAATTTTCAAGACAATTGACATAATCTTCGAATTGAATTTTATTTTTTACCACACCGTTTTTCACCCCCTTTGATTTTTTTGTTACTTTCCCACCCTGGACTTTGTATGTATACATTTTGGATCTTAAACCTACAAAATGTGTTATTATTTTACCATTAGCTTCGTCCTTCATTAGACCTGGTACTTTTTTGTTTAGAAGGGAGATGTTATATTCATTATTTTGAGAGTAATCAGAGGTATCGAATTATTTTGAAGGATGATTTTTTATTATTTCGGAATAGACGTTATCACAAGTTAATTCATAAATGAAGCTGTCTGCATCAGTATACAGCAGCTTACATCCATCTCCCATGATGGGTACCATAAAATCATAATGAAAATCAAACATACACGTTTTTGAAATATCTAGGATAGCCATTCCAATATACATAGGTTTATTGAATGTTAGTTCAGCCTTTTTCAGTTCAATAGCCATCAAGTCTGCATCAAAAACGGTTCTACTCTGAAACCTAGGGCTTGAAATCAAATTTTTGGCACCATAACGCCCGTTCCAAGATTTGACAAGTTTAACTACCCTGTGCAACCAGATTTTCTCCATCGTTTTACCAAAAACTGCATTGTTTGCTAATTTGAAGAGATTTTTTTCGAAGGTACTGGTAGCTGCAGCCCTTAGACGAGTGTTCAACTCGATGTATGGTCGCAGCCACGCAGACTGTTGAAATTTCAACACCCTGTGAATTCTCGTTAGAATCAAACCGTTTCGCAATGCCTGTTTCAAATTCCGATAGTGCAAAATATATTTGGATTTGTTGTATAGAGTACCCATTAATTTCTTTTGTTTAGCATTTGGGGGAGCGCGGTGTTCAGGACAAAAGGGGAAATCTTTATGGGAATCGCGCAATCTCTCAGGATATTCCAAGTCTACCTCTAAGATATATCCTTCCGATGCGTCGTCTGGGATATCAGTTATATTCAAATTGAAATTATCTACCCACTGAAAGCCGTCGTAAGGCAAAAACTCTGACATAGCCCAGCCATAAAGGTTGTTGACGTCCAAATATAAAATATATTTCGAAGGTTTATTGGGATCGTAGACCCATATACCTGTTATTGTCTTCACTAAATCTGTTTGAACAAACTGAAATTCCACCTCTTATACCCCTTTCTATGAACATTATCATATCGATATCTTTCAAAATTTGTAATTTGCATTTAGTATATTTCAACATAGCATCCTACGTGAATCCGGGCATAGTGTAGAACCATGCTGGATCCAAGTCATAAGTTGCTATACAATTTTTATGAAAGTTTTCAAATACATCGGCCAACAACAGAATATCGGTCTTGAGGTATAAGTCTGAGTACGACCCCAAATTTTGAATTTCGAAAGTTTCCCAAATATGTAAAGCGTGAGCATACTTCTCTTCAGAAATATTTTCCTCGTTCAATTTATTATAGAAATGTTCCTGTGATGGAAGCACAGTTTCCTCTAGTTTTCTCACATTATCGACATAATCGTAGGGAAATACACCCTTCTTAGTGAGGAGGGTGAACTTCTCATCGTCACATTGTTGAAATTCTTTCTTCGATATTTTTAAATCATCAACTTTCAACGTGGAAACTAGCTCATCTAAGCTGGCTTCCAAAAAACGAAATGAATCTATGAAACGGAATTTGATTGAGGTATCGGCATCGAATTGAGTAAAAGAAATGTACCTTTCTTTATTTGAAGGAAGTATGCTAACGTTTCCCTTTTTAGCAACATCTTTGATAATGAAGTGGCTGTCATAGCCTGAGAGATTGTGGAAAGCAATGGGTACAATAAACAATTTTCGAAAATTCAAGTTACAGGCTTGGTGAGCGAAGTTTCTGAATTTACCTGTAAAATGGTCATGATCACGTACAATGATATCTTCTTTACTGAAGGGTTTTTCGCAAATATTGCACACTCTAGCATTAACAATATCAGGATTGCATGTCATTGGCACAATATTTTTGATTTTTGATTCTACAAATTTGGCAATGCTAGCCATCTGTGAACCATTGTATGCAATCCTCACCTCGACAGCTTTTGAACTGTGAAAAGCTGTCATTGAAAGAACATTTGAGGTAGTAGCCCGCACTAAATGTTTTATGTTTTTGATATTTTTTCGTCTTTTGAGAAATTTTCTTGTTACATTTTTCCAAAACTGATTCAAAATCCGCGTAAATGATGAAAGGACATTGTTGTTTATAAACATGATTACGGAATTCAACGTAATCGTATGATGGAAAAGAAATTTTACAATTATTTGAATTTTTGCAAAGTGCTTCATGGTCTTTCAATTTCTGCTGGCAATTGAAATAATTGAGACACCGATCGCACAAAAATTTTTTACGATGAGACTTGCTTACTTGAGTTCCTATCAGTCTAGACATATCTCTTATCCAAACATAATGGTACTTTATATCAATATTTTCATTGTCAACAGGTGGGGCGTCATAGTCGTTTAATTTTGGAAAATATTTATCCTGAATGAGTAATAAATTAACATGTCTTTGTAATTTGTTGTTCGTCAGTCTTGCTGGCACTACTACATAAAATGATTTTTCGTTAATTTTATTCAATTCTAAAGCATAAACGTTTACTGAAATATTGTTTAGTTTTTCAAATTTTGAAATTTGCTGTAACTTCATTGGAGCGTCTAGCCCTACAGTATTTTGACAGCATTTCTGTATGTTTTGCTACAGGATATAATGCGCTAACAACACTCCAATAGAAGCACATTTCATCATTATTCTGAACGTTAACGCAAGCTCGTTTCTTAACAATTTGGTTAGGTAGACTAATGAAGGATGTGCCGTTGTTTCCAATTTCGAATTTATTTATAGCTACTTCCAACAATACAACTTCACTTAAAGCCCATCCGCTTTCATTTTCTTCAAACTCGCTCAATTTATTTAAGATAATAGCTACAACATTTTTATTATACCAAACAGCTAAGTTAGTACCTTGGTCTATGACGGCATTGGGAGTATTAAGATATTTCCTATCAACTATTTCACCATCATTCGATTTTTTTACAAAATCCCCCAATAATGTTTTATTTACTTTCAGGCATTTCATTCGCTTCACAGTTTTAGATATTTTTGATCGGAGTGGAAAAAAAGCATCTTCCAAAAAATTTTTCGCGTCTTTATGCGATAAATTGATAATTACTCCTGTTTCAACTCTACAATCGAAAATAGCCTCAACATTTTGCCATTTCACTCTACTGCGTCGCTTCAATCCTGAACCTATTTTTGAACACCCCATAATTTTGATAAGTGATCTGAATCGTTTTAATTCCCCAATTTTTGAAATAATTTTCATTTTTCCCTCCACAGAAAATTTAATTTTTTTTTATCGCTGAATTACACTTCCTAATATGTTGATTAATGAAATTCGAAACTTGTTTGGCAAGAGCACTAGAGTAGTTATCTCTGATAATTTTGATGTATTCGTTAATTTTCGACATAGTTTTCGAGAAATCAACCATTGTAATATAATATAATACAACAGTATAACTTACAATAGGTCTTTTTTTCCGTGGTCGCTAATTTTCTATGAATTCGAACTGCTGAGCGAGGTTTGACTTCTCTAAATCTTGGGACTCTCTGCAAATGATGGAGTATTTTCCCTCGCAGTAATATTGAATGTTAGGCTTGATTACTTCGGTAACACGGGTTGGTAGAAAAATGATACAATCGGCCAACTCTAGGAGCACAGCCTCACCAAATTTGCTCTTGGTTACTCTAGCTGATGATATGTTTTGAGGAGTGTTTCTTGGGAGGTCAGCTAACTTCTTTATTGGTTTTCTGTTGAGAAGACACACTGAATTAACTTTTGATAGATCCATCTAATATAAAAAAAAACATTCTCCATTGTAAAAAAAGTTAAAAAAGAACTCGTTTCAACAGAATTATCAAAACGTTTGCGGAGTAGAAAAATCTTATGAAAAACACAAAATGACTTTTCCAAAAAAATATTAGAGCGTAAGAAAAAACAGAATTGTGGAATCACACGTGAAAAAGAACTATTTTCAACTAAAATTTTCAAAACGTTTGTGAAGCAGAAAAATCTTACGAAAATCGCTAAACGACTTTTCCAAAAAATCTTATGAAAAACACTAAATGACTTTAAAAAATTTCAGATATCACAATCAAACCGAAAAGCAAATAAAAAAGTACTTAATTTTCACTTATTTGATGCACGACACAGGTACAACGTTAACTGGTGCTTTCGACGAACAAAATGATACGCTTATTTGTGTGCACTTCGGTTTTATAAAATGCGAGATAAGGACGTATTTTTCATAGAACAATCCGATATAATTCAAGTAACGGAAAAACATTTTAATTGCGGATTTGATAACGAGTGTGAATTTCCGGTGTAGTTGGTATTGTGGCATCGAGATAATCATTATCAGTTCTAACGATTTCCTTCGAATGTGGTTCAGAAACTCTTTATCAGTTTCAACTATTTCCTTTGAATGTGTTATTTATATCTATAATGAAATATTTTTCAACTCTTCGATAAATACAATTTGGAATTCAATTTTACATTTTTTATTTAAAAAAAGTAATGCCATTTCTATTAGACACTACAATTGTTTCCTTCACAATTCTAATCAGTATACATGCTAATATCGTAGATACTATGATGAGGATTCTGTAAAGCTGAAATTCCATTTTGGATTTGTTTTTCTCACGCCCTGCTGGAACAAATTCCTCAGTTTTCGTGTCTATTTTTCGAAGATCTTCAAATATCAGCTTCAGCTTGTACTTGAACGCTATATTCTTCGGAACATGGCTAACAAATACTGCTAATTGCCCTCCATTTACTGATGTTAAATGCATTGTTTTCCATTGAGTTCTATTGCAACCCCGATCGAAATCTTCTTGCTTCATGCATATTGCCATGTATTTCACTCTTTTTGGTACGTTGACGTATAAAACATTATTCAATATTGCTGTCAAAAGTATA
This sequence comes from Chrysolina americana, assembly GCA_958502065.1. NCBI lineage: Eukaryota > Metazoa > Arthropoda > Insecta > Coleoptera > Chrysomelidae > Chrysolina > Chrysolina americana. Next base: position 29,523,059 of record OY293417.1, read on the forward strand.
AAATTTGTTTTCAATCGCAGAGACATATTCTACAATGCGTGAGGCTGGATTCTTCTTAACGGATATCTCGTTTGCGGCAATTTTCGATTGAACACTTTGTCTTGAATGTCCAAATTATTCAACTTCTTCAAAACGTTCTCCTTTTCTTCGAAAAATTGAATATCTGACTTTAGTTCTTGAATACGTCTACAAAACTGCTCCATCTTCCATCCGTATTCTTTATATGCCATTTTATTACTGATTATTTCAACTACCCAATGACACACACATACTTTCCAAAAATAATGTTATCTTCCCCCTCCCCCTCCCACCTGATGATGATGATGAAAAACGAAAACAATAACGTAAATGGGTATAGCACATTAAATTGTGTACTTAGTAAACATAACTGTGTCTCTGAATACTCCAATGGGAATCGCACATTGAAGGTGACGACCTCCGTTAAGCTGACATGTTTTTTCTCTTAAATATTGTTATTTGAGACACCCGGTATATCATTTGGCAGCCGCCATGTTTTTTTTTTATTAGATACTGTATTTTGAGCCACCTGGTATAATATTTGACAGCCGCCATGTTTTTTTTTTCTCTCTTAAATCCTGTATTTTGAGTCTGAATATGTCATCCACAATTATTATTCTTATTAAATATATTATAAGCGCGCGGTAGTGGAGAATTGTTATCAATCTAAGGGATCTATCGCGACTCGATGAACGACGCCAAACACAGCGACGCACCGAAATTTAGCAGCGCGCGGTACTGGAGAATTGTTATCAATCTAAGGGATCTCTCTCGACTACGTCACACGATGAACGCGACCAGCGACGAACCGAGAGTCCAAAGTTCAAGGTCGATTCAAACGCCCATAGCTACACTACTATTATGATGATTTAGATGGACCCAAAATGTTCAGTGCAGTTTATTTATGTTAGGTTGGTAACAATGAAATCTGTCAACACCGTCTTGTCATATTCAAATTTGAAATTGAATGTGAGCGTGAGTAATTTCGCCATCAATATGTTGAAATTAGTTGAATATACTGCTCTGGTTCAAAATAAAATGACACCCGTCAATTTTTTGATAACGTTAGGGATTTTTGCTGAATTCATTCAATGTCCAAATTGTACTACAGTTTGCAAGTTGAACAAAGAAACTTTATATTACCAATGTTGGAAGAGAAGCACAAATAAACAGGATAAAAAAAAAGAAAAACAGTAAAATGCCAATTCAGAAAGTCCGCTAGAAAAGGTACTTTTTTTGATGGAAGAATTGGTCTCCAGAGGATGGCTCAAGTCGTTGGATACTTCCTAGAGTTACCTCATCCGCGGGTTCCATTTCATGCAAAGGGAGCTGAATCTGTCATTAACATCTGTAATAGATTGGTCAAATTATTGTAGAGAAGTAAGTTGTTTCTTTGAAAAAAAAGGGCATCCGTTTTAATCTTTGTTTTTGCAGGTTTGCATGAAATGGGTAGATGAAAATGTATCCAAAATTGGTGGAGTTCGCAAAATTGTCGAAGTGGACGAAGCCAAGTTTGGAAAAAGAAAATATAACCGCGGAAGGGTACTCAAAGGTCAGCGGCTATTTGGTGGTATCGAGAGAGGGTCTCGCAGAATATTCGTTGTTCCAGTGGAAAATAGAACCGATGAGACCCTAATAGGTATCATTAAAGAGTGGATTGAGCCAGGGACGATAATAATGTCAGATTGTTGGAAGGCCTATGACCGATATTGGACGAAGAAGGCTTCCAACATCTGACTGTGAACCACTCTTACAATTTTGTCGATCCCGACTCTGGTAAAAACAATAAAATTCAATGTTTAGACTATTATTAAATGAAATTTTAATTTTTAGGAGCCAACACTCACTCCGTTGAAATGATGTGGACATATTCCGAATTATGGTATAAGGAAGTCACACTTCAAAGGCTATATCTTCAAACGAATTAACAGACTCGGTCCTCGGTCAACGGATTGAGAATTTCCTGAAAACAACAAAAGGAATATGTACCAAAACTATTGGACTTAGTGAATTGGCATTTCACTGTTTTATTCATATAGACTCTTCCAACATTGATATTTAGAATCAAATCAAACTTGTATACTGTAGCACAATTTCTACATTGAATTAATGGGTCCATCTAAATCATCATAATGTATCCAATCATAACGTACAAAATAGAAACCGTAAAGCATCATAATGCTACAGGATCATAATCGTAAAATATAGAAACCGTAAAGCATCATAACGTAATACATCATAACCATACTTCGTCATAACGTAAACTGTCATAACGTACTCTTTCCTAACGTACAATATCATATCGTATCTTATAGAAATGAGACAGAATCATATTCGTAATCCATCATATTCGTATTGTATCATAACGTCACTGTAACATAACGCTATTTCGTAGAATTCGTATTCGATAGAAACCATATTCCATCACATTCGTATTGTGTAGAAATCGTACTTCAGCATAATTTGGATGCGCGCGCAACAGTCAGTCTGGCGACTGTTCATCGCTCGTAGTCGGTCAGCTGATGCAAGTTTTCTGGGTGCACGAATTGAAATAATAAGTATCTAGTATGTACTTATTAACAATTATACATTTTTGAAGATCAAATTGAAAAAGATGTGGTGACGACAGAAGTAACAGAAACCGCGAAACTTAAGGCTTTCATTCCCATTGGTTGAAATTATTGCGTGATATTTTTGACAAAAAACGTGTTAACCCTTTCAGTCATACCGTCCTCAGTTGAGGACACGCTATTTGGAGCGTTCTCAAAACTCAAGAGTTCCAATGAACATTTTTATATGTTGATTTCTGTGTTCTTGAAGGTATATTTTTACTATTGACACATAGATGGCGAAGCGTAACTCGGTTGTTCTAGTGTTATGCGGAAATATATGTCAGTGGTTTGTGAAGTTATCTGATGCCAACAGGTATGTTGATCTGTATCTTCATTTATTTCTTTGAATCCATGGAATAACTGATTATTTCTGATCGTATTGTATAATATAAGAACAGATTATATGTATGTGTAGAATATTTTTCAAAAATATACCGGGTATTAGTGTATTGATACCTGTAAAGGTGGATGTCACCAATTGAGGACAATATTACCAAATGGACTTCACAAAAATTAAATAAATTATAAGTAATGTATGTGGTCTGTTTTGTTTCAGAAAAAGATGTCTTCGAGAAAATATTTAACTGAAGAACAATTATTGGAAGAACTTCATAAAGGTCTGTCCGATATAGAATATTTGGCAAGCGACGATGAAAGTGCATCTGAGGAGGATTTGGTGACAAATCAAAATATTGTACAATATACAGAGGAGGGAAACGAATGCAATGAGGAGGGAAACGAATGCAATGAAGAGGAAGAACAACAAGAGAATAAAGAGGAGGAGGAGGAACTTGATGATGACGAAGAAAATATATATAAACAATTGGTTACCGAAAAAAGAAAGGTAGTATGGATACCGCATCCAATTTATGTATCTAGAAATATTCCTGAAAATCATCGTAGTTCATTGGACAATGATTCTGTACAATCTCCTCTCAGTTATTTCTTCAAATATATTCCAAACAGTTTTTTCGAAGAGATGGTTATCTACACAAATATGTATGCACTGCAAAACAATACAATATTTACTGCAACAACTATTACTGAAAGTTGAATGTCGACCTTTACCTGAAGTACAATATGACAGTATGGACCATCTACTTCAACATGTTCATGAAAGCCAAGCAGGACGATGTAAACAGCCTGGATGTACTGGAAAATCGAGGTGGATTTGTAGAAAATGCAAAGTTCACCTTTGTCTTTGTAAAGAAAAGAACTGTTTCCTGACATTCCACACAAAATTATAAATAATTAAATGCTTTCTGTTGATATTTCATGCAATAAATATCGTTCACTTTTAAATGTTGATTCTTACTATCGAGTACTTTTGTCCTCAAGTGAGGACATCTCATATTTTTCTTATAAACAACCCATTTGCAAAAATAAAGTTTTAATCATGTTCCTAGGTCCAATTATATAGTAGAGCAACAAAAAAATAATTTTTTTCTGCCATTAACAATAATTCAGTACTGAAAGGGTTATACTATTTCCTGACCGAGTTGTATGTACACATGGATTAAAAGTGATTGAAACACCTACATAATAGTGTGTTAAATTTATGGAAAGCTTGATATTATTTGGTTTCTTTGAAACCCGGATATGAAAATCTCGTAGATTGATATTTTAAACTTTCATCAAGTTTTCTCTTGGTTATTAATTTATTGGTGAATTACGAAAATGCTGCTGTGTGTATCATTGCAACGACACATTCTCAATGTCAACTGCTTATAATAATATCATTGTCTATAATGTTGTCTTTGTATTACATAAACGGGGACAGCAGACGTGTTTCTCTCTCTTGGAACTTGAGGAAGGGTTATTTGGATTGTACTTTCACCTCCATTCATAGACAAGAGTTCTCCAGTTCTCCTCCAATCATCAGACGGCGATATGGGTGACAATATTTTTACTCCATAATATCCTACTTCCGAAGCAACCTAAACCTAACATTGAATTTGCAGAAAGGAAATGGTAAAATTATAATCAAATATCACATCAATTATTGACAGTTGACGTCTTTTAAATATTTTGTTGATATTTTTTCAATACTTTTAATTTACGACTCAAATTTGATTCTTTGAAAAACCCTATGGTCATGATTCATTTGGCTGAAATTTTCCAATATTTTACCGAAAAAAGTAGGCCTGTGGTCGAAGCGGATGTAGTATCCAATGCCCATCATGTTTAAGCTATTATGTGAGGTAGAGAATATCGACGAGTGACGAGTTTTTGGACTTTGCAAAGTTTTGCCATGAAATAAAACTTGAATTGGGATCTTCGAGATACACCAGTGACGAGTAGAACTGTGAATGCAGTTGCAAAGGAGGCTAATCTGGATTCTGTAAACGTGAGTTTCCAATGAACATTTTCACTTGTAGGTAAAGAATGTTTTGTTGCAGATATGAAAATCTAAACGAGTTGAGCTGTACTGATGTCAAACAAGTTTGGGGAAGAAAAAAAAATTTTGAGGCAGTTTATGCTGCTGAAAGAGCAGTGGACTACTGACATTTCGAAGCGAAACATCTAAGTATATGAATTCAAATCCAATGAAGAAGTTGAAAGAGAGAATTTGTTATTGGAGTGTAATATTTGTGATTATATGAAATTCCTCAACATCTTCTAATCCACTTGTGTTGAGAATTGAATAATTTTATCATTTTTCCTTGAATGTTTTATAGTTTTTGTTTTCTAACTTTTGTTGCTATTGAAAATATACGTCGTTGTGAAACTTTCTGGAATTTCATCAAGATTTAATCAAGTTGGTAATAGTAAATTGAAGAATTCGTTTCACCACACATCAACACCTATATGCACATTTTGTTACCTAAGTGCACATACCTATTGGTGTTCAAGTGTTGTGAAAGGGTTACTTATGAAATTTATTATTGTGGCACCACACATTACCTACATCCATTCATCTTGATATATTTTTAAATAAAATGACCAATTTTTAAGGAAATCATTTTTATTTCATTCATTACCTATACAAAATTAATGTAACTGTACCCAATATATGAAATAATTCTATTAACAGTCCAGGTTTTCATTATCAAGTATCTAATAATAATAGCTTTATTGTCCAACAGTAGAACCATTCAAAGAACAATTTATGCAGAAAGTTTTACACAACAATATAATTGAATATTTAATTTGCAATTGTTGATAGTTCTACATTTTGGTATGAGCACCACTCAAACACAGGACAGACTCTCCCAACCTCCCATAAATTTGGAAACTCTTTGACACACAAACTGAAAATCATAGAGGCTTTTTCAAAAACCTTGCACATTCTTCTTCAAGGAAAAAAGGAACATTATCTTTTCTTGCTGTCATCCTTCAACTTTTTACTTTAAGACAAAATCTCTTATTCGTTAGCTGGATATGATCCCGAACAGTCACCAACAACCAATGCTGAGTAAACACTTTCGAAAAATGAAGCAAAACCATCAATAATATTACTAGAATCATTTAAGACTGTGTCAGTGAAAACTATGGTTGCATATCAGTTTTGTCATGAAGCAATTGCTTCTCAATCCAATCATCCATAGATGTATGGGTTACACGTTTACTAAGGTAAGGTCTATGTCTTCCCTAGGTTTCACAAGTCTCTTGAAGACTTCTGCGGGTTGCTTGTGAGGGTCGTCAGCCTATTGACAGAAATAATTTATAAAAAACTATTTTCATTTGGAGATTTTCTGGAATTTCTTCTGAATTAACAATATTTGTCTGTCAGCTCATCTAATTTATTGGGAAGTGCTTCCGAGTTACTGCTGTATCTGTTTCGGGACTGAAAGTGAACCAGTTACATCCAAAAAAAGCAATCTGTAACTGTTAAAACATCTTCAGATCTTGTAACTTCTGCACTACCAACAACGTCTAACCCTGAAAAGTATTGAAATCATTAAACAATTACAATTAGAAAATCCTGTTTACTCCTAGATCAGTTAACATTTCATTGCCTTGAACTAGTGTCTGCAAGTTTTTGAAATGTAATGATCCCTTTAATCAATTGTTTTAATGTATTGCTTCTTGTGTCTAGAAAATAATTGGATAGATATACGACATTGCTCAAAAAAATATACATCAACTAAGTGTGAAATCTTCCAAAATATATTCTTTCAGTCTAAAATTTCCCCAGGTAATTCTTGGCACTTCTGGTTTCTGGGAAAAGAATGCATGGCATAGACACATTTGCAGATAAAAAATTGCTGTACTTTCTGCATTAAAGCATAAAATAAAAAAAACGAACCAAATATAGAAGGGCGAATAAATAATCAACACTTTATGAGGAGTGGATTTACAGCACAAATTTACACTAAACTACAATTAACATTTACACTTCAACTAAGAAGATGAACCTCTCATTTGACATGGTTCTATTTATGCAGAGAAATTAAAACTAAATTTAAGTTAATAGTTGGCCAACTTTCATCTTTCTAGTGCTAATGTTAATACAAACCTAAATTTAATTTATCCTTAGTTGGAGTTTAGTTCAAGTTGGTTTAATGTAAATTTGTGCTGCATAAATCCACTTTAACCTAACAGTAGAAGATTTTATATCTAGCAGAAAGCAGAATGTTTGTTTTACTGAACACATTTCAAAATGTAGATGTCGCCTGTCGCTAGTGACCCTAGGCCCTAGGGTCACTAAATCAAGCGCAAGAATTCCTATCCACAACACTTCCCAATAGACAATCCGCATGGACCAATCAAAACTCTATTTTAGTTGCGCCTGCGTGGTGTGCAATGTAATTTTAGGTTACGTTGAGGAACAACTTGGATATCAAGGTCCAGTTTGGTTAGATTAGATCATGTTCAATTCTTTAATGGCTTAAAAATGAAAAAAGAAGGAAACATGATCTAACGTAACCAAACTAACCTTGCTATCCAAGTTGAATACTTGGGACTACTATACCGCCTTAGCATCGATTCAAATATACCGCCTTGGCCAGGATAGTTCTGATTGGTTCATGCGGATTGCCTATTGGGAAGTGTTGTGGGTAGGAATTCTTGCAAATCAAGCAGGCCGTTCCGTCCTTACGGGTATGGCCAATAGGCGTGGTCTAATACTTGAAGTAGTTCGCGTGTTCAAAATAACCCACCAATTTGTGAGTAATTACTCGCATTTGTGAGTAATTTCATGATCTGTGAGTAATTTTGTGAGTAATGACCAATTGTGAGTAAAATGTGAGTAATCGAACGTAAATGCTAATCTTGACAATTCCATGAACGCGTACTTTTATCGTTACATTCTAATTTACAGATAGGATCTAAAGGACACGCAGAGAACATTTGAATGTGATGCTGTAACAATAGCCGTTTTTGATTCGCTCTGGTATCACATTTTGGTTTACCGCAGACTAACCAACCGTTTTCGATTCTTCACTAATGACGTCACGAGTAACACTGGAACAGAACCAGCTCTACGAATAAGTTCAATATAGCGGTATTCTCTCTCTTTATCTGATTTGTACTTGTTTCTTTTGCGAAAGGTATTTGATTTTGGCAACCGATACCAACATATTCGTTTCGTTATTCACCATGACGTCATCAACAGTACCAGAAAGTAAACCGCTGTCATTTTTATGTCAACCGCTATTAGAACCAAACACGAATCGAAAACGGCTAATATTATTGCAAACCTTTGAAAATAACAAACAACATACCCGCGCGCTGTAGCCTGATGAAATGGAAAGCGACTTTTGTTAGTCAACTCCACGTTAGTTATAGTCACCGGTGGCTCTACCGATCCACTTACTGCGCTTTTAATATTATAATTTACATTTTCTACACATTTTCTTCTGTCAAATGTCAAAAGTCACGTGACGTCACAGTAGGAAACTAAAGCTGTTTTTTGGCGTACAACTATTTTTAAATTATTTGGTCCGTTTAAAAACTGCGTTTTAGCGTTGAATCAATGACGTCATAGACGGAATGTTTTGAAACCTAATATTCTGACACATAGCCAAATCTATGACGTAAATTCAATATTTACTGAGGCTGCCCGTTTAACAATAAATTAATATACAGAATTAGTTTATTTATACATATCACAACAATTTGAGTGATTTATCAACAACTGGGTTGATTCGAGTAAAAAAAGTTAATTTAGGTCCAATTTATGCAACTTGTCATTGTCATAGTCACAATCATAATCACAGTTTCAGTTTCAATTGTTGTTTTCTGAGACTAAAACTAAGGAAATTGCATAAATGCTACTATTGGAGTGTACAGTTTCGATTTTATTTTATGATTAAGACAGTGGCTGTGATTAGGACTATGATAATGACAAAGTTGCATAAATTGGCCCTTGCTGTCTAAATTAATCCCTAGATCTTCCATTTGTTATAGTGATTATCAATTTTGGTTTTTAAGGTTTTACTGATAGTCAACTGAATCAGATTTTCCGCAAGCACAGCCAAAAGTTCAGAATATTTGTTGAAAAGTATTTTATATAATTACCATATTTTACATCTTGATATCGGTCAGTCAAAGGCCTTTGAAAAATCTTCAAAAATAACCGACCTAGTATTCTACGGCATTTATCATCAAGTTAGTGTGAATAATCAATAAATAAATAATACAATCTTTATTTGTCTCAAGAAAATAAGCATTTTACAAACACGATAGTTTCCTAAACCTACCAACAATTGTTGAAAATTCAAAAATATAAATATTGGATGCATAATTATCATGACAATTGAAATTACACTAAGAATTACGATAGTTACAAGAGTTTTTCTTATGTACAATAAACTGAATAAACTTATACAACAGCATTCAGTTTACAAGTAAAACACAACCGAAATAACCCATCTGAAATTTCAAAGGAATCAAACAACTCTCAACATAACTTCCTTGTTTCGAGGATGAAAAAGTACAACCGAACAAGTATCTGATCACTGTTCTTATTCCCATACGTGACCATTCTGTTGAAAGGTGTAATTTTCTTGTCATTGCTTGAAAATTTCTCCAAATTCAACAAAGCCATTGGCTGAACTAATTCTTGTAAGTTTTTGATTAATTTCGTATCCTAATATATCAATGATTTTTGAACAGGAGCCTTTGCAGGAATCTAATTCCATGTTGTCACTACTCATTCCATTTCTGAGAAAATTTTCATGTGACGACGAATTTTGCAAGAGTGGAGTGGGCTGCATCTTGATGGTGATATTGTCAATTCCTCCTTAGCTTTGGTATTCTCTTTCGATATTCAATTCATGTTCATTGGTAAATGGTTGGCTGCTTACCAGCTCAGTGTTAGTATAGTATTTACACTCGTAACTTCTGCTGAAGCCAACTACTCTTGTTGGGAAAACGTCAAAAGCCAAGAAAAATATACACAACCGAATAGTCCAAAGCCATATGGAACATTCCAGATCATTTCAAATAAATACCGTGAATCTTGAAAGTTTGGTGCTTCTAGAGTTTCAACTGCTTGTTGATATGGAACATGTTCCATTTGCTCGTATATGTTGATGGCAGTCTAAAACAAAATTAGGATATTGCAATCATTTTAACCATAGCAAAGATCTAATGTTACCGAAGATGATGCAGTTGGAAAATCTTGTATGTCGATGTAAAAAGGTTCTAATCTTGAAATATTTGGGATAGCACATTTCTTCAATTTTCTAATATTGTCCCCTTTAATAAACTCGTCATTTGTGAAGTGGTGCGAACAAACCTATGACAAAAGTGGTTTTATTGATTAATTATGGATGGAAATATGAATGTACTCTCTTATTTACCCTTGGTTTTGCGTCCCAGTTCCTTTTGTTTCGAGCCCAATCACTATCAACCATTTTTTCCGCATTATGGTTCCTTGTTTAGGGAAGTAATGAAATGAGATTCCACTGGTTTTATTATACCGTGACGTGACCGTGACAATATTCCACAGGCTGTCGGTGATTGTTTTTTTGCTGTCAGGTTGGTAATTTTTCTTTTCCTTAATATTGGAAACACTGATTAAAACCAATTTTGTCATCTGTCAGATTCAAGAGAATGGCTGGGGATTGCCCTGGGATTCCGAACTTTCCATTCGATCACGAACGAACGAACGATCAACGATTCGACCTTCAGACGACAAGAAGTAATCGTCTCGGTACTTGAGGAAAATGGAGGTAACATGATCGTAGATCGTAGGAAATAAGAAGAAATGAAATAATGAAGTAGCATTAACGTCTGTAATTGAATTTAAAATCCAGAATAAGTTTTTGGCATAGCAAACGGGAAGATGAAAACTAGAAGTGAATTAAAAAAATGTGGATCAACCGGGATTTGAACTCGGGACCTCTTGGTTTGAAGATGATGCAGTTGGAAAATCTTGTATGTCGATGTAAAAAGGTTCTAATCTTGAAATATTTGGGATAGTACATTTCTTCAATATTCTAATATTGCCCCCTTTAATAAACTCGTCATTTGTGAAGTGGTGCGAACAAACCTATGACAAAAGTGGTTTCATTGATTAATTATGGATGGATAGATGAATGTACTCTTTTATTTACCCATGGTTTTGCGTCCCAGTTCCTTTTGTTTCAAGCCCAATCGCCATCAACCATCTATTTCCGCATTATGGTTCCTTGTTTAGGGAAGTAATGAAATTAGATCCCACTGGTTTTATCATACCGTAAACACAACATTATTGAGGCATACGAGGCATACTTATAAATTTTATTCTCAATAAACAAATCAAAATAGCATCTGTCAATTGTCACATTGTCAATGATTCAGGCGAGGAATTTTATCGAAATGGACCAATACCATTAAAATTCATCATTCTTAGCCCACAAGTGATGCGCGCAACTTTCACCTGCATAGGTAATTCTGGATATATATGCTGCTAGGCCTATGGCGCAACCAACATTGTGCGACGCACAATATCTGCTTTTGAGGGATTTTCTCAAAAAACCTATGTGATCCAAAATCACAAATTTCACAAAAAAAGATAAGCCGTGCTTAGTTCATCGTTATATCGAAAGAGACAAAGAGGAATAGTATAGTGTGTAGGATTGATTCTTTTGTTCCAAGAAAAAATTCAAATGAAGAAATGTTCTCTGCGTGTTGTTCATGAATATTTTGTTGTTTGAATGTTCATAAAATACTAAAATATTTGTACAATAGTTTCAAAAAGAAATATAAAGCATTAACAAAAGTATACTATCTAACACGAAGAAGCAAGGAAAGTTCTTTTGAAATACTGATACTATTTCGTGAATGGGTTAAGAACAGAAGCAAGCTTTCCTTTTATAGATTTACTTTTGACAATTTTTCTAATGATAACAATTTTTTAAATACATAACAACGGTCAATTATTCATATCCAATACCCCCTTTAAATGAATATCTGTTTCTTGAAGTATTCGAATTTCAATTTTGCTAAGGTCTTGGTCATAATGTCAGCTTGCTGCTTTTCCGAAGAAATATACTGAACATCCTCAGTTTTATCTTGAGGGCATTTTGAGATCACTATACATCCTTGGTTTTCTTCAAATAAAGTGATTGGTTTCGGAAAAAATCAAAACTATATGAGTATAGTAGGTATACTTGTAACTATTAGCTGCTTTCCGATTGTCAGTGTGGGAGTACCCAGTGGAGCTTGTTCTTGTTACCCCTGAACTGAACCTGAAGTGAATCGCACCTGACTTTATAAATGGGGTTTAATTGGAGCATGATTTATCCTGATCTATCAGATCACTTCAGAAGCTACCCGGAGATACTCGGAGCTACTCCCTGTTGCAATTGGAAAGCAGCTATTACCAAACACAAACAAAAATTCTTGTATGACTGTAGGCGGCCATTTTAAAAAAGCCGTGGTCACTTGTTCTATTTTTCATTCGTTTTCCTTGTTATTGAAACCAACAATGCCTTTCAAAAAATTCAAGAATATTTTTATTCGTACTTGAAAAATAATTAAAATGATTCTGTAAACGATTTTAAATACTCACACAAAGAGAAAAAACAAATTAATCTGCATTGTATTTGCGATCACCTTTTTAAAATTATGTCGAATACTTAAATAATTATTTATGAAAGATTGATAACAATGAATGGGCAAATCTAATTGTTTGATTATTATTTAAGCTTTTCCAACACTGTATGTATCTCTTATTAGTTCATCAATGAGTACTTAACGTTCACTACAGTCATTCTTAACTCTAAGTGAGTGCAAGCTCATAGACTATAGGATTATGCTGGAGTACGATTATGATTCTGTACATTATGATGCGTTACGATTTCTACCTGTTACGGTTATGATCAATTGACATTATGATGCATTGTTGTTATGATGGCATGACTTTATGATGCGTTGTCGTTATGCTACAATGATATTATGATGTTGTAGCGTCATGATGGAATACGTTATGATGAAGTACGTTATGCTGGTGTAAATTATGATGGTTTACGTTATGATCCTTTACTTTATGATGATGACGATATGATGGTGTAAATTTCTATGAAAAACGATTTCTATTTTGTACATTATAATGCTTTAGGTGTTCCCGAATTAATAAGCGAAATTCACCAAAATGTTTTTAATTAGTTATCGAGTGTCATAATATTTTGGATCAGAGCAGTATGTTTATAAGTAATAAATACATTTTATTGAATTAATTATTTGTTTGATTTACATCTCGTTTATTGCCATTGAGATTTTCGTAATATCCGTGCAGAACACATTTACTAAAATATTTCTCTCTTCGCTATCTTCCTAATTCTTCGTTACTCCAATATTCAAATAAATTTATTGTACTCAAAAGTAGTGATGGAAATGTGGGTGTGCATGCGCATCTGTATGTTCATACGTAAGTTGAAAAACATGGGATAAAGTAGTAATGGAAATGCCCGTGCTTGCCCGATATTTGGCAAATCAGCGCGCGGGCCTGCGCTTGCGCATTCTCATCCTCATTTTGTCCATTTTCTTGATTTTGAGGTAGGAAAGTAAGTCTATTGCGATTTCGTATTGTAACGATTTCGAGACCGGCCCTGATCATCCAATTACACTCCACACTCGAAATGTAAACAAGTTCTCTCCTGACAAACACATGACTCATCCGTGGAAGAGACGCGAACGTGCTAACCGAATATTCTAGGGACCTCTCAGAAGTCGCCGAACAGACTGGAAAGATCGAAAACTGTAAATGCTTTTATATATAGCCGCTGTATAGCAGATGGCGGGACAGTCAGAGTTCAGAGTTAGTTCCAGTTCCAGAGTTCGCAGATAGAGACTGACACAGTAGAAATAAATTTGAATCTAGTGAAGTAAATGTTTTAGTGAATAATTGTTGTAAATAGTGTTTTAAATAAATTAGGAAAATTAGTTACTGCAGTTTTACTACATTTGGTGTCAGAAGAGGGATGTTTAAAATAAATAAGTGTTCGTCGCGTTAAAAATCTGATAGACATTTATCGCGCCTTATAGACAGTTAGTGACCCGTTGAACATTTGAGTATTTGCAAAGTGGACAGTTTTGCGCGTCGCGGGACAATAAACTGAAAACTTTTTGTGTGAAATAAATAATAGACTGATATTCCGGTTAAAAACGATTAAAGACAAAATGTTTCCGAGGGGAGTTCACCTAGTTGACCTTAAAGTTAGTGAATTGAAGCAAGAGTTAGAGGAGCGTGAATTAGAAACAACTGGAAAGAAGGCCGTACTCCAGAAAAGACTTTCAGATGGACTGATTGAAGAAGGAGAAGACCCCGAAACATTTTTGTTCGAAGTTTCTGGAATCGATATGAGTGCTATACTGAACAAACTCGAGGAATCTACGATAGTTTGAAGGAGGAACTTCAACAAAATTCCGTAAGTCTGAAAGAACTTCAACAAAACTCGGTCAGTCTGGAAGATAAATTTCTACAAAATTCGAAGAGCCTGGAAGAAAAACTTCTAGAAAATTCTGTTAGCTTGAAAGAAGAACTTCTCGAAAACTCGAAAAATCCAGAAGAAAAGCTTCAAGAAAATTCGGAAAATCTAGAAGTGAAGCTTCTAGAAAACTCTGAAGGCCTAAAAAGAGAACTTTAAGGTGTGGCAAATCGACTGAAAGGAAGAATAGGAGCCATTGATACAGAGGTGGATAAAATCAAAGATGACATCGAAGACGAGATGAAAAAAATTAAGGAAACGCTGCACGATGAAATAAAAGATGGAATCGAGACAGAAATCGGCTGGATAAAGGAAAAATTTAGTGAATTAGAAAAGCGAATAGATTCTGTGCACACCCCAGAATCTTACAACAAAAACTCAAGGGTGGACCTGAGTATGAACTTGGACGAAGTTCAGAAGGACATCAAAAATCTCAAGGTCAGTGTTGAACCTGGAAAGCTCTCATTGAAACCGCCTCAGTTCGACGGAAATACTCCATGGGCAAACTACCGCCGACAGTTTGAAGCTGCTGCCAAAGCGAATGGATGGAATGCTGGGGAGGAAGCTTTAGCATTGACACTGGCATTGCGTGGCGAAGCAACAAATATTTTACAGACCCTTACCGCCCAACAACAGGAGGACTATGAACAGCTAGTAAAACATTTGGAACTTCGCTATGGTCAAGCCCACCTTGAACACGTATATCACTCGCAGCTGAAAAACCGATGCCAAAAATCAAGCGAATCATTACAAGAATTCGAAGCAGACTTTGCACGCTTGGTTTACCTTGCATATCCAGCTACACCGGAAAATGTAATGAAACGACTAGCGGTTCAGGCATTTTTGGATGGGCTTCGCGACCAAGACACCCGGCAAGCATTAACATTAGCTCGTCCTTTACATCTTGTAGACGCATTGGCGCGGGCTTTAGAATTTGAGGCTGCAAAACAATCCTTCAAAAGCCAGAGTAGAGTCAGGATGATCGAGGAAGACCCGCAGGAGCCTACTAACATGGAAGCTGTGATGCGAAAAGTGATGAAGGAAGTTATGCCTGAGAGAAGACTGATACGATGCCGAAATTGTAGAGAACTTGGGCACGTGCGTAGCAAATGTCCAACATTGAAAAAATCGACATCAACGATGAAGGTCAAGAAGGGGCAGTCGTCGGCCTGTATCCAGCAAGCCCCGATTAACAACAACGCATATGTCACTGTCCTTCAACGATAGAACAAAGGTGTATTCGTGGACGTTCTCATTAACAACGAGCCTCGCACCATGCTGCTAGATACAGGTACGACAAGAACAATTCTCGGACCTACTTTTGACAAAATACCGGCAAGAATTGAACCGTCAAACTTGAAATTACGCACAGCAACAGGGGATCCAGCCACTGTATATGGCGAGTTAACGATCGACTTGGTTTTAGGCAGCACGAAACTAAGACACCGAGCACTGGTCGCGAACATCGAGGACGATGCAATCATTGGAATGGACAAAATGAATTCCAGAGGGTTTGAGCTGAACTTCAAAGACGGCGTCCTACGTGTCAACGGAGAAGAGCTGGTACTTCACGGGAGAAGCGAAGGAATGATCCGGGTCATGTTGGCTGAAGACATGAGCATTCCCGAGAGAGCTGAAACCATTCTGGAGGCTCGTATGGTTGGCGGAGTGAGCAACGGGAGCGAGGTGATGTTCGAGCCCGAGCTCCATGATGAAAAAATCGGACGAGGAATTGCCCTTGGGAAGACCTTACTGCGCGCCGATATACTTATACCAGTAAGGTTCATGAACGTCAATTACCATTCAGTGACGTTGAAGAAAGGAACAACTTTGGGCCACTGCTCGCCAATATCATCTGTGGTCAGGAATGTACGCGGTACCCTTAACCAAGCCAACAATCTACTCGCAGAATTAGAAAAGCTAGTTGCCATATCATCGAGAGGCATAAAACCGGCACAGCAGCCCAGATTGAAAGATTTAGTGAGGAGATACCAAGACGTCTTTGACACCGGACAGGGAAAAGGGGGTAGAACGAAGGTAGTCCAGCATAGAATTGTTACTGGATATGCCCGACCAATCCGTCAATCAGCGAGGAGACTCTCTCTTGCCAAGAAGGAAGAGGCAGACAAAATAGTCAGCGATATGGGGAAAGAAGGAGTAATTGAACCATCTGACAGCCCCTGGTCATCTCCAGTTGTACTAGTAAAGAAGAAAGATGGATCGACAAGATTCTGCGTAGATTGCCGACAACTGAATAACGTGACAAAGAAAGACAGCTACCCACTACCTAGAATAGATGACACCTTGGACACGCTCGCCGGCTCTA
The DNA here is from genome assembly GCA_958502065.1 of Chrysolina americana. Taxonomy (NCBI): domain Eukaryota; kingdom Metazoa; phylum Arthropoda; class Insecta; order Coleoptera; family Chrysomelidae; genus Chrysolina; species Chrysolina americana. The sequence goes on from OY293417.1 coordinate 29,539,876, forward strand.
CAATCTTCTCCACCTTAGACCTGAAGAGCGGATATTGGCAGGTAAACTGGCTCCAGAAGATCGAGAGAAGACAGCTTTCACCATCAGCTCAGGGCTGTGGCAATTAACCGTTATGCCATTCGGACTTTGTAACGCTCCAGCCACTTTTGAGAGATTAATGGAGACTGTGTTGAAGGTACTCTCCTGGAAGACTTGCTTGGTATACCTTGATGACATAATCGTAGTTGGAAGAACATTCGAAGACCACGTGAAAAATCTGGAGGAGGTATTTCTGCGTCTGAGGAACTCTGGATTGAAATTGAGCCCTAAAAAATGTCACCTATTTCAAAAAGAAGTCCACTATCTTAGCCACATTGTCTCTGGGGAAGAAGTAGCAGTAGATAACCGGAAAATTGAAGCTGTTAGAGACTGGCCCATCCCCAAAGATATCCATCAGCTTCGGAGTTTTCTTGACCTATGAACCTACTATCGTCGGTACGTGATAGGGTTTGCTAACATCGCCAAACCATTGACCAGGCTCACGGAAGGACAGACAAAGTTCCAGTGGTCTGAAGAATGCCAAGATTCGTTCAGGACGCCAGCAACGTGGAACTTGGAGCTGTCCTGTCTCAGATCCAGGATGGACAGGAAAAAGTCATCGGGTACTTCAGCAAGACCCTCAGTAAACCGGAGCGAAATTACTGTGTCACCCGACGGGAGCTGCTGGCTGTGGTCAAAGGAGTAGAGCACTTTTACAAGTATGTGTATGGCAGGAGATTCCTGCTGAGAACTGACCATGCCGCCCTCAAATGGCTCCTACAGTTTAAGAATCCCGAGGGTCAAGTGGCACGCTGGATTGAGAGGCTCCAGGAATTCGACTTGGAGATCGAACATAGGGCGGGGACCAGCCATAAGAATGCGGATGCCCTATCGCGAAGACCATGTCCAGACGACTGTTTGCACTGCCGACGAGCATAAGAGAAAGAGGCGACAGTTTGTAGAATAACGGCGGTAGATGATAACTGGAATGACAGCAAGCTCCAGAAAGACCAAGAGAAATAAGATTCAGATCTTGGCTTAGTTATCGGCTGGAAGAGGAGTAACCGAAGACCAACATGGCAGGAAGTAGCAGGATATTCGCCAGCCATCAAATCCTACTGGGCTCAATGAAACTCCCTCACTCTGGACAACGGAGTTCTGAAGCGTGTGTTGGAGTCCGAGGATGGTGGAGAAGAAAGACGTCAGACAGTTGTACCCAGAAGCAGAAAACCGGAAGTGCTTCGAGAAATTCATGATGGGGTCGCCGGAGGACATCTGGGAGTGACGAAGACTCTCTAGAAAGTGAGGGAACGGTTTTACTGGGCCAACATTCAAGACTGGTGCAGAAAGTGCGCTGTATGCGCCGCAAGTAATGGACCTCGAACGCGACCTAAGGCACCAATGCGTCAGTACAACTTTGGCAGCCCAATTGAAGAATCGCCATCGATATTGCTGGACCGTTTCCAAAATCTGACCACGGGAACAAATACATCCTCGTGGCAATGGACTACTTCAGCAAGTGGGCTGAAGCCTATGCCCTGCCCAACCAGGAAGCCATAACCGTCGCCGACGTCCTGCTAAAGGAGTGGATTTGTCGATTTGGTGTCCCGCTTGAACTGCATTCAGACCAAGGCAGAAATTTCGAGTTCAACTTTTTCCAGGAATTGTGTCGAATGCTGAACATCCAGAAGACGCGAACTACGGCTTTACATCCGCAGTCTGATAGAATGGTGGAGCGGATGAACAGGACGATGAACCGCCACTTATCCAAGGTAGTCTCTGACCACCAAAGAGACTGGGACCAGTATCTCCATTTGTTCCTGATGGCCTATCGTTCTGCAGTACACGAGTCGACCGGTCAAACCCCTGCTAGTATTATTATGGGCCGAGAGCTGCGACTACCATGTGACCTGAAGTTTGGGACGCCACCAGGACAAGACACTGCGGGAGAGGACTATGTCAGCAGAGAATGGAAGACATCCACGAAAGAGTCCGTTTGAACATCCAGAGTGCCAGCGACCGAATGAAGGAGACCTATGACATCAAGGCAGATGCCGGAGGATTTAAGGTTGGTGACCTGGTTTGGCTGTACAACCCCAAACGTCGTCGAGGCCTATCACGAAAGTTGCGGAACTCATGGGAAGGCCCTTATGAGACCTTGAAGAGGATAAATGACGTGGTCTACCGAATTAAAAATCACCTAGAGGAAAACCCAGAGTCGTCCATTTCAATAGGTTGGCCCCTTACGCTGGAAACCACCTTCAGATCACCGGAGGATGCGATGACGTTCCAGAAATTCATTTCCTTGTACTCAAACGGACAGAAAGTGCGACATGGGGTGACTCGAGAAGAACCACGAGACCTTTTTAAGGTGTCTGCGGATTACGCGCTAGCCCACTGTGTAGCAGAAGACCTTCAAATGTCCATGAACTACGGCAACAAAACCCGGAAGTTGGAGGGGTGCTACAGTTGCGGAAAGGCCAGAGAAGTATCTTCTATCTAGTCACCAAGAAGCAGTCTCGAGACAAACCGTCCTATGAAGTCGTATGGAACAGCCTTGAGAAATTAAGGGACCTGATGGTGGAGCAGAATCTCGTGGACCTGGCAATCCCAAAATTGTCCTGCGGGCTCGACGGACTGGACTGGAGAGTCATAAGGAGCATGTTGGAGACGATATTCCAATCCACCGGCGTCAAGATCTTGGTATGCTGTAATCATCGTCCACAACCAAACCTGAAGACCGTAGAGTGCTACTTCCATCAAACAGCAAGGTGCAGATATGGAGAATCATGCAAATATCTCCATACTCCACAAATGATATTTCGGGACGAAAAGTCTTTAAGAAGGGGGCAATGTAACGATTTCAAGACCGGCCCTGATCATCCAATTACACTCCACACTCAAAATGTAAACAAGTTCTCTTCTGACAAACACATGACTCATCCGTGGAAGAGACGCGAACGTGCTAACCGAATATTCTAGGGACCTCTCAGAAGTTGCCGAACAGACTGGAAAGATCGAAAACTGTAAATGCTATTATATATAGCCGCTGTATAGCAAACGGCGGGACAGTCAGAGTTCAGAGTTAGTTCCAGTTCCAGAGTTCGCAGATAGATACTGACACAGTAGAAATAAATTTGAATCTAGTGTAGTAAATGATTTAGTGAATAATTGTTGTAAATAATGTTTTAAATAAATTAGGAAAATTAGTTACTGCAGTTTTACTACAGTATAAATATTTCATGAGTTATAGACAATAGACTCACCTTCTTATCTCAACATCAAGAAAATGGACAAATGGAGGATGGAAATGCGCATACGCATGCCCATTTATATTACTAATCTTTAGTAGTGATGTGAATGCGCGCGCACGCCTGACATTTCGCAAATCCGCGCGCGCGGGTTTGCAAAATGTCGGGCGTGCGCACTCTCTTCGCTCGCGTTTTCTTTTCTATCTCTCCATCAAGAAATACACATAGAAGAGGTTCTAGCCCACAGGGAAGCCAACAACAAGAAACCAGACGAACCGACACAAGCCACCATGTGCGTCCCTTATGTCAAAGGTCTATCGGAAAAAATTAGGCGAGTGCATATATTATGAACAATAATGCCTTCAGTCAAGGGAGCATAGAAATCCGTAATGTGTGGAAACCCTTAATTAGTGATATGGGTCAATTGAAATAACATAACAATTAACAATGCTGTACCAGAGGGGCCTGGCACGGTAATTAACATACGTACCTGGACACAGGTAAATTACCTCCACCCCCAGGCTAACAACACAAATGTAAACCAGCTATTTATAAGAAGTATCCTTGAGAATGTCGCGTTTATACACTTGAAAACGACTGTAGATCTCAACAGTCGAAACGTCGTGAATAAATTTCAGAGAATTGAATTTTCTTCCTTTTCTTTGGCCGTATAGACAATGGAAGTCCAGAATAACCTTACTAGTAGTGATGTAAATGCGCGCGCTCGCGTATTTCTTTCTATAGGTCTTCATCACAAAATAAGGAAGGAACGTTTATACTCTTGCAATCATACTCGCAATCACCTATGAGGACAAGATCTTCCAGCGAGTCCTCAAGTGGGCGGCAGGAAAACTAGAATTAGCCAGCATATTGGAGCGCATGCTGGCTAGCAATAATGAAGCCCCCAGGGTCATCCCTATTAACAGGTTAAGAAGAACAACCAATAGCCTTACCATTTCAGGAAAATTGAACGAAAAAAACGTCGTATGCACCATAGACACCGGTGCTGCAGTTTCTTTGGTACGCAGTGACATTCTTCGGTAAGAAATCGTGAAACCTATCTCTTCAAACCTTGTGCTTCGAACAGTCACTGGAGAAAATGCACCTATTCGAGGAGAAGCTGACATTACATTGATTCTTGGGCGACTCACCATCACAAATACAGTGTACGTCGCAGATATAGAAGATGAATTTATACTTGGGATGGATTTGATCAGTGACTACGGGTTTTCGTTTGACAATGAAGAGAGGATCATGAAGTTTGGAGGAGAAGAATTTGTCCTCACAACTCCAACAGAGAAGACGATGTCTGTGAAACTGCGATTAGTGAAAACCGTTAAAATTCCTGGATTTTCGGAGAAAGTAATTTATGCTACATTAGATGGAGACCATGGGTGCTGCGTTGGAATAGTACAGCCATGTGTTGAATCACCTAGCGATCTGGTTCTTGCACGAGCCCTAGTAAAGACAAAACATGCTATTCCTGTGAGAGTTGACAACGTGTATCCCGAAGAAATAACAACTGAAGAAGGCGATATCATTGGAGTATGTGATCCTATTTCATGGGTAGCGAACTATGATCCAAGTGACTACGAGGAAAGAAAGGAAGCCTCAAAGAGTGTTATGTTCTTGAAAAATCATTTGAACACTTGTCGACAGAAGAATTGAGAGCTGCAAAAAATTTCATCAGAAGTGAAAGCGACATCTTTGATTCAACAACAACAGGAAGAACTAACCTGGTCAAACACAGGATCGATACTGGCCAAGCCCATTCGATTCGGCAACCATCAAGAAGAGTTCCATTTGCCAAACAACAAGAGGTGGAAGAGCTTGTTTACAAGATGATGAAAGATGGTGTGATTGAAGAATCATCGAGCCCTTGGTCTGCACCTGTTGTGTTAGTTTCTAAGAAGGATGGATCCACGAGATTCTGTGTGGATTATAGGAAATTGAATGATGTAACGAAGAAGGATAGCTACCCTTTACCAAGGATTGACGACACATTAACAACTTTAGCAGGTTCACGTTGGTTCTCAACCCTAGATCTGAAGAGCGGGTATTGGCAAGTGGGCATACACGAAGAAGATAAGGAGAAGACAGCATTTTCAACTGGAAGCGGACTTTATCAGTTCACTGTCATGCCTTTTGGATTGTGCAATGCTCCAGCAACATTCGAAAGACTTATGGAGCTGGTCCTGCGTGGGCTCACTTGGAAGACTTGCCTAGTATACCTCGACGACGTTTTAGTCATGAGAAAGACGTTTGAAGAACATCTGCACAATTTGCGAGAAATACTCCAACGATTCAGGAATGCCAACCTTAAACTGAATCCTCAGAAATGCTCATTGTTCCAGAAAGAAGTCGATTTTCTGGGCCATACATTGTCATCAGACGGCATTCGAACAGATGGAAGGAAGATACAGGCGATCCGAGACTGGCCGCGACCTAAAGACAAACATGAAGTGAGGAGCTTCCTAGGTCTCTGCACCTACTGCCGTCGGTTTGTAGAAGGATTTGCTGATATTTCGGCACCCCTACATAAGTTGACAGAAGACCGAGTCAGATTCGTCTGGTCCAACGAAAGTGAACGGGCATTTGGGAAGTTGAAAGTTGCTTTATGTTCCAGTCCGATTTTAAGTTTTCCACGTCAAAGAGGCCTGTTCGTTTTGGATACGGATGCCAGTAACAATGGGATTGGAGCCGTACTATCACAAGAGCAAGATGGCCAGGAAAAAGTAATTGAATTTTATAGCAAGGCACTGACCAAACCAGAAAGAAATTATTGCGTAACGAGGAAGGAACTACTGGCAATAATCAAGGCTGTAGACCACTTCCACAAATTTCTATATAGAAGAGAGTTCCTCATTAGAACAGATCATGCAGCTTTGAAGTGGTTACTCGAAATGAAGACCCCTGAAGGACAAGTAGTAAGGTGGATTGAGAAGTTGAACCAGTATCACTTCAAAATAAAACATCGACCAGGACGATTACACAACAACGCAGATGCCTTGTCCAGAAGACCTTGTTCGGATACCTGTGAGCATTGTGAGCGAATTGAACGTCGCGAAGGAATCAACCAAGTGAGAGTAATGGTTGACGACAATTGGACCACAGCGAAAATGAGGCAGGACCAAGAAAGTGATCCAAATATTGCAGATTTTCTACGATGGAAGGAAAGCGGAGCAGAAAGACCCACCTGGAAGGTGGGCACAATGGGATTCCCTTATTGTTGAGAATGGTCTATTGGGAATCGGCCGACGGCAGAAAAGTGATTTCTCAATTGGTTGTGCCTAGGTCGAGGATAAGTGATGTCTTGGAGGAGATCCATGGCAGCAAATCAGGTGGACATTTTGGAGTGAATAAGACCATGGATAAAATACGGCAGAGATTTTACTGGGTCCAATGTCGTGAAGATGTAGAGAGATGGTGCCGAAGATGTCTGAAGTGTGAAGCAAGCAAAGGTCCCAAGACAAGATCGAGAGGAGAAATGAAACAATACAATGTAGGTGCTCCCTTCGAACGAATCGCATTCGATGTAGCAGGACCGTTTCCGATGACGAATGATGGCAACAAATACATCCTCGTTGCCATGGATTACTTTAGTAAATGGGTTGAAGCTTATGCCTTGCCTAATCAAGAAGCATCCACAGTTGCAAGAGCTCTGGTGGATAACATGTTTTCAAGGTTTGGAGTCCCAATGGAGCTACATTCCGATCAAGGAAGAAATTTTGAATCAAATTTATTCAAGGAAGTTTGTGAATTGATGGGAATTAGCAAGACCAGAACAACGCCCCTCCCCACAGTCTGATGGCATGGTTGAAAGGTTCAACAGGACTATGGAAGAACATCTTTCCAAAGTAGTAGAGGAGCACCAAAAGACCTGGGATCGACATCTTCCACTATTCCTAGATGGCTTACAGGGCCTCTTTGCACGATTCCACAAAGCTCACTCCAGCCAGCATCATCTTCGGGAGAGAACTTCGGTTGCCCTGTGACTTGGTGTTCGGATCACCAAGTTCTGAAGAAAAAGAGGTACAGGATTATGCAGACGAACTGCGAGATAGCTTGAATGGGATCCACGAATTTGCAAGAAAAAGATTGAAGATAACTAGTGACAGAATGAAGGCTCGATTCGATCTTAAGGCCAATACTGGTGGATTCAAAGAAGGAGATAGAGTGTGGCTGTACAACCCTCGTCGTAAGAAAGGATTTTCTCCTAAATTAACACCATCTTGGGAAGGACCATATACGATAGTGAAAAGAATAAACGACGTGGTCTATAGAATTCAACGCAGTCCGAGAGCGAAAATGAAGGTCGTTCACCTAGAGAGACTCAAACGTTATAATGGAGACAACGACACATTGTTTGATCGGGACGATCAAAATTGAGAGGGGAATAATGTTACGAGATTGATAAAAGCCCCCTAGCTGCGACGCTGAGTCCATTCCTCGATACATCAATTCCAAGAAGTGTTTATTTGGATGGATCGTTTTCTGTACCGCATAGTCTAGATAACGGAGCTGCCGCGTCATCGCTCAATTCCTGGAAATGTGTAGAAGTTCTCCGTTTTGAGTATTCTCGAATCTTCGCGTTTAATGCAGTCCACATGATGAGCGGCTATATAAACGGAAACGTTTGACTGGGAAGAAAGTTTTTATGAAGAGAATTATTTAAGAAGATTAGAAAGTGATAATAAGCAGAAGTGTTTGGAATATTTAGCTAGTTGTATTGTTGTATAGATAGATCTAAGTGTTTTATTAGTCAGTGAAGTGTTGTATGTTTGTTTATAGTGAAGTTAGAAAATAAACAGTTTAGAAGTGTGCTCGGCATTATTATTTAGCAAAACGTAACAATACGTAAAGTTAAAAAACATGGAAAAAAGTAGTAATGGAAATGCGCAAATACAGGGTTATGATAAAGTAATGCACAAAATTCATAAAACGTACAACGATCACTTTTGAAAAAAATGCAAAAACACGTCAAACTGTTTTTTTTATTCCGCATCTTTTGACATAAGTTACAAAAATAACACGTAAAAGTTGTCAAAGTTATGACGTCATCAACATATTTTTTTAATGGGAAGCTTAGAGTTTTATTACATTATGTGATAGAGCTTGTGATTTTACACAAGGGAAAAATAGTTGCAGTAGGGCTCACATAAGAAAAACAACGAGAAAAAGGATAAAAAACGAAATAACAAAACCAATTATAAAAAGAGGTCAAACTTAAACTTATCTAGTAAGAACATGTGTTCTTATAAATTTTTTCAACTGTTTTACTAAAACAACGGTTTGTCAGTGTCAGTCGTACAATTAGTGTCACCACAGTTTTATTATTATGGCTGGTTTAACCGAGAGAGAAAGGATAGAAATTCTAATGATGGTAGGTTACGGTGATCGCCTTCGAAGTCATGAAGAAGCATGTGCTTTATTTAACGCAACACATTTTGAAAGACCTCCAATTGCTAGAAGCCCAGTAAGCAGAATTGTTGCAAAATTTGATGCAACGGGAAGCGTGAGGGATGCTCCAAAATCTGAACGACCAGGAATAAGCGACGATGTGAAGTTAGATATTTTGCTGTCACACCCTCACGCAACTACAAAAGAAATTGCCTTACAAGAAAATGTTAGTCAGTCGTTTGTAGTAAAGATGGTAAAAAAAGAAAAACTACACCCATACAAATTTCATCTTGTTCACGAACTCTCAGAAGATGATCCGGACAGACGTTTGGAATTTTGTGAAATCTTCATGCGGCATTGTGACGAAAATCCAAATTTTCTTAATAGTGTAGTATTTTCCGATGAGGCAACGTTTTGTCTACGTGCTTCTGTAAATCGACACAATTCTCGCTACTGGGCTCGGGAAAATCCCCACTGGATGCAGACAAAACACACCCAGCGTCCCCAAAAAATTAATGTTTGGGTAGGAATAGGCCGGGGAAGATTTATTGATCCTTATTACTTTCGCGGGAATTTAACAGCTGAACGATATTTGGAACATCTTCGTATGGCAGTGCTTCCGGACCTACTTGCGGCATTTCCGGATCCAAATAATGGGGACAACTTGGATTCCAGTATTTGGTTCCAACAAGATGGCGCACCACCACATTATGGTCATACTGTTCGAAGGTGTCTGGATAACCAGTTTGGACGGACGGTGGATTGGAAGACGTGGACCAATGGAGTTGCCACCTAGGTCACCTGATTTAACCCCCCTTGATTTTTTTCTGTGGGGACATTTGAAAAGTCGGGTCTACATTAACCGACCAGACAATTTAGAAGACTTAATGGAAAGAATTAGACACGAAATGACTCGTATAACTCCGCAGATGATCGAAAACTCTATAAATGCGGTCTACCATCGTCTTGGCCTATGTTAGTTAGTAAACGGTACACAGTTTGGACAATTCCTATAAGAAATAGTTTTGGTTTAATGGACTGTTTAGTTAATTGAAAAGTTATTATGAAACTTACGTTTATTTCGTTTTTTATTCATTTTCTCGTTTTTTTCCTTATGTGAGCCCTACTGCACCTATTTTTCCCTTGTGTACAAACACAAGCTCTATCACATAATGTGATAAAAATCTTAGCTTCCCATTAAAAAAATTTGTTGATGACGTCATAACTTTGACAACTTTACGTGTTATTTTTGTAACTTATGTCAAAAGATGCGGAATAAAAAGAACAGTTTGACGTCTTTTTGCATTTTTTTCAAAAGTGATCGTTGTACGTTTTATGAATTTTGTGCATTACTTTATCATAACCCTGTATATATAACACAAAACTAAACCAAGATATGGTCGGGTAGGCTAGGTTAAATTTGCGTAAGGTCAGGTAAGTTTATAGCACATACTAGGTATATGGATCATAGTCATTAAGTACCTTCTTTTATGTAAAAAGTAGTCTTAATTTTAGTGAAACTGAACGCTAAATTTCACCCTACGTTTACATTAAGTACGCATATTAATGCCCTTGTATTTGCGCACGATAATGCCAATGTATGTGCGAACATATGTGTGCGCATGTGAATACATGTTTGCGCACATGCAAAAAATAGTTTCCGTGATCTATCACGTTTCTTACATTCTGCCAGTCTGCATTGTGCATTCATTTGAAAACATTTTGAATGTGCAGTTCATGTCATCATCTCATTTTTCCACTAATGTTTTCATTACTCACTCTCTGAAATATTTCATGTGGTAGTGAATTGAATAATTCTGAAATAAAATTGGCAACGGCGCAAATGAATCCGAACAAACAAATCCGTTGCCAACATTGCATACACAAAAACCCAGACAGTCAGTGTTCAACAATCAAATTCCACTGATTTGTTTGTTTCAAAGAATGGTGATTTTTTTGAAAAAATAATAGTTTTTTCCAGTAAAAAGTGCTGAAACCAAGTAAATAAGTGTGTGTGTGGTGTTTTGATTGAAAGAGAATGAAATTTCGTGTATTTTCCGTAACAGAAATTCAATCTGTCAAATGGTGAGGTTTCACAAGAAAATGGACCAATATCTCCGAAAATAGTCGAGACCGCCAAAAATTTCATTTGGATTTTTTGTTCAGGAGACCAAACTATGTAAGTTGCCGAAATCTGTATAACATCATATGGTCTCTTAATCCATTTAGATAAAAAAAGAACAAATTTTGATTCTTTCCTGATATTTGAATGTGGGCGAATTTAAAGCTATCATCACAAAATCAGGCCATACTTCTGAAGGCCCAACTATGTCTTGGGTAATCCATAAAGCATCATCTGAAATTATTGTATTTTTATATATAAGTTCATTTAAGTAATACCACTTCATTTACTTGGGTTATATTCCGGTTCATAAGCTTGCTTTAATTTCAATTTTAGATCCATTTCAATAATAATTTGTTTCACTAATGGCGAAATGAAAACTATTGTCATCAAGAAATAATTTATTTGTGTTTAAATTTGAAAAGTTGGCGGTGCAAATTTTCTGTTACCAACCTGACATAAATAAATTTCTCTACAATGTTTGCTGTCATTTATCAGAATTTCTTCTTTTTTATCTTGTTAAAAGAAGGTGGAATTTTTGGATAAAAACCCCGTTTTCAGTAAAAATGTGTGAAACGGGTGAATTGGGGTGTGAACATTGTGTTAGTTTAAAGAAGGAAGGATTTTGAGTGTTTTTTTCGAGGTAGAAATGTGTCCTAAAAAGTTCCAGTCATCCATCAAAAATAAGCCGATATCTCCGAAAATAGTTGAGACCGCCAATCCAATTTCATGTGGAATTTTTGTTCAGGAGGTCAAACTACGTAAGTTCCAAAAATGTTTTTTTTGATATCTCGTGGCTATTAACGGAATTTTACCCATACTTGGTTTGGTATGCGGTAGCAGAATGGAAAAAAAAACTTGTAATACTAGTACAGAATCAATGAAGATGGAGAATTAAGTGATTAAATAAAACCTGCATTCAGAACCCTAACACTTTTAACTTTTAAAGCTTCCGGATAAAATCAATTTTCTTGTCGGCAAGGTACTCATGATTTTTGTAAACGGAAATTTTCCTTGTGTTATGGTGGATTTATGGTAAAGTTTTAGGCCATGAGGAAAAAAATTACCATTTATGCACAAGTCTTGAGACTGCCAGTTTCAATTTTTGTAGATTACAGAGATAGAAACTTTGAAAGTTTTGTTATTTTAGTATAATTAAGCCATTTTGGCAAGATGTTTCGACGGCTCTTTCATTATGCTCTTTAACACAACAGATACTCAATCTAAAGATCAAAATAATATGCCCTCATGCCTCTCTTGATACATTTTCTTGTGATGTTTACAACCCATAATATTTTTGGGAAAAAAATTTGGCAGTTTGCCTAAAATTTCTGAAAGGCAATTGTAAGTTCTCTCTCGAAAACATCTGGAATAGTGGCCTCAACATTATAAAGGAAGCTTTTATAATTTTCTGGGATGGAAATTTAAAAAAATGCGTTCTTTTTTTTGATAAAGGCATTTAATCTTTCATATCCCTTCCCCAATATTTTTATAATACATTCTCCACATTTGGTGGTGCTTTTGATTTTTTTTTGTGACATCCACAGAAATAATCAAATGCTTCATCCATAACAGAAAAGTCCTCTTCAGTTTTGGAGATGTGTTCTCCCATTTCAATGTCGAATATAAAAGATTGTTAGCTTTCAGGTCTCCAATATGAAGAAGGAATTTCATTATTTCTCCTCCACTAACATACCGTCCCTTGGGCGGTTCAATCAAAGAATAGAGGGATATCAGGCGAATAAGGTCTACTTTTCTGCACTCATTTTAGTGTTGGGAGATGGAACACTGTTGAAAATACATTAATTTCATTAACATTTTTTTATATTTTTTTTTGGTTCGAAATGTTTTAATAGATGATATGAAATGATACCATTTAAGTTTACTTGTTTTTTTAGGTGTTTTCCATCAATGTTGTTACATGTATCTGATGAATACTCTAGCAAATCGATGCATTTTCTTATTCAATTTATTTTCCTCACTATCGTCATTCATAACTTTTGAAAAAAGTGTCTTTTCCTTCCACACTCGATTGTTGGCCGAACTCCGCCCTTTGAAGAATTTTTTTTTTCATTTCTGCTCAACTTGAAACTCCGATTTGTAAGAATACTGTTCATCTGAAGGATTAATATTATTGAATTGAGACCGTTTTGAGGAAATTAGCAAAAGGATAGTTCCGACGAAATTTCGTATAATTCGTTAAAATTCCAACCCAAGAGAAGTTCCGATAAAATTTCATGTGAATTCGTTGAAATTCCTGCCCAAGAAATAAGATGTGAATTATGTGATTATCTTCTTGGCGCTGCTTGTTCAGAATGAATGCCGCAGTTTCCTACTGGTGAAGGTGAACTGTAAAGGGGAAAATTCTATTCGTTCTCATTAAGTGACACCAATGGCTTCCAGTATCCTATTTTCCCATTAATGTTTAGTCAAAATAATAGTGTGTATAATATTGAGTTATATCATATGAGTTGAATAATTTTAAATGAAATTTCTGATTGAGAACATCTCAATTTGAATTTGTATTTTTTCTATTGTATTTTAAAGTGGAGATTTTCCCTTACCTTGAAAGTGTGTACTTGGGGATGGTAATGAAAAAATAATATTTTCCCTTATGTGGTTGTGAAGATTTGTGTTCTTGATTTTCATTAATATGCAGGAATGTATCCATTTAAGAGTGTATTGTTTTCCTCTCTTTTTACATTGACTCATCTCAAAACAAGTTAATTTTGAGCAATAACTACATTTCTACATATGTTTTCATCGATAGGAATCGAAACTTTACAAGAGATACTCTGACTGCAGCAAATTTTTCCCCATTCAGTTTTATCAAATAATTCTCTAGATCATCTAATAGTATCAACAACTCTGTGCATTGCTCATATTTGTATATTACTAGGATTCACCAATAGAGGTTTTGGGACAAAGTCGAGTAAATCAGATAGAATACTACAGGATGAATCAAAAAAAAAGTTCAATAAAAGTTCAGGAGCGGTTTTACTGAAACATTCAAAGAAAAATAATTTGACATACGTATTTTTATTATACAAATCACAAGTCAATTTCACAATAGAACTCGCAGAAAAAATTACTCTTCAGGTCAATATATACAATACAATAAATACATACAATTAATCAATCTAAATAATCAGACAACAGTTGTCAGATATTTGGATAAAGCTGCAATAACTAGGTAATCTTAGAAAAAAACCAATCCCAGAATTACCTATATAGCATTTTAGGTAAGTATTTAAATGGTTCATATAGTTCAATAGTTTTTTATTACCAATGAAATGGGTGGGAAAATGCTTTGAATAAATAATAGCACTCTCAGGTAGAATTTATCCATTGCTTCCGCTTGTTATCCTAGAAATTACAGATTTTCATCAGTTACTATGCAAAACAAAAAAAATCATGATGAAAAAAAATTTAAAGAGCATTGTTTGCTTATACTCTTACTTTGAATTCTATATCTGATGATTTTGCAGAATCTAATGATTAGGATATAGATGTTAGACATTGTATTGAAAATATTATACTTCCATAGGTATTTATCTATATCTGTTTTCTACAAATAAACAAACACATACTCAGTAAGTAAAGGTTGGATTTTGAATATTATTTATTGAGGAGACACTTCTTTTCTTGTTCCTATGAAATTATTTTGAAATCACTTTTGAAAGAAAAAGTTAAAGCAAGTATAAGAATACCTAGCCGTTTTCATGGCATTTCTAAATGGTTATTAGTTCTATTATGTACCCAGTCAACCAGCGAAGTCGCAGTAAGTGTCAGGGAATCCAATTTAATGTCTCTATATGGATCAACAATGCGATTTTACAAATAATTACCAGCGATTTCGCTTTGCGGACAATGATATGCAATAAATATCAACCTTGTGATTTCGCAAAATACCATTCAAAAGCAGTTAAAATCAATGCGATCTAGAGAAGTCCTTACGACTGTTACAATGTTACCACCATGCCACATATTTTTGACTGTTTTATATTAACGTTAATTTCGTGATATTTATTGAATTTCCAATAATATATTACTCGAGAAGTTCCATGGATAATGATCGGGCGACTTTTTTGAGAAGTGAATAGCGCCTCTTTCGACACTAGCGGCAGAGGATATCAACTTCATCTGGCAACGGCCGGCCCATGGCAGACATTTTAACTTTGTCATTTGATGTTGATGAACTTGTAGCAAAGAATTTCTACATTGTAGATATTCTTTGCTTGTAGCTTGTAGCGCTATTGTTTGTTTAGTTTTAGAATTGTAATTTGCTAACAAAATTAATTATTGTATCGGTTGTTTATAAAGTTGGGTATTTTGTAGGTATTCGTGCATAGTTCAGTCCCTTAGTGTAGAAAAGTTGCAAATTTTCTAAAGGTAAGTGAAACTTTTTGACTTTGTTTCGTAAAATAAACAAAATTATAAACATATTCGATGAAAAATTACGCGATTCATCTTCAAGTGGAAGGTGAGGTAGCAGCAGAAAAAATATATAGTGAAAACAACTATAAATAACTGAAACCGTTATTGATTATCATTAGGTTAGAAACAAAAATGTACTGATGGACCATGGGCTTCTATATATGCAGATGCAAATCGAAATAATAGAGGAAATAATTATATTAACATTTGATAGACAGATGTAAGACATTTTTGATCCATTCTCATGCCCTCAAATTATACAGGGTGGCTAAAAATGATTCTAGTGGAAATGAGCAACTGAAAATTATAAAAATTCAATAGTTGTTTTCTGTTGAATACTTGCAAATGAAAAATGTATAAGTCTATGCGGATATAACGTCAAGTAGGGTCGTTCACTCTTCTTATTTGATAAGAGTATTCGATAATTTTTTCTACACCCAGTTCATAATTTTGAAGAAGCTCCATTTTCTGATTTCTGATGCTGTGTTCTCTAAATAATTATATTTTTCACTCATATATTCAATTTGAGAATGAGTAAATATATTGAAGATTATGTAGTGGTGTAGTGGGGATGGCTACAGGCAGTGCCTTTAGGATAACGCGCATTAAATGTATTCCCCAAACTACTGCCTTAAAATAGCGCAGCAACTTATCCTCAACTTTTCATTTCAGGTTTGTGGAGGCTGCATGCAATGAAGAAAGTTTTTTTTTACTTGCGTCGATTTCTGTGATTAGCCACAGTTGAAAATTTTGTTTGTTTTCGTTATATATATAAATATATTTTTTTGAAGACCATGTTATTATTTTGTTTTGTTATATTGTTTTTTGTTATTTTATATTTGTTAGTGTTAATAAATATGTTGAAAATTATATCAAATTGCTTTCCATTTATTCATTCCAGAGAAATTCCCAAACCTACATTTATTTCATCAATTTGGAAATATAAAAGTTCAATGCAGTAATTAAAAATGTGTACATTCATTCAATTTCCGTGGGAGGTGCATTTAAATTCCATTTAAATATTTATAATCTTTCAAAAAACCGCTGCTTGGTGAATTCGCTTTGAGACTGTCTATAGAAACTTAAAAATGTACGCTTCGCGACGTCTTGGGTAGTTACTGGCGATGAGCGTGTTTGCGGACATTAAGCACTCGCAAATAATTACTAGTGCCTCTATTTTGTATAGCAGTAACTCTTTGCAACTTCTATGCGATGGATTCTGGTTCACTGGGTATTTATTTTACTTATGCAGTAAATCTTTCCTATCTATTGTGAAGCAGTTGTCACATTCTAGCATTTCTAGTGTAAAAGTGTAGGCAGTGTGAGTGATTATGAACAGGGCTAATTTGAGTTTTCTTTTTGTTTATGTTGAAGAGGACTAGATTATCGTTGATGGATTGACAGGAATTATGACTGATTCATAATCTAGATACTATTTATTTACCTGTGGTAAGGAATACAGATGAATGCCCGAATCTCCACACAAAATACAAAACGGTCCCATTTCACGAAAAGTATCCTCGTACATTATTCAGAACTAACTGTAACAACACTAAAATAACTAAGAATTGATGAACGAAACTATAACAATAATTAAAACTAGGGATAAGATATTAGGAAAAAATAAAATGTTCAACCGAAAATAGTCATTGATAGTGACAGGTGACAGATATGACAGACTCAGCGGGGACGCGAACAAGTCTGAACGGCGCCATCTTACCGAATTTCAGTAAGTTCTAGTGAAAGCAACAGGTGTTTCCTCAAAAAAGTCCCAAACAAAATCTAATCAGTAGATATACCAGAGGGTTTCTAGGCATCTTAGATATATTTATATTAAAGAATATAATTTTCATACCTCTTTATTACATTGATGAAGTATAGTAGCAACCTACAACCAAATCCTTTAAAAGATGAGCCACTGTAATTGACAGTATGTATCACAGGATAATATTGTCGAAGAATGATTCGGTATCCTTATCAATAATACCCAATATAGGAAAGATATAGGTATTACATCATCCTACCTGTAGACCCCGGACCTCTACCTACGAGTTTCATAATAGATCTTGTCGCAGTAACAAGTGAAAAGAAAACATCAGTACATATATACCAGTTTAGGATTCAGTTATCAAAGAAAGTTTTTTTAGCGTAACTATATGAACTTCTACAGGGAACCTATTTTAAGAAAGTATTCGATACAGGTTCATAAAACTAGTTAAACATCAGTTTGTAATGTATTTAAAAACATATAATTTTGCATGTAATATTGTTTTAATAAAGATACTACAAATAGAATATTGTTATTTGTAGAGAGTACAACTTCATATTATATTCATATTAATGTATATTTGCAAAATCTCTCACGATTGAGAAAAACTAGAGGTATAGGCACCTATATATTAACCTGCTAATAAACACTAGATAATTTTTTCAAACTATTTTGTCGCTGTATGATTTCCAATAGCAGTAATCTAGTTTTGATCACTTGTCCATATAGGTATTTATTATAATTTTCATATTGGAATGGAGAATGCATAAGATGGATCGATGAATTCTTGGTTATAATGTCTCTAGTATTTAATATCCTTCCTCATGACCATGACCAATTAAGCTAAGTATTCATTACTATTCCTTTTTCGTACGAAATCTGCCAAAAGCCGTTCAAAAATATTTCGTAGCGGCAAATTTTAACTGATGGTACGAATAAATTCAAGAAGTTGAAATAAGGTCAACTTGTCCGAAATTTTAAAGGGAAACAATGATCAGTGCGTTGTTATGTATGTTTGTTTCCAGGCATATGAAAAATTGTAATGTTAGATATGATGGACAGCAATCTCATGATTTATAATATAAGGATAAGAAACTGCCGTAATATTTTATATTATTCTTATTTTGAAAATTACATGGCAATTACCACAGCTTAATTAACGAGCTGAGGAATTTACTTGAGAAAATGGACGGTAAATTAGAGGGCTGACGTTGAATATTTCATTTATTCCGTGAAGGCATTTCGCACAAATGAAAACCGCTCAAAATATCATTCGTACGAAAAAGTGACATATCTTTCAAATTCCCTACGAAAAACCGAAAATCGGATGCATGAAAACTTAGCTTTATTCTTGCTGTTCCGTCACAACTAGACAAATGAGACTGGCCAACAGTTATTATATTTACCGAAATAGTTCATAATACATGAATAAACTCAATTCCTTGATTGCTTGATCAATTGGTAATTTTATCGTGTATTCGACTGGTTGCACTAAAGTGCATTTATTCCAATCTTTACAGAGCTTGTGTGTTCGGCTGGATATACACTGGTACAGTACCAATAATATTTTTGTTCGACTTGGCATGTCTTACTCGAAGTTAGAGCAAAATTTATGTTCGACTGGCAATAGCGCTCGCTATATACGAATTCGAATAATTCTGCACTGTACTTTGTGGACGGTGTAAACATGGCTGCTTTTTGATCAGTTGATCGGACCAGTCAAATGCGCTTGTCACTTTACATATGTGCCTCGTGCCAGTGATAGTTGTGCTGAATAAATTCGCATTTTTTGCATGTATATAATCAAGAATTCTGTACCAAATCAGAGCAGCGCTAAATACGCTTCTATACCGAATGCGAGCATTTCAGTCGAATGCGCTAATATTGTTGATTAAATTCATGTTATAAGCATATATGTATTAACTACAATATTGACCATACGCCATAAGAGCCAATGTTAGCAAATTGAAGCCGGATTTTATATGCCCTTCCTCGTCGAATTGGCAAAGGTGACCGAGAGCACATACGCAAAATTTGAGCGCGAAATTCAAATTTTAAAATGTCAATATTTTGACTTTTGAAATAACAGGTTATGTTTATAAAATTTCATAGGGATTTTCGAAGTAAATAATATTGTCATTTGGAAAAATATCCGAGTATTTGAATATGTATATACATTTGATAGCAGAAACGATTCTTTGAGATGGAGGAATGGAAGAATGAAGATTTTTAGTAATGGGAGGAGTATAAATAATCATCCTGACCTCTCCAATATTTTGACTGAACTACTGAACTATGTTCCATTTTTATTGTGTCCTGATTTCTGGAAACATGGAGAATAATAACTCCAAAAATACTATTTTCTTTAGATATGAATTCACAATTACACTTTGTAATCATCCATCATAAGGCACGATCGTTTTTGTATTTTGGATCATATGGAAGGTTGTCGTTCAGCTATTTTGAAGATCAACTCTCCCAATTGATACGAGTATGTTGGTAACTATTTCACTACTCTTGGTTCATCGATAAGACTTGTTGAGGAACTCTTAAGGTGGTCGGACTTTGCCGAAATCTCAGGGTTGGGTTTACTGGATTGAAACTCAGATTCCTTTTCCAGTTGGTTTTTAATAGTATGATTTTTGGAATGCCGTATTTGCAGCGACAGTGTGCGACACAACTAAAATAAAATTACCTAGTTAAAACTGGTGAAGTGAAAACTAATTTCGTACCCCTATAGAAAACCCCCCTTTATACTATTAACATACAAGAAGCACCAGGCTATTATTACCAAATACCTAAATAAGATTTGGAAAGTGGCCTGAAGGGCGTAAATTTTACATGTGTTGAAAAAATAAGACAGCAATATGAAAGTCTATGCTTACCTAAAATAAAATGCGGGTACAAGTGGAATGGTGACTTCCCTTTGGAAACCCCAAGCAAATATTTCAATCGTGCGTCCTGTTTAAGAAAGTCAAGCGAAATGGCTACGGTTCAGATATTCTATTCCGTTCAGGAATGTGATTTTTTGCAGTCAGGTTTTTCTGTTGGAAGCTCAAGTACAAGAGAAAAACATTTTTATCTTACATGAGAATGGGTTGCGCCATCTACCCGGGAATAGCGTAACCTGTCTCAATACCGACCTTCTTCTCCCCGGACTGGCATCGGGCACGATCACACCGTTGATCTAGTAGACCCAACTTCTCTCGATGGCGGAACGATATCAGATATATGTCATTTCATTTAATAATCCCTAAAATGGCAGACTGGCAGACAAACTACAAACTGTTCAGATTATTAATACTAATTCTTAATAACTGAATCTGTTTTGCTACAGACTCAATTTGGATTCTCTCATTCTATTCCAAAAGTCAGGAGTACTTACTTTTGTTTACTTAATCTCAACGTTTTATTAAAAATATGATTTGAATATATATTTTTATATTGTAAACAAATAACAATGCATATGTCCTTCAACGACAGAACAAAGGTGTTTTTGTAGACGGTCTCATCAACAACGAGCCTCGCACCATGCTGCTTGATACAGGTGCGACTAGGACAATCCTTGGACCTACATTTGCCAAAACACCGGCAAGAATTGAATCGTCGAATTGGAAGCTACGCACAGCAACTGGAGAGCCGGCAACTGTGTATGGTGAACTTCCAATTGAACTGACTTTGGGCAGCACTAAAGTGAAACATTGGGCTCTAGTAGCGGATATCGAGGATGATGCAATCATAGGGATGGACATCATGAACTCCAGAGGGTTCGAGTTGAATTTCAGAGACGGCGTTCTACGAGTGAATGGAGAAGAGTTGGTGCTTCACGGGAGAACTGAAGAAAGGATTCGTGTTCTGCTGGCTGAAGATGTGAGCGTACCGGAGAGGGCTGAAACCATTTTGGAGGCTCGCCTGGATGGGGGTGCGAGCAATGGTGATGTTCGAGCCCAAGCTCCATGATGAGAAAATTGGACGAGGAATCGCACTAGGGAAGACCTTATTGCGAGTTGATAAATTTGTGCCGGTAAGGGTAATGAATGTCAATTATTACCCTGTGACTTTGAAGAAAGGAACAATTCTGGGGCACTGCTCGTCAATTTCCTCTGTGATAAGGAGTGTACGCGGCAATACGGAGTCATCGAGCCATCCGACAGTCCCTGGTCCTCTCCAGTCGTGTTGGTGAAGAAGAAAGATGGATCGACACGGTTTTGCGTAGACTACCGTCAACTAAACAACGTGACGAAAAAGAACAGCTACCCTCTCCCAAGGATAGACGACACGCTAGACACGCTGGCTGGATCTACGATTTTCTCGACCTTAGATTCGAAGAGCGGTTCCCGGCAGGTAGAACTGGCCCAGGAAGATCGAGAAAAGACAGCTTTTACCATCGGCTCCGGATTATGGCAGTTCACAGTTATGCCATTCGGCCTCTGCAATGCTCCAGCCACGTTCGAAAGATTGATGGAGACGGTTTTGAAAGGACTATCATGGAATACGTGTCTGGTGTATCTCGACGACATTATTGTGGTTGGCAGATTGTTCGAGGATCATGTAAAAAACTTGGAAGAGGTATTTCAGCGACTGAGAAGCTCCGGACTGAAACTGAGCCCTAAGAAATGTCATCTGTTTCAAAAAGAAGTACGTTATCTCGGCCACGTTGTCTCTGGGAAAGGAGTAGCAGTAGATGAGCAGAAGATCAAAGCTGTTAGGGAATGGCCCGTTCCGAAAGACATTCACCAGCTACGAAGTTTTCTTGGCTTGTGCACTTACTATCGCCGATACATGCTGGGATTTGCTAACATCGCAAAACCACTGACCAGTCTCACGGAAGGACAAACAAAGTTCCAGTGGTCAGATGAATGCCAAGATTCATTCAGGAAGTTGAAAGGAGCTTTGATCAACGCACCAATCCTGAGCTACCCCCTTCCAGACGGGAAATTCATTTTGGACACGGACGCCAGTAACGTGGGACTTCGAGCTGTCCTATCTCAGATCCAAGAAGGACAGGAGAAGGTCATCGGTTACTTCAGCAAGACCCTCAGTAAACCGGAGCGGAATTACTGTGTCACCAGGCGGGAACTGTTGGCGGTTGTCAAGGGAGTTGAGCACTTCTACAAGTACGTGTATGGACGAAGATTCCTACTGAGAACTGACCATGCAGCTCTCAAATGGCTCCTACAGTTTAAGAATCCCGAGGGTCAATCAAGTAGCACGCTGGATTGAGAGGCTCCAGGAATTCGACTTTGAGATCGAACATCGGGCGGGGATCAGCCATAAGAATGCGGATGCCCTATCGCGAAGACCATGTCCAGACGACTGTTCGCACTGCCGACGAACAGAGGAAAAGGAGTCGACACTGCAGAACCACGGCGGTCGATGATAACTGGAATGACCACAAGATCCAGAAAGACCAAGAGAAAGATCCAGATCTTGGTTTAGTCATCGGCTGGAAGAAGAGTGAGCGAAGACCGTCGTGACAGGAAATAGCCAGTTGTTTCCCAGTCGTTCAAACTTACTGGGCCCAATGGAACTCTTTCACCTTAGACAATGGAGTCTTGAAGCGTGTGTTGGAGTCGGAGGATGGCGGGGAAGAAAGACGTCAGGTAGTAGTTCCCAGGAGCAGAAGACAGGAAGTGCTCCGAGAAATCCATGATAGGGTTACCAGAGGACATCTGGGAGCGACGAAGACCCTCCAGAAAGTTAGGCAATGGTTCTACTGGGCTAATTGTCAAGCTGACGTCAAGGACTGGTGC
This sequence comes from Chrysolina americana, assembly GCA_958502065.1. NCBI lineage: Eukaryota > Metazoa > Arthropoda > Insecta > Coleoptera > Chrysomelidae > Chrysolina > Chrysolina americana. Next base: position 29,562,625 of record OY293417.1, read on the forward strand.
AGAAAATGTGCTGTATGCGCTGCCAGTAATGGGCCTCGAACAAGACCTAAGGCCCCGATGCGCCAGTACAATGTGGGCAGCCCATTCGAAAGGATCGCCATTGACATCGCTGGCCCGTTCCCACAATCTGAACACGGGAACAAGTACATCCTTGTGGCGATGGATTACTTCAGCAAGTGGGCCGAAGCCTATGCCCTGCCCAACCAAGAAGCCATCACCGTTGCCGACGTCTTGGTGAAGGAGTGGATTTGTCGATTCGGTGTCCCGTTAGAGCTGCATTCGGATCAAGGCAGGAATTTCGAGTCAAACCTGTTCCAGGAGATGTGTCAGATGCTGAACATCCGGAAAACGAGGACCACAGCTCTACATCCGATGGAATGGTGGAGCGGATGAATAAGACGATAAACCGCCACCTGTCCAAGGTAGTCTCTGACCACCAGAAGGATTGGGACCAGTACCTCCATCTGTTCCTGATGGCGTATCGTTCCGCAGTTCATGAGTCAACCGGCCAAATCCCTGCTAGTGTTATTATGGGCCGAGAGCTGCGACTTCCAACTGCGACCTAAAGTTTGGGACGCCACCAGGACAAGACACTGCGGGAGATGACAACGTCAGCAAACTGCGACAGAGAATGGACGACATCCATGAACGGGTCCGTTTGAACATCCAGAGTGCCAGTGACAGAATGAAGGAGACCTACGACATCAAGGCGGATGCTGGTGGATATCAGACAGGTGACTTTGTCTGGCTATACAACCCATAACGTCGCCGTGGACTATCACCGAAACTTCGGAACTCGTGGGTAGGTCCATATAAGATCATGAAAAGGATAAACGACCTCGTCTACCGCATATATAAGCCACTACGAGGAAAACCTAGGGTAGTCCACTTCAATAGGTTGTCCCCTTACGCCGGAAACCACGATCAAGTCCGCACAGTCAGATCACCGGAAGACGAAATGACGTTTCAGAGGTTCATGTCCCTGTACTCGAACGAAGTAAATGTTTTAGTGAATAATTGTTGTAAATAGTGTTATAAATAAATCAGGAAAATTAGTTAGTGCAGTTTTACTACAATATTTAAGCCTTCTAAACATTCCTTTCAGTCTGCCTGTAAAAGTTTGAATTTTATGTTTCCTTTGATAGCTGTATGAGAGAAAAATTGATGATAGCTGAAATGAGTTGTATTTATGGTGCGAGCCCTTTAAGAATCTTACCTTCGTTACGAAAATCCTTATCCGGGGGATGATCCTGACTGGCCAGTCTCCTGGGGTTGCGTGGAAGGATATCTCCTTGATCTTCTTTGGGAGAGGTGGAGAAAAGTATGGCGCAAAGCACTAATTTTGGTTCATAAGTTTGAAAAACACAAAAAAGACGTAGGTAATATCACTCAATATGTTTGTGGAGGAAAACGTGCTCTCTAGTTGAGATTTTCTGAGTTCGACAACTACCGATCGCGAGCCGAATGGAAGTGTTCTTAAAGGGCATCTTACTTGCGCAAGGGAATATACTGTTATACACAGTGAGCAAAACAAATTGATTGATTAACACGTCCAGTTGCAGAAGGTCGTTTAAAGAAATAGGTAATAAATGATATACTTATAATACAATAATTACAAAAAAAGCTGAGCGGAAACGCGACATGCCGCCCAACTAAAATACACAGTATTTTTCGGTGCATCGAGCGGTAAGGGACAGAGCTTGCTTACCGGGCGTTACAAAACGCCAGAGGAGACTTTTACCGAAACCACTCTAACCCTACCATCAGTACCAGGAAAGGATTCAATGACACGACCCACACGACATTTTGTTCAATTGTCGATGGGCGCTAACGAAGTTCGTTCCACAATCGCTATATAGATGATGGTATCTCCCACGACGTGCAACAAATCTCCTAAGAGCAGCCAGGAAGGCGTCTACGGACAAGTTGGATACTAGTTCGAGGTGCACAGCCTTAGTAGCAAAACAAACGAAGAGACACAAGTAAGACTTGAGAACCTAGGCACCCCTTGTCCTTGACATGGTGATGCGGAAGGGTCCAGCAAAGTCCACTCCTGTATGGAGAAAACATTTCAAGCGTGACACACGTGCGAGGGGTAGGTCACCCATGGTAGGTTGGGTTGACTTGGGGTTAATCCTCCAACATGTGATGCATTTAGATACGATGCGCCTGATAGATCTCTTCGAGTTGATTACCCACCAGTTTTGGGTTGATAAATATTGGACCGTCTGTATACCGGCGTGAAAATATTTCTGATGGATATTCTCGATGAGGAGATCAGTAAATCTACTTCGACTGGGCAGCAGAACTGGATACTTTTGAGAATCGGAAATCGGAGCGTTTCTGAGTCGTCCTCCAACGCGGATAAGACCCTGACCATCAATAAAGGGGGACAATTTTCGGAACATTTTGGGGAGCACCTTCCCATCTTTCAGTAGGGATATTTCGTGGAAAAGGCATACTGAGTATGTTTGGCGAATATCAATAGGGACTGATGGATTTCGAAACATGTGAGGAAACCTGTCCTTTTGGGAAATGTCAAACAGTTGTGTGTAAAACGACAGATGTAACCCACAATCCGTGTCGAAGTCATGGGAGAGGAAAAACTTTCGAGGAGAATTTCAAGAAAGTTGGATTCAGCAATAGTGACGTTCAAAGCCACCCGACGTTCCTCTTCCATAGCGGCAGGAAGAGCCGAAAATTCTTGGTCGGGAATGCAGTTGGAGGTGAGGAGAAACTGAGGTCCCGCCCACCATGTGGGACAACTGAGGAATTCGCTGGGTAACAGACCCCTGGACCCCACATCAGCGGGATTGTCAGATGAAGGAACATCCGAGGAAATCCTTTCTTTAATGAAGGAAACCCTGTTACCCTCAAATGTTTTCCAATGAATAGAAGGACCTTTTATCCAGCTTAGAGCTACCCTAGAGTCAGACCAACAATTGGTCTTTTCTATGTGAAGGGTCATTTTGTAAATATTGCGAACAAATTCAGCTAAGCGGGCAGTCAGAACGGCAGCGCAAAGTTCTAGCTTGGGCACGGAAATTATTTTCAACGGGGCAACCTTGGACTTACCACACACAAAACGAATGGCTTTGTCTCCTGTATCTGACTGAAAAAGAAAATAAACGACCGAGCAATAACCTCTTTCGCTCGCATCACCAAAGCAGTGGAGTTCACAACTTTGAAATTTTTCTATGCAAAGTCGTCGTGACAATGAAAACTCCGACAAGGAAGGAAAATCGCTAATATATTTTTCCCAAGTTCTGACGAGTTCAGACGAGGGTTCCTGATCCCAGTCAATTCGGAGAACCCAAATTTGCTGAATCAGATGTTTAATGAGGAAAGTAAGCGGGGCTAGAATCCCAAGAGGGTCAAATATTTTGGCGAGAGTTGAAAGAATATTCCTTTTGGTACAAGGAGATTTCAACGCGTTCACTGAAAACTTAAAGGAATCCGTGGAAGGATTCCACTGGAGCCCCAAAACCTTGCACGACGAGTCGGGTGAACTGTCGAAAGATAACAAATCGATACAGAGATGAGTGGGGAGTAGGTCAGTTAACAGAGCAGCACCATTACTGGACCACTTCCTCAATTCGAATCCGCCTTTATCTAAAAGCGATATCAACTGCCCTTTGAGAATTGATGCAGTTGCGAAGGAGGGACCGACACTACAATGTCATCCACATACGTAGAGGAGCGTAACGCCTCAGCAGCTAGGGAGTATTTTTCGCCATCTTCATCGGCAAGCTGTTGGAGGGTACGGATAGCCAGAAAGGGAGAAGACGATACTCCATACACGAGAGTTCGGAGTCGATAGGTGCTAACAGGTTTTTGGGGAGAGAAACGCCAAAAAATACGCTGAAGATTTTGATGCTCATCAGAAAGAAGAATTTGCCTGAACATCATACGTACGTCTGCCGTAATAACGTGAGACTGGAGGCGAAAGTTTAATAAAATAGAAGCGATGTCCTGTTGAAGCTTTGGACCTGTCAACAGATGATCGTTCAGGGAGAGTTGATTTGGAAGTTTTGCCGACGCATTGAATACCACCTTTAACTTGGTTGTCCCACTGTCATGCTTGATAATGCAGTGGTGGGGAATGTAGTAAAAATGAGGCAGCTCCTTGCCATCAGATACGAGTTCCATGTGATTTAGATCAAGATATTCTTGCATGAAGTTTTTGTATTGCTCGTACAATTCGGGTTGTCTTACAAGACATTTTTCCAGGGAATAGAAACGCTGGAGCGCGAAGTTTCTAATTCCAGGAAATTCAGTGATGGGTTGCTGGAGTGGAAGATTGACAACGAATCGACCATTTGGAGTACGAGTTGTAGTGTCTAAGAATGTTTTCTCACATAAGGTGTCCTCAGGAGAACTTTCTGTGACTTCAGGAATAGATTCTAATTCCCAGAATCTTCTTACTGTTTCCTCCAAAGGTGTAACATCACTGACGGTACTGAAAAGTGCAATGGTGGAAGTGGAGGGCCCAACATTGCATTTTCCCATCAAAATATAACCAAAGATGGTGTTAATGGCATCTGGTTTTCCTTCAACTCCAGGAATACGTCCATCAAGTAGAACTTGAGAAAAAACGTCAGCACCTAGCAACAAGTCGATTGCACCAGGAAGCGAAAACTGGGGATCCGCCAACCGTAGGTTGGAGAGGTGTATCCAATCATTTGTATGGATTTCGGAGTAGGGTGAATTGTCGCAAATCGTTGATAGGACTACAGTATCAACAGTCAGTGTCGGAGAAGTTCGTTGCAAGGGACGAAGAGAGATGGTAAGTCCTCCTTGAGTAGACCGGGTGCGCATGCAACCCAATCCCCGAATGCTTAGAGAAAGGGATGTGGGTTGCAATCCCAACCGTTTGACACTCCTTTGACTTATGAATGAAGTCAATGCAACGTTAACGGAAGATGAACTGTTGGGGGTTGTTGAACGGGAAACTTCTGATCGGAAGAGGATGGAGCAGAACCAAGATTGGTAATAGTATCAGAAGAGGAGGCATTTTCAAAGTGCAAGAGAGTGTGGTGTGACTGTCCACATTTGTGGCATTTATATGAGCTATGGCAAGATTTGAAGCTGTGAGAATGGCTTAAGCAATTTATGCAAAGTTTTTTATTTTTTGCGAGTTTGTAACGCTCGGAAGCGGCAATATTCATGAAATCAGGACATTTATATATATTATGATCTGACTTAGAGCACAGAATACACTTAGCTCTTACCTCGTTAGTCTGAGCTAAAAAGGAAGTAGAATGGTTACAAGAGACTGGTTTGGGTTCGAGTTTTCTTGAAACAGGAAGTTTGCAAAAATTTCAAGTTATCCAAGGCATTGCAATGTTTTGCTAAAAAATCAAAAACCTCCTCATATTTAGGAACTTCTGAAGAATTGTGATGATGCTCAAACTGAGTGGCTACAACGATATCCACTCTTTTTAACAGCATCTGTACCAGAATGAAGTCCCATTCTGCTACAGGAAATTTCAAGTTTTCAAGAGCCGCTAAATTATCGGAAAATATACCTAAAAGCTGTCTCAATTTGTTATGGGAATCACTGTTCAACTTTGGAGCACTGTCCAAAGCCGACCAGTAAGCAGAAGCGATTACACGCTTGTTTTTGTAACGTTTCACTAACGTTTCGTATGCAATAGAGTAATTGGATGACGTCATAGGTAAGGTTTGAACAAGTTTCAAAGCCGCGCCTCTCAATGAAGTAAGTAATTGAACTTTTCTATTTTACTCAATCTAGGATTATTTCCGATAAGTGAATCAAACAATTCTATGAATGAGTGGAAAGTAAGGATATCTCCACTGAAAACAGGCAATTCTACCGTAGCGGAACTTGAATCGTCAGTATTATTATTCGCGGTTTTTTCAGAAAGTTTCAAATAAATTGCCTTGACATCGTAAAATGATGTTTCAAATTGTTTTCTGATCAAGTCTTCTCCATCAAAGGTGGTTTCATCGCCACTAATTAGGCCGATGACGGAGTTATGATTGATGAAAAATTCCATTTTAATATCTTCTATATTCTCCATATATTGTTTAAATAATGGAAAATATAGTTCATCTGCTTGAGCCTTTATGGAAACCTCGCGTAACTCTTGAAGCCTATTGATTTGAGTTTTCCTGAACGCTTGATATTTTTTTAATTTATCGGCCATTATGAAGTAAATTAATTAATTACGTAAATACCTTTTGGTGAAATAATTTTAAATCAAATTCCTAGTAAACTTAGGCAAAATGAAGCATATGCGAAGATAGTTAACACAAGTGTTGTAAGCCGAGTGCAACTCAAAGTTGAATTGAAAATATTGATACTAAATGGTAAATAAATGTATTTGTCTCACTCTGTAATTCCAGTCAGCTGAACGTATTTGAGGCAGCCACTGTCCCACAGCGCTCGAGCAGAGGTTTTATGTAGCGCAAAAAACCCAAATTGGATTAGGCGATTTTTACATCGGCTTAATTTTATATTGTTATAGTGTAACAAGACTGAAAAAGATGTTATTCACTACAACTTCCAACCCAAATTCAGCAATCCGTGCTCGAATGACCAAATGTAAAATTTTGAATTTTATGTTTCCTTTGATAGCTGTATGAGAGAAAAATGGACGATAGCTGAAATGAGATGTATTTATGGTGCGAGCCCTTTAAGAATCTTACCTTCGTTACGAAAATCCTTATCCGGGGGATGATCCTGACTGGCCAGTCTCCTGGAGAGGTGGAGATAAGTATGGCGCAAAGCACTAATTTTGGTTCATAAGTTTGAAAATCACAAAAAAGACGTGGGTAATATCACTCAATATGTTTGTGGAGAAAAACGTGCTCTCTAGTTGAGATTTTCTGAGATCGACCACTAACGATCGCGAGCCGAATGGAAGTGTTCTTAAAGGGCATTTTACTCGCGCAAGGGAATATACTGTTATACACAGTAAGCAAAACAAATTGATTGAATAACACGTCCAGTTAGTTACAGTTCGATAACCCCATCTGTCAGCAATATTAGTGATCGATGACCTGCAATTGTTTTTAGCTGATTCATGCAAAGTCGACAATAATTTCTATATAAATACCATCAATTGAATTGTAATAGTAAGTATTCATATTTCTATGTTTTAAGTTGTTACTCTATTCAAATAAAAAGTTTTTAAAAACCCTTTTGTGTGAACCAGAAATATAATTGGCGCAGTCGTTAGGATAGTGGAAGAGCCCTTAGAAGATCCTCGTCGTTATTAAACGTTTATCCACTATTCCCGAACCCAGTTCCGAAGATACTCTAAGAAGAATTCCGGCCGTAGACAAGAATACCTCTTCACTACCATCCATCAAGGAGCCTAGCATATAGGAACAATTTCGCAGAACATTTTCGGTGAACGAATATGCAACGAGCCATCATCGTTATCCTGTAAGCATAAATGAATCCTGATTTATCAATTCCTAGTAGCATTTTACGTCCTCCTACCTAAAATTCTACCAAATCCACCTACGAATACCAATTCTATTCAACCCATTGTCCCTCAAATACCCGCACAAAATATAATTCCCTTCAATATGGCAAACCAGTTCGACTTGAAGAATTTCTGGATCGTCCCTGAATACGATGGAAGTCCAAATGAATTATACCAGTTCATCAACGTATCGACGATGCTACTGAATGAATACTGGAATGCTGAAAAACCTGGTTGTTTCCAAAATCACATCCCCATACTCTCAACAAACTAAGAGGCAGAGCCAAAGACGTCATCTCAGTTTATGGATATAGCGACTGGAACAGCATCAAAGGAACTCTAATCCAGAACTTCGCGGACCAACGTAACGAGAATTCCCTGACAAGAGATTTGGTCAACCTACGACAAGATCAAAATGAACCCCCACAGCAGTTCTATGAAAAAGTAATAGGACTTTTGAACACCGTATCCAACTACATCGAATTACACACTGCCGACGAAACGGTCAAGACAAGCAAGAAGAACTTCTTTCAGCAGCAAGCTCTGACAACATTCCTAGCCAGATTACGAGAACCCATGGGATCCACTATAAGAGCAATGAAACCAGTGGACTTGGCTACAGCGATGCAGTATATTCAGGAAGAAAATAATATACGTTATTTGCAAAAATCGTTTGGAAATCCACAAGTACCCAAGAAACCACTCCAGACCCCTCACAGAGCTGCAAACTATCACACACCACAACGGATGTATCAACCGATAGAGCACTTCCAAAGACCTGGACAACCACAACATCAACCGATGAGACCACAACCGCAACAACCAACCTTCAGACCACAATGGCAGCAAAATATCAACCAGAGACGGATGTGGCCACAAGTCCAGCCCCAACGTTTCCAACAGAATCAACCAAACAAACAGAACGGGCAGGAACCAACACCAATGAGCATCAGTACCAGAAATATTCACGGAGCACCAACAAGGAGCATGAGAACCCAATCTCAACCAAGACAAAATTTCAATCCAGCTCCCATGTTCAATATCAATATCGAACAATACGATGAAGACCTTGGATATGAAGCAAACCCCTACTATGACGAAGAAACCTGCTTCCATTCCAATGAAGACACAACTGAGTTCCAAGTACAAGAAGACCAACAGGAACAAGTTGTGAATTTTCCAATGGATCCCAGACAAAATCCAGAAACATAGTAGAACTCCATACCTTTGATGATAAGAGGGAACTTCCTTATATAACCATTTCCGATCCTCCCCTCAAACTCCTCATTGACACCGGATCAACGAAATCTTTCCTCAATCCTGATTTAGGATTCCAATATTATAACGATTATATCAAAAAAGACCCTTTTATCGTCACCTCCATTTTTCAAAACTATTCCCAAGATTACAGTGCAGAAATTCCCATATTTCCTGAGTTCAACTCAAATGGTACTTTCAAGTATTACCTTTTCAAATTCCACAAAACTTTTGATGGCCTTATTGGACTCGACAACCTGAAATTTCTCAAAGCTGAACTGAATTTCCCTGATTCTTTCCTTTTCACTGAAAACTCATCTCTCCCAATCCAGTACTACGAGACCAACAAAACACAGTTCTACTCCATCCAACTAGAGCCTGATAGCGTGACGCAAGTACGATTTCCAGTGAAAGAGAAGAATGGTACCATCATGATACCAAGACAAGAACTACAGGGCGCTTACATCCGAGAAGCTCTCACCGATGCCTACGATCATCTAGCCTGGACAGAAATCGTCAACTTCGGTCCAGATGAACTTCAAATCTTACTAGCAGAACCAGTACGCAGTAACCCAATCAATCTTCAAGAGCATCACCTCTATTCTGCTGACATAATCCCATCTGGATACTCAGATCCGATCAACAATATGGATGACCTAATCAGAACAGACCATCTCAACCCAGAAGAGGAGATGCATATTATGCAGGAAATACTCCGATACTTTCCATCATTCAGATACCCCACTGACATTCACCAATCAAGTAAAACACCACATAAAAACCAAGGACGAAATCCCGGTATACACCAAATCATACCGATATCCATATGTCCATAAAGAAGAAGTCAAGAGGCAGATATCATCGTTACTAGATCAGAGAATCATCAGACCCAGTCAATCCCCCTGGTCCTCACCAATTTGGGTCGTTCCCAAAAAACCAGATGCCTCCGGAAAAGCAAAGTGGCGTATCGTTGTGGATTTCTGGAAGGTTAACGAGAAAACGATAGACGACCGTTACCCGATTCCAAACATTTCTGACATCCTCGACAAATTGGGAATATGTCAATATTTCACCACCCTGGACCTGGCAAGTGGATTCCACCGAATAGAAATGGCAGAAGCAGACATCCCTAAGACCGCATTCAATGTAGAAAACGGGCACTACGAGTACCTGAGAATGCCCTTTGGGCTGAAAAATGCTCCAGCTACTTTTCAAAGGGTTATGGACAACGTCCTAAAGGGCCTGCAAGGAACTATCTGCTTGGTTTATATGGACGACATAATTATCTTCTCTACATCCCTACAGGAGCATATGGTCATTCTTGCTAAAGTATTCCAACGCCTACGAGAAACTGGTTTCAAAATACAAGTAGACAAGTGCGAATTCCTGAAGAAAGAAGTCAGCTTCCTGGGACACATTGTCACTCCGAACGGGATAAAACCAAACCCAGCGAAAATCAAAGCAATCATGGACTACCCTGAACCTCGAACTGTCAAAGAAATCAGAGGATTCCTCGGACTCCTAGGATACTACAGGAAGTTTATCAAGGACTTCGCCAAGACAACTTAACCTCCTGCCTCAAGAAGGATGTCCATATCGAACATACACCAACGTTCCTGAAATGTTTCCAAACCTGCAAGAATCTGCTTACCAACGAACCACTACTTCAGTACCCGGACTTCACGAAACCCTTCAATCTGACCACAGACGCCAGTAATTTCGCTATAGGGGCTGTTCTATCCCAAGGCCCCATAGGAAAGGACAAACCAATAGCTTACGCATCCAGGACCTTGAACGAGACAGAAATGAAGTACTCCACCATCGAAAAAAAAAATGCTAGCTATAGTTTGGGCCACCAAATATTTTCGACCTTACCTTTTCGGGAGAAAATTCAAAATTTTGTCTGATCACCGACCCCTCCAGTGGCTTTTCTCACTGAAGGATCCAAATTCAAAACTCTGGTCCGATGGCGTCTGAAACTAGAAGAGTACGACTATGAAGTCGTCTACAAGAAAGGAACGAGCAATACCAACGCAGATGCTCTCTCCAGGATAGAGATACATACAAAGGAGACCCATAGAGTAAATGAAGACGACGATAAGGAATCTCTGTACAACAACCCTCCATCTGAATATCCTGATTCTGAGGAGGATATCATTAACGAACTATTTGAAGACTGCTACCGTCACTATTTTCCAGACAGAAGGAAATAATCACACAGCAGCATGAAGGAAAAACGAACCACAGAGGAATCACCAAAACGGAAACCAGAATCAGGAGACTATTTTATTGTCCCAATATCATGAAGGATATTGAAAAAGCTATCAACTTCTGCGAGACATATCAGATCAACAAATATGATCGAAGACCAGAGAAGCCAAAGTTCATGCTGACCCCACACCAACCAAGCCACTTGAAATAATACACATGGATACCTTTCAAGCTAGTGGACAAAAATTTCTGACAATAGTGGATGCATTCTCCAGGCATATCCTATAGAGGGATCCAATGCAATAAACACTCTGAACGCTCTCCTAGTATTCATAAACCACCATGGAATCCCGCAGATGATCGTCACAGATAATGGAACTGAATTCAAAAATGGGCTGGTCCAAGAATTTGTTGATACACACAGAATCAACATACATTATACCACTCCAGAGAACCCTCAATCAAACGGGATAATTGAAAGATTCCACTCTACATTGATCGAGCACTTGAGAATACTGAGAGAGAAACATAAGAAGAGAGATATCAAAGAACAAATGCTCTACGCCATTCTAGGATACAATAATTCCATCCATTCTCAACAAGACCTATGGATATTCTCAACGGACATCTCAATAATCAAGATCCATTTGACATCGATATAAGACGAGCCTTAATTAACAACTATGTCCAACAGCATAGAGAAAAAACGAAGGAAATATACAAAAAAATTAACGAAGACAAAAACACAAGAAGACAAACGTCATAGAGAAGAGAAACAAGAAAAGAGAAACCCCTATTACCTACAAGCCCTGCACCAAGATATATACGAGAAAAACAGTGAAAAGAAACAAATTATTACCACCCTTTACCCCAAAATCCATCCATAAAAATCACACAGTAACTGTCGAGACGGAAAATGCAAACATTCATAAGAAAAATATAAGACATTTACCCAATAAAATAATCGAATTCTTCGTACCTTCACAGCATTCATCTGACAAGAGGACAAGAAATCGAGATCCAAAATCTCCAGACCAACCCAGGACTTCTACCCCTCAAGCTGGGACAAGCAAAGATCAAAACTAGTACTCACGATTTCATCCACTACTACGATCTCCAGCCAATCCACCAGGAGATATCTGCCATAGAATCCCAATATGATGCCGTCTCCACACCCATTCGTAACGGACTCAGTGACCCCTACTTCTTCAACCTGCAGAACTTTGATCAAGGACTGAAATACCAGCTGAAAACTGCCAGAGATAAACTCTATACCCTCTCAGTAGATCCAAACGAGGACTCATAGATGGCTTAGGAAGTGTGATCAAAGCAATTTCCGGAAACTTGGACCAAGAAGATGCTAAGAAGTACGAGGGTACTATTGCTTCCTTGAAAACCAATCAAAGAAACATAATAAGCCATGCGAATCAACACATAAGTTTGAACACCAAGATATTGGAAGATTACAATGAAACCATCTCGTTACTAACACATAATCAAGATGCCATCTCAGTAGAAGTCAAAAGAATCGAGACCGATATAAACAGACTCGTTTTCGACTTCAATCATTACCTAGAGACCAGAAACGTCTTGGATCAAATCAACCTGATTCGCCAAGTTATTTTGCAAACACTGAACGACTTAGAAACGGTAGTTTCCCTCGCAAGGATAAATACAGTCCATAACAGCATTCTCAAAAGCGAAGATCTGAGTTGGATCGTAAGGACACTGCTCACTTACCACTCCAACTCCTTACTTAACAGTAAGTCCTTACCTTTATCAATACCTTAATTCACCTTGTGAACGAATTGGCATCGAATACCTTTGCGAAGAAAATTTTCTTCAAGACACCGAAAGATCCCCTGACTGTGTTACTCAGATGCTGGAAATAACAGATGAAGAAACAAGATGCGAACACGTTCCAGTTTCAATCAATTCAACCTTGATTTTGGAGATGACAGAAGCCCATTGCATAGGAATATTTCCCCAGGCTACGAAGATCTCTACACATTGTTCCAGTACGAAAGTAATGGTTCTGGAGGGAGTGCACCTGATAAAACTTCCGCCAGGTTGTGAATTCAAAACCAACAACGAAGCATTTATTAACTCCAAAACTGTCATCCTAGAAGAACCACTGACTTTACCAAATATCAAGACAGCCCACATCAACTCTTCATTTAAATACAAACCACTGAAACTTAACAAGATTCCCTTGGACAAGCTGCAACATCTGGCCCTGAAAGAAGAAAGGTTACAACTCATCCCAGAAGAAACCCGGCCATCCAATACCAGCCATTTCTGGATGACTCCCATTTATATACTAATCACCATCTTCATTCTCTACGTATTTTACAGATTAAAAAAACAACCGAAGATAAAACCGGCCAATGAAGATCCATCAACTCCAGGAAACGAAGCATCATCTTCAGTCTTGTTCGTCCCTTACAAGACTTTCTCAGGGGATGGAGAAGTTACAGTTCGATAACCCCATCTGTCAGCAATATTAGTGATCGATGACCTGCAATTGTTTATAGCTGATTCATGCAAAGTCGACAATAATTTCTATATAAATACCATCAATTGAATTGTAATAGATAGGATTCATATTTCTATATTTTAAGTTGTTACTCTGTTCAAATAAAAAGTTTTTAAAAACCCTTTTGTGTGAACCAGAAATATAATTAGTTGCAGAAGGTCGTTTAAAGAAATAGGTAATAAATGATATACTTATAATATAATAATTGAAGACAATACACATTACAAAAAAAAGCTGAGCGGAAACGTGACACTGCCAAATGCCTGTTCTATAACCACACGTGTGCTACTCAATAGTTTGTTGAACGTTCTCTGTCTCTGAGTTAGATGTCCATTGTCCCGGAAAGGAGCCATAATGAATGTTCTTAAGGGGTATGCAGGGTCTCCTAACAAGTAAGTGTTGGGAGGTAAAATATTTTCATCACAGATCTTGTTGAAAATTGGGGAATTTTGCCACATTCTTGCATCATTAACGGATCCAGGCCAACCGCAGTAAATGTCAATAAACTCCAGCTTTGAATTACGAATGCCTTGCAATTATATGGTACCCTTTGCGGTTATAGTATGAATTATCATTCAAAGGTCCTTTAATAGGTATATGTGTACCATCGACACATCCAATAACGTTTGGAAAACTTCTGTTTCCCCTTAATTCACTGAACTGTTTCACAGTTTTCAACGCATCAGGCCCTGTTGGCCATTTTATGTAGTCCTTTACTTTCGCTGATATTAGTTTGCAGGTTTTTATAAAGATGATATGAGCTTGTTTGTCCTTTGCTGAAGCCGAAGCGATCGGCAACAGATCTTATGCTCTCTAAAGTACTCACTACCCAGATAGTCATTAATATACAGTCACTTAGTGGAACAGGTGGTCGACCAGTTATGTGCAGTTTGTCTTGAGTTATACTCCTCAGAAGGTTCTGTAACAAAATAATCAAAATTACCTAGGTAGGTAGGCACTTCATACGTTGATTTATTAAAAAAAAATTTACTTACATGTATAGCGGTTCTACTTAGTCGAAAATGTGATTTGAAGTCACTATCTGAATAAAGATGAACGATATTTGATATATAATTCGTATTTTTGATATGTTTGTCCCTATGATTTTTCTTACAATTATTATAATATTTCTTCGCTGTCTGTTTCTTCAGATGAAGATGAATCGACAAAACTATCAACTATTATCTTTTGGGCTAGTAAAAACTCCATTTCGTATCTACTGAACGTGAAATTGGCCGATTTAAAAGCCGAATATTTTTTCAGAAATACTTTTGAAAGTTATGAACAACATAACCTCAACAACAACAAATCTACAATACAGCGAATCCACCGACTCGTAAGATCGATGGATCTGATGGAGATAAATTGTTTCCTGCGCTGAAAAAACAAACTGTCAGATGAATTTTATTGCAGTATATAACTGAATTTAAAAACGTTTTGCTGAAAAGGCGCTTAATGCGCATTGACAATTGATGAATTTAAAAACTTGCCCTATACCTAAAAAAACAAGTGAACTTATATGTCATTACTTCATATCATCTATTAAAACACAACCAAAAAAAAAACTGAAAAAATGTAAATAATATGTATTTTCAACAAAGTGTTCCATCTCCCAACACTAAAATGAGTGCAGAAAAGTAGACCTTATTCACCTGATATCCCTCTATTCTTTGATAAAACCGCCCAAGGGACGGTATGTTAGTGGAGGAGAAATGATGAAATTCCTTTTTCATATTGGAGATCTGAAAGCAAACATTTATATTCGACATTGAAATGGAAGAAAACATCTCCAAAACTGAAGAGGACTTTTCTGTTATTGATGAAGCATTTGCTTATTTCTGTGGATATGTCACAAAAAAAATCAAAAGCACCACCAAATGTGGAGAATGTATTATAAAAATATTGGGCAAGGGATATGAAAGATTTGATGACTTTATCAAAAATAAGAACACATAATTTTAAAAATTTCCATCCCGGAAAATTATAAGCTTCCTTTATAATGTTGAGGCCACTATTCCAGATGTTTTCGAGAGAGAACTTACAAGAAATTGCCTTTTAGAAATTTTAGGCAAACTGCCAAATTTTTTCCCAAAAATATTGTGGGTTGTAAACATCACAAGAAAATATATCAGGAGATGCATTGAGGGCATATTATTTTGATCTCTAGATTGAGTATCTGTTGCGTTAAAGATCATAATGAAAGAGCCCTCGAAAATAAGTTGAAACATCTTGCCAAAACGGCTCAATTACACTAAAATAACAAATCTTCAATGAAGTTTCTATCTCTGTAATCTACAAAAATTGAAACTGAAAGTCTTAAGACTTGTGCATAAATGGTAATTTTTTCCTTATGGCCTAAAACACTAGGAAAGTTTTCGTTTACAAAGATCATGAGTAGCTTCTGTCTAAAAGAAAATTGAATTTATCTGGAAAATTCACTTGTGGGCTAAGAATTAATTATATTGGTCCATTGGTCGACAAAATTTCCCGCCTTGAATCATTGACAATGTGATAATTGACAGATGTTTATTGAGATTATTGAGAATAAATTTTATAAGTATGCCTCAATAATGTTGTGTTTACAATTGACAATATTCCACAAGCTATCAGTGATCGCTTTTTTGCTGTCTGGTTTGTAATGAATTTTGGTTATTAATATTTGAAACACTGTATTTTGATACACTGACATGTGCCATGTGTCAGCAATGACAAATGTCAAATTATTATAACCAAGGGGTGCCATTTTCAAATCGTTCAGTTTTAGTTCGCAATGCGAATAAAGACAGACAGACCGGGATTCCGAAGTCACGATCGAGCATAAATCGTGTCGTTTTCACGAATTTGACGATTCCGAGCCTATACGCCGATCGTATATGTGTTGCAAATAGCCTACATTTTGACGATTAGTTGACGAAAAGTGGATTCCGAAGTGACGATTAGGCCTCAATGGTGTCGTCTAGACGATTTTGATGATTCCGAGGCTATATGACGATCGTAAATGTGTTGCAAAATGCCTACATTTTACGATTAGTTGACGGTAAACTATTTTCTTGTCGTCAGTATATCTATCTTGGTCTGATATATGTGTTGTTTTTTTTATTAGTGGTCATTATTGCTTGTGCATTTGTTTTCATCCCGTTGTTCCATACTTCTGCAGTAGGGATTTTTTATTCAAAATGGCTTTCAGAGCAACCCAAAAGTTTACTGGGAGTTGATAATGAATTTCATGGGGAAAATGGCATAGCTAAGTGGTGAATAGATTACCCTGTTAAAAAAATGGGTAATTCTTTCGAAGATTTCTGAGGGTTGTGCTCGGAAAAGTACAGCCGGTTGACGGAAACATTAACAAGTTTTTTATTATCATTACAAGGTACTATTACAACTGTTGCAATATTTTTTGGAAATATTAATATTATTAACGTGTTCAAGGAATAGGATGTAGGTACCTATAATGATATTCAAATAAGTATGCAACAAATGTACGTATTCCTTTGAATAAAATTTCAACAGAAAAAGCAACACAGAATTACTGGAACCAACACTATGCGAGAATGCATTTCTAACAAAGATATACATAACGATTAATGATAATAAAGGAGTAGTGTACATAACTGCGGTACAATAATTATTAATATTATTATAGAGTATTATACATATCTAGGTAGGTATAGAGGTACCTAATATCCCGGCTTACTGCAATATCAAATTTTATGCCAGTAATATAATTTATACACTGCAATGAAAGAAGAGGCTACTTCAAAAGTATTATATATACAAAGGTATAGGTTACCTATTGCGACTACAAATTCCTTTATTTTTTAAATGCTCCAGAAACAGCGGATGAATGATTACAGAAATAGTCAGGCAATTTGTCTAACAAATTCAGTGAAATTGTAACTGGAAATTTCCAAACTTTCTATGAATGCATTTCGACTCTTAAAACAATAAACAACGGTCACGATTATCTTTTAAAGTTAGGTAGAGGTACACCTACCAATCATGAAAACTTGCCCCTAATATAACTTGCTTATGTTTTCTGAATAAAAATAGCTATAGAACATTTACTTTATAGCATCCTCCAGGTATGCGCAGTGATTACAAATTTCTTACAGCAAACTTGCAGAGTAGGTACCTATATGAAAGTTGTGACAAACTTGCACTTATTTAATACATTTGCAATTTCAGTACAATAGCTCTCGTCTTGTTTTGATTCAAGGAAACCTTAGGTACCTAATTGTACAAGGTAGAATTAAGCGCAAAAACAAACATTCAAGAAATGAATTTCCTTCACAGAATAAAATGTTCAATCAATACTCTGGACTCCTTCAAATAATAATATAAATTCAAAATCACAAAAAACTAGCAGATTGAATATAAAATATTGAGAATATCGAGATTATGTCAATTATCAATTCAGAATTTTATGTTTAATGCGGTTTAATTCATCATCTGAGATCTTACCGTTCCATGTTGATTTTATTGTGTTGAGTGATCGAGTACCGAAATCACCCGACGATTTTATTGGGAATCAATTATTATAGTCGAATCGTCCAAAAAAATATCCAATCAAACCAAGAGGTCCCGAGTTCAAATCCCGGTTGATCCACATTTTCTTAATTCACTTCTAGTTTTCATCTTCCCGTTTGCTATGCCAAAAACTTATTCTGGATTTTAAATTCAATTACAGACGTTAATGCTACTTCATTTTTTCATTTCTTCTTATTTCCTACGATCTACGATCATGTTGCCTTCATTTTCCTCAAGTACCGAGACGATCACTTCTTGTCGTCTGAAGGTCGAATCGTTGATCGTTCGTTCGTGATCGAATGGAAAGTTCGGAATCCCAGGGCAATCCCCAGCCATTCTCTTGAATCTGACAGATGACAAAATTGGTTTTAATCAGTGTTTCCAATATTAAGGAAAAGAAAAATTACCAACCTGACAGCAAAAAAACAATCACCGACAGCCTGTGGAATATTGTCACGGTCACGTCACGGTATAATAAAACCAGTGGGATCTCATTTCATTACTTCCCTAAACAAGGAACCATAATGCGGAAAAAAATGGTTGATAGTGATTGGGCTCGAAACAAAAGGAACTGGGACGCAAAACCAAGGGTAAATAAGAGAGTACATTCATCTATCCATCCATAATTAATCAATAAAACCACTTTTGTCATAGGTTTGTTCGCACCACTTCACAAATGACAAGTTTATTAAAGGGGACAATATTAGAAAATTGAAGAAATGTGCTATCCCAAATATTTCAAGATTAGAGCCTTTTTGCATCGACACGCAAGATTTGCCAACTGCATCATCAACGGTAACATTAGATCTTTGCTCTGGTTAAAATGATTGCAATGGAATAATTTAGTTTTAGACTGCTATCAATACATACGAGCAAATGGAACATCATGTTCCATATCAACAAGCAGTTGAAACTCTAGAAGCACCAAACTTTCAAGATTCACGGTATTTATTTGAAATGATCTGGAATGTTCCATATGGCTTTGGACTATTCGGTTGTGTATATTTTTCTTGGCTTTTGACGTTTTCCCAACAAGATCAGGGCTGGGACTCCGATGATTAGAAATGTTTCATTGCATCGAAATGTGTCGAGAATGTGACGTCATATTCGAATGTTAGAAATGGGAAGCATAGTACCGATATTTCGAAAATGACGTCACATTTCGATTCTATAAAACATTTCTAATCATCGGAGTCCGGGGGCAGTTGGCTTCTGCAGAAGTTACGAGTGTAAATACTATACTAACACTGAGCTGGTACTCTAGATCTCAAGTTCATCAATTATAACATGAGATCTAGAGTACCAACCGCTCATTTTGGCAAACGTCAAGATCCAATAATAATGGATACACGACCGAATACCCCAATGCCATATAGAACATGGAGCAAAGGTAGTGAAAGCCTAAGTGTGGATTCATGCAGCTCCAATTAACAATTATCAAATAGCAATTATCAATTAACAATTACCAATTAGAAGTTGAACTCCTTGTATTACAATGAATGCATTCATGCAGACACTTAACAATTATCAATTATCAAGTAACAAGTAGAAGTTGGCCACCTTTTATCTTTCTACTCTAATTGAACGAGATTTTCTTCTAGTGAGCAACTATAGTACGCAGATGATCGTGGATTGGTCAGTATAATGACGGAAAGCATCGAAAATCAACAAATAAATGCTTGAGTAGCTTCCATTTCAATGATAATCGTGAATGCACAAAATTGATTATAAACATTTGGAAAACGAATAGAATCTGAATGTTTAAACAGTTTCCACGACAAAGTGAGGTTAACTCAAATGGCACGGATCTACTTTGTGCGCATGCTCACTTATTCCTTGGTAATTGTTAATTTGGGTGCATGAATGCAGCATTTTCAATACTTGCTAATTGATAATTGTTAATTGATAATTGCTACTTGATAATTGTTAATTGGTGCTGCATGAATCCACACTTAGTCATTATATGATCTGGAATGTTTTAATAATAGTGTATTATTGTTGTAGCATCCTTCAACACAAGTGTCGATGTCATGGTCTAACCAAAGTGGGAATAAAAACGAAGTCAATACTAAGGTGAATACTTTTACTCCTCTATGTAGCAATTTATCCAAAGAGGAAAATCATGCTGATGATCAGTTGAATAATTTCACTTGTACACCAAAAAAGGTAGCTATACTTTGTTTAATAATACAATTTTTCTTGCTAAAATGTTTTTATTGTTTTCTTCAGGTATTCACAAATGAAACAATGAAAGCAGCCAACCATTTATTATACCAATGAACATGTATTGGATATCGAAAGAGAATACCAAAGCTAAGGAGGAATTGACAATGTCACCATCAAGATACAGACCACTCAAGAAATCAAAAACTTACAAGAATCAGTACAGCCAAAGGCTTTGTTCAATTTGGAGAAATTTTCAAGCAACGACAAGAAAATCACACCTTTCAACAGAATGGTCACGTATGGGAACAAGATCAGTGATCAGATACTTGTTCGGTTGTACTTTTTCAGATGGGTTATTTCGGTTATGTTTTACTTGTAAACTGAATACTGGTCTGTGCTGTTGTACATGTTTATTCAGTTTATTGTACATAAGAAAAACTCTTGTACTATTGTAATTCTTAGTGTAATTTCAATTGATCATTATGCATCAAATATTTATATTTTTGAATTTTCAACCATTGTTGGTATGTTTAGGAAAGTAACGTGTCTGTGAAATGCTTATTTTCTTGAGACAAATAAAGATCCCAGACAGCATGGTATATCCCTGGAATATTCCTCAGATGTCTCAGATAGGATATATATATTCCGAATAATCATGGAATATTCCTGGAATATCCATATACCCTGGGCACATTCAAGGAATATACAAAGTAGAATATTTCAAGAACATTCTTGAAAGAATATATCTGGAATATTACTTATTGCATATTCTTTATAGTACATTCAGGGAATGATATGCAAGGAATATTCGTGGATTATTCTATACAAGACGTTTCCATATTTGGACCAAATATTATTAATGTTTCCATACTAGCGCGCTGATGCTTGATTCATAAATGTTTCTTTTCTCTATGGCCTAATCTCTATTTTGATAAGTACTTAGCAAACTTCACATTTGACAGATACTTACTAATAATTTATACATTTCAACTCAGTTTGCATGCAGCTGCCTTGTTATTTAAACTTCCCGCCATTACAGTGACCAATCACACAGCGCTCATTCAGTACAAGTTATTGCTACAGATCTCATGTTATTCCGTGCATTTCAACAAGTGTCGTCTGTCGTCTGGGAAGTTTCAGGTTTAATATTTCATTTCAACTTGTTTTAATGAGTCTTTGAACTGTTTTTTTTATTTAGTGATTTGTGTAGTATTATCATATAAAACGTAAGTAGTTTTTGAATAATAATTTTCTTCAGAATGGAATGGCTGGTAACAAAATAGGAATTTTTATCGCTACGGGTAGGTGAGCCATATACCTATCACCTCTTCGATGATAGAAACCATCTGAAGTTATGTCCATTAATTTCTGTTCATGAGATGATTCAACGAAATTTGAAAACATTCATTACAATCTGATTATAATTAATATTGGGAACAATAATTATGCTAAAATTTTTAGGTTATGTCTCACCGTTCTGGCCTAACATTGTAGCTATTGATTGCATCATTTTCATTTAATTTTCAAGAATTCCTGTGTCATAATGATTCAGAAGACTCTGACGAACGCTATTCAGAGAAGCAAATTGAAAATGATAATAGCAGTATAGATTTAGGTTCTGCTTCGAACCATTATTCCCATATAAATAGAAGTAGTTTTATAAATACAGTATAAAATCTACAAGTTTTTAATGTATTTGAAATGTTCACACTGAATTAGATTATCAGGAAAATATTACAGTCTAGTCAATCACACACTATCAATGAATTTTTCATTTCTAGATGCAATTCAACGCTGCCTCAATAGAACCTCATAGAACATTGAAGTGGTGGTAACTGTTACCTCGCAAAATCCTCCGACCGATTGAAAATAAATTAGTAAGTATGTATAGAAGTTATAAACTTGTATATTTCTCCATTATTGATAGATTATGGTTCCTAGTAAAATTCGAAGAAGACCAATATATTTGCCTCATATTTTTCAGTAACAATATATTCACTGAAGACTCATCTCAAGAGTTAATTCAAAACCTTTATAAATGAACAACCTCCCATTCATTTTGAGATTTAAGAGGCATTGTTCAGTTTCGAATTCTACACATTAAACGTACAAATGAACATATATTTCATTTACCAACATACCAAATATCAAATCACACAATTAATATTTTTTTTTCAGAGTTCTCAATTCAGCAGCCTTAACGGATGTCCCAGAAATGGACGAGTAAATAGGATTTGATTCTTTTCTTATTTTAAAATTAGATATCACACTCTGTTGAAATTTGAAAATAAAGTAATTGTACCTTTGTAGAGATGAACTTTTCTTCCTGAATTATATATAACCCTCAAATTGTAGAACAACTGTAGACACGTGTTTCAGACTGTTGGCATCATGAGTAAGGTGTAGTGTAGTGCAAAGATGTATAAATCTTTTTAACTTGGCTTCCCTGTACTGATGACCAACAGTCTTGAACATGTGTCTATGGTTGCTCTACAATTTGAGGATTATATAGATTCGAATATTCGAAAAGGTATTTCTGGGAATATTACAGTAATATTCCTGGATCATACCATATATTCAAAGAATACTCATTGAATATTTAATAAGAATATTCTATGATTATTCTTCATTTATATTCCTTGGATAATCTTGGAATATTCCAAATATTCTGAGGATATTCATTGGTAATATTATAGGAATATTTTGTATGGAATGTCCGTGGAATATCCCAGAAATATTCTAGATATTCATGAAATATTCTCTTGGGAATATTCTACGATTATCTGAGGAATTCCCATAAGCATGTTCAGAGAATATTCCCCCAATATCCTAGAATATCCAAGTATATTCCTAGAATATTTCAATATTCCAAAAAGAATTTTCTAGGATTATTCATGGAATATCTAGTGCTGTCTGGGATTGTATTATTTATTTATTGATTATTCGCACTAACTTTAGAATACTAGGTCGGTTATTTATGAAGATTTTTCAAAGGCCTTCGACTGACTTATATCAAGATGTAAAAATATAGTAATTATATAAAATACTTTTCAACAAATTTTCTGAACTTTTGGTTGTGCTTACGGAAAATCTGATTCAGTTATCAGTATAACCTTAAAAACCAAAATTTATAATCAATATAACAAATGGAAGATCTGGGGATTATTTTTGATACTAAATTAACTTTTATTACTCGAATCAGCACAGTTGTTGATAAATCACTGAAATTGTGATATGTATAAATAAACTAATAACTTAGAGAAAGATACTCCTGTGTCATTCTGTATATTTATTTATTGTAAAATACAAATTTAAAAAATCATGATGAACACAATAACACTTGACTAGCATAACTTTAGGAGTCCATGATTTTGAAATATAAAACTTATCCGCACTGCCAAAACTACGAAGGCGTAGAAGCGCCAGATGTAGTGATATTTTCTAATTCCCAGATAAATCTGTCTATTAGACACTTATATCTGTTATTTATAACTGTCTAATACAGATATGATGTCTGTCATTTATAACTGTATTATGTGTCTATTAGACTCGTACATTATCTGTATAATAGACAGATGATAATCTCTCGTCATAGTTCATTTGCCTCATTAAATGGCAACGTTCCAAGATTCATAACCTAAAAAAAAATTTGTAACTGAGAATTTGTAGAATTTTTCGTATAGCCAATTTCATAATGAAACATATTTCTCATATGGAACTGGGAATACTTGATGAAAGGAAATAAATTCCAAAATGAAATTTGATTATTAAAATAATCTAGCCCTTCGCATATTTTCCTATACTATAAGATTATCGGCATCGGCAAACGTCGAACAGAAATAATTCAACAGATTCAGCAGTCGTATGGGGCTGTTGAATTATTTCTGTTCGACGTTTGCCGACATCCTGTATGTATGTAACAGGTAGAAGGTGGCAACTGGGAAGACCATTTCGGGCTATAATCTGGTATGTCTAGACACAGAGGCGTAACATTCGGCCCTTCTGACCTTCTGTCGACCTCGTCAGTGATGAAGTAGATACCCATTTTCCCGATAGCGGTTCTTCACCCTGTAAATTGAATTAGTGCAGTTACTGGAACATCATTGATTCTCATATAAACATGTATCCTTATATTAATTTTAATTATCACATGTGAACTTTTGTTACCAAAATATTTTGTTAATTTTCACATTATATATGTGAAAGCTAGTATACTATATACATTAAAATACGCTAATACATATTTTTTTTTCATACATATGATTGATATTTTATGTGACTTTTGTTACCTTTGATACATAAGATTGATATTATATGTGACTTTTGTTACCACATTATGATATGCTCATCATTTATTATATATGTGACCTTCGTTACCACATTATGCTTTTTCTTACCTATGATTACTATTATATGTGACCTTTGTTACTACTTTATGCTTTTTCTTACCTATGATTGCTATTATATGTGACCTTTGTTACCAAATTATGCTTTTTCTTACCTATGATTGTTATTATATGTGACCTGCTTTGTTACCAAATTATAATGTCAATCATATATATACCTGAAATAAAAGAAATACGTGAACAGTTTCTCCTCAAAATTTCAGTTCTACGTAATGAATATCAACGGCGTTTTAATATTTTCACTTTTCAGTCCAAGTCCACCAGTTCATCAGTACTATATTGACATCACTATCAATTGCAGTCATCTCCACGACACCGCCTTCTCGATCATTTTCTTAAATAGACCACAGAAGCAGATTTGGATCTTTTATAACCTTAAGGTGCCGCTAATTTCACAAATGTCATACCTATCAACGCGTATCAACTGAAACGTCTAGAAGAGTACTTCGACCACGCCACTGAAGATGACTGCCGCAGTTGCAGTCGAAACGTTTGGAGATTTAAACCAAAGAAGACCACGGCAAAACCCGGTAACCAACCAAAATATTGACGCCAGCCATGAAAGCTTACATTCCTACATCCAAATTTTACTTCACTTTTTCTTCTTTATTCCCCACATAACATGTACCTATTGTTTATAATGTCATTTGAGCATTATCAGCTCTAATAAATGTTCGAGTCTATTCACACCATGCTTAATCAGTTAACAGTTTGGTTCTTATATAGTATGTTTGCTAATCACTGTGGATAGCATACCACTGGTCTATAAAAAGGTTTGCAACACTACTACCCCATATTTTATGACAAAATCATAAAAATCAATACGAATTGAATTTTCAAGTGTAGATTGAAAGCATTATCCATTCGAGGTTGTGTTGTTGGAAAAATTGATATTGGAGTACTATTGAAACATCAAAACACAGACGTAGGACTTCGCAATATGCTGGAAAGTCAAGGTAGTAGAAGTAATCAACTATTTGGTTTGGTACGCAACAACTTGAACAAGTGTACTCTGTACACCAAGATGATTAATAGTACCTATTTGCTTAAATACTCATTAGCCAGCTTACCAAGATACGGTATAAACGTGGCCAAAGTTATTTAAATAGATTATTATTCGTTTAGAACTAAGGCTTGGTATATGGGTGTGCTCATGAATTGTTGGAGGTACTTTACCTATCTTGGCTTCAGTTTCCGAAATTATAAGTTTTATTTCGTTACTATTTACCACAGGTTAACCAATATTAGGGTCATAATTGTTCATCTCAATGTCCACAAATAACACTGATGTTTTCATAGATATATACAACTACAGAAATGTGTGTTTACAAAGTCAACTAGCCAAAATATTCAATTACTGCTTTAATTTTCATCTTGAAACTTTCTTGGAAAATACTAAGTTGTTAAATGTCTGTCAACATAGATTTCAGTTTGGAAAATCAACGGAATAGATTATGAATGTACAGTTTGATTATTATAACTTTACCCGTGCCCGTTATGCATATGGAATGAGTCGACGTTTAAGCCAAATGACGTCTAAATGTAGAATGCCGTGGCTAATATCCCGATAAAATTACAACGTGTAGGTAAGAAGATAGGATAATGAATTACAGAATTAACATTTTCAAATTCATGGAAATGGCGAACCACCGACAATGAGAGTGTTTTTTTAGTTCCAACAGAATATCGTGTGACACTCATGGGTACACCTTCCATTTCTCCTTTCCTTTATTTTCCAGATATGTCAAAAAATGTCGTTCAGTGAGCATATTCAATGTTCCAAATTTAAAAAAAATATTTTTGGAGATAAAAAGGCGAAAAGGAATGAATCTTTAAAATTGTTTTTTCTGTTAACCAGCTGTCGTCCTCTTACGAACGGCAGCCCTCAGTAGTCGAAACTTGTGCGAGCCACGGATTAACGAGGTCTTACCTTTTAACGTGCGATTCCTAGCACACGGTGTTTTCCAATTATTACGAATCCAGCGACACCAGGTTTGATAAGATAATAAAACATGGAGGCAGTGAGTTTACTAGAAACTTTTGACCTCCCTACTGTATTCTAATTTCAGTCACACTCATATAAGGAAGTTGTTTTATCCATACCTCCTCAGCCGTTCGACAGAAATCCATCACATCCTAATTTTATCCACATTAATGCAAGTTCTCTAGGTAATAGTTAACGAAAAAAGTTTTTCAAAAAACTAGGTTGGAGTGCAATATTTTCAAAACCTTTGCATACGGGGATATCAAAAAATGAGTTTCCATTCAAACATGGAAGAGTTTTATGACGACATGCACATTCTATTGTTTCACTAAATATTTGATAACATGTCTTTTTTTTAGCCATGATTATTCATTATGTATACACCTACACGACTGCACTGCTTTTAGTCGGCTATATTTTCGTATTTTAGTACTTTAGAATTTTAAATATTTTGTAGCTGTGATATTACATGTTATTAATTTATTATTATATTTCAAAATAAAACTCAGAAAAGGAATCTTCTAGACTTAAGTATTCAAACTTTTTCAATTACCTATTCGTGCATGGATGCAAGGACCCACTGTATAATGATAAATAAATGAATATGTAAGAAATAAAAAACACCAGTTGAAATATATTTGGTAATGAAATACTCAACACATGATCAACAAAAAATGTATTCATACATTTATTTATGTAATGCGAGCATGTAGACCATTTATGAAAGTAAAAACAAAATTAATATATTTAATCACTTTCTGATTCAAAACTGTCACCAATGTTTATAATAAGCATATCTCAAAGTAGCTTTTCTCGTTCTTACCATTTTAGCATGTAGACCATTTATGAAAGTAAAAACAAAATTAATATATTTAATCACTTTCTGATTCAGAACTGTCACCAATGTTTATAATAACCATATCTCAAAGTAGCTTTTCTCGTTCTTACCATTTTTCAATGAGCGATTCGGTGTATACACATTTTGCCCAGGATTCAGAGTTGCACATCTCTAATGCTTCATTCCACATACCCAATACTTTTTCATCACTGTATCTATCTCTGCCAATATGATTGTTGCAGTATGTCTTACAATTGCCCAAATTAATTCAATAGCATTAAAGTCAGGGTGATAAGGTGGTAATCTTAATACTTCATGTCCATGTTCTCGTACCAGTTCATGTATAATATATATGTTTTCCTTTCGGTTAATCTTAGCCAATTGCAATAACTCTGGTTTTGTTAATTTCTCATCAAAATCAATATTATTTTACGGTAGCCAACAAACAATTTCCGATTTTCTTGAAGAAGTGGTAGGCGTTTATTCAAAATTTCACTGTGGTATGGTGCATTGTGCATTATTATCAAAGATGGCTCTTCCAAACTGGGAATTAACTGTGAAGTGATCCACTTGGTGAACATTGTACTATTCATTTCTCCATGATAATCTAGAATCAAAGATTTCAAACAGAACAATAAACTGGCTTCTGGAACAAACCCTTTTGCAGAACCAGCATGCACAACAATAAATCCTTCGGCTTGCGTACACTTTTGACATTGTCATCCTGCCAAGACTTGGTTTTATTTCCTCTAGAATAAATCCATGTTTCATCTAAAAAAACACTTCTCGTCTCGTGGATATAAAGTTTTTCGGTTTTCTTGGTATTTACGTAAAAAATATGCTCTTTGTGAAACAATATGAGTCTTTTCAATCAAAGCTCTTCGATTATCATCTTTTTTAAATTTAAATCCCAGCTCTTTCAGTAAAACATTCAAAGATGATTTGCATATTGAAACAATCTCCTATTTTTCAGTTTATCGTTCAATGATTGAAGGGTAACATGTTTTTCTGGAAGAAAAAAATTCAAATAAATATAGGTACATGTCAAAATTCATACGAAGTGAAGTTTCAAATTAAAAAGAAAACTAGATGTGACAATAATGTTTGACTTTTCAACTAATATGACTTTCCTGATGAAGTTGTGATTGATGAAAATGGGGCGGTTACATTTGTTCAGAAATTTTTCTCACTAGTCCATCGAATAAACAATCAATATTCCCTTACCAGGGAATAAGGAGGTATACTCACTTTTTTCATACATATCATACAAAGTATTTTGTACTGCCATTTTCTGTTCTTCAGGTAAATCAGCTGTTTTCTTTTTGAGACGACGTCTACTTTTTCCTGGAGTTGACGGAATGGGTTTATTTTCGTTTCCTATTTTGATCTTGTACACCGTTTTTCGAGATATTTCAAGTGCATCTGCAATTCTCTAAAATACAGTAAAGAAAAGTTATAACATTTCTTTTGTGGTTTTAATTGTTACCTCTTGAACAGATGAAAGTGATAAAAAAGGTTCACCAATCTTTCCCTTTCAAAATACTCGCACAAGTTCAACAAAAATTGTGCTTGTGAGTGTAGATTAAGATCTTATTATCCAGGCATAATCTAAAAAAGAATTAAAATATATTATGAATGTTTTTGACCTGTATTATAGATTTAGGTAAAGTTTTTTTTTCTCAATAGGGTTTCCACACTATGAATGATTGTTGTGTTAATATCCCGGTAGTACGGAATTATAGTCACTAATGTCAATTGTCACTATTATTTGTAAATAAAACACATTGTATTGTACTTACTTTGAAAGTAATGATTCCAAGAGACGTTTAGCTTTGAAAGTAACTGATTTTATAATATATTCGACTGCAAAACAATGTAAAACGGGCGACAAATAATACCCCAATGACAGAAAAACGCTAGCCAATAGAATGTTTAGTTGAAATGTAAAAGACTGTCGGTTTTATGGCTATCTCTTTTCACTGTTTTGAGTTATAATCGATCATCACAATACCATAATTCTTAGCTTAGAAGACAAATGTTAACGAACTTTAATCGAATTTAGGCGGATAACCACAATTCTTTGGTATTTACCGTAGATATACCTTGGTCTTTCATGATAAATGACAGACGTGACGTCAACGTTTGCTTTCACGTAAACCTTTTGGTTTAACTCTGGTTCCTGGTTATTAAAATTCAAAAAGTGTAAACAAAAACTTTTTTTTTTCTGCCTTCTTCATGTTATTCCTTTGGTTTAATCTTAATTATTCTGGTTTTTCGTATTTTTGTATACAATAACTGTTAAAAGCATTATATTATAAATGGAGAACTTTAATAGTGTGGAAACAAAATTGAGATTTGTGTGCTTATTGGCGTCGCGAATTTTTATTTGATGAAAATGTAGTATTGCTTTAAAATTATTTTATAATGCATCAATTCTCGTCAGGGAGGATTTTTGCTTTTAACCAGAGATATCCCTCCTAATATAATCCCGTAATTAGCTAGCAGTAAATACACTGAAAAATCTAAACAAGTGCCTTTTATACCTGTGAATACTCACCATTCAAATTTGCTGTTGCCAAATCTTGTACTTCCACCTGGTAATCTGTCCCTTCATAATTCAAACTCAGTAAATAATATGTTGTCGCCATATCGTGAAATATGAAATATTTACTCAAAATACCAATTAAAAACACGGTCAGAATGAGGTTAGTTGTCTTTTTGATAATAACCATAACCGAAAATGAAAAACAACTTTGGAGTTGGGTAATTACTACAAAATTTTGGTGACAACTATGACATTAAACATCTGACTCGTGACATCATTAGATGAAAACCAATCTAATAACCAAAAACGCCTAAACGTTTTGGTAAATACCAATTTAAATTGGTAAATACCGAAACATTTTGGTCATCCCCCTAAATTCGATTTTTGATTCGCTCATAGCGGTTGTTAGAAAGAGATGTTCGATAGAGGGTGTGTGATTTCTTCGATCATAAATTGATGACGCATGGGTAAAGTTATAATAATCGAACTGTATTATGTAATGCAATTTATTCTAGCTTCAAAACAATAACGAACATCCTATTGCTCTATATTTTGATCTCAGTAGAGCATTTAATACGGTGGATCAGTCAACTTCTTATTCAATGGAGTTTCTGGAGTATAATAGAGAATAACTGGGTTTCCTCTTATTTAAACAACTGGAGTCAGATGGTCACTATAAATTCATTTAAATTAGAGTCAACCAGTGTTTCTATGGGCGTACTCCAAAGCTCAATACTTATAATAATAATAATACTCCCTCACCGGTGCAAAACCGGACCGGCAGCCAAGGCGCACCCTGGAGGGAATGCTCATTCCTTCTGATGTCGGCCGTGGGTATACTAGGCTAACCCCCCGGTATACCCTACTACTCGGTTCTTTATGCACGAGGAAGAGGCCCCCACAACCGACCCCTCCGGATTAGGGGTCATAGGCAAGGTGGTGAGGCCCAAAACGATGATTTGCCAAACGATGACGACCGCAATGAAAACGGACGCTTTGAGTGGACGGATGAACTGAAGGGACAGTCTTCTGCATTGCTACGAGAGCAGTGAGCCCGCCCGAAGAGGATACATGGCGAGAATGCATGCTCTGTGGTGTGAAACCCACCCAGAGCATCCTGCCTTTTCCGCACAGAACCTAAGGGATTATGTATCCCACCTTCGGGTTCGAGGCTATGTTAGAGCCCCTTCTCAGCCGGTTAACGCAGTGGCAGAAGTGGCAGATATGCCACGTGTCGACCTGGCTGTAGAGGAGCCCCGCATCATACCACCAACGGAAGGCATCAGAACCCGCAGGGCGCTTCTTAACACGAAGCCCTTGAAGCCACAACAACTGGCACGGGTGGATGCGGATATTCACGATGTCCTTTCAGAAGAGGCTGACATCTGGCAGATCAACTCTTCCGTGTATGACGCCGCTCAGTCCCTGTCCCAAACGGAAAGGAGGGATACCAACCCTCTGATTGGGAGGCATGAGCGACGCATTCACAAGATGGAAGCTAAGATCAGGTCAGCAAGACAACACGCGTCTCGTATCCAGTGTGTGGCGGACTACGTGGCGGCCAATAGGCCCTTCACGCCCGCAGTGCGGCGAATTGCCGCAAATTTAAGACGAGCTCACCACACACTAAATCAAGGCGTGCTGTTAACCATCAAACAGCACTGTCTTGATAGGATACGAATGCTGGTGGCTGCAAAAAAGTCACTTGAGAGGCGGGCGAGAAGCATCGCGGAAAACATGAAGTTCCGCGATAAACCCTCTCGCCTATTCCAAGAGCCTCCACGTGTTGTGGAAAATCCGCCGGCGGCTGATCGGATAGAAACCTTCTGGAAGGGCATTTACGAATTTCCGCAACCACTTAACGTAGATACTCCAGCCCTAGCGCAGTTCTAAGCTTTCTGCAGGAGGCTTCGTCAGCCTGAGCTCAATGAACTGCGCAATCCGATAACTCCGGAAGAAAATCGACGGGCCCTCAAAGGCTCGAAGAACTTTGCTGCCCCAGGCCCTGATGGAATAAATAACTATTGGTGGAAAAAATGTCCATGTACCCACCACCATCTAGCAAGAGTATTCAACTAATGGCTAGATGGGAAGCAGCAGATTCCGGATTGGTTTGTTGAAGGGCGAACCGTGCTAATCCCCAAAAATGGAGATTTATCTGATCCTATTAGAAATGACTGAAAAATATGATATGTATAGTATAGAAATAAGAACTTTTGTTGATAATAATTTTAAATATACTGGAGTTTTATCCCAACGCCAAACCACTATTTTCAACACCTCGACACGTGTGTATGTAGTTTTAGTTTAATCTTCCTCTTGAAGATGGTTACTTGGTGATCGAAACACGTGTGGAGGTGTTGAAAATAGTGGTTTGGTGTTGGGATAAAACTCCAGTATATTCATTACTACACCAAAGTTTCCAGTGCAAGTAGATAATAATTTTGTTGACGTATTTTTCATTAAATTTCTAATTTCTCCATTATTGAACATTTCGGCGACCGTGACAGAACTACAGAATGAAAAAAATTAACCAATTAAAGAAAGAGAGGTCTCAGTTGAGAAGTTCGTTTACAAAAATATGCTAGGATGGATATCCTATTGAAAGAACCACTCGAAGAATGTTGCTGCTCCAGGTCCTGATGGCCTGAATAACTATTGGTGGAAAAAATTTCCAAGTACCCACCACCATCTAGCAAGAGTTTTCAACTCATGGCTAGATGGGGAGCAGCAGATTCCAGATTGGTTTGTCAGGGGGCGAACCGGGCTAATCCCCAAAAACGGAGATTTGTCTGATGCGAAGAACTACAGACCGATAACAAGCTTGAACGCATGTTATAAGATGTTCACACGCATCTTGTACATGTGAATGCTCTCCGCAGTTGAGCCGGTGTATGAACGGATATATGAGCAAAGAGGGTCGCTGGCTGCAAGGAGAACCTGCTGATCGACAGATGCATCACGCAGGACTCCGTGCAGTATAAGCGTAACCTTTCAATGGCCTGGATCGATTATCGCAAGGCATTTGATACAACATCGCATGAACTCATCATGCATTTGCTCAGATGCCTTGCGGTACCCGATCAAATAGTGACTTGCATTGAACAGCTGATGCCACTCTGGAGGACTGATTTACCATAACATCTAGTCAAGTCAGAGTCCAAACAGAGCAGGTTATCTTTAGAAGTGGCGGGTTTCAGGGAGACTCCCTCAGCCCTTTTCTCTTCTGCATCTCACCACTGCCATTGTCCGTTGCACTACGGAAAATCCGCGGATACAACTGCGGCACCCCCAGCAACCGGAGGCATAAGGTCACCCATCTGTTTTACATGGATGACCTTAAACTTTATGCCTCCGGAGAAATGGACCTTCACCAGTTCTTAAGGGTGGTGCAAGAGTACACGCATGCTATCGGAATGGAGTTTGGATAGACAAATGTGCCACGGTTCATCTCAAAAGAGGACGAAGCGAGGAATACGGAGAGGACATTCAGCTCGTAGACGGAAGCATCCTACATCATCTGGATGCCGGAGAGACCTACCTAGGGGTGTAACAACGCCACACCCAAGAGGTAGCTACTGTCAAAAGCTCTCTCCGCGGCAAGTATCAGCACAAACTCCGACAGATCTGGTCTTCAGAACTGTCGGGGAAGAACAAAGTTGCTGCAACTCATATGCTTGCCGTTCCGATTCTACTTTACTCCTTTGGAGTAATGAAATGGACTCAGAAAGAGCTGCGACAACTCGATAGAAGCTTGCATCCTAAATCATCTGTTCCACGGTTATACTTCCCCAGACAACGGGGAGGCCGTGGACTTTTGAATTTGGAGTATCTACATAACAGAATTATACTGGATGGAGCCTGTAAAGTCATCAGGAGTTCAGATCCCCTTCTCTGCTTGGTATGTGATCATGAAAAAGCAGGGATTGGAGCATTTCTTTTCAAGGCAGCAACCCGTGCAGCCGATGAACTTGGTCTCATATTCGACACTGAACGGACGAACCCAAACTCTGTCACCGAGTTGGAACCCGTTCAGCAAAAAGCCCACGTGAAAGCTGCGGAGTGTGACAGGCTCCTACAGCTACATAAGGATAAGCCAATGCATGAGGTCTTCTTCAAGAACATTGAAGACCTTGGCTTATCCAGAAACCTGACCTTCGCTTTTCTCAGGTCAAGTGGGCTGAAGTCGGAAACCGAGGGATTCATAATGGCCTGCCAGGATGGTGTCTTCAACACCTTCGTCTACCGTAGTCTCGTGATGGGTATAGAGGTCCCTGACACTAGATGCAGAGCGTGTCGTGGGGCAGCTGAGACCATAATGCATTTGCTGTCAGCTTTTCCAGCTTATGCGGTCTCAGCCTATATCCGCAGGCATAACGCGGCCCTACGAGTGTTGTACTAAATATCGAGATCTACTCTTTGAACTCCGCAGGCTTTATCCAAACCATTCTGTCAAGATGGTGGTTCTGATAATAGGGGTCCTTGGTGGAATGATGGACACGCTGCTCTCGAATCTAAAAATCATACCGGCATGCCGTGATTCGGCAGAAAACCTAGCCGGAAGAATGCAGAAGGCCGTTATTCTTGGTTCACTCCGTTTACTCAGGGCACATGATTCTCTGACCCAGTAATCACTCACCCCACGGACGTGGGGAGTGTTTGCTGGGGTTAATGATACACCAGCGCTCCCTCCGGTAGTATCGGAGCTCCGGGGACAGGACCCGACTGGTACATTCGTAATGAAAAAAAAATACTTCCTCATAAACACTCGTTAGAGGACGGCTATTATTAATATTTGCCGTGGCGCTCCGGGGCGACTTACTGATGTTTCAGGTGATGTATTCACTTTTCAGCTGTAGGAGAACCCGGAAAACCTATAGCACCACCTCGGGTGGTTGGTGTGCACTCCAAGCTAGCACTATATTTTCTACACTATATTTTTTATCATATTCGTTAATGACATAATTTTATCGTGTAGTTATACTAAAAACAATAATTTATTCCTACGATACGAATCATAATATCCCAATATAACGTAGGCAAGATCATTCAACTAAGTATTGATTGCGCTGAGGAATTCTTCGACTAATGAATTGATTCTGAATACTATCAAAACATACTTCATGCTTTTCAACAGAAAAACATCAAATGTAATACAATACCACTCGTCAATATAAATCATAAGTCAATTGAACAAGTCTCTGGTATAAAATTTCTAGGTGTAACAATTGATGAGAAATTGACCTGATGAAATTATATTGAAAATCTGGTTGTTACGTGAATTTTCGCATTTAACCCATTACCGCCTACAGGGACCAAATGGGCCCACCTGCTGATCTCTCAAAAAGAGTTGAAATTTCGTATGTTTTATGCAACCAGACTTACATAATGCATAATAACCATTAGTAGAGGCATTGTGCTAACACGTGCAGCGTGATTTTTAGTGTGCTAAGGAATGTTGACAGAATTAGGTTAATTTGAATATAGTGTTGTAGTGAGAATCGAAATATATCATGGATTTCAATCTAAGGTAAGTATTTTTCTTAGTTTCTTCTTGTATAAATGAAATGAAACATAATCAGCCTAATAAAAGAGATACTGAAAAACATCGTGACGTAATAGTTTTAAGCACATATAAAAACATTCGTCATATACCATATTTTAAATATCGATGTACCCGTAAGGGGCCACTAGGCGGATAGGAAGCCAAAATGTATTGTTGTTTTTTATTTCAGAGGAATTACTTTGAAAGAAGCCCTAGATATAGCTTATGATGAAACTGACGTGTCGCAAATTTATATTGAGCCCCCCGAATCACATTATTTGACGGATGAAGACTCGGGGGAAGAGGATGATGGTGGCGCAGCAGATAACTTGAATCCAAGACAACTTTCCGCTGGTGCTGAAATAGTATTTGCGAACTCTGAAAGATTAGGCGATTTTCAAACGGATCCCTTGGAAACTAACAGTGAAAATTTTGTTACTCAAGATTTGGATAACAAAAGTGAAAAAGTGGCACAGAAGTCCTTAACAGTTTCGATTCCAAAAGAAATGACATTTATTCAAGGCGACTTAGCATGCCCAGAACAGAATTTTCCAATAGGCGATTATACGAAATACAGATCTATGTCTTGTGTTGAATTGCTTGAATTGTTTTTGACACCTGATTTTTTCCACCAGATCATTTCCGAAACTCGCCATTATGCATTATTCAAAAATGAATCTGATCCAAATTTGACAGTTCCCGAACTAAAAGTATTTATTTCCATTCTTTTTCTAAGTGGATATAACCAACTGCCATCAAAAAGAAGCTATTGGGAAAATTGCTTAGACATGAAAAATATTTTGGTAGCTGACGCTATGAGAAGGGACCGATTTCTGCAAATATGTCGACTTATACACTTTGCGGACAATAATAATATAGACAAGAATGATAAAATGTATAAACTTCGGCCAATTGCTGATATGCTGAAAAAATCTTTCCTAGAACATTTCATTCTAGAACTAAATCTGTCCATGATCCGTTATTTTGGACATCACAGTTGTAAACAGTTCATAAGGGGAAACCACTGAGGTTTGGCTACAAAGTATGGTGTCTCAACACGCCTAGTGGATACCTAATAAATTTTGAGGTTTATCAGGGGAAGAATCCCAGATCAAATCAGGAATATGAAGGATATTTTGGAAAAGCTACTGCTCCTTTATTACAAATGATAGAGGAATTGGGCGAAAAACGACTGTTTCGTTATAATTTCTTCGTTGATAATCTCTTTACTAGTAAGAACCTTATGAGCACTCTAAAAATGAATGGTTATGGTATTACTGGTACCCTAAGAGAAAACAGAATTCCCAAAAACTGTCCACTAGTTACTAAAAAGACGATGGAGAGGCGAAGTAGGGGTGATTATTCATTTGCGCTAGATAGGGAGACTGGTATTTTATAAGTTCGTTGGAAAGACAGTAAAGTTGTGACAGTTGAAAGTACCTGCTTTGGTGTTCAACCGATTCGAAATGTAGATAGATTTTCCAAAGAGGAACGTAAGGCTGTTCCATTTCCTCGTCCATATCTCATTTCCCAGTACAATAAAAGTATGGGTGGGACCGATCAAATGGACAATAATATATCCTGGTAAGGAAAATTGGCATCTTTATTTTGTATTTTATATTTTTCTACTATATCATTATTATTTCAGCTACCGAATAGGAATACGTTCGAAAAAATGGTACTGGCAGATTTTCACCTACTTTGTGGACGCTGCTGTTCAAAATAGTTGGATTTTATTCAAAAATTCTGAACGAAATATTAGCCAATTAGAATTCAGAAGAAATATTTGTCAGGTGAGATCAACTGCAATAGTTATTCGTGCCATAAATATTGAATGTTAAGTGCGTACATATATTTTTTCAGAGCTATTTGACAATGTACAAGACACCAGCTAAAAGAAGCGGTAGGGTGCCAAGAGCAGCTGGAAGTGATTTTCGTATTTCAGATACCGTCAAGTATGACTGTACTAATCACTGGATTGTTCCAGTTCCAGAAGGAAAGAGAAGAAAGTGTGCTTTACCAAATTGCAACTCAAAAAGGCGTACAATGTGTGATAAATGCGACTTGAGTCTTTGTGTTGCTTGTTTTAAAAGTTTTCATACAAATGGTGAAAATTAAATTATTTTTCCAATTTAGTTCCTGGGATACGCCTAGTGGTTCCATATGGACCCGAGCTCTTTTTCAGTAACAAACAGATACTTTTGTGTTTTTTGAGTGAATCGGTGTTAAGTTAATGCAGATTAATATATTTATCATAAATGTTTTGAAATTCACAGATTTTTTTCTTTCTCGGCGTTAACGGGTTAATGATCTCGACCATTTATTTAGGCAATAGCCATAAAATTCCATCTGCCGCCCGGCTTAAAGTGATTACTGCAGTGGGACAAACCAGAGAGGGTTTCTCTTTTCTCAAAAACAATTTTTATGATGGTGGGGCGGACACGTTCAAACTTCTTCGCGTACTGAGGGTTCGAAAAACATTAATGCTGTGACCGCATTATGCGAAAGTAATAGATATTTCACTCTGTTTTTGTATATTTAAACTTCAATATCATGAGTGTGTTTTCGACAAATATATTCATGGTTCAAAAGTAAAGAGTTGTTTAATGTGTATATTTAAATCCCAAACAGTAAAAGTGAAAATGAATCAGTAACCTATTATCAAAACTACAGTCCATTATACTAACGAAAATCATTACCACTGGTAAAGAAACTAAGTAGCATCATTTTTATCATCAGCTGAAGGGCACTGTATCTTCAGATTATAAAAAAGATGCATGATGGGTGTTCGAAACGATTTATCATGCATGTAGAGTTTACTTCAAGTCATTATCAATTATCACTTTGCCATTCATATCTTTTAATTATGAACATCCGAAAAGAGCAAGATATTTAGTTCATAATCATCATACACGATATAACAATGACATTCGCTTACCATTATCTAGGCTCAGGGTCAGTTAATTCAAAATTATAATTTTGAAATTTCCAAACAACATCACACCACAGTTATTTATGTAAAAATACTTTTGGTATTTTAGTGTAATTTCAACTATACCTATTTGATATTTATATTATCTGCATTTCTTGACTAGTCTGATAAGGTTTTATGTTTGTATCTGATAAATGTATGACATTTTTATAGATAAAAACATTTTTTTATTCTTTTCTTTATTCTTCCCTTATATTGATCTTTAGGTACCCAGATTCATTGGGTACTATTAGCGAATTACCAAAGCCCCTAATTATTACTTCACTAGGTTTCTAAACCAAATTCAATGTTGTTACTAATAATAATAATAATAATAATAATATCTTTTCCCTTCTCCTTGGAGCAGCATATTCGTTGCCAATATTTTCTTCAAAGGTTGTGCAGCGTAAACTTGAAAGTTAACATCCAACATTCCTGCTTCCTGTGGACCATTTTTCCGCATTTCGTACACTTCTTGCACTTCGTTCTTGACCAGTAGTCCTGTTCTAGATGATCACCCTTTCTGAAGACTGGACACTGATGAATCGCCGATGATTGTTTTCAAATCGGTTGCGAGTTGCGACGTATTTGGTTCACTTTTAATGTAGTCTTTGTCCAACTTCCTCTTGGGATGTGATCCGATGCGGGACTGCATACATAACTATTTGGTTTCATCGCTTCAGTTATTTTATCACTCCAATCTTACTAACTTCTTTGAAACCAGTCTGTCTACTTCAGATAAGGAAGCAGTTTCTTTCAACAGCCGCGTACCGCCATACCTCACCATCACTGCTTGTGTTACTCAGCATGTTTGAAATAATTTCAGTTCATAAACATTATGAAAACTTTGAACAATTTCACGACAACAAAATTGGGAAATAATTATTAATAACAAGTAATCACTCAGGTTGCGCGTTTCTATCCAACTTCTGAAATATTAACTAACTATTTCGGTTAGGACAAATAAAACATCTTTACTCTACGGCCAGCAAATCTATTGTCTTTTCTTTTACAAATAATTCAAATAATCCCTTCATGGGTTGTATAATCCTTTATCAGGTAGAAGGTGGCAACTGGGAAGACCATTTCGGGCTATAATCTGGTATGTCTAGACACAGAGGCGTAACAAGTGTTAATTGTTTTTACAAAATTTCTGTACCTTTAGTATGATTTGAAAAAATTAAAAAATCGTCCACATACATAGCAATGACAGTCAGGAGATTGTCCTTCTTTTTGCATGGTTTTCTGTCCCGCTCTGATCTTCTTACAGGTGCCTCAGGGTCTGGTGAGTTTTCAATATTTGATTAGACATAATCACTGTCATTTGGATCTGTATAATACTCAGAATCCACTGTTGAGTCTGTTGATGTCTCCAATACTTCTTCCCCCACTGAATCTGACAATTCTTCCTGTTTAAAATCAGCTGATAAAGGAAGGGAGCATTTCTTCCTATCTTTCTCTATTACAATCACATCTCTGCTAGTGGCTACGGATTTGTCTTTTGGATCAAGAAGTCTGTAACCTTTGATATTATCACAAAATCCAACAAATGTCATTTTCGTTGACTGTTTATCCAATTTAGTCCTCTTTTCCTCAGGAATGTGCATCATGACTTCACTGCCAAAAATGTATATGCGACTAACATTTGGCTTTTTGCTAGTCCAAACTTCGTAAGGGGTTTTTCTTGTAGAGTCCTGTTGCAACACAACGATTGCGTAGGTATACGGCAGTGTGAACGGCCTCAGCCCAAAAACACTTATTGAGTTCTGCATCAAAAAGTAAACACCGAGCCTTCTCAACAATGGTTCGATTCATCCTCTCAACCATGCCATTTTGTTGAGGAGTGTAGGGATTCGTTGTTTGGTGTACGATACCAGACTTGCGAAGAAACTGTGTGAACTGCTTATTACAAAACTCACCACCATTATCTGTCCTTACCATTATCTAGGCTCAGGGTCAGTTAATTCAAAATTATAATTTTGAAATTTCCAAAACAACATCATACCACAGTTATTTATGTAAAAATACATTTCATTTGATAGAAGAGTATCTCGCTTTTTAATAATGAACTAGTTCAGGATGTATATAACTTCTTGTTAGTTTGATTCTCTGCTGAATCTTTAAATTCTTTAAAGAAATCTATAGCCTGATCTTTAGTCTTGAGAAAGTATACAAAACACATCCTACTAAAGTCATTCACAAATAACAAAAAATATCTGGATCCTCCGATAGATGGTACATCCATAGGGCCACACAAGTCAGCATGTACTATTTCTAATAATGAACTTAATCGGGATTGTTACTTTCACAACAGATTTTGCATACTTCATTGCTGTTCAGGTTTCCATTGAAAACAAGTCCTTCAACAGCTCCTTTTGTTGCATCAACCTCAAGTCATCGTAGTTCAGATTAGCAAATCTTCTATATGTAAAACATCACCTGTTACTGTCAAGTTTGCTACTGGCTGCTGTTTTGGAAATTCAAATTTCAACTTATAAACATTCTCCACATTTTCAGCTTCAGCCACTAGTTCATTCTGTTGATTGTAAATTTTGCATTTGTTATCATCAAATATAACTAACCACCAGCTGACTAACAGATAATAAATTTATAGTTATTTCAGGAACATAGAAGGCATTCTTGATGACAACATTCTGCTGTTTGTCACCGACTATGGTTTTCATGTTAAGTTCTCCAGAACATATCACTGGGACAGTAGTCTTGTTTGCCGACATGATTTCAGTCGTACTTATATCATAATTGATATTTTCAATCCAATCTTCTCTTGCTGTCAGATGTAAGCTGGCACCAGAATCCACATACCAGTCTCTATCGTTAAATTGTCGACTCAGAAATACAGCACTGAATACGTAAGATGTCTTTGACTCACGAGGTTTATCATTCTGCTTGTTTTTATCTACCTCAGAGTCCTCAGACGAGTTGGTAGGACGTTTATTCATAAAATGGCCTATTTGCTTGCACTTAAAACATCAATAGATTGTTGTCATCCATCTTGGTTTTGGTGGAACTTGTGCTACCATCTCGACGTTGACTTTTGAACTTGTGTTTCATGACAAAAGCGCTGCCCGAATTTCTGCCGCTGCTGCCACCTCCTTCCATATCTATCAACTTCGATTTGATGGAATCCGTAGTAATAGCGATGCCAGAGTGCTTCATGGCCATTATCATGGGTACAAACCTATCCGGTAATCCCGCCAGAAGAAGGGACCCCACCCAGTTTCCGTCTATTTGGAATCCTGTTCTTCGCAATTTCTGCGATGTTTCTACTTGATTCACTAACGATTCCATTGAATCACAATATTCAAAACCGGTATCGGCATACATTTTCTTGAGCTTCTCCCATATCTTTTTGGCTGTTCCAGCTTCCTTCGCATGGTATGACATCTACTAATTTCGCCTTTGCCTGGGCAACAAGCAATACACCAGTCTCTGTGCCATCGAGAGTTTTGGTCAGTCCCTCGAGCACAAGGAAGTTTTCAACTGCAAATACCCAGTCTTCATAATTCTCACGACCAGAAAATTTTGGTAAACTGGCTATATAATTCACAGCCATTTTTGAGTTATGTGCTACTTGACGACGGTATTCTCAATATTTCCGCGAAACCAACTGTACTGGGCCCATAACCTGTTAAATTATCAGGGGCTTAGAGAAAATCAAACGCTCTCGACGAGTTTACTGTACCTAACTTTATTACCAACCACACAGAGAGGCACGAGCACAAAAACGTGCCGTCATATTATTATACTAGTGATAGCCAACAGATGGCGCAACATATATATGAAATTTGAATACATTTTTGATATATGAAATATATTATTCCAATAGCTTCCACTTTGAATCGGCCATACTTATAGAACTTCATTCACAGCACTTGATGGAGATTTAAAAACATACAAATAGAAGTAATGTGAATATAAAAAAAGATTGCAGACAAAGAATGCATGTTTATTTTCATTACAAAACTATTCCTTTTTGAATACATGTCCAAATTAATGTTTCACTTCTTGAAATCTTTAGAAAACCATGTGCTCCTGTAAATTCACTTACCAAGAAATGACAGACACTGTTTGAGAAATTTTTTTGGAATAGTTTTCTGCATAATCTAAATGTTTCATAGCACCAACACACCTTTATAATGAATTCTAGAAGATGCTTGTTAATTGCACTTCCTCTGCTGTCATCTGTGGTCAGTCTTCGAGAAAAGGGGCATTATATGAACATCAATACACTTTTGATTACTTATATCCTGTACATTGAATCCTTCATCAACCATAATGGCATCTGCATATTCAAGTTTATCAAACATTCCACTTTTAATAAAAATCTCTATCACTGATAGATCCTTAAAAGGCTTTATACACAAAGCAGATACCTCCTGTAGATATAATTCCCAAGATAAACTCAAAAGTTGAATGTTCATTGTAACTAGAGTATATATTTCCTTGCTCACGATAATCTTGAGGTTTTATTGTATTTACTTTAAAACCATCCAATATTTTACGCAATTCTTGAATATTTTACAACCTTAGGTGTGGATTTTTTAAATTATCTCTTTGGAAGGAAAACTATCCAAATGTTTGAAGTAGTGAAACAAATATGGGATTCAAGTTATTATAATTCTAGAGACCACACCTTGACTCACATTGAAGCGGTATGCTAAGTTTTGCTCTAGAAATCCACATCTGAGGCTTATTAGGCAAATCAAATCGTTTGGTTATGACACTCCCCTTTTATATCTTTTACACACCTTACTTCCAACATTTATCCAAAAATTCCCGAAGAACTTCAAACTGCTGCAAAAAGTCCAGTATAAAATTTGTTTTTTCTTATTTTGTGGCAATACTTGAATATCAAACCCTAGCAACTATTGAATTATC
The DNA here is from genome assembly GCA_958502065.1 of Chrysolina americana. NCBI lineage: Eukaryota > Metazoa > Arthropoda > Insecta > Coleoptera > Chrysomelidae > Chrysolina > Chrysolina americana. The sequence goes on from OY293417.1 coordinate 29,605,967, forward strand.
TTTGAGATTTTCTATTACCAGCTTGCATTTTTCAAATGAAAGGATTTTATACTTCATTGCCAGTTTGTTTACTTTTTCTGTATTAAGAGAAATATTCCAATGCACTATACAGGTTCACAAAATTTTCAAATTCATCTGCTTGGATTCCTTTGCCTCAACATTCTCTCCTAGAATATCTGTTGCCTCGACCTCATATACCTGGACCTTTTCACTAAATGATTTTTTTTGCTCCTTATGACATTTTCACTTCTCAAGTATTTCGAAAATGATGGTTCGGAAGTTTCATTGGTGTTGATGGCTGCCTTCTTCTCTTCAGAGATGATTTCTCAGAAGACTCTTCAGACTTCTGAAATTTAAAGGTAGATACCTAATACAATAATGGATCAAAATAAATCAGTGACTTACTTTTAAAACAAGATCCGGATTTTCTACAGTTGGTCCATTTCCTCCAATAAAATGAAGGGAACAAATATTTTTAGGTAGGTACTAGGTACAATCATGTTTCATGTTTGATATCCACCAACGACAATATAAAGACACCTCCATCGACGTCGTATACAAACGATACATTTTATCGTAGAATAACGATATTTTTGCTATAGAATCGCAAATATCGTTAATTACCAATTATCGTTCACTAACGACATAGTTATGCGGTACAGAATAGGCCTCAAAGTGCATAACATTAAACACTTCTGCTGTGATCAATCTGAAAAACTTTCAACTTTTGTCAGTGTTGTTAAGTTAATACTTCGTCCATCTGTACGGATGTCATTCCAGTTAACAGCAACAATTTTTGTTATTAATTTTCACAAATATTTCTAATGATATTTGATGATTCCATCGATTTCATGATTATTTGGCATGTAAAAAATCGTGAAAATATGTTAAATATCGTCCAAAATATCATGACTATTGGCATCAATATATAATAAAAATGAAGTTCTGAAAATATTACTACTTTTGAATAGTCTATATGGGTAGAATCATGGGTTGTTCGGGTTGTTTTTTTATTGTAATTTATATGCATATATACAGTGTGGTCCAACGAAAACTTAACACCTCGATTTTCCGGCTATAAAATGAAAATGTGGAAAATCGCTCGGACCCGTCAATTTCTAATACGGGGGGGGGGAACAACTTTTCCGCTGTTTTCATCCCCTAACTTCAACCCCCTAACGGGGGTGAGCACAACCCCTTGATTTTGAATAGGGATGCGGGGTGTTGCGATACCTCATTTTGAAGATCTCATCGTGTACTATCTGAACGTAAAATTTCACTTCAAAATATCCATCGATAATGAAATAACAGCGAAAATAGTGAAAGAGGCAATATGGAATTTATCTCGAGAATAGTATTCGTATCCGACGCATTTCAAAGGTATTGAGTCGTTAATTTTTTGTTCAAAAAAGTAGACGGACCTTGTTTTTGTACCTTAGTCTATCGTGAATGTTTAAGAACGGTTGTAAATTGGTAGTGGAATTAAAATGGTGTATTCCGTAGAAGAAAGGGTGGAAATGATAAAATTATTTTTCCGAAATAACGACTCTGCGCGCACAACAGCGGCTTTATTTAACGAACGACATCCTGGAAAAAATGTATCCGCTGCTTACGTTGTGCAACTGGTTGCTAAATTTGACGATACTGGTTCAGTTGGAACAAAAAGAGGGTGCATGAAAGAGACGAAGCGAGGGACGTGGCTGTCTTAGGTCATATAGCAATGGATCCGACCGTTAGTACTAGGAAATTGTCCGATGTATCTGGTGTTTCACGCACAACAATCATGAGAATCCTGAAACAACATAAATTCCATCCTTATAAGATACGATTGGTTCAGGAACTGAATGAGGATGATCCCGATCGCCGACTCCAGTTCTGTGAAGTGATCAGTGAAATAATTAACGGCAATCAAAACATACATGTTCGATATCTGTTTTTCGGACGAGTGTTCATTTTACCTTAACGGCATTGTAAACCGGCATAACTGTCGGTATTGGTCAGATGAAAATCCAAGATTATTTCGTGAGGTGTATACACAGCGCCCCCAAAAATTAAATGTTTGGGCGGGTATATATGGAAATCACATAATCGGCCCATTTTTTATACCCGGTAATCTCACAGGCCAAATTTATCTCGATCTATTGGAGAACGCTATTTATCCAGCCCTCGTGCAAGTATTGGAGAATGCAGAAGACCATCAAACGATCATTTTCCAACAAGATGGCGCACCACCTCACTTTGTTCAACCGGTGCGTCAGTTCTTAGATGACAATTTTCCTCACGCCTGGATTGGAAGAAGGGGACATATTGAGTGGCCACCCAGATCACCTGATCTGGCTCCACTGGACTTTTTTCTATGGGGTCACCCGAAATCCAAGATTTACGCTACCCAGCCTGAGTCACTGGATGATTTGAGAACTCGGATCATTAATGAATGCAGTCAAATTACACCAGAAATCTTGAGTAATGTACGTGAACGTTTTCAGCAAAACTTATATTACTGCATGGAAGTGGATGGTGCCCATTTCGGGCATTTAATAAAGTAATCACAAAAGTACGTACTCTTCCACTACTTTACCTGTCCTTTCGTTATCGATGGATATTTTGGAGCGAAATTTGACGATCAGATAGTACACGATGAGATCTTCAAAATGAGGTATCGCAACACCCCGCATCCCTATTCAAAATCAAGGGGTTGTGCTCACCCCCGTTAGGTGGTTGAAGTTACGGGGATGAAAACAGCGGAAAAGTTGTTCCCCCTCGTATTAGAAATTGACGGGTCCGAGCGATTTTCCACATTTTCATTTTAAAGCCGGAAAATCGTGGTGTTAAGTTTTCGTTGGACCACACTGTATACGCACAGGCTTACACAAATGTTACCCCAACCAATGATCGAATTTTGATCGAATGGATGATTGAATCGGAAATTTGTTGAAAAATACAAATATTGAGTTGTAGGCATTTATGTTTACAATATTGATTATTATTGATTATTGAATACCAATTACTATTCAATATGAAGATGTAAATTTAAAAAATAACTGAAGTGTTCTGATGACCATAACTATCTCCCATACTCCCAACAAAAGAAAACTACTACAAGGATAAAATAGATGCTGCCAAAAACAATTACAAAAAAATATGGAAAGAAGTAAATATTATTATGAAGTAAAAAACAAAAAAATGTTCGTCAGACTATACTCATATTGTTGATGAATATGGAAATACACTCAATTCCGATAAAGAAAAAGCTAGCAATTTCAATACCTTTTTAGTGAATATTGGCAAAAATATGGCAGATAAAATTAGACGTTCAAACAATACTACTGCAAACCAGAATTACCTCAGGGATTCATTTTTTTTTTAAGCCTTCAACAAATACAGATTTATCGAATATAATATCGAGTCTGAAAAATAACTCATCACCAGGACCGGAAGGCATCTCAGTCTCCTTTCTCAAAAAATGCTCAAATTATTATATAGATCCACTATGTTATATTATGAATTTATGTTTTTGTTCTGGCTCTATCCCAAATCAATGGAAAGAATCAATAACCACTCCAATTTTTAAAGAATGAGATAAAAACCTTACTACAAATTACCGACCAATCACTTGAACAATTTGAATGCAAATAAAAAGTGTCTAACAGTATTCATGGATTTAGCCAAGGCATTCGACACTGTCAACCACAAAATATTATTCAAGCGTTTGAATGAAATTGGAATAAGAGGTTCTTCACTTAGTATAATCCAAGATTATTATCTGAACGAATCACAGAGTAAAAATCAATGGAACTATCAGGAACTATCAGGTATCCGAAAAAAGTATTCCGCTATCTAAATTACAAAAAATTCATAATCTCCAATCCTAAAAATCTTCACACATCAATATGGAATGAAATCTGAAATGTTTCATTTTTACAAATCTGGCAGTCTAGCAGTCTATTATGTGATTTTTATCAAATTTGTGACGTAGCCTTTGGTATAACAGTTTCTTTCATTATATGTAATCCAATATGAAAATCGTATTTGAATTAGTCTTAAGAATGTATTTATTATTTTCCTCACAAACAGGTGTAAGTTCTGGTGTTTATTTTGAACATATCTTCGTTGTATTTTATTTCATGTATGGTTTCGGCAAAATAAACTTGATTCTATTCTACTTACAAATTTGGTCAATGATCTTAAAGCAGTATTTTGTTTTTTCAGAACAGAAACATCATGCGATGTCACCGGAATTACGATCACTTGCCAAATTTCCAGTTAATCACACAACAAAAAGTATTTGTCGTTCAGCGTCAATTATTAGAATACGTGTTACATTCTCCTCTCTCGAAAGAAAAACTGATATGTATTTCAAATATCTGGAAGTCATTTCGGGCGCGATCTATAAACAATATATACGCACTCATTCTAAATTTGATTTAGCATCTGCCTACCATTTATTCAGGTCTTGTCCGTGAGAACTAAAGGAACGAATGTGATGGTATATATTATTATAGAATAAGCATTTTTCAATATAGCTAGGAATTCACATTATTGAGTTGAATAACCCTAACTATTGATCTTATTATCATGTATTGTAATTTGTAAGCAATATCGATACATTCATAATTAATCATCAAAACCGAACACATGTGTATTATTCAAAGACACAAATTGAAGTAATACCAAGTTTATCACACGAAGGTAGAAATTGGTATTTGCTTCCGTCAAGTTGCTTCCGTCAAGGTTAAACGACTAGAGGTTCCAACGCCTTGCCGTTAGTTAAAATAAAAAGTTCTGAGAAAAAACGTTTGGTTATATTTCGGGTCGCTGCATGAATCGAAACAAACTGGTATTGTTTCACATTCCTACTCGGTTTGTTTTTGGTTTACGAGCTGATATCGCTTTTCTGGAAAAGATAGCGGCATGCATGGTCTCGCCATCCGCGAAGCTTTGTACTGGACATGAGGTTGTTTTCAACAAATCAATAATCTGATGAATTCATAGTGTTGGTATTAGAATGAACTCCTGGATACTAGCGTCTACAGGTAGATTGTCAGATGAATCTCCATCGACCACTACATGCAAATATCTGTCAGAGAGGAAGCTAGATAGCAAATCACACAAATAAGGGGACAAAACATTGCTGATATTTAGAAAATTGTTCAAAATAGGAAGAGTAATCCTGGTTTAAGTACAGTGGTACTGCCATTTTATGTTCAAACTCATCCATCCCATCATATGGTAAAATTGCTTATACACTCACATACTTCAAATCATCTGACTGAATATCGAGATATTTTTCGGAACTCCTCAGACTTCACACAAACTATTCTGATGGAATAATCATAGGAAGGTGGAATGATGAACAAACTGCTTTCGAATATAAAAATCATACCGGTTTGTCGTGATAAGGCAGAAATCCTAACATGACAAATGCAGAAGACCCTCATCATTCAATCCAGACAGATGCGGGGGTGGTTGTTGTAAATGACACCAGCGCACCCTCTGGATTTGTTGGAGCTTTAGAAACAGGGTCCAACTGTGATATTCCTGACGGAAAAAAAAATATGATGCATTCATAATCCACTCACAAAATAATAATGAAACAAATATTACGAGGAGATACCTTTAGTAAATGGCCCCACTTGTAGAGGTGTCCACCCCTGTTCATCCACTAGTGCCAGTGAAATTGAAAGAAGAATAATAACAGTATTGAAAAGTAATAATATCTTGAATGCGATGATACGGTAACTTTGGTAAAGAAAGACTGGAAAAAAAGTGAAGGAATAGGTGGAGAATAAGAAAGAAAAGAGAACAAACAAAAAAAAAAAAGATTCCAGATTCAATTTTAGACATAAAAGATATTATATGTTGGTTGAATCGTACCTTGTTTTGCCATCGTTTTTCCAGAAGCCCACTGAAAATTCAATAATAGATGATCAATATGGCCTAATGTCTTACTTATAAGCGAAACAAAGCCCCCGCATAACTTGAGGAAGGTAGAGCAGACAACCCCATGGAGACTTAGTACCTACAGCATTCGAATGTCTACATAACACGGCGATAGAGACTGCCGAACGGCAGGCAAGGGTTGGTTTTTCCCGCCCACTGAACACCACAGCAGGACAGGACGAAAAAACCCATTACTCTACAATGCAATATTACTTCCTCCTACCACCTCTGTGGCTTAGTAACAGTTTCAAAGTATTCAATAATTCCTATAAATGTTGTGTGAACTACATATTGTTTTTTCAAATTTAGTTTTGAATCGTCAGTACAGGGCTATACCTACCTATAGAGTGTACCCAATGGCATAGCCTGTGCGGGTAGAAAATGGCTATTATTATTATTTGCCATGGCGCTCCGGAGCGACTCACTGATGCTTGGTAGTGTATCCACTTTCCAGCTGTAGAAAATCAAGGAAAACCTACATCACCACCCCGGTTGGTCGATGCGCACTCCAAGCTAGCACCAGACGTCAGAACAAGGCATGTGAACGACTGAAGAGACTGTTACATTTGAGAAAGAAAATTCTCGCGTACTGAGGCCTCGAACCTCTGCCGATGCAAGCCAGAAGCTTCACTGTCAGATACCTCAGCTTTGGCTACCACTGAGATGTGAGGAAAGAACATATTGTTTCATTAAAATGGTGGTATTACTTAGGGTCGGTTTTACAATGTTCAGTTAAGAGTCTCAGTTAGCTGGCTGAGAGCTAATAGTCGTTGCGCCCCGTACCGGGAGAAAAATTAATCACCCGACCTTTGAGACTTCATATATCTGCTCTTCATTTTGGGTCAGGCATTTTATTTGAGAAAAATTCTCAATAGTACCTTGTCCAACTAGACTTGAAGAACAGATATATGAAATCTCAACAGTTGGGAAATAATTCTTTTTCTTTGGTACCTACTGGGCTCGAGGACCATTAGCCGTCAGCCAGCGTACTGATACTCTCAACTGAACGTTGAAAAACCAGCACTAAGTGGGCAGAATAACATTAGTATGATTATCTTTTGACAATTCTTGTAACCAATCGAAACCATCAATTGAAAGCATTCATGTATGTTCAGGCCCATCACAGCATTATTATAGTAAGAGTTTCCTACCTTGAAAATTGCCGCGGGAATTTTTTGTGGTATTTCGTTTTTATGTGACAACTGATACTTTTGATCTGACGTCTGGCAGTGAAAAATTATTCGAAAACGGTTTAGTATATCATCATTCGATGAAATTTTAAGAAAATCAACGAAAATGCATATAAGAATACTATTTTGAGTAACGGTCAATTTCAATTGATAACCTAGGGACAAAGAGAAAGCAATAGCTTTCAATCCAACAGAACAAAATAATGCTACGGAATCCTCCAGCTAAGAACTAAACATCCATAATAATTGTATATTTCATGATGAGAACTTCGAATTCCAAACTTCATTCTGTTTATAGTGATTCAAGTAAATTGTTGAAATACAAATGTTATATGTCTAGAGAATAGGTCTATGATTGGAGCATCAAAAAATAATCTATCGAATACCACAAGAGTTCGATAATTGTTATATAATTGTGTTAAATATAATATTATTCATTCTTCATTTACGAAGTGGAATCTGAAAATCACTTTTTCTATTGTTTGTATCAAAATTAGGTATGTTATTATCAATTGAGAAATTCCATATCAAGTTTAAAATACAGTTGTTTATCTCCTCAACAGAATCCAGAAAAACTTGAATGCGTTTTTTTACACATATTCATAATATTCAATGATTACTTTTTTCTCCAGCAGCAATTATGAAATTTATTGTTTAGATATGCCCCCTTTTCAAATTTTCTAGCGCTATGAATGATCAGTTTTCATATCGTTTCCGATCGTTTTCTGACAGTGCTCAGTATCAAAATTGGACCACGCACATTTCTTATGCAAAAAATCTTTAGGTCAGATTGTCCAAATTTTCAATATGTTGTTGAACTCGAGATTCTAAACAAAAGTTACCGTGGGCACACAAAAATTCTGTTAATAGTTTGCGAGATACAGAGTGTTGAAGTTGTAAAATGTCACTTTGTGGCCATTATTAACTTAGCGTTATTGGTAATAATATCACAAAATTATTAGTAGGTTTTTCATCCACACCACAGTATTACACTTGGCCAGTGCAACAGTATGCTTTGTAAGCCTTTTTTTGAACAATATACAGGGTAAATCATGACTTTTTCAGAGTTATGAAAAATTTAAATAATTTTAGAATGAAACATCAACGCCATGAGTCGGATCGTACGAAGAGTGAAGTTTATGTGTTGGATATATCCGATAAAATCGGCTGAATTCGGGAAATATGTATTTTTGTTATACATACAGTGAATATTGAAAGTATTCGTGTATAGTTGCCATAGCAAATAATAATAATAGCCGTCCTGTACCCGCATAGGCTATGCCTTTGGGTACACTCAACGAGTGTTTATGAGTATTATTATTATTATTATTATTATATTATCTGTAATATATTTTTTGGAATACGTGATTTGATCAATTCAGTGCACCAGTTGTATGAGCCATATGGCCACTTGACAGAACGTAAATTATTAATATTATACAGTGTGACTCAAGTATACACGAGACTAAATAATGAAAAAAATTATAGAAATACCTTGTATAAAGTAAACGAGCCGGTTAATTTTCCGGATTTTTTCTCATTTAACAGAGGATATATCATATGAATTTTTGTGAAAAATACAGAATTTTTCTATGTATAGTTTTCGTTCAACATTTCAACATTCAAAGAACTCTCCCCGTATTACTGTTGGCATCAATCAGTATGTTTACATACTGATGGCAGCAATGGTGTAAACTTCACATGTCCATATCGTTATTTCATTGAGTACGGTCTAATCCCGTATTTTGAACAAATTCTGCATATCCATAATCTGAGAGCACTCGCAGCAAGGAGAAAATGTGGGGTTATTTTGTCAGGAATCAATATCAGATATGGTTCAAAACAATAATAAATGATATTTCAGCATCTTCATCCTCAAACAAAAATCAGACAGAAAAATTCTGTATTCGATGCACAAGTTCATATTATATCTTTTCTATTAAATGAAAACATTCAGAAAATAAGTCATCAGTTTTTTTCTATACAGGATATTCTTTCAATTTTTAGTAATATTGGTTTAGTTTATTTTTGAGTCATACTGTATACTACTCGAAATTAAAGTTTTTTTTAAATCGCTTCATAGTACATATAATCGGTGATCTGAATAATTGATTGAATCACATAATCCGAAGCGTATTTTACGGAGACACATAGACATTCAATCCCCTCTGTATATAAAATGAGTTTTCATTTATTTTATTATGAGTTCAACCGTTCTTATAAAATATATCTATCACAGAGACATCAATTTTGATATGGGTAAGATTTCAACAGATTCGAATAAAGTCTAGTGGTATTTGGAACATAACTTGGAAGGTAGTGATATTGATTTTTTCACGTTAAACGAAAAGTAGACATAGAAAAAATTCTGTATTTCCCACAAAAGTTCATGTGATATATCCTCTATAAAATGAGAAGAAATCAGGAAAATTAACCGGCCCGTTTTCTTTATACGGGGTATTTCTATAGTCTTGTGTATACTTGAGTCAAACTGTATATTATTCACAATTTACGATATGTCAAGTGGCCACATGGCTCATACAACTGGTGCACTGAATTGATGTAATCACGTATTCCAAAGAATATATAACACATGAACGTATACTTCCAATGTCCTCTGTATATATAACGAAAAAACATATTTCATCGGATATATCCAACACAGAAACTTTAAATCTTCGTACGATCCGACTTATGGCGTTGATGTTTCATTCTAAAATTATTTTAATTTTTCATAACTGAAAAAGTCCCCTGTATATTGTTCAAAAAAGGCTTACAAAACATATTGTTGCACTGGCCAAGTGTAATACTGTGGTGTGGATGAAATACCTACTAATAATTTTGTGATATTATCACCAATAATGCTCAGTTAATAATGTCCCAAAAGTGACATTTCACAACTTCAACACTGTGTATCTCGTAAACTGTACATAGAATGTCTGTGAGTCCATGATAACTTTTGTTCAGAAGCCCGAGTTCAACAACATATTGAAAATTTGGACAATTTGACCAAAAGTCTTTTTGCGTAAGAAGTGTGCTTGGTCCTCTGTTCTGAGTTACCCCTTTGATTATTTTTTTTGCAGATGCTTTTGTGGAATTCTAGAAGTTTTGTGAATGTTCGACGACGATTCCAGAGGTTACGATGTTTCAATTACCGAATAATTTCAACAATGCCAAAATACACTGCTCTCCGTACATTTCCACAAAATGGAAAGTATGAGGCCAATATCTGACAGAAATGAACTACTTCTCCTTACGGACATTAAATTACATTTTACACCTATTTGTGCAATGTTCCTCGCGGAAGACACTATTACAAGTGCTAATTGTATTAATTGAATGCCAAAATCTTTGAAGGGTCTCTTGTACCATTCACAATGCAACAGTTTTCACTTTCCCTGTCGTCTTCGAAAACTAGATACCTAACTTGAAAAACATATATTTTACGATTTGTTACGACTGACTTGAAATTTCATAAAATATACTTGCAAGACCAACACTTCCCCGAAAAGTGTCCTTTCTCTATATATTCATAATTACCGTTATTTCTTATAGCATCACCTAGTCATTGGAAAGCCGTTCAGTTTCATATACATATATTTGTAGTAATTTTATCTGTGAATATCCATTTCACTGAAATACGAAACTAAGTAGAATCTGACGCAAACCTGTTGGCGAAATGTCAATTTGTTTCATTTCTCATGGAATCATTTCTCATGTAATCTCAAACCTAGGGATTTATGTAGAAACACATTTGTTGCCTCAACATACAGGGTGGGGCACTCCATACGACACGGTCCCTGTGAACCAAACCATTAATTTTTTCGGGAATTCTCCCATTTCATTATATGTATATTAATTGAAGCTACAAAAAGGAATTGTTTTGGAGTTTATAAGTTGGCTCAAAAAAGTGTGACATATCACAATTGTGTTTTTTTAAATGGAATACCCTGTATTTTGTTACACTTTTAAATAGCTCAGGAAAAAATATTTTATGTACCTAACTATAACCTTTCAAAAATCAATAATTTTTTTATAAAAATGTTAGCTACAATTACTATTAAAGTAAATAACATCGAAATGTATGGAAATCATCCCTTCGAATTCTGACTATGCATAAAAGAGGTTGTGGGCAATTGATTTCGATAAAATTTGTTTCTCTATTTTATACAGAATGTTCAAAAATCATTGTAACTTTCAAGTAGAACACACAAATTTTTTTTGGTCTGAATAATATAAAATTCAATCACTTTCTTTCCATATTGGGGTTCCCTATACCTAACCAAAATAGTATTTCAGATATTGGCTTTTTCAAATAGTAGTTCTTATTTTAATGCATTTTTTGAATCAAGATAGCTTTGGAACGAAATTTATTCAACTTGTTGAAATCATTCTTATTGACAGCTGTGTTTTATGTAATTCAAAATATTCACTAAATTATTACCGTTGAAAATGAAAACTTTTCTCATTCAAGAGCGGATAGATATGATTTTAGCAATTGGTAAGTATGAAGAGAATTGCATTTTGGCGTCAAGTTCATGCCCAAAAATATTCAGACCGGAATCATCCAACCAAGTTTTGGTTTTCAAACGATTGCTTCCCGAATTTCGTAGGACTGGAATTGTAGATTGTGAAAAGGCAAATGGACCAAAACCTATCATTGGAAATGAGGAGAATGAATTTCTTATTATGGGATCTATCATAGAAAACACTCATACGAGTCAACGTAAGATGGAGAAAGATACAGGAATAAGCAGACGGAGCCATTACCGTATTCAAATGGTCAAATATTTTAACAATTTTTACGAGATGATCTGCCTGAGCATGAGAGAATGTGCCGCTACATATCAGACAACGAATGTTGTTACAATTGGATGGAGCTCCGGCACATTTCAAATTCAGGGAGGACCACAAAATTGGCCAGCGAGATCACCAGATTTGACTTGCCTCGATTTTTTCCTATGGTGATACTTGAAGAATGATGTTTGAGACACTCTTCCAACCACATTGGAAAATATGAATGAGAGAATAAGGGCTACTTTTCGAACAGTAACGCCCCAAATGCTATTGAATGTTAAGCAGTCTTTCAAAGAGAGAGTGGCTCTTTGTTTTCAATAGGATGGTCGTCATTTCGAGTACACACTTGAATAAACACACTTGTGTTTCATATTTTGTTGTTGTTTCAGTAGAATAATAAAAAAATTGTATAGTCTGTTTAATGAGAATATGAATGTGAATGACTTACTTAATTTTAGTGAACAGTAACTATTTTCTATGAAGTGAGGTATAACAACTAAGTACTGTCAATAAGTATTCTGTGAGCGAATCAAATAAATGTCGCTTCAAATGCATTGAAATAAGAACTACTATTCGAAAAAGCTAATATCTGAAAAACTATTCAGGTTAGGTATAAGGAACCACAATATAAAATGAAAGATAATCAAATTTTCTATTCCTCGGAGCAAAAAAATACAGCAAGTTCCATCTGAAATAACAAAGATATCTTTGTCCGAAACTATAAAACAGTGATAAGGATTTTTGAAAATTCTGTTTATCGGTTTATCGGGTTTTATCGAAATCAATAGCCCAAAACCTCTTCCATACATGGTCAGAATTCGAAGAGATGATTTCTTTACACTTCGATTTAATTTAGTTTCTAATTGTATCTAGCATTTTCATAAATGAATCGATAACTCGGGAACGGTTATAGGTAGGTACATAGTCATAGTACCTTTTATGAAATCATATTATTTTTTCCTGACCAATTCAAAAGTGTAACGAAATACAGCATGTTCCATTAAAACAAAAACTTTGATATGTGTCACTTGTTTAGCCACCCTGTAGACTACAAAATTATTTCCTTTTGTAACTCTAATCAATATACATATGATGAAATGGAGAGATTCACGAAAAAATAAATGATGTGGCTTACAGTATAATGTAATAATAATACACCCTCATAAACACTCACAGAATATACCCAAAGGCATAGCCTGTGCGGGTTGAGAACGGCTATTATTATTATTTGCCGTCGCGCTCCGATGCAACTTACTGATTTTTGGTGGCTTATTCACTTTTCAGCTGTAGAAAAACCCGGAAAACTTACAGCACCACCCCGAAAGTGTATCTATACATAACTTTAATTCACTGAATCCTTATAATCAATACGAAGGGAAATTCTAATTCAAAAGATTAAAAAAATATCCAAACATTGGCTACAGAGTATCAGTTTCTGGAAAATAAAAAAATTGGTGGAAATGAACAAATTTGGAGAACTTTCCGAGTCTGATCAACCTTTGATTTTTTTTGTTCATATTTCGATCTTTTCTACACACTTTAATTCAATTTGATACCAAAAAACTCATTTGTAATCGTTCATTATCACGACTACTTATGTTGATGTTAGGAGAAATCAATTTCGAATCCTCTCTATTCAAAATAATAATCTATTATCATGATGTTTGCGGAAGAACTAAATATTTTCTTGAATCCCGATAAATACCAGTATATAGAGAAAAACCTACATGCGAATTGAGGGAACAGTTTTGAAAAATTTTTGCATACATATCGTATATATCGTTTATGTATGCAGAAAAAAATACATGTATGAGAAGGTCCCCAAAACTGCCGCTTTATATATAATATATATATATATATATATATATATATATATATATATATATATATATATATCTGTTGTTGTTGTTTCATCTCGTTTTGTGTTGTGACATAACCTTACATACATAAGGAATGACCAAGAAGTTCCTCTGCTGTTTTTACAAAATTAATCTCACGTTAATGTCTTGAAAATGAAAATAAATATTTTCGAAAGCTCGACAATTTAACAAAGAGTTGTTCTTTACCAGGCCACTTTTTCTGACTGCAACCCCAAGGGATATTTTCACTGAGAATATTCTTAGATAAATTGGTTTTTTTCAACTAGTCCAGTCAAGAGACTACCTCTCTCTCTCTATATATATATATATATATATATATATATATATATATATATATATATATATATATATATAGTTGGGTAAATCGTGACTGACAATACTTGTCGAATTGGAAATATCTTGAGGTTGCAGTCTTATGTTGGTCTTAAAGAAAACTCTTTGTTATCTTGTCAAGCTTTCGGAAAAGTTTATTTCCTTCCTCAGGACAACTATAACAGGACAAAATTAAAAATGGAGAAATATATCGAATCTACTAACATACATAACTTGAGTAAAAATTTAAATTAGTATCAGTAAAGTAAAAAATATTGTATAAAAATTAAAATGCGGACTGACAGTATTTGAATTTGAAAATAAATGTCAATGTATTTGAATTGATATTATGCAATCAAGTGACTCTACTAGGTGTATTAGCATTACTATAATTTAAGTAAAATTTTCACCTATATTTTAAAACTGAACAGAGATAAATCGAAAAATTATAGTAATGTTAATACACCTAGTAGGGTCACTTGATTGTATAATATCAATTCAAATACCTTGACATTTATTTTCAAATTCAAATACTGTCAGTCCGCATTTTAATTTGTATACAATATTTTTTACTTTACTGATGCTAATTTAAATTTTTACTCAAGTTATGTATGTTAGTAGATTCGATATATTTCTCCATTTTTAATTTTGTCCTGTTATAGTTGTCCTGAGGAAGGAAATAAACTTTTCCGAAAGCTTGACAATATAACAAAGAGTTTTCTTTAAGACCAACATAAGACTGCAACCTCAAGATATATATATATATATATATATATATATATATATATATATATATATATATATATATATATATATATATATATATATATATATATATATATATATATATATATATATATATATGTCCATTTAATCAAACGGACAACATAGACAATATATATATATATATATATATATATATATATATATATATATATATATATATATATATATATATATATATATATATATATATTGTCTATGTTGTCCGTTTGATTAAATGGACATGAACCTCTGAAATTCATTTTATCCTCCGGTGGTCTGACGGTGCGGACTTGGTCGTGGTTTTTGGCGTAAGGGGACAACCTATTGAAGTAGACTACCCTAGGTTTTCCTCGTGGTGGCTTATGTATTCGATAGACAAGGTCGTTTATCCTTTTCATGATCTTATATAGACCTTCCCACGAGTTCCGTAGCTTTGGTGATAGTCCACGGCGACGTTTAGGGTTGTACAGCCAGATGAAGTCACCTATCTGATATCTACCAGCATCGGCCTTGATGTCGTAGGTCTCCTTCATTCTGTCGCTGGCACTCTGGATGTTCAAACGGACCCGTTCATGGATGTCGTCCAGTTTCTGTCGTAGTTTGCTGACGTAGTCATCTCCAGCTGTGTCTTGTCCTAGTGGCGTCCCAAATTTCAGGTCACAAGGTCGCAGTTCTTGGCCCATAATAACACTAGCAGGGGTTTGGCCGGTTGACTCGTAAACTGCGGAACGATAGGCCATCAGAAACAAATGAAGATACTGGTCCCAATCTTTCAGGTGGTCAGAGAGTACCTTGGACAGGTGGCGGTTTATCGTCTTATTTATCCGCTCCACCATTCCATTTGACTGCGGGTGTAGAGCTGTGGTTCTCGTCTTCCGGATGTTCAGCATCTGACACACCTCCTGGAACAGGTTTGACTCGAACGCCGAATCGACAAATCCACTCCTTTACCAAGACGTCGGCAACGGTGATGGCTTCTTGGTTGGGCAGGGCATAGGCTTCGGCCCACTTGCTGAAGTAGTCCATCGCCACAAGGATGTACTTATTCCCGTGATCAGATTGGGGAAACGGGCCAGCGATGTCAATGCTGCCCACATTGTACTGGCGCATCGGGGCCTTAGTCTTGTTCGAGGCCCATTGCTGGCAGCGCAAAGAGCACATTTTCTGTCCTTGACGTCAGCTTGACAATTGGTCCAGTAAAACCGTTGCCTCACTTTCTGGAGGGTCTTCGTCACTCCCAGATGCCCTCTGGTGACCCCATCATGAATTTCAAACTTCCTGTCTCCTGCGTTCCTGTCACACACGTTTCAGGACTCCATTGTCCAAGGTAAGGAAGTTCCAGTGGGACCAATAAGACTTGATGACTGGAGAATAACTGGCTACTTCCTGCCACGACGGTCTTCGATCACTCTTCTTCCAGCCGATGACTAAACCAAGATCTGTATCGTTCTCTTGGTCTTTCTGGATCTTGTTGTCATTCCAGTTATCATCCACTGCCGTAGTTCTACAGAGCGTCGACTCTTTCCCCTCTGCTCGTCGGCAGTGCGAACAGTCTTCTGGGCATGGTCTTCGCGATAGGGCATCCGCATTCCTATGGCTGGTCCCCGCTTTATGTTCGATCTCAAAGTCGAATTCTTGGGGCCTCTCGATCCAACGTACCACTTGACCCTCAGGATTCTTGAACTGTAGGAGCCATTTGAGAGCTGCAGGACTTTTCTCCCATACACGTATTCGTAAAAGTGTTCAACTCCTTTGACATCAGCCAACAGCTCCCGCCTGGTGACACAGTAGTTCTGCTCCGGTTTACCCACATTGCTTGCGTCCGTATCCAAATTTAATTTTCCGTCCGAAAGAGGATAGCTCAGAATTGGCGCGTTGATCAGTGCTCTTTACAGCTTCCTGGACGAGTCTTCTGACCACTGGAACTTTGTTTGCCCTTCTGTAAGCCTGGTCAGTGGTTTAGCGATGTCAGCAAATCCCAGCACGTATCGGCGATAGTAAGTGCACAGGCCAAGAAAACTTCGAAGCTGGTGTATGTCTTTTGGAACGGGTCATTTCTTAACAGCTTTGATCTTCTGCTCGTCTATAGCCACTCCTTTCCCAGAGACAACGTGGCCGAGATATCGTACTTCTTTTTGGAACAGAAGACACTTCACTCCGGAGGTTCTTAGTCGTTGGAATCCCCCCTCCAAGTTTTTCACGTGGTCCTCGAACGATCTGCCAACCACAATAATGTCGTCGAGATACACCAGACTGGTCTTCCGTGATAGTCCTTTTAAAACCGTCTCCATCAATCTTTCGAACGTGGCTGGAGCATTGCAGGGGCTGAATGGCATAACTGTAAACTGCTACAGTCCTGAGCCGACGGTGAAGGCTGTCTTCTCTCGATCTTCCTGGGCCAGTTCTACCTGCCAGTATCCACTCTTCATGTCTAGGGTCGAAAAAATCGTACAGCCCGCAAGCGTGTCCAGCGTGTCGTCTATTCCCGGGAGACGGTAACTGTCCTATTTCTTCACGTTGTTGAGTTGACGATAATCAACGCAAAACCGGGTTGAACTATCTTTCTTCTCTTCCAGCACTACTGGAGAGGACCAAGGACTGTCGGATGGCTCGACGACTCCATCTTTTTCCATATCACTGACTATGTTGTCAACCTCTTCCTTCTTGGCGAGAGGAAGTCTTCTGGCTGATTGCCGGATTGGTCGGGCATTTCCAGTGTCAATTTTGTGTTGAACCACCTTTGTTCTGCCGCCTCTGCCTAATCCGGTATCGAAGATGTCCTGATACTGCCTGACTAAGTCTCTCAGTTTGGGCTGCTGTGCGGGCCCCATGTCCTTGTACGAGATGGCAACCAACTTCTCCAGTTACTGGCTTGGCTAACAGTGCCGCGTTCACTCTTGATCACGGAGGAAATTGACGAGCAGTGCCCCAAATTTGTTCCTTTCTTCAAGGTCACCGGGTAATAATTGACATTCATTACCCTGACCGGCACAAATTTATCAACTCGCAACAAGATCTTCTCTAGTGCGATTCCTCGTCCAATTTTCTCGTAATGGAGCTTGGGTTCGAACATCACCACGTTTCCATTGCTCGCACCTCCATCCAGGCGAGCCTCGAAAATGGTTTATAAGCCCTCTCCGGTATGCTCACATCTTCAGCCAGCAGGACACGAATCATTTCTTCACTTTTTCCATGAAGTACCTGCTCTTCTCCATTCACCCGCAATACACCGTCTTTAAAATTCAGCTCAAAAACTCTAGAAATAATGATGTCCATTCCAATTATTACATCATCCTCGATATCCACTACTACAGCCCGGTATTTCACTTTAGTACTGCCCAAAATCAGTTCAATCGGAAGTTTACCATACACAGTGGTCGGCTCTCCTGTTGCTGTCGTAGCTTCCAATTCGATGATTCTATTCTTGCCGGTGTTTTGGCAAATGTACGCCCAAGAATCGTCCTAGTCGAACCCGTATCTAGGAGCATAGTGCGAGGCTCGTTGTTAATGATACCGTCTACGAAGACCCCTTTGTCTTGTCTTTGAAGTACAGCGACATATGCATTGTTATTAACTGGGGCTTGTTGGATACGGGCTGACGATTGCTCCTTCTTGACCTTCATCGTTGGTGTCGATTTTTTCAATGTTGGACATTTGCTACGCACGTGCCCAAGTTTTCTACAATTTCAGCATCGTATCAGTCTTCTCTCAGGCATAACTTCCTTCAGCACTTTTCTCACGACAACCTCGATATTAGCGGGCTCCTGTGGATCTTCATCAGCCATTCGGATGTTGTTCTGGCTTTTGAAATATTGTTTCGCATCCTCGAATTCTAAAGCGCGTGTCAGTGCGTCTACGAGATCAATTGGACGTGCTAATATCAATGCTTGCCTGATTTCTTGGTCGCAAAGTCCATCCAAGAATGCATAAACCGATAATAGCTTCATTACGTTATTTGGTGTGGCTGGGTATGCAAGGCGAACTAAGCGTGCAATATCAGCTTCGAATTCCTGTAAGGATTCACCCTCTTGCTGGCTTCGATTTTTCAATTGTAAATGGTATACCCATTCCAGGCGAATCTGACCATACCGTAATTCCAGAAGTTTCACCAGCTTATCATAGTCCTCTAGTTCTTGCGAGGTGAGGGTTTGTAGAATATTCGCTGCTTCACCGCGTAATACCAGTATTAGTGCAACAGCTTTTTCCCCTGCATTTCATCCATTTGCTTTGGCCGCGACTTCAAACTGTCGGTGGTAATTTTCCCAACGAATTTCTCCGTCGAACTGGGGCGCCTTCACGTAAAACTTCCGCATTTCAGAACTCGGCACCCTCGTTTCTTCCATTTTGTCTTTTATTGTCTTTACCGAGATATCAGTCTTTTATTTCACACAATAAGTTTTCAGTTTATTTCGCGACGCGCAAAACTGTCCACTGCGCTAACACTAAAATGTCCAACGGGTCACTACTCTATTAAGCGCGATAACCCACGAAAACATTCCTAAGCTCATAAACACATGAATCACGTGGAATAAACGCGAACGTTCTAAGAAATCGAGGTTTCGAGAGAGTGCCATCTATATGAATCGTTCTGTGGTTCCGATAAGTCGAGAACCGTAAATGGCATCTGCTTGCAAGTATTTAAGCTGGATTCGTGGTCGCCAATGGCACCAGGTGGCGCTCCAAAATTCCGGGAAAACAAAGCAAACATCACATTAGTCACGTGACAGTTGTCGACTTTTAGATGTTTTGTTGATATTTTTAATTTTTTTTGAATACTTGAGATTTTAATTTTCGTTTCATCTTTGTTCCTTTAAAATGCCTGTGGTAAAGATTCATTTGGCCGAAAATTTTCAATATTTAATCGGAAAAAGTAGGCATGTGGTCGAAGAGGATGCAGTATTCAGTACCAATCATGTTTCATCTATTTATATATGAGGTAGAGACTATCGATGAGCGTCAATTCTTGAACTTTTCCCCATAAAATAAAAATTTAATTGGGATCTCCAGATACACCGGTGACGAAGTGGAACTGTGAATGCAGTTGCAAAGGGGGCCAATCTGGATTCTGTGAACATGTAGTTGCAGTCATGAAGAAATAAACGAGTTGAGCTGTACTGATGTCAAGCAAGTTTGGGACAGAGGGAAAAAATGTTGAGGCAGTTTATGCTGAAAGAGCAGTGGACGTCTGCCATTTCGAAAAGAAACATCGATATGAATTCAAGTCCAATGAAGAAGTTGAAAAAGAGAATTTGAACTTGTTATTAGAGTTGTAAATAATTATTATTTCATTTATTATATAGAAAATACTTGTTACTGTACCCAATATATGAACTAATTCGATTAACAGTCCAGGTTTTCATTATCATGTATCAAATAATAAAATATCTTTATTGTCCAATAGTAGGACCATTTGAAGGACAATTCATGCAGATAGTTACAATAATGTGCAAACAGTTTTAAGTGTAAACGGTACGTAAATGTGAAGTAAAAACATACATTTTGCGTAAGATAGAACTACCTCTTTCAACAATTCGAACATAATCAGAAAAATTGAAGTGTATTCTGTATTACATTTTTTGTAACTCCTTTTGCCTTTTTCATCAATGTTGTTGTTTTGACACAATATGCTTTCGCACCTGTACCATAGAAACATTCTATTGGTGATCCGGAAAATTCATCTTTCATCTTACCGATTACTGATACTGTTTTAGGAACAATATAAATGATTTTTATAGGCAAACTTTCGCTACCCTAAAAAGTTCATTAATTTTGTTTATACTTATGTCACAGTATGTACAAATCTTATTGTAGTTGTTATACATTACATAGATGAGAGATTTAATTAAAATATTGGTTCTGTTACAAAACGATTTCTCAGGGGTGTTTTTAGGTTTCGTGTTGGGCTCTCAGTAGAAGAAAAACGCAGAGAAACTGATGATGGTTTTATTTCGCCAGCCGAGAATGTGGGGAATAAGTAGACTAGAATAAATTTATTACAGTTAGACACATAAACTTATAATACACTGTATTGGAAAGTTACGAGGTCCAACAACATGGACAAAAATAGTAAGGGGAAAGTTACCTACCTAGAATAAATTACAGGCACAGAAAAATATATTCCCATAGGGATATATTGATTACTTTTAACCACGAGTAATTACTCAGAGCCTCACTCAAAGCACTAAAACTTGGTTCGTTTTTACTATCACAAAAGGGAAAGAAAATCCAGGCTGAACCTTGAAGAATTGTTTATTGTTTTTACTTCCCAGCAAGTTCAAAAACATTACAAAAAAAATACAAATGAAGGTAGAGACGTGTACGCGAGCACGTTGTCCCCCGGTACCAATAAACGATAGGCAACCCGCGTTGACGACGTTCATTGGGTTGTCTATCCCATGGACGAATTGTAACATATATTTTAATTTATAGAACCCAGTGGCGGCGACCGGTGTCGTCCGATCGAAAGGTACAGACCCGACTGGCAAAACTTACACCTAAATTTGGCATCTCTACAGTTCTAGCACTCTGAGTAAACACTTTCGAATAATGAAGCAGAACTGTCAGCAATATATTACTAGGATCACTTATGACTGTGTCAGCGAAAAGTATGGTTGCATTTCAGTATTGTCACGATCGATGGTGGCATGCGACTTAAACAATCGCTTCTCAATCCAATCATCGATAGATGTATCGGTTAGAACCTCAACGGGGTCACTGATGATCTCGTGCATGGCATCACACATTCAAGAAGGTTAGCGATAGGTCTTCCCTAGGTCGTACAAATCTCTCTCTCTCTCTCAGTGTTGCTTGTGAGTGTTGCTTGGAGTTTATCTGAAATATCTTCTGAACTAAGAATATTTTCACATTTTTCTAGAGTTTTCACAATCTTTCTGTCAACACCAGTAAAACACATCATAATATTGTCTGATTGAAGATTAGCTCTGAGATCATACAAACGAAATGGTGTTCAAACAGATTTGTCTATAAATTTATCTAATTTATTGGGAAGTGGTTCCGTCCCACTAAACATGATACATAACAAAAATATTTTCCAGATATAACTTTTGTGCAATTTTGTGATATTGGCAAACTAACATTATATTAATGTCATCTTGACGTTTCCAACAGTGTTTTCAACTATATGTTTATGTAACATCAAAATAATATTCATTAGATAATACTTATAATGTTGATTATATGTTGCCCAGATATGTCTTAGACAGAGAAGTTATGTTATTTGTTCGATATTTTTGTCTAACCTTCTCAAAACATTACTGACATGTGTACAGGGAGCCTTGAAATTAATATTATCTTAAAGGTTTCTTAAATGTAATTTTTGGGTAATGACCACGTCATGACGTCATTCATCTACGTAACTTAAAAAAATAATATCCACGTTCAAACAATATTACCCAGTAAATATGAAATAAATATATCACTGACGCCATCGTTCATTTTATCCTAATAATCATGGCGGTCATGGTATGAGTTTTGAGTTCATAGAATTAAAATATAATTCAAACTACTTAAAAGTGATTGGAATCAATAGGATTGCAAAACTCATAATTTTCATGGTAAGATTATGATTTTCCACTACTCCACTAATTGTTATTTTAGCATTTAGGTTATGTAGTGAATGTAGTGATACTATTGATCAGAGAGTATATATCTACATATGATGCTATGAATAGTAGAAAAGCTTTCAGTTGTGGTTCCTGCTAATCAGATATTGGACAGCATGGAAATGGTTGCTGACATCTGGAGCTGTGTCAAATTATTTTGAACCGATTGATCAAGGCATTTTTGGAACTGAAACCAATGAATTTAGCTTGCTAAAACAACAATATTGGAGCTGCTTACTTTGTAAGTGAATTCAAAATTATATATTTTATACAGAGTGTTCTGATCTTTCTTAATTTCATTAATCTATGATAATATTAACGTTTCTTGAGATTGTAGAGAAATCACTTGAATTGTTTAATACAAATTATCAATAAACTAACTGCATTTTCTCTTTCTTTTCAGTTTGGTAGTGTCCTTTCACATTTCTCTTATCAGTTTTGATGTACAAACTGGTACTTATTGAATGATCAGATTACAAAAACTTAAATAGCAGTTGTTGTTTCCGAACTAATCGAAGATGAGCCCTTCTGGACTGGGCAAAGAAAAAAATCCAAAAGTTTTGAATTGATAATTATGGACATACTGAAACGTAAGTAATTATTTTTCTTTTACCTCTAGGGGCAACATAGAATTATTAATAATTATTGGATGGTCGTTTTCTTATATCATAAAGATTAATAATATGAGTTTTCAGTGACTGTAATGACTATACATTTCAGAATATGTAAAAGATGTTTGCAGTTCAATCACAGATGAAGAGTTTGACTCATAGTGATGGATTGGATGACATTAGCAGAGCAGAAACTAAAAAGAAAGGAGAAGTGACCGAGAAAACAACCATGTAATTATTGATTCAGTGATATCTGTTTTTATTTTTCAAGAGAAATGGTTTTCATTCAATATTATTCTTCTAATAACACTTAACTTTGGTAGATCTATCAATACATTTTTCATCTGATTCAGGTGGTAAGTCATATTATTAGGTACTTTGGTCTGTTCATAGTGACACAAGATTATATTTTTTATACTGTTAATTGTTAATTATGTAACTGTCTTGTTTTATAACGCTTTATCCATGAGATTTTAATCATTGCCAATAAAGTTTTTTGATTGATTGGTATGTTTTACATCATTACCCCCTTATATACATATTTTATTTCTTAGTATAGAGGGTGGAGCTTATACTCATTGTTTACCAACACTTATTTTTCTACACTTAAAGTTGTATTTCTGGAATTTCAATCGCCACTCTTTGGTAGATGAATAACTTTATTAATTGCTATTGTTGTTATTCATCTACTGAAAAGTGTCTACTGAAATTCCAGAAGTACAACTTTAAGTGTAGAAAAATAAGTGTTGGTAAACAATGACTATATGCTCCACCCTGATGTTACAATGTTACATTTTACAAATGTTGCATTGACATTTTGAGTAACATTATATGTATGTAATAAAGTCACATTAAAGTTGCGCAAAATACGATACATTTATGTAATGTTAAGTAATTAACATTACATTGTAATATTTAAAAGAGGCACAAAGGCATATGGACGCAACGTATCTGTAACATCAAGCATATCTCTGAATAACATCACCAAGTCACAATGTGATATAACAGTTATGTTTAAGTTATGTTTTTATGTTTACTGGGGTGTTACTGCCATACTGCTGAATCTGTTCCGGGACTGAAAGTGAACTGGCTACATCCAATAAAAAGTAATAAACTGATAAAACATCTCTAGATCCTGTAACTTCTGCACCATCAACAGCGTCTAACCTTGAAAAGTATTGAAATCATTAAAAAATTACAGTTTACAGAAAATCCTGTTACCATTTTGTCCCAGATCGGTTAGCATTTCGTTGCCGTGATGAACTAGTTTCTGTAAGTTTTTGAGATGAAATGACCCCTTTCTTCAATCATTTAAATGTTTTGCTTCTTGTATCTAGAAAATAACTGGATAGATTTACACCAATTATTGTAAACAAAATATGTCGTAGTGAGTGTAAAATCTCACAATTCAGTCTAATTCCCCATGCTTTAGCTAATTTCTGGCACTTCTGGTTTCTGGAAAAAGAGCGCATGGACACATTTGCATATAAATAATTCTTTCACTGCGACACTGAATACATTTCTTTGACTTACTGGTCCTATCAAAGCTAAGCTCTCTGCATTAAACCAAAAAAATCGAACCAAATATAGAACGACAAAGAAATCAACAATTTATTAACATTTGATCTTATGGCAGAATGTTTGTTTTCCCGGAGTTTGACATACACGTTTCAAAATGTAGATGTCGCCCACCCCGTGGCGACCCCGAATAGTCAGAGATAGCCACAAAGAGTTACAAATATAGTTCCAGAGTTCGCAGATAGAGACTGACAGTGAAGATAAATTTGTAAATAGTGACTGTGATATAAATTATTGTTTAAGACGAGTTTTAAAATAAATTAACAAAATTAGTTTAGTGCAGTTTTACTTTTAAACTAATTTTTCTAATTTATCTAAACACTACTCAAACAATTATTCAACTAAAACATGGACTTCACTATTTAAATTTATTTCTACTGGGGCTATCTATCTGCGAACTCTCGAACTGAATATATAACTCTCTGTGTCTACCTATGACTATCCTTATCGCCCTCTGCTATCCAGCTTATATACTCGCAAGCAGATTCCATTCGCGGTTCTCGATTGATCGCGACTATAGAACGATTCATCTAGATGGCTATCTCTCTCGAAACTTCGGTTTCGTAGAAAGGTCGCGTTTCTTCTACGCGGGACTCATGTGTTTGTCAGCGGAGAACTTGTTTACTTGTCGAGTGTGCATTATCAATTAGATGATCAATATCGAAATATAATGACAATGAAAAGAAAAAGACAAACAAACAATTAATTTAGAGGCACTGACAAGAGTTGGTTATTTTCAAATAAGGTGCATTTGGGAATTTTCCAATTTGAAACCAAATAATGGAACTCAAAGAGAATTTTTATTTACAAATGATCAATTCAAAATATTCTAGATATCTCTATAATTAGTTTGATACAGGATACAAACACGAAAACTTTCAACAGTTCATGCTGGTAATCACAAAAAATTTCCTATCAATCATTCGCAGGATTATTCGGTTTTCCTCTTTTTTAAAGATGGTTTCTCAAAATGAGGTTTGACTCCACCGGCCTGCTGTGAGTGAAACTTGATATTCTGAGCATTCTCTGTGGACCAAGGAGAATCAAACTGAGTGGTGTCTTGATCTACCAAATGAGTATATTTCGTTCTTCCCGATCTACCAAAGTTCTTCACCTGCATAACTTTGGGAAGAATAGTCTTATCGAAGTGATCTTCAAGAGTTGCTTGAGCAAAGTCTCTCTTATAGACCTCATCTTCTTTATCCAGATAAAATGCTCCCCTGTGGTAATACTTCTGTAAATACTTGTATTTTCCCTTCGCCGCTTTATTTGTTACAGTTTTTGGCATTAGTCGTAGTTGAATGCGTCGTTCCTCTTCTGTCATCGTTCTCAATTTTTCAACTTCTATTTTCTCTTTTTCTATTGCCTCTCGTTCTTCGCGATCCCTTTTAATTCTTTTCAGTTCTCGTAGCTTCCAAGATTCGTATTCCACCTCATCATTTTCGTCATCGGTGCATACATCATTTATATTTGGTTCATTTGTTTCCCTATTTCTGAGTTGTTGCTCCTTACGAATTGACTCTTCTACTAGGCGTAAAGTTTGCTTTCTTCTTTCTTCAGCTTGACGATGAGAATCTTCTTCAATTTTTCTTTGTTTTTGAATTTCTTTTTCCTTTTCCATTATGGTGATTCTGTCTCTTTTCCTAACAAATACTGGTTTTAGCCTGGGCCCTGAAAAAAAAATTTGTTTAATCACAAAAGGCATGATTCGACTTGGAAAAAATCCAATTGAATAATATTAAAAAAACACAGAGAAACTAAACTCCCAACTCCCAGCACAACAACACCAAATAATAAAAAAAGGTCTACAAAACATAATTATATATTACCACAAACATATTCTGGAAAGTTACTTCAAACAAAACAAACATAATTCAGAGGCTCTGTCTGGGACGATTCATCAAACATTACAGAACATTTGAGTTGCACTCGTGGGGGCGTTAGAACTTGAGGTTATCAGGAAGTAGAATGAAGTCGGCCAAAATACGCATCCAGTGATTTTTACAACCATGATACTATTAGTATGCTATTGTGCGAAGTAGTGATTGCAGAATAAATAAAATTCAACAAGTATCCATCAACAAATTTCAATAATATTCGAATTTTTTTTCCTTCATTCAGTGGGCATTGAAAACTTCCAAAATCCAATCAAGAAATAAGTATTGAAAAGATTATACTCTGTACCTGTATAGAGAATCAAAATCAATTTATAGCCAATTGGCGTTAATTTTCCGATATAAATGATCGTACTTTCACAATTCGTATTGTAGTAAAAATGCACTAACTTTGCTAATTTATTTGAAACTCGTCTTGAACAATAACTTAATTCATTAGCAAAATTTATATTACAGTCACTATTTCAAATTTATCTTCACTATCGCTCTCTGTCTGCGGACTCTCAAACTGTATCTGCCACTCTCTGCGACTATATAGCCCGCCCTTTCCTGTCGAGCCTCTTATGTACTGACAAGCAGATTCTCTTTATATTTCTCGAACGCTTGGGACTACACGTCGATCCAGTCATATGGCACTCGAGTACGTTCTTGGTATAAGTGAGCTTTCTAGTGACGCACTTATGAAAGATAACTTCATAGCGAAGTTGAACAAGGATAAGGAAATAGTCCTAAATGAAGCATTGAAACTGGAAACAGAAATGAGCGAGTTAACTGAACAGCACAATAAAACAATCAAAGACATGAATCTGAAATTATTCATCTTCAACAAAAAATAACAATGGAATAAAGAATACAGCAACTATCAGTACCCAAACAAAACCAGTTAATAAAAAAAAAAACAGTCAACTTCGACTGAATTCAATTCGATATATTCCAGTGGTGTAGAGGTCGAAGGATATGTAACAGTGGAAAATTATAAGAAGGTCACAACTGACAAGGGTACACAAGTGAATTTATCTTTAAAAAAGATAAAGGGCCTACGAGTATCAAAGACAGAATACAAATGGCTAAAAAATCACAAAAAAAATAGAAACGGGGTAACTTTAGTTTCAGGATCAAGAAGAAGAATATCTTATTGAACACCTGACTCGTAGACAAGATGACTCAATAATGATTCAATCATTTATAAAAACTGACTCTGACGACAACGCTCTGCTTGTACCATTCTCTTCCGGCCAGATACAGTAAACAAACGTAAAAATAACAAAAAAAATAACCAATACCACTGTAATCATAATTACAGAACCCTATCGGTATGACGTAAAAAACTCCAATGAATGCATATACAGAAATAATATGAACTTAAAAAAAGATATCGTCTATCGATGAATAATGTACTGAGAAGAACAAATTACAATAGAGATAAGACACACGCTTCATTATACTGGTAAACGGTTTCTCAGTGATTCAATCTCTTCAAAATAAATTGGATGAGCTTTATATATTGCTGGAGAATTTGGATTTTCCACAAATTGTCGTATTAACTGAAAATTGGCTCAGAAATGATGAGCCTATTTATATACCAAACTATAACGTTGTTTCAAAATATAGTACAAAATTAGCAACTCAATAATTACCTTTTACCAATATCACCAAATTCGATAATTTGTTACAGGAAAAAGCATTTGCAGATCTCCCTTGTCAGACCCTCATACTTTTATTAACGAACTAGAGTCAATTGTGAAAAGCAAAATAATAGTAACAGGTGATTTTAATATCAATTTCCATGATAAAGACAGTAATCTTACTCAATCGCTGATTATTAATCTCCTGGCTGCTTTTGATTTGACAGTGCATGTAGAATCAGATACCAAAATATCACAATATAGTAGTACTGCTAAAGATTATATATGCAGTAATCTAGATTCTGAGTAGGTAATCTGTTCGGTTGTATCCGCTGATCTCTCTGACCACTAGGCTGTTTTCTGTACAATAAGTAACATTGAAACAAAATGTAAAAATGAGAATTTCAAATTTGGTAGGCTGTATACTGCATCCAACTATAATAGGTTCTATTTGAAATGTCAGCAAACGAATTAGGAATCAACTACAACAATAAATGAAACATTTGAAGTGTTTCATAATAGACTCATCAACATTTTCAATGATTCTTTTCCCATTCGTAAGATCAAAAACAAATAGAACAAGCAATGGTTAACAAAAGGATTGAAGAATTCTGCACGAAACATGAGATCTCTGCATTATATCAGAGAATATACAAATGATGATTTTTTTCATAACTACTTTACTAAGTACAGATCAACATATCGGAAATTGATGAAATTAACAAAAGAAAATTATTATAAAGATCGCATTGATGGTGCCACCAACAAATCAAAGGAGACTTGGATGATAGTAAATGATCTTTTAGGGAAGAATTCCAAAAATAATGTAAATTCAGAATTGGATCCAGACACTTGTATGTTGTGTATGTACTATTGTTCAGTTACAAATGAATTGACAAACAATATAAATGTACCCTATGATCCACTAGTGAACTTAGCAAACGTGAGAGTTATAAATAAATAAAATCTTAATCTTATATGACACTAAAATCGATGAATTGAAAGAAACGTTACATTACATACAAAATAAAACCACAACTGGTACTGATGAAATTTATGTTAAGAGTTTTCGAAAATCTCCCAAATAATGACCTGAATCAACTAGTACCTTTAATAAATGAATCTTTCAAAGAAGGCATATTTCCATCTTTTCTCAAAACTTCTATTGTTATACCAATCTATAAAGGTGTTGAAAAAAAAAAACTCTCCCATGAATTTCAGGCCCATTTCTCTAGTTCCCACGTTAGCCAAAATCATCGAAAGACTTGTCAAGAAGGGAATCTTTGACTTTTTGCAGGCGTGCGATATATTGAGCATTAAACAGTTTGGATTTCAGTGCAATAAGAACACCAATGATGCAATTTTTTCACTCCTGTGTGAACTGTATACTGGTGATTTATCCAAGGGATTTGACTGTGTGAATCATGAGATACTGTTGCGGAAACTTCATCGTTACGGCTTTCGAGATAAAGCACATGATTGGTTCACGACATATTCATCCCGCAGGGATCGGTCTTAGGTTCAATTCTGTTTCTACTGTGTGCGAATGATCTGACAACGCTTGACATTTCAGGAAATTTCACCCTGTTCGCCGATGATACCACCATACTATGGTATACAGATAAGGATGCTGATCTTCACCATATTATCAATGCAGATATAAAAAGAGTCAAAGAGTGGTGCGACTTGAACCTTTTGCCATGCAATGTATCAAAAACTAAGAAAGTATCATTCAAATGTGCAGTTGCTGATATTTTTTAACGATCAGAATAAAAACAGTATATAGTTACGATTTCGAGACCAGCCTCGATACCGGCCCTGATCATCTTATTACGCATTCACCTCGCATTCACCACGAAAACATTCCTAAGCTCACGAACACATGAATCACGTGGAAGAAACGCGAACTTTCTAACCGAAGATTTAAGGGACCTCTAAGAAGTCTCCGGATAGACTCGATTTATCGAGAACTGTAAATGCGACTATATAAGCCGCTGTATAACAGATGGCATAGTAGTCAGATATAGTCACAGAGAGTAACAAATTTTGTTCCAGAGTTCGCGGATAGAGTGACAGTAAAGATAAATAAAAATAGTGACTGTAGTATGAATTATTGTTTAAGACGTATGTAAATAAATTAGAAAAATTAGTTTACAATATATTCAAAATTTCTAGGACTATACATTGAAAACGTGAAAAACTTAAATAAAAAATTGCCCTCTGGCTATTATGCTGTGAGAATAGCTACAAAGGAACTAGGATACTCGATCGCAAAGACAGTATACTACTCCTTTGTAGAGTCACATTTGCGATACGGTATCCCATCCTGGGGAGTATGCAATGGTACTGTTCTTCAAAGAACTAGCCTTTCGGTACCTTTGTATTTTGTAGAGAACACTTCAAGATACACAAAGTACTGACAGTTGTGTCAATATTCATATTCGAAACTGTGTATCTTATAAATAAACACAAACAAGATTTTATTAATGAGCATAACTATACTACTCGTCAAAGTAATCACCTCAGACTACCATTACCATCTTCCACTATCGTTAAGGATTCAATTATATATAACGGTTGCAAAATGAACAACCACCTTCCAAATAGCATCAAAGATATATCATCCAAAGCCCTGTTCAGAAAAGCAGTTAAAACAGTTTTTTCCGATAGAGCCTATTATAGCCTGGACGAATATAATGCAGATAGAATTGAATGATAAATAAACATAAATTATATAAGTAATGTGATATCACATTTCAATATTTGTTAATATGTATTGTTGAAGTTTTTTGAATTTTTTTTGAAATTTCTAATACTTCTGAGTTTTAAAATGTATGTGACTATTTATATATGTTTATATGAAAATTTTAGTATGTGACGTATTGTTTTAGCTTCTATATATTAATTATACGTGGTTGTGACAAATTTTATATATTTACGAAATGTTATTAATTTACATATTTATTTATAAACGCTTTGTCAATAAGAAATCTATTCTTTTTGATAATAAAGCTTATTTTGATTGATTGATTAGAACATTCTTCAGCCAGCTCTCGTTCTTTTTACGCGATGACTCATGATGTTCATTCGTTAGTCAGCAGATATGCGATCTCACGTTGTTTACTTACAAGATGAGGGTGAATAATTAAATAGACGATCAGGGCCGGCCTCGAAATCGTTACATTGCCCCCTTCTTGAAGACGTTCCGTCCCGAAATGTCATTCTTGGAGTGTGGAGATATCTGCAAGATTCTCCATATCTGTACCTTGACGTTCGATGGAAATAACACTCCACAATCTTTATGTTGGGTCGAGGAAGATGGTTGCAGGACACCAAAATATTGACGCCGCTGGATCTGAATATTGTCTACAACATGCTTCTTATAATTCTCCAGTCCACCCCAACAATCCCACAGGCTAATTTTGGGATTGCCAGGTCCACAAGATTCTGGTCCAGCATCGTGTTTCTCAGTCTGCTTCTTGGTAACCAAATAGTAGATGTTACTCTGGTCCTTCCTCAGCTGTAGCACCTCTCCAACTTCTGGGTTCTGTTCCCGCAGTTCCTGGAGTCGACCGAACTTCTTGGAGCCTCTGGACATTTGGAGATCTTCTGCCACACAGTAAGCTAACGCGTAATTGGCAGGCACCTTGAAAAGGTTTTGTGGCTTCTCTCGGGTTAACCCATGTTGAACTTTCTGTCTGTTTGACTACAGGGACATGAACTACTGGAACGTCATTTCATCCTCCGGTGGTCTGACGGTGCGGACTTGGTCGTGGTTTCCGGCTTGAGGGGACAACCTATTGATGTGGACTACCCTAGGTTTTCCTCGTGGTAGCTCATATATTCGGTAGACGAGGTCGTTCATCTTTTTCATGACCTTATACGGACCTTCCTACGAGTTCCGAAGCTTCGGTGATAGTCCACGGCGACGTTTAGGTTTGTACAGCCAAACTAAGTCACCTGCCTGATATCCGCCAGCATCCGTCTTGATGTTGTAGGTCTCCTTCATTCTGTCGCTGTCACTCTGGATATCCAAATGGACATTTTTTTTTAATAGAACAGTTCGACGTACGACTGCTCCTCAAAAAACCATTTATTCAGTATCATGAGTGAAAATTATAATTTGAAATGTATACAAATGTGTATACCAAAAAATAGTGTTTCAGTGGGAGTTACGTCTACATTGTACCTGTGATGGTTCAAGAAAAAACTCGGATTAAATCTCCATGTTAAACAAATAGTGACCATTCATAGATGAGAAACGTAAATAGTTTTGCAGAGAAAGCGGTAAAAACTGTGTTGCTTGTAAACAAAAACATTTATATAGTTGTGATTCTGGCAGTGGCTACTGGATCGACCTCAGTTGTACCAAACAAAATCTACAAGGATGTCTGACCCAATCAATTCAAATACCTAGTGCTCGCAAAGAAGTGGATTTAAATGCTGTAAGAAAAAAACTTTCAACTATTATGTATGTGTAAATTGCTTTGGTTGTATAACTAATAATACATTTTTTTTTCATTTCTACATGATAACAAAATAACCTGTTTGTTGTGGAATGGCATTAACTCATTTTTACTTCAATTTTCAATATTGCCCCTCAAGTTTTGATGCACCCGGTATACGCCTCAAAAAAGATGAGCGTGCGCAAAATAGTGTGTGTTCATTGTGTTCTGACAGTTCGCTGAGAGCCCATCTCACGTGTCAAGTTACAGGCTTGTAGTGTCCATTATCTCCATTTTTATATTAATTATTGCTATTGCTTCCGCTGCTTATGTGTTCATGCTTTGTTGCTACTCCCGCTGTGCCGCCCTCAAAGTTGAAGATTACCCAATCAAGAAGATCAGTCAGGGATCCCTGGACTCCAGCTAGGTACAATCATCAGCCAAAGACAAGGTTAGTAAGAATTTGAGGGTATTATTATTATTATAACAGTTTACGCTTCCGCGTGGGTATACAGTCCCTACTAAAGCTGCCATTACGTAACACTGTTCTGTAGAAATTATTGATCAGGATGAAAAATTAAATGTACTAGAATCATCCATCAAGGAGATTTATGATGACATTATGCAAAATGAAAGATGAATAGGAGAAGTTTATGGAAGAAGCACTGAAATCTGAACGAGAGACCTACTGGAGAACGGAGACCAAACAATTAAATCTGAATTTCGAACTCGAATTGCTTAAAAATCAACTATCAAAAAAATATATGTCTATATCAACAGTTGACACCCAAACTGACGAACAAGAACAATATCCAGTGACGTCCTACCCCAAATAATAAAAAATGCAGGCACTGAAGCGCAAACCCAGACTGACAAAATTGAACTGTCAGAAAGTTCTACCACCAGTGAGAAAATCTCTGTCAACAGTTGACACACAAACTGATGTACAAAAATCATCGACCACGGACTTTCTACCCCAAATAACGAAAAGTGAAGGCATTGAAGCTCAAACGCAGACTGACACTGGTGAAGTGAGAAAATATTGTTGCGTTTTTCAGGTTCAATAAGTGGTACACTTACTTATAAACTCGCCTTTATTGTCACAAAACAAATAACACAACTGTCAACACTGTTTGACACTATGCAGTTCAAATAAATACTTCCCAAAACTTCCCAAACTTGGCAAATCTGATCGTATTTACAGGATAACATTATTCTAGAAGCTATAGAACTTTCAACAGAACATTCCATACTAAGTTCTCGAATAAACTTTAATGATTCTAGTACATTCTAATGGGTTTCTAGAAGGCAAACAGAAGGATTCATGATTTTTCTATCTACTACCAGGTTCGTAACACTGCCTCCTCTTCTAGGTTATTCCGTCCCGGATAACATCATCTCCATCTTGATTGTCTCGCTGGAACCAATTTGGAGGGTCGTGGCCTCGGTATTCTGCTAACCTCTCCACGTGAACAACTTTGGGTTTGCTCCATGGGGTAAGCTGGATGCGGTACACCAAATCGTTGATTTTCTTTACGACGACATAAGGGCCTGTCCAGTTCCTCTGTAGCTTGGGACATAGTCCTTTCTTTCTTTAAGGTTGGTACAGCCAAACAGCATCACCTGGCTCAAACATAGTCCCTGGAGTATTCCTGTCAAATCTCTTCTTCATCTTGTCACTGGTGATTTGAAGACGATGTCTGCGGAATTAATGCACTC
Organism: Chrysolina americana; assembly: GCA_958502065.1. Classification (NCBI taxonomy): domain Eukaryota; kingdom Metazoa; phylum Arthropoda; class Insecta; order Coleoptera; family Chrysomelidae; genus Chrysolina; species Chrysolina americana. The sequence goes on from OY293417.1 coordinate 29,640,346, forward strand.
GATCCAGTCTTTCTCGCAATGCTTTGACAAATTTTGAAGAACTTTGTCCTCATCTACATTCCGGGCGGGTGGCATTCCAAATAGCAGATCGATTGGCAGTTTCATTTCTCTCCCAGTGATTAACATTGAAGGGGTATATCCGGTGGACTCATGCTGGGCACTTCGATAGGATAGGAGAAATAGTGGCACCAACTCATCCCAATCCTTTTGATTCTTGGAGATGAACATCGACAGATACTGGCTGATGGTTTTATTGCGTCGTTCAACTATTCCATCTGATTGTGGATGTAAAGCTGTTGTGCGAGTTTTCTTCACGCCTAAAATGTTCATCATTTCCTGCCATAACTCGGATTCGAAGTTTCTTCCTTGATCTGAATGTAATTCTAGCGGAACTCCATGTCTGGCTATCACATTTTCTAGGAAGGCCTTTGCAACTGTCTTTGCCTCCTGGTTTGGAATGGGCACAACTTCGGGCCATTTGGAGAAATAGTCCATGGCTACCATCAAGTATTTATTTCCATGCTCAGTAACAGGAAACGGCCCCAGAATGTCAACTGCTACTCTTTCGAATGGTTCACCAGAAAGATACTGGGCCATTTTTCCTCGACTTCTGGCTTTCGGTCCCTTCTTTGAAGAACATAGATCACATCTCTTACACCATTCTTCAACATCTCGACGGCAATTCACCCAATAGAATCGATCTCGAACTCTAGCTAGGGTCCTCTTGATTCCGAAGTGTCCACCTACACGACTACTATGAAGTTGTTCAAGCACATCTTTGACATGAACCTTTGGCAGCACCAGTTGGTACACCACGGTTGCTCCATCTGGGCTCTCCCATCTGCGATGCAATAGGCCATCACGAAGACATAGGGAATCCCACTGAGCCCAGTATCCTTTGGCAACTGCACCAAACTTGGATACTTCCTGCCACTCGGGTCTTACTCCATTTTTTAGCCAGCTTAGGACTAACTTCAGATTGTTATCTTTCTTCTGACTTTTCCTCATTTCTTCTGTTGTCCATAAATCAGATTCTTCGGACTCGACTCTCACGGTAGTGGCTTGCAAAATTTCCTTGCACTGCTCTTCATTGTAGAAGTTGGCCTTGCTGTGTTTCCTGCCCCTACGATGAATTATTTTGAAGTCATATTGTTGGAGTCTTTCTATCCATCTGGCAACCTGACCCTCAGGCTTCTTGAAGTTCATTATCCACTGCAGAGCGCTGTGATTAGTCCTGACGAGAAAACGTCTGCCATAGAGATAGGTGTGGAAATGTTCAATGGCTTTGACTATCGATAAAAGTTCCTTTCTCGTAACACAGTAGTTCTTTTCGGCTTTGCCCAGAGTTTTACTATAGTAGGCTATAACTTTCTCTTCGCCATCCTGTTCCTGAGATAAAACAGATCCAATACCATGCTGAGACGAATCACAGTCCAAAATGAAAGTGCCTTTCTCTTGTGGATAAGCTAAAATAGGTGCAGTTGTTAATTTCTTCTTCAGTTCAGTGAATGACTGCTGACAATCAGAACTCCAATCAAACTGAACGTTGTTCTCAGTCAAGCGATGGAGTGGCTTGGCGATTTTTCCAAAATCCTGTACGAATTTTCGATAGTAAGTGCATAGTCCCAAGAAACTTCTTACTTCGTGTTTGTCTCTGGAACGTGGCCAACTCCTAATAGCCTCGATTTTCGCTGGAACGGTCTTGATTCCTTCGGCCGAGATGACATGGCCTAAGAAATTAACTTCCTTTTTAAATAAACAGCATTTTTTTAGATTGAGATGTAGGTTGGCGTTTTCTAACCTCAAAAATACTTCTTCCAAATTTTTCAAAAGTTCGTCAAACGTCTTTCCCATTACCATTACGTCATACAAGTAGACAAGGCAGGTTTTCCATGTCAAACCCCTTAGTACTAGTTCCATAAGTCGTTCAAAGGTGGCATTAGCGTTACATAATCCAAACGGAAGAACTTTGAATTGGTACAGCCCGTGTCCGGCAGAGAATGCTGTCTTGTCTCTGTCATCGGGATGGACTTCCACTTGCCAGTAACCGCTTTTCAAATCCAACGTTGAAAACCATTTTGAACCAGATAGTGCGTGTCATCGATTCTTGGCAATGGATAGCTGTCCTTCATGGTGACGTCATTCAATCGTCGACAGTCCACGCAAAATCGGGTTGATCCATCCTTTTTAGTTACTAAGACTGTCGATTGTTCTCTGATCGATGTTGGTAGTTTTTCTTCGAAGTGTTCGAGTTTGGTTTTCACAATTGATGACTCGAGTGACGGGTTTGCAGATGCCCAATTGGTCGTTTTTCCTCAGGAAAACTTTGATATCTGTAGTATTGGCAACCCTGACAGGAATTTGTTGTTCCGTGTTCACAAGACATCGGGCAATTAGAAGTCCATCGTTACGGTATTCATCGTTTTCAATTATTCCAGTGCTCAAATCGCCAGGTTCACCTTCCAGTCTGGCCATAACAATGGTTTCGGAGTTTTTCGGAATATGGATGTCATCCTCAACATAAATCTTCATTGGTTGGAGTTTTTCTTCGTATCTGCTCAGGAAGATTTCTTCATTGCCGATCCGCAGTATTTTCTTTCTGACATCAAGGATGAAGTCGTTCTTCTCCATGATATCTAGACCCAAAACACATTCATCCTTTATGTCTGCAACCAACATAAAATGTTCCATGGTAATGGGGCCTATCTGGATGCGTACAAGCATCTCTCCAATGATTGGTGAGGTTTGTCCCGTAGCTGTTTCCAAAACCATATTCCTCTTTATCGGCTTTACAGATTTTTATATGAGGTCTGGACGAACAACTGTTCTGGAAGCTCCTGTATCTATAGTGAAGGTGCATCTTCGATCTTCTAATTGGCCTTGGACTAGTAGACTTTGTCCATTTCTCTTCAACGTCGAGATAGGAATCTTGGGGCTTTGAACTCTGAGAGTCGACACACGCCCCCTAGTGCCGACTAATTCTCGTTTTCCTGGTTGGAAGAGAGTCTTCTTTCAGGCGTTCGAGGTCTCCCTTCTGGCGTGGGTGACCTCCTGTAGCCTCCTCTGATAAAACGACCACGTTGTTCCTTTCTTGGGCTTGGGAATCTCGATCTCGCTTCATTGCTTGTAGATGTCGTCCTTACCCTCATTGGACTTCTGGACGTTGACCTTTCCCAGCAGCTTCTTTGTAGACCAGTTTTTCCGCAGCTATAGCAGCGCCTCCTTATATTTTCTTCAGAAGTCATTTGTTTACCCAATGCCGATATGGAGTCCAATAACTTATTCAACAGCGCCTCGCTCGTAGAAGAATCTTCGATGAATTTGACTTCTCGTAACTTGGATCTCGTATTTCTTAATGCATTTTTAGCCGCTTCGAACTCCAATGATGCTATTAGTACCCCGCTTATGGTCTGAAGACGTCCTAGTCGAAGGGCTTGCTGCATGTCAGGATCTCTTAGGCCGTCGATGAAGGTTTGCACTCCAATTTGTTCTATGAACTCTTTCGGTGCTTGTGGATAGGCCAAATTAATGAGTCGCAACACATTTGCTCCATATTCCTGCAGTGATTCGTTTGGTTTTTGGGATCGACTCTTTAGCTGACTCTGGAACACTTGTTTTAAGATACTGCTGCCCATATCTTATCTCTAAAGCTTCCACGATTCTAGAATACTCCTGCTTATTCTCGGGGATATTCTGCAATATCTCTAATGCTTGGCCTCGCAGACACAGGACTAGTGAAGTGGCCGTTTGCGTTTGCTGCCGCCTCAAATTGACGTCGATACATAGACCACGAAGATTGCCCATCAAATGTTGGAGGCTTCAAAATTTTTGCTTGAGCAGGCCTTGGATATGTCAGTGAAAATTGCCTTTCACTGGTGGGAGAAATTTCCTCAGAGGGTGCCCGCTTGTGTGGAAGGTGTATTGTTTCTATCCTCTCCTTGATCCTATCCACTTCTTCGTTGAATTTTTTGTTTACTTCTTGTGCCACCCGTTCATTCATTTTGGATAGTTCAATTTAGACCTCCTGGACTCTTCCTCTGACTTCCTGGACTTCATCTCTGACCTCCCGGACCTCCCCTTTAACTTCCTGGAATATTTCGGTGATTTCATTCTGGAAGCACAGTTGTGGCTGTGACTAAACTGTTGTAGGAGATCGACATGCTGCTGTTGTAACCGTTGGACTAACCGCGCCTCTTGCTCCTCTTGTTCTTGTCTTCTTCTAGCTTCTTGTTCATCTTGTTCTTGATTTCTGCGCATTTCAAATTGTTGGAAAAACTCTTCTTGTTCCTGTTTCCTTATGAGTTCTTGTCCCTCTTGCTCTTGTTTTCTTTTAGCTTCTTGTTCCTCTTGCTCTTGTTTTCTTTTCGCTTCTTGTTCCTTCAAAAACTGGATTATGTCTAACGTCGCCATCTCGTCGTAATTCTGTGCTCGAGTATTCACCATCAAATACTGTAAATCTGATCCACTCTTCTTTCTTCAGTACCACTTATCCCACCGCTGTCACCAAATGTTGCGTTTTTCAGGTTCAATAAGTGGTACACTTACTTATAAACTCGCCTTTAATGTCACAGAACAAATAATACAACTGACAACACTGTTTGACACTTTGCAGTTCAAATAAATACTTCAAACTTCACTTGGTAATGTTACAACAGTCAAATGTTAAAAAGTAAACAAAACTCAAAAACTTCCCAAACTTGGCAAATCTGATCGTATTTATAGAATAACATTATTCTAGAAGCTATAGAACTTTCAACAGAACATTCCATATTAAGTTCTCGAATAAACTTTAATGATTCTAGTACATTCTAATGGGTTTCTAGAAGGCAAACAGAAGGATTCATGATTTTTCTATCTACTACCAGGTTCGTAACAATATCTATGAAAAAAACTGGACTAAACGAAGCAGCATCAAAGGAAATTATTTCTGATATTAACTACGGGTCATCACCAAAAACCCGAACGAAAATATCAATGAAAAACTTACAAAACAGAGAAAACACAAGAGGATTCTCAAAAACCGTCACAACCTCATAATTCTGAAAACAAAATGTTCATTCCATTCAATGGTTTCCATGTGGAATTAATTAACAATACTCAAGATGGGAATATTTTGCCATTGAATAACTTATATCCAACTCAAAATGGTCATGTAAATTCCGATTCAATTGAAATTGCTGAAATTGCAATTGGCACGCTTACAGCTTAGCAGAGGAAATAAGCATTGTAGAAGCAAATATTACCAAAGAAGATATGGAATTGCAGGATTCTCACCATTTGCGATCGGAAGAGATAAATGATGGCTACACAAACCCTGACAAAAAAAAAATAATAATTTTGGGTGATGAATATGCAATTAACTTCTCCAGTGTACTGAAAAGATTTGTTGACGAAGATAGGTATATCATAGAAGAACTTATAAAACCGAATAGTGAATTCGCAGATGTGACAAAAAATATGTTTCTAGATTCTATAATGTATGGTCAAGATGACTACGTTAGTATTATTCAGCAATAATAACAGCTTGAATGTTACCTTAAAACAAACTTCATCAATAAGTAAAACCACAAATCTTTTGCTACTTTCCGCTTGCGACGAGCTGCTTGATAATATCATAAATAGGAAAATTATTAATAGAATATCTAGGTTCAAGACATACAATGTAAACACATCTCTAGTACTGCTCACCGATGACATGAAAAAAGGCTCCAAGTTGAAAATAATCCAATATGAAAAAAATTTTGTCTCCAAAATAGAAAGACATGTTGCTTTGAAAACGATCAAAGTTATATGAGAAACGTGTTATGAATCTATCCAGTCTTGCTCTACTCATGCCCCCATTGAAGAAATCTCTTTTTTAGGGATTCGGCAACCCTGCCCAGCTTGACTATAACTCCAAGGAAATTCCGTCAAAAACTATCTATGCTCTTATTGAATATTCAATCTATTTGCTGTAAAATTGATGAACTCTTAGTATTCATTGAAAATCAGGAATCACCCGAATTTATTCTGCTAACAGAGCACTGGCTAAAAGAGAATAAACCTTGTAATATTCCCAACTACACCGTAGCCTCAAAATATTGCAGAAAATCTTCAAACAATGGAGGAACGCTGATATTGATAAAAAATAAGTTGTCTAATACATTTGTATTGGAAAATATTACTAGTTATAATAACTTGTAAATTGTAGAACACACTTTCGAGTTTTCGTTGGTATACAATAGGATTAATAACCTATATATTATCTGTATTTATGGAGCTCCGAACTCAGATTTAAACATTGTTTTGAAGATTTTGAATCCATTCTTACACAGTAACCCATTAAATCAAATTTAATTATAGCCGGGAATCTCAATAAAGATTACTCGAATGGGCAATCTCCAATAACACTGAACTTGAAAAATCTATTCACTTCTTTCAATCAGATCAAATCCTACTCGAATCTCTTTACACTCATCCACTACCATAGACTACGTCTGCACCAACTTTGATAATAAAATCATTTATTGCACTGTTATGCCTGCACGTCTTTCTGACCATGAGGCAATCTACATGTCGTTCCTTATAAACGAGGATTCGAAGATAAAGAGTCACAGGTATAGCAGAATCTTCAGTAGGGTGAATTTTGACAAATTTATCTATCTTCTACAACAAACTGCGTATCAAATCTGAATTCCCCTGAACCCCTTGATGCATTTCACAAAACTATTTTGCATGCCTTTCAAACTTGTTTTCCCCTACAGAAAATAAAGGCAATAAACCTCGAAACATGCATGTCTGCAGGTGGTCATTCCGAGCCAAATGAAGGATAATTTTCTGTTTAATTACGAGACAAGCACTTGCAATTTTTTTTCCACTTGGTGGAAACGCATAGAGAGAAGGGTACCCCTGTATTCTTTCAACATTGTTCATACCTCTCTGGCACAATATATTCGAACTTGTTCGAATTTTACAGATTTCTCTTCCCGGAGACTGTGCTGCTTCGGAGTGTTTTGTCTTGTTCCGTGCGGATGGCGCTTCGATCAAATTGGTTGTAGATCGTTGTGTTATCCGTGGGGAAATATTAGTTAAACAGTTGATTATTATTCATTTGGCAGGGACAGGATAATTATAATGTTGTCCGACCTACTTTGTCACTGATGAGAGGCAATAAACCTCGAAACATGCATGTCTGCAGGTGGTCATTCCGAGCCAAATGAAGGATAATTTTCTGTTTAATTACGAGACAAGCACTTGCAATTGAGTCTTCTTTGAAGAACGTTGCACAAATATCTGTCAGTTGTAGTTCAATGTCCGTCGTGGTATTAGCCAGGGAAGTAGTTGTTTTCTGACAGATGTTTGCCTTTTATTTTCCACTTGGTGGAAACGCTTAGAGAGAAGGGTACCCCTGTATTCTTTCAACATTGTTGATACCTCTCTGGCACAATATATTCGAACTCGTTCGAATTTTACTAACTTGTATATTTATTCTCGAAACAGTGTACTTAATGCATGACGTAAAATCAAAAGAATCAAAAAATAGAACCTATACTACCTGTCAACACAATAACATCAGTCTGCCTAGACCAACAACTTCTTTGACAAAAAATTGCCTTATATTCGAAAGCAGAAAGATTTATAACCATCTACCTAGTCTCCACAAAGACATTGTAAATCCAAGACTGTTTTGAAAATTAATAAAAAATCTGCTCCTTGAAAAGGCATATTATAACCTTCAGGAATACTATAGTGACGACCTCATCTAGATCAATATGCATGACTTTCACTACACCTTATTTCATTCATTTTAATTTTTAGTGACTTTATCGTACTTGATGTAATATATAACATATAATTGTGAATTTTGACTTTTTCTTTTTTTACATGTAATGACAATCAACAAATAATATCTCACCATGATTTGGGTGTTATTTCTTGTACATTTTAGTGAATATATTTTATGTTTATATATTTACAAATGTATGTATGTGTATGGATATATTTTATGTGTAATAATTTTTATTTCATTGTTGTAATTCCTTTTCACTACGCTTTGTCAATAAGAATTGCTCTTGGACAATAAAGTTTATTTTGATTAATTGATTGACTCGTTCATGGATGTCGTCCATTCTCTGTCGTAGTTTTCTGACGTAGTCATCTCCAGCAGTGTCTTGGTGTGCAGTGTCGGCGTCCAATACTTCAGGTCACATGGAAGTCGCAGCTCTCGGCCCATAATAACACTAGCAGGGGTTTGGCCGGTTGACTCGTGAACTGCGGAACGATAGGCCATCAGAAACAAATGAAGATACTGGTCCCAATCTTTCTGATAGTCGGAGACTACCTTGGACAAGTGGCGGTTTATCGTCTTATTTATCCGCTTCACCATACCATCGGACTGTGGATGTAGATCCGTGGTTCTGGTTTTACGGATGTTCAGCATCTGACACATCTCCTGGAACAGGTTTGACTCGAAATTCCTGCCTTGATTCGACTGCAGCTCCAACGGAACGCCAAATCGACAAATCCACTCCTTTACCAAGACGTCGGCAACGGTGATAGCTTCTTGGTTACTTATTCCCGTGATCAGATTGTGGGAACGGGCCAGCGATGTCAATGGCGATCCTTCCAAATGGGCTTCCCACATTGTACTGGAGCATCGGGGCCTAAGGTCTTGTTCGAGACCTATTGCTGGCAGCGCTTACCGCACATTTTCTGCACTAGTCTTTGCCGTCAGTTTGGCAGTTGGCCAAGTAAAACCGTTGCCTCAGTTTCTGGGGGGTCTTTGTCACTCCCAGATGTCATCCGCTGACCCCACCATGAATTTCTCGGAGCACTTCCTGTCTCCTGCTCCAGGGTACTACTATCTGACGTCTGTCTTCTCCACCATCTCCAGACTCCAACACACGTTTCAGGGCTACATTGTCCAGGGTAAGAGATTTCCATTGGGACTAATAAGACTCAACGACTGGTGCATAATTGACTGTTGCCACGAAGGTCTTCGGTTGCTGCATGCAATCTTCTCCCATAAACGTACTTGTAGAAGTGCTTTACTCCCTTAACCACGGCCAAAAGCTTTCGCCTGGTGAAACAGTAATTGCGCTCTGGTTTACCCAAGGTCTTACTGAAATGACGACTTTTTCCTGTCCTTCCTAGATCTGAGACAGAACAGCTCCAAGTCCCACGTAACTGGCGTCCGTGTTCAAAATGAATTTCCCGACCGGAAGGGGATAGCTCAAAATTGGATCAATGCTCCTTTCAGCTTCCTGAACGAGTCTTGGCATTCTTCATACCACTGGAACTTTGTTTGTCCTTCTGTAAGCATAGTCAGCGCTTTGGCGATGTTGGCGAACCCCAGCAGATATCGGCGATAGCATGAGCACAAGCCAAGAAAACTTGGTACTCTAGAGTAACCACTATGACGTGTGTGGTAAGCATGTGAAGAAGCATTAGTTTCGAAAGATCTCAAGTTGTTTCGTATGAATTTTACATATTTCAATATATAAATAGATGGAGCATTTAGCAATTTCTCTCTTATGAATACTGGTTTGCAACTGTCTCGATAGTTCATATCAACAATCAGTCTCAAAATACGTTTCTGAGTCACAAATACTCTGTTAAACTTTCTTCCACAACCCCATGACATAATGTTGAGAGAAATTTGTGAGTATGCCATTGCAAAATAAATGCTTAACAAACTTTCTACGGCTACAAAGGTTTTCATCTGCTTAATTGCAAAGAATGCTGAATTCAGTTTTTTGCATATGACTGATATGAAGATCCCAGTTTAATCTTTCATCGAGGAATGTTCCCAAAAATTTTACCTCTTGCGACATAACTATGTCATCAATCTGCATAATTAAAATTGTTTTTTTCCGTTAACCAGCTGTCATCTCCCTACGAACGACAGCCCTCAGAAGTCGAAACTTGTCTTACCTTTTAACGTGCGATTCCTACGTTCACCCATGTATGATTCCAACCAATTTAATTTATTATTTGGAAAAGCAAGAATTTTCAACTTATTACTAAAAAAATCGGAAGATATCGTGTCAAATGCCTTTGACAAATCGAAAAACAGACTCATTACACAGTTATTGGATCAATTTCAGTAAACAAAATTAGGAAACTAATATAATGCTGATTCAACAGAAATGGTTTTCCTGAAACCATGCTGGTAACTACACAGTAGGTTGTTTATTTCCAAATAATTCATCATTCTAGTGGTTACTACTTTGTCGAACAACTTCGAGAGTGAGCAGAGCAGGGATATTTGTCTATAGTTGTCCAACTCTCTATTACCTCCTTTTCTGAGCAAAAAAATTACTAGTGCCTTTTTGAACTCAGTGGGAAAATATTTTCGCTGGTAGGATTGGTTCAGTAGGTAAGTGAACGGATATTTTATCAAATCTATTATACTCTTCACTGTGATTATAGAGGGTTCATCTATCCCAGATATGACTTTTTATTTTTCATCATATTAAGTGATTCGATTATTTCGCTTTCTGTAATTTTTTTTTAATGCAGCCTTCGAAAACTGATCAGCAAACAATTCTGCTACCTCTTGCGCATTTTCAACACTATTTGAGTTGTGTGTGAGAGAGATGGCATCTCCGTTACAAGACAATTTCTTTTTCCCTATCTCACTGTGAATTATGTTCCGTGTTTCTTTCGTTTTATTTTGAGCGTTTTTAATCTTATTGGTGAAGTATTCGGTCTTTGTTTTCCTGATTACAGACTTGTGCTCCTTTCGCCTATTTTTATACATTTCTCTACATTCAGGATCGACGTTCGCAGAAGTTGTCGTTAATTCGAATAATTCTCTCAGATATTTGCCCGTCTGGGTAATTTCTTTCGAAATCCTACCCTTTCTAGGCTTTTCATCAGAACGGGCTTAATTGTGCATGATTCATCAAAGCACCATACAGCGATTCAAGAAAGAAAGAAAATGCTTCGTTTATGCCCATGTCGTACAAAGTTGGAAACCAACTAACATTACTTACTCAGTCTGGTTCTGAGTTCATTAACATTACCCTGATTGACTGGCCGTTTCATAGTTTTGAAACTTTGTTTATTATTAGATTCACCCTTCTCTTCGCTGAAAGTTATCAAGTGAGATAGATGATCAGCAATATTTGGTTGGATCAATTGACAGTCGTACGCTTGATTCGAGAAAGAGTTACCATATAATCTATATAGGTGCGACTTATATGCCCATTCGCATATGTGAATATTCTGGTTGGGCCCTGCATATTGACACTCAATCGAAACGATTGGAAACAATCCATAAGAGATTTCGTATTTACATCACTCAAAAGACAGTCAATATTGAAGTCCCCACACAGTATAATATTGTGTGACTTTGTATCGGCAATCTTCAGTGCCTGCAGTAAACAATCGAGAAATATGTTGACATTACCATTTAGTGGTCTATATGCAGTTATAACAACAACTTTGGAAGAATCTACTCTGCAACAGATCGCACAAATTTCAATTTCACATTCTCTTACATTTATGGAAACGATTTTAGTGACATCAATGAAACTCGTAACTAAAATACCGGAACCACCACGAATATGCTTCTCTCTACAAAACATTGTTGTCATCCGGTAGTCACTGAAATAAACACTCCTCGAGGAATCGCTTCTTACGCAGTGTGCAGATAAACATACAATATCGATATAATTACTTTTCAAAAACAACTCCACCAAATTCAAATTGTTCATTAATCCCCGAACGTTTACATGACAGTCTTTAGTGATGCTAACTGTCGCTAACTGTCGTTAGAGATCTGGAGCTACTTGGGAGAGTCGTGGGTATAAAAAATTACCAGTCTGACTGGAGTTAGTCTTCACGTTTTGTTCCGCATCTTGCAGTTCTGACATTAATGATACATTCAGAGGTGGGTTTGATATATGATTTACTTTGAGTGGATTATATCAGTATGAGCCATCAGTTTCAGTATATGCCGGCTGAAAGTAGTTATGTATGTGTCTTACCATCGCCTTGGAGACATATCATTTCGCTGAGCCCGTAAGTCTGTCGTAGTGCCGTCTTTTCAAACTAGCACTGCATTCAAATACATTGTTGTACTTCATAGCTTCAAACATCTGTTTCTTCAGTGTCTGATTACTGTTATATACCAAATCATGGTTACTATTTTTATCATATCTGAATGGCTCTATTATGATGATCAGCTGGGGCTGCAATAACCTCGTCATCAGTTCCGTGGTTATTCACTTATTGGGTCTATTGGGCCAAAATATAACAAAGTCATTTTCGTTATAATTCTTTGAATTATTGAATACAGTGTCAACCAACTCAGTGTCGCTTGCGCCGGGTTTCATTATAGATTCGATGACAAATTCATCTTTTGTTAGGCTTATTAAGTATCTGGTCATACCCCTTGCCTTGTGATCAGATATGATTTTATTTTTTCTTAGCTCCGCGTTTTGCAGCAATTTATTACCAGAATGTTCAATCCCAACATGTAATTTCTTGTTACAATCTGGATCATATATTTGTTGTCTGCCAAATTGTCTTCTACAACAATGGGCATATCGAGTATTGGATCGGTCGACATGGAAATATCATATTTCTTTATTTCATCCGTTTGTATACCAATATTATTTTGTTTCGTATGGTTTTTGTTCGTTTCTTTTTGAATCAGATGTATCTTATCCTGAAGTTCAATTACCAGAGTATTTTGTTTTTCCAGAATCCGAGTCATTTCACTCTCTGTATTAGTTGCCTCTTGCACGAATAATTCATGATCATATTTAAGTTATTTGATGTAATAATTGTCCCTATTGAGTGCCCTTTCACTTGTATAACTGATAGTTTTTTCAAGTTCATTCAATTCTTGTAGATCAGAATTATTATGATTAGAGTTAGAGAACGCACAACACTCAACTTTATTTCCACTTATGAAACTTACTTTACTATTATACCCTAGCAATTCACACAAACAAAATGACTGGTTATTTTTGATTTACAGCATTTTTAAATACAACATTTGTGGAGCACTAAGAAAGTGCGTGTTGACTAGTCTGTCTGCGCGTCCATTGCTACTCCTTTCCCAGAGACAACATGGCCAAGATATCGTACTTCCTTAAGGAACAGATGGCATTTCATGGGACTCAATTTCAATCCGGAGCTTCTCAGTCGCTGGAATACTTCCTCCAAGTTTTTCCCGAGGTCGTTGAACGATTTGCCGACCACAATAATGTCGAAATACACCAGACACGTCTTCCATGAGAGTCCCTTCAGAACCATCTCTATCGATCTTTCAAATGCGGCTGGAGCGTTGCAGAGCCTTAATGGCATAACTGTGAACTGCCACAAACCTGAACTGAAGGTGAAAGCTGTCTTTTCTCGATCTTTCTGACCCAGTTCTACCTGCCACTATCCACTCTTCAGATCTAGGGTCGAGAAAATCGTAGAACCCGCCAGCGTGTCTATTCTCGGGAGAGGGTAACTGTCCTTTTTTGTCACGTTATTCAGTTGGCGATAGTCTAGCAAAAGCATGTTGATCCATATTTCTTCTCCACCAACAAAACTGAGATGATTCGATAACTCCTTTTTTCATGTCGCAGACTATTTTGTCAACCTCTTCCTTCTTGGCAAGGGGAAGTCTTCTAGCTGATTGTCGGATCGGTCGAGCATTCCCAGTGTCGGTCTTATGCTGAACCACCTTTATTCTACCACCCTTGCCTACTCCTATATCGAAGATGTCCTGATACTTCCTGAATAGTTCTCTCAGTTTGGGCTTTTGTGCTGGCCCCATATCTATGGACGAGATAGCAACCATCTTCTCCAATTCTGCTGGCATGTTACTGGCTTGGCTACAGTGCAGCGTATACTCCTAATCACAGAGGAAATTGACGAGCAGTGCTCCAAAATTGTTTCCTCCTTCAAGGTCACCTGGTAATAATTGACATTCATTACCCTTACTGGCACAAATTTATCAGCACGCAACAAGGTTTTTCCTAGTGCAATTCTTCGTGCAATTTTCTTATCATGGAGCTTGGGCTTGGGCAATAGGACACGAATCATTTCTTGACTTCTCCCATGAAGTACCAGCCCTTCTCCGTTCACACGTAGGACGCCGTCTTAAAACTTTAGCTCGAAACCTCTGGAATTCATTAAGTCCATTCCAATTATTGTCTCATCCTCGATATCTGCTACTAGAGCCCGGTGTTTCACTATAGTGCTGTAGGCCCAAGTATCGTCTTAGTCGCAACCGCATCTGAGTAGATATATAATGAGAGAGCTTTGGGAGGAGGGAGTCAAAGGTCAACTATTCGTGTCATGTTACACACGTTTCCGGTTACATGTCTACACAGATCAGCAAAATTCAACACGGGTTCAGTGACCTCTTTCAAAGAGTGCATGTGATACATATCAAATTACCTGGAATGTGCTGACATCGAGTTTCCGGTCACAAACATGTTTATAAACGATGAAGAAATTCAATACGAGTTCAATGACCTATTTCAAGGTCAACTATTCGTGTCATGTTACATACGTTTCCGGTTACATGTCTACACAGATCAGCAAAATTTAACACGGGTTCAGTGACCTCTTTCAAAGAGTGCATGTGATACATATCAAATTACCTGGAATGTGCTGACATCGAGTTTCCGGTCACAAACATGTTTATAAACGATGAAGAAATTCAACACGAGTTCAATGACCTATTTCAAGGTCAACTATTCGTGTCATGTTACACACGATTCCGGTTACATGTCTACACAGATCAGCAAAATTCAACACGGGTTCAGTGACCTCTTTCAAATAGTGCATGCGTTACATATCAAATTACCTGGAATGTGCTGACATCGAGTTTCCGGTCACAAACATGTTTAGAAACGATGAAGAAATTCAATACGAGTTCAATGACCTATTTCAAGGTCAACTATTCGTGTCATGTTACAGACGTTTCCGGTTACATGTCTACACAGATCATCAAAATTCAACACGGGTTCAGTTACCTCTTTCAAAGAGTGCATGTGTTACATATCAAATTACCTGGAATGTGCTGACATCGAGTTTCCGGTCACAAACATGTTTATAAACGATGAAGAAATTCAATACGAGTTCAATGACCTATTTAAAGGTCAACTATAGCGGTCATGTTACACACGTTTCCGGTTACATGTCATGTTACACACGTTTCCGGTTACATGTCATGTTACACACGTTTCCGGTTACATGTCATGTTACACACGTTTGAGGTTAGATGTCTACACAGATCAGCAAAATTCAACACGGATTCAGTGACCCCTTTCAATAGTACATGTGTTACATATCAAATTACCTGGAATGTACTGACATCGAGTTTCTGGCCACAAACATGTTTATAAACGATGAAGAAATTCAATACGAGTTCAATGACCTATTTCAAGGTCAACTATTCGTGTCATGTTACACACGTTTCCAGTTACATGTCTACACAGATCAGCAAAATTCAACACGGGTTCAGTGACCTCTTTCAAAGAGTGCATGTGATACATATCAAATTACCTGGAATGTGCTGACATCGAGTTTCCGGTCACAAACATGTTTATAAACGATGAAGAAATTCAACACGAGTTCAATGACCTATTTCAAGGTCAACTATTCGTGTCATGTTACACACGATTCCGGTTACATGTCTACACAGATCAGCAAAATTCAACACGGGTTCAGTGACCTCTTTCAAATAGTGCATGTCAAATTACCTGGAATGTGCTGACATCGAGTTTCCGGTCACAAACATGTTTAGAAACGATGAAGAAATTCAATACGAGTTCAATGACCTATTTCAAGGTCAACTATTCGTGTCATGTTACACACGTTTCCGGTTACATGTCTACACAGATCATCAAAATTCAACACGGGTTCAGTGACCTCTTTCAAAGAGTGCATGTGTTACATATCAAATTACCTGGAATGTGCTGACATCGAGTTTCCGGTCACAAACATGTTTAGAAACGATGAAGAAATTCAATACGAGTTCAATGACCTATTTCAAGGTCAACTATTCGTGTCATGTTACACACGTTTCCGGATACATGTCTACACAGATCAGCAAAATTCAACACGTGTTCAGTGACCTCTTTCAAAGAGTGCATGTGTTACATATCAATTTACCTGGAATGTGCTGACATCGAGTTTCCGGTCACAAACATGTTTATAAACGATGAAGAAATTCAATACGAGTTCAATGACATATTTAAAGGTTAACTATTCGTGTCATGTTACACACGTTTCATGTTACATGTCATGTTACACACGTTTCCGGTTACATGTCATGTTACACACGTTTGAGGTTAGATGTCTACACAGATCAGCAAAATTCAACACGGATTCAGTGACCTCTTTCAATAGTACATGTGTTACATATCAAATTACCTGGAATGTGCTGACATCGAGTTTCCGGTCACAAACATGTTTATAAACGATGAAGAAATTCAATACGAGTTCAATGACCTATTTCAAGGTCAACTATTCGTGTCATGTTACACACGTTTCCGGTTACATGTCTACACAGATCAGCAAAATTCAACACGTGTTCAGTGACCTCTTTCAAAGAGTGCATGTGTTACATATCAATTTACCTGGAATGTGCTGACATCGAGTTTCCGGTCACAAACATGTTTATAAACGATGAAGAAATTCAATACGAGTTCAATGACCTATTTAAAGGTTAACTATTCGTGTCATGTTACACACGTTTCATGTTACATGTCATGTTACACACGTTTCCGGTTACATGTCTACACAGATCAGCAAAATTCAACAAGGGTTCAGTGACCTCTTTCAAATAGTGCATGTGTTACATATCAAATTACCTGGAATGTGCTGACATCGAATTTCCGGTCAAAAACATGTTTATAAACGATGAAGAAATTCAATACGAGTTCAATGACCTATTTCAAGGTCAACTATTCGTGTCATGTTACACTCGTTTCCGGTTACATGTCATGTTACACACGTTTCCGGTTAGATGTCTACACAGATCAGCAAAATTCAACACGGGTTCAGTAACCTCTTTCAAATAGTGCATGTGTTACATATCAAATTACCTGGAATGTGCTGACATCGAGTTTCCGGTCACAAACATGTTTATAAACGATGAAGAAATTCAATACGAGTTCAATGACCTATTTCAAGGTCAACTATTCGTGTCATGTTACACACGTTTCCGGTTACATGTCTACACAGATCAGCAAAATTCAACACGGGTTCAGTGACCTCTTTCAAATAGTGCATGTGTTACATATCAAATTACCTGGAATGTGCTGACATCGAGTTTCCGGTCATAAACATGTTTATAAACGATGAAGAAATTCAATACGAGTTCAATGACCTATTTCAAGGTCAACTATTCGTGTCATGTTACCCGGGTTTCCGGTTACATGTCTACACAGATCAGCAAAATTCAACACGGGTTCAGTGACCTCTTTCAAATAGCGCATGTGTTACATATCAAATTACCTGGAATGTGCTGACATCGAGTTTCCGGTCATAAACATGTTTATAAACGATGAAGAAATTCAATACGAGTTCAATGACCTATTTCAAGGTCAACTATTCGTGTCATGTTACACACGTTTCCGGTTACATGTCTACACAGATCAGCAAAATTCAACACGGGTTCAGTGACCTCTTTCAAAGAGTGCATGTGTTACATATCAAATTACCTGGAATGTGCTGACATCGAGTTTCCGGTCACAAACATGTTTAGAAACGATGAAGAAATTCAATACGAGTTCAATGACCTATTTCAAGGTCAACTATTCGTGTCATGTTACACACGTTTCCGGTAGGAAAAGCTTCGACACATACATCTGGAAGCAGAGAATAAGCCACACCAGATCAGCGGGAACGAAGATAACTGGGACAGTGACGACTATGGGACCTATGTACCTAATGTTAACAATGGGCCCATCATCAGGTGTCCATCAATTGGCAAGAGTTCCGAAGAGAAGAAGCTTTTCAAGCAAAAGGAAAGGCTTCGACACATACATCTGGAAGCATAGAATAAGCCACACCAGATCAGCGGGAACGAAGATAACTGGGACCTATGTACCTAATGTTAACAATAGGCCTATCATCATAAAGTAATTAAAGAATTAATAGAAATAATTTTTTGAATATTCATGTCTATTCCTCCCCTCTACCTATCTTAAATATATATATTATTAAAAGAAATGGCTTTTCCATTTCAGTTGGATTTAAGCGTTCATCATGTTCATGAATATTATAATTTTAGAGGCTGTCTGACAAGGTATTCTTCTTATACACCAACCTGCTGATGGTGTTTTTTTGAGCTTCGATAGTAACGATACATGGAATGAAACTCTACCCTACGAGTTAGCAAGAATAATTCCCTTTGAAATCAATAATATAAGTACTCTAACAGTTACAGTACGGGTCAATAATAATACTGAGTATAAGTTATTGATGAGAAAAAATTATTCTATCGAACAAACAGACAGAATTAAGCTACCCTTTTGCCCAACATCAACTTATATAAGAGATGATTCAGGGTCTACAATAGTTCAATCTCTAATTTACTACATAGCTATATGCTCTTCAGTGATCTTCCTTTGCTCATTGGTGGAACCGTTTAAAAAATATGGAAACTGTTTACTGTGTGATGGATCTTATAACCAAACATGAGAAGCTCAAACCTTTATACAAATTCACTGAGGATGAACTACGACAATTTCCACTAGAATATTTGATTTGTAAAGCTAGACCTGGGGAACTTCTTTTGGCATGGCACAAACTACCAGAGGAATATAGGAGCAAGTTTGAACTACGGGTTCAGCTGCCTTGCTACATTCATCATAATCGACCTGAGTGGATGGAACATATAGATGGTCCGGCTCCTCCTCAATCAAAATGTTATTCCTGTTTAAGTAGTTTGAAGTAATTTACATTTAGGGTATCTGAATAAAAAACATATAATTAATATTTTTGTTTTATTTAATAACAAGAAATCCAAAAATTCATTTATCTATCAAATTCTCTGACATCAATAGTAGGAGATCCAACGCTGCGTCCTCATCTTTTGGATTCAACGTAAGGTGACCCCAAGCTAATGTTTCTATATTATTCGGCAAAACAAATCTTTTGTCATCTCTAGATGATAATGCAACTTTGTTTTTCAACATGTTATGAATATTGTCGATTTTGAAATTAGATGTATCAAAGTATTTTATGTTTTTCCTAATATCATCGTATACATTTTCTGTGAATATCTCCAGAATCAGTGAATCAGTATCTGTGTAGCAGAGGTTCGCTTTAGCATCATATTTTGTTTTAATGTACCCATAATTAAAATCATAAATTACTGTTTTTGAGATATCCAAAATTGAAATACCTACGTATATCGGTTTGTCATAGGTCACTGTTAATTTTTCCATCTGAATTGCTACTAAATTCTCCTCGAACACTGTACATGATTTGAAATGAGGTTTTGCAATCAATCCTTCAGCTCCTACAGATCCAAGCATATTTTCCCAGTGACTACACAGTTTGATGTCTTGTCTTTAAATAAATCACGTTCAAATTCATTCCTAGCAGAATTTCGAAGCTTAGTATTCAGATCAATATATTGTTTCAACCGTGGTGACTGTGATAATTCCATAACTCTGTGTATTCTAGTCAGTTTCAATCCATATTTCAAACACTCTTTCAAATTTCTGTAGTGTATGATATATCTTTCCTTACTCATCAAATTCGGGGTTAACTTGGAAAATTTACTTCCTGGAGGCTTGATATTTTCTGGGCAGAAAGGAAGGTCATTATGATCATCATGGAAGTTTGGTGGATAGTCCAAATCAACTTCCAATACGTATCCTTTCGAAGATGTATCTTCAATTTTGAAACAGTCAAACTTGTCTATCTCTCACTGCTCAAGCCATCTGAAATCTCGCAGCGGGAGATATTCACTCATAGCAGCTCCATAAAAATTTGTTGCATCAAGATATAAAATATATGAATTTGGTTTGGAAGGATCAAAAGATGTAATAAATAGATTATTAGCTTTAGCCTTTCTTTTACTGCATTGGCTCACTCCACCACGAATTCCTTTCTTGAAAAAGTGAACCACATCTATATCAGTCAAGAGTTCTAATTCAACCTTGGTTAAACGCAGCATAGCATCCCAACTGAGTGAAGGAGCTGTCACATACTGGGCTGGATCCAGTTTATATTTTTCTAAACAAACATCTCTGAAGTTTTCGAAGATATCTGCTAAAAGAAGAACATCTGATTTTAAGTAAACATCTGAATATTCTCTTGAAAATATTTTCTAACCTCTCGACATTGGGAAGATTTCAGAGTTTTACTCAGACTATCCAGAGATTTTGATAAGAACCGGAAAGAATCGACAAATCTCAGATATAGATATGTATCTCTAAATTTAGGGTTTTCTGATTTCTCAACTAAATATAATTTGGTGATTGAAATATACTTCTCTTTGTTTTGGGCAATAACTGAAATATTTTCTTTATGCGATGCCAGTTTTTGTATCATAATTTGTCAAATTATGAAAGAAAACGCGAATGAATTTCACCAGTTTATACTGTAAATTACATATTGAATGAGCACTTGCACGGTACACACCAATCAAGTGACAGTGGTCCCGGACTTTTATGTCTTCAGCCTTATAGATCTTACCACAAATATGACATTCTGTGGAAATGAATTTGAAATTCTTTCTCTTCTTTTTCTGTAAGTTTTTGACATGTTTCAAGTGTTTGTTATATAACTTCAAAACGAGCTCATCCAACCTTTTTACAAAAACCTCAGCACAATCAGTTCCGCGATATTGTACAAACTCTGAGTATTTGTCATCGAAATTATACTTTGCATACAAAGCGAATGAATATGGCTCGTAATCATATGCTTTTAATGTGAATGACTGCTCATCAGATGGTTCACTGTGATGAATGGGCTTTAGCAAACTCTCAAAATCGGCATATATCACAAAAGGAACTGGAAGTTGTTTTTCTAAATTGATGAACTTGAGAATATTTCCAGGCAAAGTTTCACCATATTTGTTTGATTAAGTCTGGTTTTGGGCGTAACACACATAGACGATTACAATCATAATGTTGATGAGTCGTCAGTTTGTCAGTCGTAGGAAAGAATTGGAGACAACCATCACAAGTATATACACGACCATTATGCTTAGATTTTTGTCGTGATGCCAATCTAGAAAAATCTGTGATGAGACAATAATGATAATTTCCATCATAATCAGTAGGAGATTTACATGTGTTGCAGATCGTTGTGTTGTGAAATGTAAGGGACCCACGATGTTGGTAACCATTTTGCCTTCTATAAATTTTGTATCTGTACCAAAAACATTTATAGATATATTATTCATTATTTCAAATTTGGAAATATCCGTCAATTTTACTGGAAAATCAATACCTTCAAAATCAAGTAAGGTAGAATAATGTGGATATGAGGATGGACTCGATGGATCTCCATTTGAAGGAAAAAATTGCGGCCATAATCGACCAAGCAAAGCAAGCATTATCCAAGTTCTTTACATTCAGAACGGCTTGTTTCATATTTATTGCTTTGGGTAACTTGATATATGATGAAGCTGATACTGGATTATATATGTTTTATATTAACATCAAGATGCCAAATCTTCTGCAATGACCAGCCTGAGTCTTTTTCCTGGAATTCTGAAGCCTTCGAAATCATCTCATCTTTGAATTCATCGTAAATGTCATTTAAGTTAGTAGAATATGTGATAATTTTGTTTTTTGTATTGAAGGATTTCATATCACTCAACTCTTTCTCGGGTATGATATAGTGCCCAAATAATTCAAAATGTATTTTCAAACTTTTGCGCTCCTGTATATATTCCGAAATGATGTTCAGAACTTTCGGCTTAATTTCTTCCATAAAGTTGACGTAATCAACATGTGTTGCACTACTTTTGAATCGATAACTTGCTATTCTATTCTTGAATGCGTGTTGCAATTTTTCGAATCCATCTTCCACTGGTGGATGGATCGCTCAATTTAATTTTTTTTGCTACTGGTTCCTCAGCTTCTTTGAAAGGACAGGTTTTTTGCAAATGTCGACGTAGGTTATCTCTTCTCGAAAAATTCAAATTGCATTTGTCACACTTCATGATTCTCAGTGGTAGGCAATACTAACTGTACTCGTTATGGTACTCCTTACAGTAATATACGGAGCTCTTGATATGCGCTTGCGCATTGCTGTTTCTATAGCGGTCAATGACCTTGTGGGAAACATCTGACGACAACCGGATGCTAAAGTGGAACGACTGTCAAGTCATCAATCTGAAAAATTATATCTGTTGCAAGGTGAATGACCTTGTGGAAAATATCTGGTGTCTAGTCACCGGATGCTATGGAGTGAACGACCTTGTAAAAAAACATCTAGTACCTAGACAACCTGATTATATGAGGTGAATGATTTGTAGTTTCATGAAAATCTCAAAATAAAAGGCATTTCTATTAGAAAATATTTATTCAGATGTATCCATTATATACATTTGAAATAAAGAGTGAACATTTGAAAGTGCACATATACAATTATCTTTAGTATGATGAAAACAACTTGCTTCAGATGCACCCAAACCGGGTTGTTCTTCAAATTCTATGACTGGTTGCTGGGTGAATTGTTTGATGTATTCAGCTTTTTCCTTTCCTTCGGTGAGCCTCTTCATTATATTTCCAAACTGATGTAATGGTGTGAATCCATCATTCCAATCTATACAGTGGTGATTATGCATCAGCCAAGTGGCCTGACTATGAAATTTTGGTGGGAGCATATTTATTGGAAACGGTGGTTTAAACACATAGTGAGAAACTCTACTTCCATCGAATGCAGCCAGTTCCTTCGTCAAAAATTTATTATGCTCAATTTTGAAAACTTGCACGTCTATCACCAATATCATATTTTCAAACTACTGAGTTTCCTTATCAATGCTTGTTTTAAAGTGTATGATTCAATCAATTGTTTCAGTACTTTCAGGTTCTTATGGTGTTGCTCCAGTCTTCTTCTGTACTCTGATATCATCTCCGAACTGATGTTTCAAGTATGCAAGTCTTTCTATATAACCCATCGAGCATGCTTAACAATTTTCGTCCATGGGTTATATGAAAATTCTTTCTCATGTAGAATAAGACAGTATGCAGTAACATTTCTGGGTGTGATTTCAGCAGTTTCAATTTCAATTCTAAGTACTATGGAACCGCTTTGAATCACTTCCTTTTGACGTGAAGAGTCGATGTGCCTTAATTTTGAATTCATTGGGATTGAAAATAGGTTGGTTTGATATGATAGTAACCCTCTTGGAAGTTGGCATACATTCCATAGAGTTTTGCAAACTTGTTATTCTTAAATTCAAGATTCAAGTCATTATAAGGATATCGTTCAGAATTCAGAAATACTCTTAAATTACTCAGATTACAGTGGTCGAATGTACTCATATCAGTAGTAAGCTTTTCTTTTTTATCTTGTTGAAATGCAATGATAACATGGCGAGGAGTTTCAACCTTTTTAGTTGTTTTCACAGCCCAAGTATGCCTTGTTGTTTGATTTAGAGAAGGGTATTCAATCAATTCCCATCTTCTGAATTTGAGCGGTAGTTCAAAAATGCTATTTATGATTTTATTCAATCGTAGTTGTTCTTGAATACTTGGTGTTACGTGAGGGACACACCAACTCAGTTTGCTTATGCTCACCTTAGGCTTTTCGGAATCATCTATACTGCACACAGCATCTAAAAAATGACTCTCACGAATTAAAACTAGTTCTTGTCTCATATTGATCACATTTTTTCTGAAATATTCAAAAAATCCAGCCCATAACTTGAGCGGAATACATACATTGAAATTCCCTTCATCATCAACTAATATTTTATCACTCGCACCAAGTTTGGGAAACCAACCAGCATTTTGCATAGAAATACTTTTATTTTCATTCATAGACAAATAATTTTTCATCGTTGACACTAGTCCAATGTTTCTGACAGAGTCTACCACCACACCATTCAGCTCATACCGGAGTTCACGGAATAAGAATGATATTGCGTTATTGATGAATTTTATTTCAGTCCAGTCTTGTAAGCTTTCCCTCTATGTAGATGTATGAATTACAAGGTAATGTTTAAGCGTCCAAGTCCTGAATTGGAATTCTGATTTCATCATTATATTTGATATAATTGGTAATATAGGGCTGATATGTATGAAACTGATAATATTCAATTGTGCTATCACTGAACGGTTCACTTGTGATTTGTAGCAATTCCATTATATTAGGAGTTCTAATCCCAAAGATTTCAAGTATTTTTTATGTTCGGGTGTTAGCAATTCGACAGTTGCTTTCGTACTATCTTTCAAAGTTCGTATCACCTGCTCTTTATAGGGATATTGGAATGTTGGTTTGTCAAATCTCCAGACCATCTCAGAGAGTCTTTCGTCTCAAGTGCAATCTAACAGTAACTTCTTCGTTTCGGAAATCAATTAAATTCAAATTTTGGTCAACAACTCTTACTGTGATGTTGTTGAATGTCTTGATAGTGACGGGGAAATACAGAATGTTCGAAGGCGATTCAACTATTTTATATCCCCTTGGTACGGTCGGAAAAAATTCATGAATCACATGCACTGGATCACCATTCAAAAATGAACCCATCGCAATATTACAATCAATGCATATTGTATTGATTGAAAGAATTTTTACTTCATGATCTGATTTGTAGCTATTATTCGCATTGAGTATCCTTTTCTCGAATCCTAATAATGAATTTTCTACCGAAAAATTGATTTTGGTGTTTGTACGGATGATCACTTTCGAAGTGGTCCAATTTGGGTCGATGGATATCACAACATCTTCATTATAGTTAGTCATCTGTTTTATGAGGAGATCAACAATATCTGTAACATCATAAAATCCTTCAGTAAAGGTATAACTGTATTCATCATGTTCACCCCATACAAAAACATTGTTCAATTTTTTTGTTTTGTAACATTGTAACATTGAACGAATCAAAATTTGCCAATCCTATCTCATATTCCACATTATCATCCAGATAAATTGGAGGGTTAAAATTATGACTCAACACTGAAGATGAGTCGCTCAAAGTAAAAGTAAAAGACATATTTTTCCAAGGGTAGTTTATTGATGAATGAAGGAAATAAATCAGAGATATTGATTATATAGAAACAAAAGACAGTGTTGTCCACAGTGATAAGAGTTAAACTTTTGCAAAGAGTCATAGTTATATTTTATTTTATTGACGTCACCAGCGCTGAGGAAGTATTTTATCAATTCCTTTGGTGGTTTGAGATTTCCATAACTATCAAAATATATAACTTCCGCAGTTTTCTTAGAATATGCTGTCCAATGAGTTCCTTCTCCCAAATCAGAATCAAGATTAATGATACCGCACTCATTGCTTCTTATTTTTTCGGGAAGTGTATCTCTCATGAAAACACCTCGAAAGTATGGAATTCTCAAACGCTCTGCATTCATCGTCAAATCGATATTGGTCAAGGCTCGGCGTGGCAACTTCAGCAGTTTTTTTGATATGGTTGAGCAAACATTCCATAACCTTTTCGAGGTCTTAAATATAAACCTTTTCCTTTTCGTTCCATTGCCAAATTATGTCTTCTTTGTTCAGCTAGTTGTTCTTTATTAGATTTTGCCTTATTAACTGCTGAAGCGATAGATGCTGCCCCATCCCCTGCAGCACCTAATGCTCCTAGAAGTGGTAGTAAAAATGGGAGAAATCCACCTTTCTTTGGAATTGGAATTACTCTTTTTTTCAGTTTACTCTTTCGTTTTCTGCCAACTTTCAGTTCCCCACCTTTCTTTTTTTTCATGTTTTTTTTCTTTCGTCTCAAACCCATTCCCAACTTACTTTTAAGATTCATAATATTAGATATACCAAATGCTGTAACTTTTTCCCTCAACTTCGCGTCAGATGAATTTAAACGTTCCGAAGCAAATGCTGCTAATTTCTTGTCTGCAGTATTTCTTGATTCTATATCTTCACTTCTGGAGTAAGCAACGTCGTGTCGCTTACAAGCCTCATCCAGAGGATTTATGCCTACGTCTCCCCTCAATAGCCTCTTTTCCAACATGGTACCAGGACCGCAGTAATTATATCCAGGGACATGTATTTCTACAGGAAGTTTGTTGATGAGAGTATTCAAAAGACCTCGACCTTTCTTCCTTGTGTTTAGACTCGTACTAACGACTGATTTCTTTCGCTGTCCCATTATATTGTGTTTCAAACAACTTGCGTACACGTATATATACACCTATCACATCTGCATTAATGTCAGTTTGACGATTATTTCGATGCGATGAAGACTGAAAAACAAAAGTTATTGCTTCCAGTTCTCAATCATGATGACATCAATGTGGAGAATAATGTAAGAAAACATGGTGCGCTATTTGGAGGTCAATCTAAAAGAGGGTTACTTGTTGGAGCAAGTGAGTCAGGCAAAACTAATGTGATGTTGTCTTTGCTGGAACAACCCAATGGTCTTCGTTTTACAAATGTATACTTATTTTCAAATCATTATACCAACCTAAGTATAATTATTTGAGGATTTTGCTGGCACCTATGAAAGAAATTGGGTTCTATGAATACAATGATTCTGATGACGTAATTCTACCTGAAAATATAAAAGATCATTCAGTCATCATATTTGATGATGTTACCACATGTGATCAAAACATAATTAAAAATTATTTTTGTTTCGGTCGTCACAGACACACGGATTGTTTCTATTTATGCCAAACCTATTCTGATATTTCTAAGCAACTCGTTAGAGATAATGCAAATTTGCTTATAATTTTTCAGACCTTACAAATCTGAAGCATATATATGATGACCATGTTAGTATAGATATGTCCTTACCGAATTTCAAAGAACTCTGTTCTCATTGTTGGAAAGATAAATTTGATTTTCTAGTTATCGATAAAGATTGTTCTCTGAACGAGGGACGATATAGGAAAGGTTTCGATTCATTTATTCATATATAAACATTATGATTGTGATATAATTGTCAGTCATCATGAATAGTCATTTACATGAACAACTATTGAAAGCAAGAAAGTCTTTGAAAAGAAAATATAAGACTTTGAAATCTGATATAGCAGAATCTCAGTCACATTTAGAAAAAACATATGAACCAATCACTCAACCTTCAAAAGAATTCTTGACAGCTGTTCAACAACCTTCAACGACTCGGTTGAAGCAAGAATTGAAACGTGAAATCAAATCACCCCATTCAAGCTATCAATCGACTCCCCAAAAATTGCATCAACCAACACCTCAAAAATTTCACCAACCTACACCTCAAGAATTTTATCAGATCACTCCTGATGATACATACATTTCAGTATGATTCAACCATTCCAAAATCAGACCTTGGTGAGAGTTATTTTGATGAAAGTATGCGCCCTGAGATGAATCAACAGGAACAATACCTACAACAGTTTGCGATTCCTTTGCCTCGTGCATATATAGAAGATAAAATTGCCGATACGCAAAATAAATTTGATGACACTTTTGGAGTATATTTTGATCCATCTACAGAGAAGTTCGCCGTAGGTGACGCAACTGTGGATTTTGATGGGGCTGATATTGTTATTAATAATAAGTTCAGATATAGTGGAACTCCAGGTTTATATGAATTGATGTTCAAGAAACAACCCCTTGGTTACAAAAATAAAGATCTTGATTCATATATCGATATAATAAGAAGAAGTAATGCACATTATCTCCGTCATGATCCTACAAGAGGTTTATCAACATCACATGCATCAAAGTTTGTTGATATAATAAAACCACAAATAACAACACTATACTCTTTGGCTAAAGAACGTAAACTTAAAAAACCTCAAAAAGATGATAAATTATCTCTTCCCAAGTCCAGACCAAGAATTAGTTCTGCTCTAGGCACCACTACAAGAAATAAAAGGGGTTCAGGACTAACTATGATTGATTTCAACAATATGCCGGTTGAATATAAATATTTTGATGATTTCAGTGAGCTAGTGGAGCGATTGAAACTGTTGATTGCATCAAAATGTGCTGGAAATACTGGTGTGAATAATGAAATCATAAGCATAATTGAGGAACTCCGAGAAGCAGGAATAATAAAATAAAAGCCCGCATGATTCAATATCATTTAGTGTTCAACCGTGACACAATGCCCGTCGATAAATTTGGAAGACATTTCCCAAGGACATCTCAAACAACAAATTCTAAATCATATTTACTTCCGAAAGCGCCACCAAACAGCACACCTTTCTACCTATGGAATTCCTCTTCGCATCATACTAAATGTATTCTTCATTTGAGGGCAGCCAAGGATATCAGGAAGAGTGTTGGTTTTTTTGTATTAGAAAATAATTCAACTTTCTACGACTTTCCTGTTTCTGGAAAGATTGAAAGCATCAATTCCCTACCAAAAGATATATCTATATCACTAGGAGACGAGTATGCAGATACTGTTTCATTGAATAGCCTAGTTGGAAAGTTTTTAAATAAAGGTGATTAGTCGACCAGGAGCAGCATGATCAACTGTATATCGAAATTGTACTTCAGTGTTCTATAACTGAAAATGAATGAAATCAAAGAAGACATTGTAGGAGAATTACATAGAAATTCACGAAAACGATTTCAAAGAAGACATGTTATTATCAAAGGTTTGAATGATCTCATTCTAGCTGATTTGGTTGAAATGATTCCCTGCTCAAAAATTAACAAAGGATACAAGTACATTTTGGTTGTTATTAACGTATTTTCCAAATATGTTTGGTGCGAGCCCGTTAAAACTAAAAGTGGGGAAGAAGTCACTCATGCGATGCAAAAAATATTGAATGATATGAAAGTTACTACCAAGAATCTACAAACGGATATGGGAAAAGAGTTCTATAATAGAAAATTCAGACATTTGATGGACGAGTAGAAAATTAACATTATAGTACTTTCTCCAATTTGAAAGCTAGCATAGTTGAACGAGTAAACAGAACTTTGAAAAATATAATGTGGAAACAGTTCAGCTTACAAGGAACCTACAAATGGTTGGATATTCTACCGAAAATAGTTTCTAGCTATAACAATTCTGTACATAGAACAATAGGAATGAAACCGAAAGATGTGAAAAAATGCAATAAAAAGTATTTATTGAAAAATGCTTATAGTCACCTCAAAACAGTGGATCCAAGAAAACGAAAATTCAAAATTAATGATCATGTCAGAATAAGTAAGTACCGAGAGGTGTTTGCCAAAGTGTATACACCAAACTGGTCCAATGAAATTTTCACTGTGAGAAAAGTCCACCAGTCAAACCCTGTAGTGTATTTTCTTAAAGATCATGAAGATGTTGACATACAAGGTGGATTTTATGAAGAAGAACTCCAAAAAGTCAAACATCCTGATGTATTTCTGGTTGAAAAAGTTTTAAGAAAAAAGGGAAATAAACTCTTTATTAAATGGTTAGGTCTGAGCAATGCGTATAATTCATGGATATTTAAAAATGACTTTGTATGATACTTTCACAAATAAATCAATATAATATTCACATGAAACTTTTATTTATACCATATTTACATTATATATTAATCACAAAATCTCTTATCGTAAATTATTTTCCTATGGGTTGAATCCAAAATGGGTGCGATAATATTCGAAGTTTCTCTTATTCGCCTCTCGAAGCGCATTCTATCGATTGCTGCATGGTTCCAATCCATTTTCCGAGAATTCTGGTAAGCAAATTTCCATGAGAACATATAATAAGTTTTATTGTGACTTTCATCAATTGTTACCCTCTTATTCATGGTTTATGAGAAAACTCAGCCTTGAAATCTTCTGGGTGAAGATGGATGAATTCCAGAGTTAAACTTATGTTTTCACTATTGTGGTTAGCTCCTGGTTGCAGCAGATTTACAGCATTTTGCAACACATCACCACTCAGCTTACAAAGTCCGTTTTTTCAAAATTTGAAAATATTCTCGATTATTTTGTCTTTTCAAGATATCTATCCTATATTCAATTATGGGTAGGAGTTTCCATAACTTTCAGACTGTTTCGAACCCCAAGTACACTGAAGAGTGATCTTTTATAATTTTGCCTACTCGTACATCTGCAAATTGGATAAGCTCAACGGTGAATGTATCGTCTTCAATGGCAGTCTGTTGATCGAATGAGTAAAAATGATTGGTTATAAATCCTTGATGTGTCGAAAACTGCTCCCACTCATGTTCTGTGAAAATCACCCGATCTCCCTTATTTCCAGCAATCTCAATACATGGAGTGAAATTCAAATCATATGAAGGATTCAAACTCGATGTCAGCACATTCCAGGTAATTTGATATGTAACACATGCACTATTTGAAAGAGGTCACTGAACCCGTGTTGAATTTTGCTGATCTGTGTAGACATGTAACCGGAAACGTGTGTAACATGACACGAATAGTTGACTTTGAAATAGGTCATTGAACTCGTATTGAATTTCTTCATCGTTTATAAACATGTTTGTGACCGGAAACTCGATGTCAGCACATTCCAGGTAATTTGATATGTAACACATGTACTATTGAAAGAGGTCACTGAACCCGTGTTGAATTTTGCTGATCTGTGTAGACATGTAACCGGAAACGTGTGTAACATGACACGAATAGTTGACCTTTGACTCCCTCCTCCCAAAGCTCTCTCATTATATCTCTACTCATCTAGGAGCATAGTGCGAGGCTCGTAGTTGATGAGACCGTCTAGGAAGACCCTTTGTTCTGTCTGTGAAGGACAGCGACATATGCGTTGTTATCTGGAGCTTGTTGGATACGGGCTGGCGATTGCTCCTTCTCGACCTTCGTTGGTGTCGATTTTTTTAATGTTGGACATTTTCTACGCACGTGCCCAGGTTTTATATAATTTCGGCATCTTATCAATCTCTTCTCAGGCAACACTTCCTTTATCACTTTTCGCATTACAGATTCCATATTACTAGACTCCTGTGGATCTTTCTCGATCATCCTGACTCTACTCTGGCTTTTGCAGGATTGCTTTGTGGAATTCCAGAGCACGCGTCAATGCATCTAAGAGATGTGTGGGGCGAGCTAGTGTTGAGGCTTGCCGGGTTTCTTAGCCACGAAGTCCATCCAAAAATACCTGAACCGCTAGTCGCACCATAACCCTTTCCGGCGTGGCTCGATATGGAAGGCGAACCAAGCGTGCAATATCTGCTTCAAATTCTTGCAAAGTGAAGTTACACATGTTTTATTAGCTGTTCATAGTCATACTGTTGTTGGGCGGTGAG
Source organism: Chrysolina americana (assembly GCA_958502065.1). Classification (NCBI taxonomy): domain Eukaryota; kingdom Metazoa; phylum Arthropoda; class Insecta; order Coleoptera; family Chrysomelidae; genus Chrysolina; species Chrysolina americana. Next base: position 29,671,651 of record OY293417.1, read on the forward strand.
GGCCTGTGAAATGTTTGTTGCTTCGCAATGCCAGTGTCAATGCTATAGCTTTTCCCCCAGCATTCCATCCGTTCGCTTTGGCAGCAGCTTAAAATAAACTAATAAATAATACTATAATAATAAATAAAACTATTGTTATTCAGATGGACATAAATACTTTGCACCCCACCATGATACGTGCCAAGTCATATTTGATTTTTGAAGTAATTTTGAAAATGAAAAATCCCTCTATAGCCCCTCTGACGACACGAGAATGATTTATGTTGACGAATTATTGTTATTCAGATGGACATGGATACTTTGCAACCCACCATGATGCGTGCCAAGTCATATTAGATTTTTGAAGATATATTGAAAATGAAAAATCCCTCTATACCCCCTCTGACGACACGACAATGATTTAAGTTGACGAATTATTGTTATTCAGATGGACATGGATACTTTGCACCCCACCATGATGCGTGCCAAGTCATATTTGATTTTGAGGTAATTTTGAAAATGAAAAATCCCTCTATACCCCTTCTGACGACCCGTCAATGATTTCTGTTGAAGAATTATTGTTATTCAGATGGAAATGGATATTCTGCACCTAGTCATATTAGACTTTGAGGTAATTTTGAAAATGAAAAATCCCTCTAAAATCCCTCTGACGACCCGACAATGATTCCTGTTAACAAATTATTGTTATTCAGATGGAAATGGATATACTGCACCCCACCAAGATGCGTGCCAAGTCATATTTGATTTTTGAAGTAATTTTGAAAATGAAAAATCCCTCTATAGCCCCTCTGACGACACGAGAATGATTTATGTTGACGAATTATTGTTATTCAGATGGAAATGGATATTCTGCACCCCACCATGATGCGTGCCAAGTCATATTAGACTTTGAGGTAATTTTGAAAATGAAAAATCCCTCTAAAATCCCTCTGACGACCCGACAATGATTCCTGTTGACGAATTATTGTTATTCAGATGGACATGGATACTTTGCACCCCACCATGATGTGTGCCAAGTCATATTTGATTTTTGAAGTCATTTAAAAAATGAAAAATCCCTCTTTACTGTGGATCTTTCTCGATCATCCTGATTCTACTCTGGCTTTTGCAGGATTGCTTTATGGAATTCCAGAGCACGCGTCAATGCATCTAAGAGATGTGTGGGGCGAGCTAGTGTTGAGGCTTGCCGGGTTTCTTAGCCACGAAGTCCATCCAAAAATACCTGAACCGCTAGTCGCACCATAACCCTTTCCGGCGTGGCTCGATATGGAAGGCGAACCAAGCGTGCAATATCTGCTTCAAATTCTTGCAAAGTGAAGTTACACATGTTTTATTAGCTGTTCATAGTCATACTGTTGTTGGGCGGTGAGGGCCTGTGAAATGTTTGTTGCTTCGCAATGCCAGTGTCAATGCTATAGCTTTTTCCCCAGCATTCCATCCGTTCGCTTTGGCAGCAGCTTAAAATTGTCGGCGGTAGTTTGCCCATGGAGTATTTCCGTCGAACTGATGCGGTTTCAATAAGAACTTTCCTGGTTCCGTACTGACCTTGAAATCTTTCATGTCTCTTTGGACTTTAGTCTAAGCAACAAGTGCTTTTCAGGTCTTCGCCTTCTCCGAAAATTATGATTGAGGTGTCATTCGATTCGGAATGGCATGTAGATAGTTTTTGAGAAAAGTCTAAGGCCCCTCGCAAAAATAGCCATAGTTATAAACAATTAAGTGAAAAAAAAGGAGGTTTGATTTTTCGTCAATATCTCAAAAACTATTCAAGATAATTCAAATTTGAAAAGACTCAAAGAGAGGAAGAAATTTCCGAAAAATAGTCCCAATTCGCGCAACTCTAGGACCAATATTTATAATCCCAGAGGGTTGAAAATACGCCCGAAAACGGGTTCTCCGGCTTGCGCAAGCCACCTCTCTCCGGAGCTTTAATGAATAAATATTATTTAAACTTATTAAAAATTAAAATTGAAAAAATTCAGGCGCCTGCAGTATAGATCAATGAACAATTATCCGTGAATTTTTATCGCGATTTTTCAATAAATTATCCATTAATGAATTAACAATTTTTTGTAGCACTAACATTGCAAGTGCGATAATTGTTAAACTATCAATCTGATAATTTTTTCCTTTCGTGGATCTATTTTTCAAGCTCTTAAAACAGTTTACTGTTGAAAAAATTAAAAAATTGTTAATTTTCGTTTTGTCATTAACAATTTTTTTACCACTTATTAGGAAAATCAAGGAACCATTTTTTTTAAATCATAATTTATCTTAGTCTTTCATAAAAAAAAGATTATTAATTAAATTGTCATTGTTTATTCAATAAACAATTTGTTATAAATAAATGAATTATCTTTTGTATTTTTTTCTTTTTCTACTTGAAAAAACAAAAAAAAACGATGTATTATTTTACACCAAAAATTTATTTCTAGTTGTTATTGAATTTTCAATTTTCTGTTATCTTTAATTTCACCACTCTGACCTGGTTGTTCATGTTTAATTTTATTATAACTTTTTAACTAATGGAGAAAAAATCTGAGACTTATTTATTCTTTTTTAATTAAACAACAAATTAAGCCAAAATTTTAAGCTCTAACTCAATTATTTATTTAATTTATACCATTTGTTGATAACAATAATTTTTCAGAAAAATTGTTTTTCTTCTTTTATGTCTAAATATCTTATGAACTAATATAACTATCACCATACAACTTATGTAACTCTTTATCTAACGAATAGTTATCAACAATTTTAGCTTATAAATTTTAGTTTTGCTCGGTGATTTTTGTAATTATGAATAAAAATAAGTTAGAAAAGTTTATGAGCCTAAGCATCTTGTAACTGAAAATTAATTAGAAATGTTATTTCATTCAAGTGGTTTATTTATAAAATATTGTTCACAAATAATATAAGGTAATTTTTAAATAATACTTTTAACATTAATTTTTTTTTGAGAACGTTTTTTAATTGGTGGCTCATAGTCCCCTTGATTTATTTCAAGATTATCGTAATTTTCATCACGTCCTGATGAAGTTTTGACAAGCCCTGAGACAAACAGTGAATATTCTTCACCAGCGGTATCGTCATTATGCCCGTCGTTGGATTCCTCATTGTCGTCGACTGTGACCGTTCTCTCCTTGGCAATGTTTGCAAATCGATGAACATGAAAGTCTGGTCTTTCGGCATCCACATCTGCTGGAACATTCTTTAATGAAGGTGCAGTGGACTAATTTCAACAGACTATCGGGAGCTAATTTTTCTGTTGTTTTGATTGGCAAAATCATAGTTTCCGTTTCCAGTGAAAACTTATTGGTTGGTAGAGTCATGATCATTATTTTATCTTTCGCGGATATTTGCTGAGCAGTTGGTAATCTTTCTAATTTTTTAACCTCTCCAGCAGTTGTTAATGGTGTAACGCAACAAATACCTCCCATACAATGGAAGCTATTTAACCCATCTAGAGTTGATGAATTATGATCAGCATTATCGAAAACGTATTGAAGATGAGCGTTTGATTTTATTTTAATTACATCAGATTTAATTGCTGAACTTTCGTGAAGAGCTACACTGTGATAAGAAGCACAAACACCTAATTTTGTCAGAATATCAATTATAGTTTTAGATCCGCATTTACGATTCAAGTATATCCCAGAAGCTAAGTGAAGTTGAGATATAAATGATTTGGGACGAATCGCTTTTACTATCGACGATCCAATCTGATCTATTTTTATTTTAATGTCTTTAATCGAGTTATAATCATGGCCAAAAAAGCTCTCACGACTCCATGGTAGATGAGGTGCCAGTGGAAGAAATATTATCACGTGAGATGTCTTCAGTAGTAACACTTTCTTGGGACCCCTTTGACATCCTTTAAGCCCTTGCCATTCTTTTCTTCTGCTTGACGTTCGCATCAAATAAAAGTTCATTCAGAAAAATTTGTAAATATATGGGTATGTCATCACTGACTGATTCAAGAAAATTTACTGAAGAAGGATAGTATTTATTATTATTATTTTTTATCTTTAATCTGATTGCGAATGAGTTCTGCAGCAGTCTTGATAATTCGAATATTTTCGGCTTCCTCTTCATCTTCACGATGCATGTACCACGTATCATTTAGCGTCTTTTCATCACTGCCACAATAACAAATCGTTTTACCTTTGGAGAATCGTAAATAATAATATTATTGCCATATTGGTTTTCTAGATGTTTTGATAACGTGGACACCGCAGGCTTATTGTAACTCATAGTTTCCAGTAATTGGTTGACAGTAAATTGGCAATCATTGCTACTTTCAATATAATCATAAAGACGGCGTAAAGATTCTTGCAATTCTTTTCTTATTCCAGTAGATTAACTTTTTCGTAAATAACTGAAGTCATGGTAACATCGCCTATTATAACGAGCGTTAACTTCAACAAGAGATTCAATACATTCCTACGACTTTTAATGATTTCACCGTATTCATCCTTTCTTTGTTCAGCGATTTCGATTAATTTTGCATTTAATGTTAGGGGTTGCCACCCGGATAGAAGGAAACACTATTATTTCACGAACAAGTATAAGTAATCTATTATTTAGTAGTAACAGTTCACATGAAATCTAGTTATAGACTGACTTCCGAAATCCCTTTTCCTATCTTAATCTATTGTAACCACGTAATCATATTACTTTGTCTGACTAATGCTCCAGTGGTGTATCGAGGTAACACTCGGCCATCTTGGTTCTCGATTGTCCTCAATTAATCTTCGATTCCCAACCTGTAATAAGAATTATCTCAATTTTGATCAATCCTAATTGAATACTGTTAGTAGTTAGCATCCTTCACACCGTTTATCGGTATTAGTTCCAGGTATTTCCGGCGTATGATCATGTCTGTGTTGCCTGCGTTCTGGCATGTCTATGTGATGCCAGCATATGGGAATGTCTATGTGTGGCCAGCATACAGGTATGTCTCTGTGTTGCCAGCATACGGGCGTGTCTATGTGCTGGCGCACCTTGTCTAAGTTCGGATCCTGAATGGTTTCATGTGTTCGAGACACAGTACGGCATCGTATGGAATCCTGGAACTAATAGCGTGAATGTCTTCTTTGACCTTGTATCGGTCGATAGGCAATATTTCGATGACCTTGAAGGACCCCCTTATATTTCTCAGTTTTTGGCTCTGATTTCCGTTACCTGGGAGACTACTGATTTTCGTGACAACCAAGTCACCAATTTTATACCCGCTAACTTATCGTCTCTTTGTGTTGAAAGTTTTGTCTTGTTTCTTCCTGTTTCTTGGGTTACCAAAAATTTTGAATATTTCAGTCAATTCCTCGATAACGTTTGACGTTTCTGTTGTCGGTACCGCCCTGGGAAAAATGAATTTAGTAAAAGCATAAGTTGCCACTAAGAAGTATTTGTTTCCAGTTTTCGATGTCAAAAACGTTCCCAAGTGATTCACATGAAGCGTGTGAAATGGTGTGACAATTGAGTTAAGTAATCCTGCCTTTTTACCGCCGACAGATTTGTGATGAAGGCAATGAAGACAGGAGCCGATGTATTTTTTAAGAACCGTCTCGTTTTTAGTTAGTGATTCAACTTTACTATTTGCCACCTACATTTCCGTGGCACCATCCATCTTCTTCCTCATTCTGTACACTTTATTAGCACGTAGATCATAGTCTTTGAAAATTGCAAGGTTGCCATCTCTGTCTTCGGATAGTAGTTTTTCCTCGATTGTCACAATTTCCGCGTCGATTTCTTGGGCTTCTTTCAACCAGTCTTGTTCAGAGATCATGAAAATATCTTGTTCCTTCGCATTAATGTTTCAATTTCTGCTCAATGCGTCCACGTGTTGTATTTGTGAACCGGGTTTATGTTGAATTTGGAAATTGAATTCCTGCAGGCTGAGAATCCACCTCGCAATTATCGGAAGAATTGTTCTCTTTGACATTGCACTTTTTACCGCACTACAGTCGGTGAATATTGTGAATTCAGAGCCAATAGCTCTAATACAAATGAGTGATAATTCTGCTCATCTTTGCCTGTTTGTTTACTGTAATATGCAATGGGTTTCTTTTCAGGATTCGTTAGTTGCATCAATATTCCGCATAAACACCGTCGCGCAAATATGAGGTCACCCCATATGATCGCAAGGGTTCAAATACTTCCGACATAATTTTTTGAAAGAAACTTGGCGAATTGCACAGACCAAAGGGCACCCGAAGATATTCATAATGACCTTCGGGTGTGATAATTGCTGTCTTGTTAATTAATTCAGGGCTCACCGGTATTTGATGAAAACCAGAGGCTGAATCTAATGTTGAAAATATTTTAAACACCTTTAATGATTCAATTAAATCCTCTATGATGGGTAATGGAAATGAATACTTTTCCGTTATTTTATTCAAGGCTCTATAGTCTACTACCAACCGTTTTTCGTAATCATTTTTGTTGACTAGTAGTGCCGGGCTAGCATATCCCGAATTACTTTTTCTGATTACACCAACTGAAAGAAGCTCATCTATTTGATTTCTCATTGTTGTTTTGTCACTTTCTGATAGCCCGTACGGACAACAAGATATCGGTGAATTGTTTTTCGTTTCAACTGTGAGAGCAACTGAGTGTGATTTCCCCAATTTTTTCATTGAAACGTATATGCAATTTTCAAATTCTTCAATTAACGCAAATAATTGAGCTTTTTCTGTTTCTGGAGTCACTCCGTTTCATATTGCAATGACCTGCATGCCTTTTGGAATGTTAGCCTATTACCTATTCGATGGTAGGAAATGGTATCCTATTACCTATTCGATGGTAGGAAATGGTATCATTCTCCGTAAAATTGCGCCCAATAATAAATGTGGTATCCTTGAGGATCTCATCAGTAATATAAATTTGACAATGAAGGCAGCATTGGTCTATTGAAACAGTTGCAAAAGTACTATCATATACATTTATTGATTGCCCTGTGAACCCTGACAGTTTGATCACCTCGTCTAATTTTTGAATTTTCAAATTCAATTTCAAAGCTAATTTTCTCTCCATAACGAAACAGTCACTACCTAAATCTATGAATGCATTTATTGGCATACCGTCAAGTGAAACCTCCTAATTGAATTTTTTTGCAGACTCTTTCCTTATCATTTTGATATTCTCCAATCTTGGAATGTGCTTTTTGTGACAGACAGATTCGATATGACCAAGAGTTTTACAAAAGTTGCATACTTTATCTATGTGAACAATTTTCCCTTTTGTGGCCAATTTTACCACAAGAATTACACTTTCTCAAAGACTTATCGTAAGAATTGAATTTATTTCCAGTCTGTCTGGATAATCATGAGGTTCTACCCAGGCATTACGTGTATTGGAACGTTTACTTGTACCTAGCAACAACAATTCTGGAACTTTTGTTTTTGCTTCGCTATGGAATGATTTATTACGTAAATATGCAGCTAGATCAGTTGTGTTCTGAATTCTTGCAGCCTCAGATGATGATTTGATATTTTGGTCACCTATTGCTCCCAAAATCAAAGATATTTTATCTTCTTCCGAAATGTTGAGTCTCAAGTTATCTATCTTAGCCAAATGTAAGAAAAAACATTCATACAAAAAGTTGCCTTCTGTAGGTTTATGATTCATTAGGTGTTGGAATAACGAAAAAATGTCCCGCCTGCATCGGATTGTTTCCAGCAGACTTTCTTTCCACACCTCCCATGTGAACAACAACCATTCAACGTTATTGGATACAAGACTGTTATAACAAATTCGAGCGGTTCCTACTAATTTACTGGTTGCTTGAAAAACTGTATTTTCAGGAGTCCATTCATAAATTCGAGAACTATGGTCTACTATTTCTATCCAACGTATAATATCGTCCGTCAAGGGATTGAATTCAGGGATAACAGATGCCACTTACCCCTGGAACTTTTCTGGTATTAATAGTTTGTCTGGTAACTTTCTTTGTCTTATTTTTATTCCTTTTGGACTTACGGCGTATTCTTTCATCATCGCTTGATGATGAGGAATTACTTTATGAATCAGACGTGGACAAACGTCTTTTTCTTTGTTTTCCCATTCTTCTGCTGAGTTCTTTTTCACCACTTCTGATGTTAGGGGTTGCCACCCGGATGGAAGAAAACACTATTATTTCACGAACAAGTATAATCAATCATTTAGTAGTAACAGTTCACATGAAATCTAGTTATAGAAATCCCTTTTCCTATCTTAATCTATTGTAACCACGTTATCATATTACTGTATCTGACTAATGCTCCAGTGGTGTATCGACGTAGGATGATGATAACATAAGTCGTCTCTGATCAATAACTTATCTTCTTTTGCTTTGCTTTGCCATGGTCCATGTAGGATATGGCACCACAACTGTATGCCTAATACACTTGGGGTTGGCACACTTGAGGTGTGACATGACAGTTGATGTATGTCATTGTCATGATCGTTTATGTGGCAGATTTGGAATATAGAATGAAAGAAAAGTATCTCCACCAAATCCGTATTGTTTCAAGGCATCCAGTATCATTATTAAATTAGACCCAAGCAGAATTAACCAGAACATAATCTAACATGGCGCAGTCGTAATCTTCAAGCACAGTTTGAAGTAAGCGTATAATAATGGCAGAGAAGGGCATTGCACCTATATCAATGCTCGGGAATGTGGCAGAAAACTGGGTGAATTGGAGGGCAAGGTTTGAAAACTTCATAATTGCTACTGAACTCTCCAAAAAGGCAGAAAGTGTTCGACGTGCAACACTCTTGCTCTATATTGGTGAAGAAGCCTTCAAGATCTATAGGACCTTCACTTTTAGGGGGGAGGAAAAGGATAAACTGAGCTTATTACTCAGTAAATTTGAAAGTCTTTACCCAAGGAAAATACCAACTACCAGAGAGTTTTTTTCATATCGCCAAGAACCAGGTCAGAGGATGGAGCAGTTTTTGATTGAGTTGAAGCAGCGAGCAATGAAGTGAAAGTTGGGGATCTAGAAGATGACCTTATAAAGACTACGGTAGTATGTGGTGTAGAAAATTCTACTGTAAGGCAAAAACTTTTAGAAGACGATCCGGATACCTTGGAGAAAGCGAAAGAAATATGTCTCATTATGGAAAAATCACAACAGGAGTGTGAGAGTATGGAAACATCTTATAAGGTCCAAGTGGACGCGGTCAAGCAAAGCAGAAACACGAAATTCATTAAAGACTGCTTAAATTGTGGTAAGTCTCATCCCCCAAATCAGTGCCCAGCATATGGGAGAATTTGTAACTTATGTAAGACTAAAAACCATTTCGCTACCGTTTGTAGAAAAAAAAACAAAATCTTCATTGGATCAATGATGAATCAGTAAATTCTTCTGTAAATCCTTCTGTAAATTCTTCTGTAAATTCTTCTATGAATTCAATTGAAACACAGGACAACTTTTTGTTTGTTGGGAGCATTGATGAGGTTGCTGTGAGTGGTTATACTCTGAGGGAACAGTGGTTGACGGAACTCATAATAAATTCAATACCAATCAAATTTAAAATAGACACGGGGTTCATAATTTCATTAGATCACTTCCTAAGGCTTGGGTATAGCTGTAAGTAGATATACAACCTTTGTTCTGCCTCACTTTCATGAGGCAGAACACAGGTTGCTCCACACGGTGTATCTTTCGATGGCCGCGTCCATCGAGTTCTTGCCGTTGGTGCTGAAGAAGATGACGTGTTCGCCGAAGAGTTTCGGGGGTGAGGGGTCGTCAGCTGCGTTTCACCCTAAGTGGCGCGCGTCTTTTCTGCAAAAAAACATGGCGGCGATGGCGGATGTTATGAAAAAAAACGTCCCCGCAAAAAACATGGCGGCGAAGGAGCGGAAGGCAAAAAAACATGGCGTCGATGGCGGAAGTTATGAAAAGAAAACGTCCCCGCAAAAAAAACATGACGGTGATGGAGCGGAAGGCGAAAAAACATGGCGGCGATGGCGGAAGTTATGAAAAAACCTTCCCTCACGTGATTCACTGAGAGCAATTGGCTGGAAGAGAAAAAACGTCACGTGATTCTTTGAGAGCAATTGGCTGGAAAAAAAATGGCCTCTGCCTTAATTGACCAAACGAAAAAATTAAATATGAAAAATGTCTTCTGTCTTAGAACACACACAAACAACAAAAAATTGATGGACTTATTATTAATTTCAAAACAAAATTTGATTATAAAAATAATCCAGCCTTTCGCAAATTTTCCTATACAATAGGATTGTCGGCAAACGTCGAACAGAAATAATTCAACAGCCCCATACGACCGCCGAATCACGTCTATCCAACGCCTGGCAAAGTTTTCCTACAAGGATATACTCTGCAATCTTCCTGTAACAACCACCAACTGGCAATCGAAAACATGTGACATCTGCAGACCGGTTTCGCGAATCAACTCGCTCATCAGTACAGCCTCGGCCACAATATGTAATTGATTTCCAATCGTTTTTGTTAACAGGCACTACGATAACTCTGGTACCCACTAAGAAAGTGGGCAGCAGAGCCATCTATAGAAACCACAGAAAGATTCCGACCAGTACCACGACTTCGTTTGAGCCGAATATGTCTAAATTTTCACCATGAAAAATATTTAAATATTTCTCATGTGGAACTAAGAGTACTTGACGAAAGGCAATGAATTTCAAAACAAAATTTGATTATAAAAATAATGCAGCCTTTCGCAAATTTTCCTATACAATAGGATTGTCGGCAAACGTCGAACAGAAATAATTCAACAGCCCCATACGACCGCCGAATCACGTCTATCCAACGCCTGGCAGAGTTTTCCAACAAGGATATACTCTGTAATCTTCCTGTAACAACCACCAACTGGCAATCGAAAACATGTGACATCTGCAGACCGGTTTCGCGATTCAACTCGCTCATCAGTACAGACTCGGCCACAATATGTAATTGATTTCCAATCGGTTTTGTTAACAGGCACTACGATAACTCCGGTACCCACTAAGAAAGTGGGCAGCAGAGCCATCTATAGAAACAACAGAAAGATTCCGACCAGTACCACGACTTCGTTCCACATGAGAAATATTTAAATATTTTTCATGGTGAAAATTTAGATATATTCGGCTCAAACGAAGTCGTGGTACTGGTCGGAATCTTTCTGTGGTTTCTATAGATGGCTCTGCTGCCCACTTTCTTAGTGGGTACCGGAGTTATCGTAGTGCCTGTTAACAAAACCGATTGGAAATCAATTACATATTGTGGCCGAGTCTGTACTGATGAGCGAGTTGAATCGCGAAACCGGTCTGCAGATGTCACATGTTTTCGATTGCCAGTTGGTGGTTGTTACAGGAAGATTGCAGAGTATATCCTTGTAGGAAAACTTTGCCAGGCGTTGGATAGACGTGATTCGGCGGTCGTATGGGGCTGTTGAATTATTTCTGTTCGACGTTTGCCGACAATCCTATTGTATAGGAAAATTTGCGAAAGGCTGGATTACTTTTATAATCAAATTTTGTTTTGAAATTTATTGCCTTTCGTCAAGTACTCTTAGTTCCACATGAGAAATATTTAATTATTTTTCATGGTGAAAATTTAGTTATTATTAATTCATTCGCTCTCGAATGAAATTCCAAAAAAAAAAAAAATACGTCTCCGCAGCCGTGAAATAGCGATAAAGCACGTTTCGTGCTTGAATGTATACTGTCTGCTCTCAAGTTGATCGAAATTCTCAGTAAACACGATGATCCATTTTTGACCTTGAATTTGTTTTTCAGATTTAATCGCAGAGTTTTATCTCTCACACACACATCCGGTGTTTTGTTTACGCTGCTCGAGCTAAATTGACCTTGGAGTTGTTTTTTGTTATTGCGCGATTTCGGTTTTCCCCAGAGTTCGACCGTTGCATACATTTGCAGCGTGGGTTACGCGAACTCGGCGTGGTGGTGGACGGCGTGGGTCACGTGACACAGAGAGTTAATACGTACGTTCACAGCGAGCCTGCGTCATTTCATTGTCTGCGTTCGAAGCAACAACAAGTGCCTCTCTGCCGCTCATCTGTTTCTCGCTTTTTTCTATACAAGTACATTGTTTTTTATTGTAAGTGCCATTTAATTCGTGATTTGCAAAGGTTAGTAGTAGTAGTTATTCATTTTTTATTTTTCGCGATTGTTTCAAGTGTGCCTATTTCTTTCGATTCACTTTTTGTTGTTTTTTTCAAAAAAATTCAGAAAAGTTCATTTGTCAAATTTGTTTTTTGTCTCTCTCTTCATTTTCAACTTCATTTTCTGTTTTTGTTTTTTATACAGTGTGTATGTGTGTGTGGATTGCATTTTTTATCATAATTCCTTCTCATACAGGGTGTCGCTCACAAAGTTCCATTTGCTATATACAGTGTGATTCGAATATTTTATTTTCATCATATTTATTTCTCATACATGGGGTGAATCATAAACATAATTTTTTTCATTTTGAGTGAGTGAGTGAGAGTTATACAGCGTGTATAATTTTTTTTTCATTTTTCAAATGATTTCGCAGATGTCTCATCTTCTCGACGAAATTAAAAAGATTTCGTTGGCTTGCAGGAAGAATCTGCATAAGTTGTCTGATCTACCGAAGGACGAACCCCATCTGATCCTCGGCGCTGAAGCGAAAACAACCAAATTTGGAGAGTCCATCCTAGTGGAGTTGGAGGAGTGTAAAGTATTCCTGCCAAATCGAGTGACTGGTGCATTCAAACCCATCCTCGACATTCTCCTCATCCTCATCCTCGATTAACCGAGTCCCAGCATATGCTCATCTACAGGGGCGAGCAGAAAATCGACAATCAAAATCATCCGCAGCAGCTGAGGCCTGAAGACGCCGCCGCCGTTGGAAACAAAGAGTGAGTTTCGTATTTTCATTTGATATTTTCTTGAAATGTTGTGTGTCTGTTGAATAATCATCATCATCATGTCAACTGACGATATTGTTGCACACAGTATGGAGATGGTAGCCAAGTTGCGTAAGGTCAAAAAATCCTCAAAAAGGGTTGTACTGATGAAGAACGCAAACATTGGCTGGCCCATTGCAAGTACCCCGCCCGCCTGATCAATAGTGCGATCGCGGCAGTAAATTGCATAGGCTCTCTGAGAAAATTACAAACTTTATGCGGACACTTGAAAATTATCCGAAATTCAATCAAAAGGTCAGGTCAACAACAGCCAGGCGTCGACGTGGTGGTGGGAGAGGGAGTCAAATCAAAATTAACATCTCGACTTGAAATCGGAATTTTCTTCGCGTATAATTATAAATTTGAAACATAAAGATATTGGGCAATTTTTTGGTGATGCATTACTGTTACTGTTCCGAGCCGACTCACGAAACAAAAATTAGGCCAACATGTCAATCTTCTCCTCATTCAAAATGAATTTCACCCGAAATTAAATGATTACGAGGCGCCACCACTGGAAATCACCGATGACGACAACGCCATCGGCGATGACATTAAATTCCATTATGTTTGGAAAAGGATTTATCTCGCCTACTCAGTCGCCAACTCAGTAAAGACGGACATAAAACATTCATTTGCGACAGGTGTTTAAATTATATTGCGAGTGAAGAGAAACTCGAACGTCATACTGTTGATTGTCAAAAATTAAACGAGAGCAAAATTTCATTTCCTTCGTATGATCACGTAGAATTTCGGGATTTTGTACTAAAAGAAATAGTGCCCTTTGTAATTTACGCGGATTTTGAGTCGATTTTGGAACAGATTAATGACGAAAAATGCACCTCACATACGACAAAGTACCAAAAACACATTCCTTTCAGCGATGGATTTTATTTCAAGTGTGCATATGACGATACTTTGTCATTTTATGATGGTCATCGGGGCCTCGACTCGATGGATTGGTTTGCGGAGAGAATGGGGGCCATAGCCAAATTTGTGGAAGCCAAAACTTTGGATATTGTCCCCATGATCGTCTCACCTCCAGATAAAGCGACAGCGCCATGTTGCCACATCTGCGAAAAACCTTGGAAAACTGACGACAAAATTGTAATAGATCATAATCACTACACGGGAGCGTTCCGTGGATATGCGCATGCGCATTGCAATTTGAACTACAAAAAGTCGTTCGTTTTGCCAATCATTTTCCACAATTCATCCGGATACGACAGCCATTTTATTATTCGAGGTATAGCAAAAAGGGGTCGAGTCAGCCTGTTGCCTGTCAACAAAGAAAAATACATTTCTTTCGCCCAGTACGATGGCAACACTGACATTAAATTTCGATTCATTGACTCTTTTCGCTTCATGGGCATGACCTGGAGCATTTGGTGCAAACACTGACCATCCATGACTTGAAGATTTCAAGGCGCGAATTTGCCCATTTCGATGCCGACCGGTACGAGTTACTCACTCGAAAAGGGGTATTCTCATACGATTTCATCTATTTGATGGAGAAATTGGATTGCCCAAGTTTGCCGGCGCGCGATCAGTTCTACAATAAGTTGAACGATTGTGGCATCACCGATGCCGAATACGAGCATGCGCAGAACGTGTGGCGGTCGAGCACCGTACACCGCCAGGCTCGAAATTACCAAAATTGATAACCACGCTGTACAAGGAAAAATATGTTGTACACTACAGGGTGTTGAAACAAGCACTCAAACACGGCCTTTCGCTCATTTATGAAATTAAGTGCGATGATATTTATCGGGATTTGATTAGCAGTCACATTGAAAAATTCGATACGAGCGACTACCCAAGCGACAACCCATTTGACATTCCCCTAGAAAATAAAAAGTACCCGGCTTGATGAAGGACGAAACCAATGGTCGTATCATGACAGATTTCGTGGGGCTTCGATCAAAGTTGTACACCTATAAGATACAAGGTGGAAAAACCGTAAAAAAATCCAAAGGGGTCAAATACACATCACTTTTGAAGATTATGTGGAATGTCTGAAAAACAATGTGGAAAAAATAACTTCGCAACGCTGTATTCGATCCTTTTCTCACAAAGTTTTTAGTGTAGAGCAAACAAAGATCGCTCTCAACCCCCACGACGACAAGCGCTGTTTGATTGTCGGCTCTCATGACACTCTGCCGTGGGGCCATTACAGTCAGTTAGATATCTAATAGAATTTAAATGTTTTTTCAGAGAGCACATACCCACACGCACACACACCACCACCAGTAGACACTTTGAAAAATGTATGCTGTCTGCAAGTAGTCAGATGTACATCATCAATAGTTGAATTCATCGAGGCCTCACTTCTACCATGCACGCTCACTGCTCGAATTTTGAAAATGTTTGCCGATGAAAAATGGGTAAAAATCTATAAGCAGGCTCAGAGTGACAAACGAAATTTCAATTATTTGAGTCACTTAGAGTACACGAGAGAAATCAGCTTTGAAGATAAGTGTGAAGCGCTCAAAAATCAAGACTGGGAGGGTCATTTGCACGAAGACCAATACTGTGTGTGGGCGAATGCATATCGTATTCCAAAATATAATTTACCATTTTGCCGCACTTGCTATAAAGCATTCAGAAGGACTATGCAAAACCATCCAGTTCACAGCATCAGAGACCATCAACATAAGGTGTTCGGTGTAAAGCACATGGACAATATATATCAATGTTGCAAATTATGGTGTCACAACAGATTTGATGAAGCACTGTTCACTTTGAAAACGAGCAGCCAATCATTTTACTGAGACCTACATCTGCGTGGTGGTGGTGAGCCCCACGGATTAGATCTCACATATAAACGTTTCATAGGCTCAGGAGATGAGGATTCAGAATTCACACACATGCACACGCACACGCACACGCACACGCACACGTACACGCAAACGCACACGCACACACACACACACACACACACACACACACACACACACACACACACACACACACACACACACACACACACACACACACACACACACACACACACACACACACACACACAAAAGTGTAATTTTTATGCAAAAAAAGTTTTTTTATGAAAAAAAAGTAACTTTTTTAAGCAAAAAAGTGCCAGTTTTTTTTCCTTAAAAAGTAACACTTTTATTGACATGGAAAAAGCTGAGTGATTCACTCAGCCACTCAGCTTCCACTGAAAATGCTTCACTCAGCTTTTACCACCATGTCAATAAAGGTGTCACTTTTTTTCATTCAAAATTACATGTATTTTTATGGGAAAAATGGCCATTTTTTTATAAAAAAAATACCGAAAATTGACATGGTGGAAAAAGCTGAGTGAAAGCTGAGTGAATGCTGAGTGAATCAAAATTCACTGAAAATGCTTCACTGAAATACTTCCATTATGTCAATTTTTGGTGTTTTTTTTATCGAAAAAAGTTCCACTTTTTTACATAAAAGAAGAGCACGTTTTTGCATAAAAAATAATACTTTTTTGCATAAAAAATGAGCATGTTTTTTGAAGCCAAATATGATGAAAAATTCAATCAAAAAAGTGATACTTTTTGCATAAAAATTGTCATGTTTTTTTAAGCAAAAAAATGGGGAAGGGTATTTCGAGTAACAAAATTAAAATCAAAAATATTCTAAGATATATATATTTTCATAAACGTATTGATGGGTGACCTACAAACTACGCATGTGTCGCACCTGATGGCGCACTGTGAGCAGCACGCCAAGTGTCTACATGGCATAAACAATACATTTAGTTCATTCACTATACATACACGACACATCATCACCGTGTTCTGTGAGTCTATGTTTATGACATCTGTGGTCACTTTGCTGCTCATGTCACCTTTCACTTGTCGTTCTTCTGGAGCAACATCAGCGCCATCTGTCGATGGTGGTGGTGGTGGCGGTGTCATCCATGTGTCATCTGTCACTCTGCTAATGACATCTGATACTCTTGGCTCTGGAGGGACATTAGCGCCATCTGTCGTCGGTCTGTGTCTGTGCTCAGAGTAATAACTACGAACGAAATCACATTGGGGGCTCCATCGACGATGGTCAGCCATAGGATCGACACTGGGTAGCCATCTGAACCCTTCTACTTGGCACGAAAGACATTCAACTACATCTTCCGAACCGGTATACGTAAAGCCTGCTTCGGCTAACTTACTTGCAGGAAATGTCGAAGTCCAGCTTCGAAACGAGTCGAGTCTTGTTTCGTACTGCTGCATTTCTCTCTCTCTCTCTCTCTCTCTCTCTCTCTCGGCATACACACAGACACACTGCACACTGCATACTGAATTAAAACGCCAACTCTGCTCTCAATATATACATTTATTTTGTTTCGTAATCAAACATTACTTTATCCGGCAAATAGCATAGGTATTCATGAAAACATAGATGTTTATCATCTTTTGATGATATAGTACACAAGTTTATAGCCTCATCAAATGACAAACCATTGTTTTTAGCTAGAGTTTTTGCACTGCTTAATAAATCGTGATAATATTGACTAAAGTTCATACTCAATAGATATTCAAATCTTGTCGCCATCACAGTAGCATCTAGATGTAGGATTTCTTGAACATCCGCTTCCGTCAGGTAGAAGTAGGTGTCATTCTTGGAAACTCGCACTTGTTGACTCTCTGCATACGTGTGTAATTCCAAATCCATAACATCGTCCCAGTCGAGTTTGATTCGGCTAGTCTTGGCTGCTGCTGCTGCTACTGCATTCGGGTCATTTCGGCTAGTGTAAAGCAGCTGATCAATGGCCCCCACTAATTGGCCCTATTCAAACATGCGACAGGCTGGAGCATATGGTGTGTTGAACCTTGCACACGAGTTTCACTGCAGGCACGAAACTCCGAGCAAAACTTATGCCGCATTGCAAGCTCAAAACGTCGGTGTTGCGAAACTCGTAGGTGGCGTTGCACGCGAAGAAACGTTCCGCTTTGATGGCATCCTTGTACATGTCACATATTCGAACTAAATCTGCCATTCGATCTGCCCACTCTCGGTCCGATGATGATGATGATAATGATGATGATGATGATGAAGCTGACGCCGCCGACGGCACCGACGCCGACTCGTAACCAGAGGACTCTTCAGAAGACTCGACAACGACGGTGTTCACTGCACCAAACATGTTGACTGACTAATCTCTGCACCGTTTGGTATCGGTTTATTTCTCCGCTGCCGCCACCGCCATCACCCCCCACCCTCCCCCCATACACCGGCTCGAGTTTCTACGTCGTCGAGAGCTGAGAGACGATGACGATGAAAGGCCCCCTCTTCCAGTTGAGATTGTGCCACTTTTCCATTGAATTACATGCGATTTGTTGCATCAATCCAACTATTGTCCAACTATGGGCCGCGGTGGTGTGCGGGTTGAGTCCTTGCCTCATAAGCCAGAGAGCGTGAGTTCGAATCTCGGCATTGCCACCGGTCTCGTGCATGGCATCACACGTATTAAAAGGTAAGGGCTACGTCTTCCTCTAGCTCGCACAAGTCTCTGACTTTTGAGGGTTGCACGTAGGGGTGCAACCGGTTGACGGATATAACAATTTTTTTTTTTAACAATTGTGCGTATTATCGAACCCCAGCCATTTCAAAAGTACTTTACGACCCTTACGCCTGATGATTTTTTCCACTAGATAGACTTCGGGATTTTTTGTTTTTTGTAGTTCTTGTTCGTAGAAAGCGCCGCTGATTGGTCGCCCTTCCAAGTCCTCCAGCAAATACGTGATTGGTTGGGTGATTTTCACTTTGACAATTTTGAATAGTTCCGTAGTCCATTAGGCGTATACCCTTTTTCGAAAACTGCTTGGCCTTGCTAATTCTCACGAAATCGCCAATTTTGAATTTTTTTCGGCCAGCACGTTCGGCGTAATCATACGTTGACTTATACACCTGTTTTTCATTGTCTTTGGTGACGTCACACGGTTTCATGCCGATCGTTCGATGTTTGCGCTGGTTGTAGTTTTTGGCAATGTCCGGCAAAATGTCCAGCCAAACTGAAATACTTGAAGAGATTCTCCTTTAGAGTACGTATAACCCTCTCTGCGATCGCGGCTTTCTTCACGGTATACGTGCTGTAGTGTTTGATGTTGTACTTTTTCAGGAGAGTCTGAAAGCTGGAATTGTAAAATTCAGTTCCGAGATCTGATTGGAGAAGCTTCGGACATCTTTTCGCTTTCGACAATATGTCACTCATCGCTTCGGTGACGTCTCGACCAGTTTTGGTCTTCAAGGGGCGCACCCATAGGTACTTGGGAAAGATGTCAATCACCACGAGAATATAATTGAAGTTTTTATTGGCTTTGGAGTATTTTTGAAGATCAGCCAAGACCATCTGCCACAGATCGTCGAGTCCTCTGATGATGGTACGTCCGCGAGGAAAATTCCTTCTGCCTGGAGCATGGAGCTCATCAACCAATTGTTTTTTTTTTCAGATGATGATGACGTCATTTCGCTAATGGCGGAGCCAATACACTAATGGCACTGGGCGTTACACCTTCTACTCAAGAGGCTGGAATATCAACAATATCCAGTGCCAATTTATCCAAGCGTTTCTTGGTATTTTCATGCTTTTTCATTGAAAGTGACATGAATTTCATCACTCGAATATCCAAGGATGTTTGATTGTTTTTGGTGGTGTCCAGATCGTCTTTGAGTTTGTGTATGACGTCATCTTTGAGCTTCTGTATGACGTCATGAACGTATTTTTTGTTGGCAACATCATTGAGTGCACTTGGCGTTTCCACATTACATATTTTCACATGTTCAGCATCAATGTCCCCATTTGTCGTATAGTTGAGTATAACGCCAGGGAAATGGTAGGGCTGCTGCTGCCGTGCACGGCGAGCTGACGAAGTTTGACCGAACTTGTTGATGCTCATGATGCGACTGTGGCATGCAAAAAAACGTCTACGCTTTTATTTATCGAATAAAGCCTGCTTCTCTCAGTTCATTGATGATGGCCACGATCTCGTTGTCGGTAGAGGTGCGGCCGTCATTTTTGGCGGCTACCAGAAGCCTATACCTGTCAACGAGCTCGTTCACATCGTCCCAGTACACGTATTCTATGGGTTTCGTGTTGTATGTCAACTGATCTGAGATACCACTGCCGTCGGTGAAACGACCTCGACCTACACCACCACCACCTATTTTTGATTGAGGGTCTTTGAACATTGGTCGAATCAACTGTTCGTATTTGTTAGTCTG
The DNA here is from genome assembly GCA_958502065.1 of Chrysolina americana. Taxonomy (NCBI): domain Eukaryota; kingdom Metazoa; phylum Arthropoda; class Insecta; order Coleoptera; family Chrysomelidae; genus Chrysolina; species Chrysolina americana. The sequence goes on from OY293417.1 coordinate 29,691,763, forward strand.
AGATGGATTCAACCTACCTCACGCATCTACATGCGCACCTGTAGCTGTCAAAATTTGCTTGTATGCCACCAAATCGGCTTTAGCGTATTTGGGATTTTTGTAGAAAATCAAACTATATAGTCCCAGAGTGCCCTCGTATGTTACACCATCAATGCGAATGTCCCCCGTATCTTTGTCGAAGTCCATCAGCTTTCTACCGAGCAACCATTGCGCTGTTGGTTTGTCGTAAATGGGGCCGTAATTCATATCTATTTTGCCAGATTTGCCGCGATGTTCATTCACGAATTCAGTAGCTACTTCGGGATAAACTTCCGAATAGTCATCCTCATCATCATAATCACCATCATCTGTGTGGTAGCTTTCTTAGTCTTCTTCCTTTTTCATAAAGTCTGGAGTCGATGGCGATTCCTGTTTCTCTTCTTTTTTCACTGTCAGTAGTGATCGCTTGGTGAGTAGCGGCACTGCCGCACTCAATCTTTTCAGCGGTACCGTAATGGGTTTGAATAATTTACTCAGTGCTTCATCATGCTCGGATTTTCCGAGTTTCAGACTCAGATACTTTTTTCGCACAATTTTCGATAACTGCATTGACTTGACGTTTGCGTTCAGCTTTAGCAATCTCCGTCTCGATGCGGGGTGATGTGGTCGGCGCCATGGCTTCAGTACGAATGCCGTGCCACCTCGCATCACATTTGTATATATTTGTCAAAGCCCAGGCGGTAGCACCCTTTGTTCACATCAAAGTCTTTGACAATGACCAAAGATCCAAATTTTTCCTTCCAACAGGTGGCGCACATGCGGCGAAATTCCTCAAAGGTGTAATCCGGAGAGACGTGCTCGTCGAAGGCGTGTTTCAAATTCATATCGTCTTGCCGAAAAAGCACTATAATGTTGCAATTGTCCCTGATCAGCTGTTTGGGTATTTTCGAGTAGGTTTGACACAAGTAGGTCGGGTCAATACCCTTGTGGCGTGCCATGGCATAGAATTCTCTGATTTTATTCTGTTTGTCACACGCCACATCGTCAAATATGAAAATTGAGTTACCTCGTCGTTGTCCCTGTATGGAAAATAACCTACGCCCTTGACTTGTTTGAGTACATCGTGCAGTAGCTGATATTTAGGTTGGTACAACGACTTTGAATAAACGTAAACATTTTCGAAGCTTGCTCCGTTCGGGCTGAACAGCAAACTGAGTACAGCGTTGGTCTTGCCACATCCGCTGGGGCCACAAAATATCGCTCGGTATGAATTCGGTAGCAGGGAGCCGTGTTTACGTATACCGTCATCGTCACCGCCAACACCTCCTCCATCTATGGTATCCAAATTGACTATTTCCAGAGCCGGCTCTTGTTGCACCACTTTCATGTTTGAGTTGATTGATTTTTTGCTGAAGTGTGTGTGTGTGTGACCACGCCCACATCTGACATTCGAATGACATTTTGAGTGGAGTACAGCTATGTAAATAGGTGCGCAACATCATTCGCGTCAGTGTCATGCTGACTGTCGAGCACGAAGGTCGTGGAGTGGTGAACTCTCTGATTAATCTGATCTGATTAATTCGAGCTTCATTTGCCTGGATACCAGTACTGTGGAGACCCTGGTGTGAACCCATTGGATTCGACTTGTAAGACTCACGATATTCCATACTCGCAAAACAAATATTTGAATGAGAGACACAAGGCCGACTGGGCGCTGGAAAATCGAACTTGGGAACGTGCCAAATCAAAAGACGCCAAATTTGGTGAGAAAGCTGCTGCTTGGCTAGTCACCACAACCATGAGGGCAAAACGAAATTTGGGGATGGGTCTGAAGAAGAAGACTGCTGCTGCTGCTGCAAAGCCAAAGTCTTTCCGTCGAGATGTGGTTAAGAAAATAACCAAGACTCTGCGAAAAACTCTGAAACCTGATCAGCTGAAAGATTTGAGTGCGAAAGCTCTGCGAAAATCATCCTTGGTGGCACTGCGTGCTGCCCGTGCTCAAGTGAAAAAATTGGGTGGCCGCAAAAAAATCAGAGTACCCCGAATAATACCGTTCGAAGCGAAGAGCGGTGGTGTGCTGCCTCTGCTTCCGATATTCGCCGCTCTGGGGGCGCTGGGCTCGTTGGCAGGCGGTGCCAGCACCATAGCCAGGACCATCATCTCCTCGGCCAATGCCAAAAAGAAATTGGAGGAAGACAAGCGTTATAATACCACAATGGAGAGCATTGGCGGCGGCGGTGACAATAAACATGTAGGTGGTTCCGGTTTGTTTCTGCGCAAGACCGCTAAAGGCGGCTACGGTTTGTTTCTCAAGAAGAAATTTTCAAAAAACTCCCGCTGAAGCTGCCCAATAGAGAGTTGTACGATGAGGAATTACTTAAATATGTGAAACGTCTGAAAATATCTCGTTTCATTGGTGTTTTCATGCGAGACAACTTACCTCGATCCTCATCATCATCGAAACTTCCCAAGTACAGAGAATGCGCAATCATCATATGGAATGGTTTGAATAGAAGTACATAACCCCATCCAGTGTCAGTCATGTCTTTGCTGTTGACAGTGACAGGTCAAACGTCGACGCTAACCGCAGACTTTTCTCCGCCGCTCCAATTGGACGAAGATAGCACTTACGGCTTGGCATTGATTGGTTTCCATTCATACAACAGCATACCGAACATATCGAGTGGTCGATTCTATTATTCTGTCAAAGGAGCGCCATCTGTTAGCATCATCCAAATACCGACTGGGTGTTACGAAATAAGCGACATTGCCAAGTTTATACATCGAGAGGCCGAAAGAACCAAAGAAGAAGAGAGCCGTAGTGTCTAGTAACGTTGGCGACGTCGACGACGACGATGGCACCAACAAAATCAAGACTTTGTTCTCTCTCAAACCCAACACCAATACGCTGCAGTGTGAGATATACAGTAATCTCTATAACATCGATTTTCGTCCCAAGGATTCCATAGGACGATTACTGGGTTTTTCCCCGAGACTATTGGAGGCTGGAAGCGTTCACTCATCCGACCTACCTGTGAACATTATCAAAGTTCGAACTGTTCACATCGATAGTAACATCACATCGGGTGCTTTCTTCAACAATCGCCCGGATCACCATAAACGAGTTTGCCGTTCGAGAAGACCCCGGCTTTGCCATCGACGAAACGCCCTCGAATTTGATTTACCTGCCTGTGAACAAGACGGAAATACACAACATAACCTTGAATATTCTCGATCAGGACTGTTGCAGTGTGAATTTCCGTGGAGAGACCATCATTATACGACTTGTGCTGCGCAAGCTGTCATAAAAATGGGGTTGGTATTTGATCAGAATGATGATGATCATGCCTTTGGCATCAATTCAATCCCACATACTCTGTCTCACTCCAGCAGGCACTTTCTCCAATCGCAAGGACATCATGTTATCAAGACAAGTGTTCGACGTGTACAATCATTCAAAGTTCGACGAATCCATCAACAGAGTTGAGACTCGAACGCACCACCCGTACGTCAAGTCCTTTCAAAATAATGACATCATCGAAATTGTCATTCAGCAGAGCGATGTGTGGATACTGATGAACGATGCCCTTGTGTGCATAGAGGGCTCTCTGACTCGTACCGCAGGAACGGGCAATGTTAGATTTATCAATAATGCCGGCGCATACCTTTTCGATGCCATCTACTATGAAATCAATGGCAAAGAGGTATAGTGAGCACCCTTCACGGCTATACTTGTTATGAGGAAAATGATGTGCGACACTTGAGCACAGCCGGCTGGACCTATCCTGGCGGAACGGTTCACAACGCCCCCGACGGTTCGTTCGCCATGTGGATCCCGCTTAAGCATCTGTTGGGCATATTCCATGACAATAGATATACCACCATTGGACGACAGTGCATTCGCTTGGTCAGAAGTAGAAATGATAACAATTGCATGCTGATAGAGGAGGTGGCGAATCCAGTAGTCGAAGCCACCACAGCCACACTGACGATCACGAGCGTTGTACTCAGAGTCAAACATGTGGTGCCCAATGACGACATTCATCTGAAATTGCTGCAGTCCATCAAAACAGACGCTCCTACAGTGATTTCGTATCACAAGTGGGACATACACGAGTTGCCTGCACTCACTCAGGGTTCCACCAAGGAAGTATGCGCTGTGAAAACTTGCACGGCCATGGAGAGTCCCCGATTCGTCATTATGGCCTTCCAAACAAATCGGATTGGCAATGCGGCTCGAGATGCGTCCTATTTCGATCACATCGACATCAGCGACATACGCCTAACCATGAACAGCGATACTTACCCGCATGAACGTATGCACTTGGAATTCAACAGAAACAACTTTGTCGAAGCCCATCGAGCCTACACGGAATTCTATCCGAGCTATGCCAATTGTCCGAAGAAGCGCCCTCTACTCGATTACGGAGCATTCAAAAGAAGAGTCACCGTGTTCGTAATAGACTGTTCCCGCAGAGCGGAATTCATGAAATCCTCCACTGTCGATGCCAAACTTGACATCACATTGAGGCCAGAGTCAGTTGTAAGCCAAACGTTCAGTCGTTCAGTCGGTGGTTAATCTCGCTCTCTGTGTGTGTGTCTCTCAGTTAATCACAGCAGTGAATCAGTTCAACAATCATCAAACAAACAACAACAAGATGAAGCTTGAAGCAAGATGAAGATGTTTCACTGTGGGCGGTGAATACAACCCAAAGAGCTTGCCATCACCGACGGGCATCGCACAAACCACTTTTTATTCAAAGCCGTAGTGCCATTCCATGACCTGAGCGAAGCAGATAAACGGCAAGTACGATATTTGGAGAGAAATATCCACGGCATTCCATACTCTGATGGCTATGTCGAATTCAACGAGATCCAGGAAGTGCTGCGCAACATTATTGAGGCTGATGTGGTATACGTGAAGGGTAATCAAAAATTCGATTTTTTGCTGAAGTGTGTGCTCGATCTGTCTAAGAGACCACACATCGTCGATATTGCGGCTACTATAAGTACAGTCGTCACAACACCTCACCGACACTCGAGAAGCAAAGCCCGCTCTGTTTGAATCATATAGGATCCGGAGAAATAGAAGTGCATTGTGCCGTGGGACACTGTTTCGAAATCTGGCAATGAATATCGTCACACCTGATATGGTGAGGCCCCACGGCGATCACGACGATGACGACGACCACGACACTCCTATCAATCGGCACTTGCAAAATTTGCGCGAGCTCAAGGCGCACATAGCAGAGTACGAGCACAAGCTGTGTATTTTCAAACGCTTCCAAAATATACAAATTAACGATGGTAAATGGATGGGGCAACAGCAGCAGCAGCATCACCGATCCACCACGTTCCGCCACCGTCGCCGTCAGCACCAAGTCCATGACGTCAGCCACACCAAGACTAGCCGAAAACACACAAAATATTATAATTCATATTGTATTATTATTCATATTGTATTATTATTTATATTGTATTATTATTATTATTTATTTTTTTTTCCGTTAGGAATTACCCAGTCAGGCCCTGTCTCCGGAGCTCCGACACTTCCGGAGGGCGCGCTGGCGTGTCATTAACCCCAGTAAACACTCCCCACGTCCATGGGGTGAGTGATTACTGGGTCCGAGAATCATGTGCCCTGAGTAGGCGGAGTGAACCAAGAATTATGGCCTTCTGCATTATTATTTTTTTTTTTTTTTTCCATAAGAATTACCCAGTCAGGCCCTGTCTCCGGAGCTCCGACACTTCCGGAAGGCGCGCTGGCGTGTCATTAACCCCAGTAAACACTCCCCACGTCCATGGGGTAAGTGATTACTGGGTCCGAGAATCATGTGCCCTGAGTAGGCGGAGTGAACCAAGAATTATGGCCTTCTGCATTCGCCCGGCTAGGATTTCTGCCATGTCACGGCAAGCCGGTATGATTTTTAAGTTTGAGAGCAGTGTGTCCATCATTCCACCAAGGACCCCTATTATCAGAACCACCATCTTGACAGAATGGTTTGGGTAAAGCCTGCGGAGTTCAAAGAGAAGATCTCGATATTTAGTCCGTTTTTCCTCCTCTTTTCGGACGATGTTCGTTTCGCCAGGAGCTGAAAACTCAATGACGACAATCATCCTACTTTGATGGTCGAGGAGTACTACATCAGGCTTATTGGCTTGTATTTGCCTGAGGGTGGGAAATGAATAGTTCTAATAGATTCGGCACTTCTCATTCACCACCACGGACTCAATATCCCCCGGAGCATAAGGCAACACTGGTGTCTCGTCTACACCGTACGAGTGTCGTAGATGGTAGTACAACACTCGTAGGGCCGCGTTATGTCTGTGGATATAGGCTGAGACCGCATAAGCTGGACAAGCTGACAGCAAATGCATTATGGTCTCAGCTGCCCCACGACACGCTCTGCATCTAGTGTCAGGGACCTGTATACCCATCACGCGACTGTGGTAGACGAGAGTGTTGAAGACACCATCCTGGCAGGCCATTATGAATCCCTCGGTCTCCGACTTCAGCCCACTTGACCTGAGAAACGAGAAGGTCAGGTTTCTGGATAAGCCTAGGTCTTCAATGTTCTTGAAGAAGACCCCATGCATCGGCTTATCCTTATGTAGCTGCAGGAGCCTCTCACACTCCGCAGCTTTTACGTGGGCTTTTTGCTGAACGGGTTCCAACTCGGTGATAGAGTTTGGGTTTGTCCGTTCAGTGTCGAATACGAGATCGAGTTCATCGGGTGCACGGGTTGCTGCCTTGAAAAGAAATGCTCCAATCCCTGCCTTTTCATGATCACATACCAAGCAGAGAAGGGGATCTGAACTCCTGATGACTTTACAGGCTCCATCCAGTACCATTCTGTTATGTAGACACTCCAAACTCAAAAGTCCACGGCCTCCCCGTTGTCTGGGGAAGTATAACCGTGGAACAGACGATTTAGGATGCAAGCTTCTATGAAGATGCATCATTTTGCGAGTTTTTACGTCGAGTTGTCGCAGCTCTTCCTGAGTCCATTTCATTACTCCAAAGGAGTAAAGTAGAATCGGAACGGCAAGCATATTAGTTGCAGCAACTTTGTTCTTCCCCGACAGTTCTGAAGACCAGATCTGTCGGAGTTTGTGCTGATACTTGCCGCGGAGAGAGCTTTTGACAGTAGCTACCTCTTGGGTGTGGCGTTGTTCCACCCCTAGGTAGGTATACGTCACTCCGGCATCCAGATGATGTAGGATGCTTCCGTCTACGAGCTGAACGTCCTCTCCGTATTCCTCGCATCGTCCTCTTTTGAGATGAACCGTGGCACATTTGTCTATCCCAAACTCCATTCCGACAGCATGCGTGTACTCTTGCACCACCCTTAAGGACTGGTGAAGGTCCTTTTCTCCGGAGGCATAAAGTTTAAGGTCATCCATGTAAAACAGATGGGTGACCTTATGCCTCCGGTTGCTGGAGGTGCCGCAGTTGTATCCGCGGGTTTTCCGTAGTGCAACGGACAATGGCAGTAGTGAGATGCAGAAGAGAAGAGGGCTGAGGGAGTCTCCTTGAAACACGCCTCTTCTAAAGATAACCTGCTCTATTTGGACTCTGACTTGACCAGATGTTATGGTAAATCGAGTCCTCCAGAGCGGCATCAGCTGTTCAATGCATCTCACTATTTGATCGGGTACCGCAAGGCATCTGAGCAAATGCATGATGAGTTCATGCGATGTTGTATCAAATGCCTTGCGATAATCGATCCAGGCCATTGAAAGGTTACGCTTATACTGCACGGAGTCCTGCGTGATGCATCTGTCGATCAGCAGGTTCTCCTTGCAGCCAGCGACCCCTTTTTTGACCCTCTTTGCTCATATATCCGTTCATACACCGGCTCAACTGCGGAGAGTATTCGCATGTACAAGATGCGTGTAAACATCTTATAACATGCGTTCAAGCATGTTATCGGTCTGTAGTTCTTCGGATCAGATAAATCTCCGTTTTTGGGGATTAGCACGGTTCGCCCCTCGACAAACCAATCCGGAATCTGCTGCTCCCCATCTAGCCACGAGTTGAAAACTCTTGCTAGATGGTGGTGGGTACTTGGTAATTTTTTCCACCAATAGTTATTCAGGCCATCAGGACCTGGAGCAGCAAAATTCTTCGAGCCTTTGAGGGCCCGTCGAACTTCTTCCGGGGTTATCGGATTGCGCAGTTCATTGAGCTCAGGCTGACGAAGCCTCCTGCAGAAAGCTTCGAACTGCGCTAGGGCTGGAGTATCTACGTTGAGTGGTTGCGGAAACTCGTAAATACCCTTATTATTATTATTATTATTATTATTATTATTATTTTTTTTTTTTTTTTTTTTTCGTTAGGAATTACCCAGTCAGGCCCTGTCTCCGGAGCTCCGACACTTCCGGAGGGCGCGCTGGCGTGTCATTAACCCCAGTAAACACTCCCCAGGTCCATGGGGTAAGTGATTACTGGGTCCGAGAATCATGTGCCCTGAGTAGGCGGAGTGAACCAAGAATTACGGCCTTCTGCATTCGCCCGGCTAGGATTTCTGCCATTTCACGGCAAGCCGGTATGATTTTTAGGTTTGAGAGCAGTGTGTCCATCATTCCACCAAGGACCCCTATTATCAGAACCACCATCTTGACAGAATGGTTTGGGTAAAGCCTGCGGAGTTCAAAGAGAAGATCTCGATATTTAGTCCGTTTTTCCTCCTCTTTTCGGACGATGTTCGTTTCGCCAGGAGCTCAAAACTCAATGACGAAAATCGTCCTACTTTGATGGTCGAGGAGTACTACATCAGGCTTATTGGCTTGTATTTGCCTGAGGGTGGGGAATGAATAGTTCCAATAGATTCGGCACTTCTCATTCACCACCACGGACTCAATATCCCCCGGAGCATAAGGCAACACTGGTGTCTCGTCTACACCGTACGAGTGTCGTAGATGGTAGTACAACACTATTTTTTTTTTTTTTTTTTTTTTTCGTTAGGAATTACCCAGTCAGGCCCTGTCTCCGGAGCTCCGACACTTCCGGAGGGCGCGCTGGCGTGTCATTAACCCCAGTAAACACTCCCCACGTCCATGGGGTAAGTGATTACTGGGTCCGAGAATCATGTGCCCTGAGTAGGCGGAGTGAACCAAGAATTACGGCCTTCTGCATTCGCCCGGCTAGGATTTCTGCCATGTCACGGCAAGCCGGTATGATTTTTAGGTTTGAGAGCAGTGTGTCCATCATTCCACCAAGGACCCCTATTATCAGAACCACCATCTTGACAGAATGGTTTGGGAAAAGCCTGCGGAGTTCAAAGAGAAGATCTCGATATTTAGTCCGTTTTTCCTCCTCTTTTCGGACGATGTTCGTTTCGCCAGGAGCTGAAAACTCAATGACGAAAATCGTCCTACTTTGATGGTCGAGGAGTACTACATCAGGCTTATTGGCTTGTATTTGCCTGAGGGTGGGGAATGAATAGTTCCAATAGATTCGGCACTTCTCATTCACCACCACGGACTCAATATCCCCCGGAGCATAAGGCAACACTGGTGTCTCGTCTACACCGTACGAGTGTCGTAGATGGTAGTACAACACTCGTAGGGCCGCGTTATGTCTGTGGATATAGGCTGAGACCGCATAAGCTGGACAAGCTGACAGCAAATGCATTATGGTCTCAGCTGCCCCACGACACGCTCTGCATCTAGCAACACTATTATTATTATTATTATAATTTTTTTTTTTTTTTTTTTTTCGTTAGGAATTACCCAGTCAGGCCCTGTCTCCGGAGCTCCGACACTTCCGGAGGGCGCGCTGGTGTGTCATTAACCCCAGTAAACACTCCCCACGTCCATGGGGTAAGTGATTACTGGGTCCGAGAATCATGTGCCCTGAGTAGGCGGAGTGAACCAAGAATTACGGCCTTCTGCATTCGCCCGGCTAGGATTTCTGCCATGTCACGGCAAGCCGGTATGATTTTTAGGTTTGAGAGCAGTGTGTCCATCATTCCACCAAGGACCCCTATTATCAGAACCACCATCTTGATATTATTATTATTATTATTATTATTATTATTATTATTATTATTTATTTTTTTTCGTTAGGAATTACCCAGTCAGGCCCTGTCTCCGGAGCTCCGACACTTCCGGAGGGCGCGCTGGCGTGTCATTAACCCCAGTAAACACTCCCCACGTCCATGGGGTAAGTGATTACTGGGTCCGAGAATCATGTGCCCTGAGTAGGCGGAGTGAACCAAGAATTACGGCCTTCTGCATTCGCCCGGCTAGGATTTCTGCCATGTCACAGCAAGCCGGTATGATTTTTAGGTTTGAGAGTAGTGTGTCCATCATTCCACCAAGGACCCCTATTATCAGAACCACCATCTTGACAGAATGGTTTGGGTAAAGCCTGCGGAGTTCAAAGAGAAGATCTCGATATTTAGTCCGTTTTTCCTCCTCTTTTCGGACGATGTTCGTTTCGCCAGGAGCTGAAAACTCAATGACGAAAATCGTCCTACTTTGATGGTCGAGGAGTACTACATCAGGCTTATTGGCTTGTATTTGCCTGAGGGTGGGGAATGAATAGTTCCAATAGATTCGGCACTTCTCATTCACCACCACGGACTCAATATCCCCCGGAGCATAAGGCAACACTGGTGTCTCGTCTACACCGTACGAGTGTCGTAGATGGTAGTACAACACTCGTAGGGCCGCGTTATGTCTGTGGATATAGGCTGAGACCGCATAAGCTGGACAAGCTGACAGCAAATGCATTATGGTCTCAGCTGCCCCACGACACGCTCTGCATCTAGTGTCAGGGACTTCTATACCCATCACGCGACTGCGGTAGACGAGAGTGTTGAAGACACCATCCTGGCAGGCCATTATGAATCCCTCGGTCTCCGACTTCAGCCCACTTGACCTGAGAAACGAGAAGGTCAGGTCTCTGGATAAGCCTAGGTCTTCAATGTTCTTGAAGAAGACCCCATGCATCGGCTTATCCTTATGTAGCTGCAGGAGCCTCTCACACTCCGCAGCTTTTACGTGGGCTTTTTTATTATTATTATTATTATTATTATTATTTTTTTTTTATTTTTTTTATTTTTTTTTCCGTTAGGAATTACCCAGTCAGGCCCTGTCTCCGGAGCTCCGACACTTCCGGAGGGCGCGCTGGCGTGTCATTAACCCCAGTAAACACTCCCCACGTCCATGGGGTAAGTGATTACTGGGTCCGAGAATCATGTGCCCTGAGTAGGCGGAGTGAACCAAGAATTACGGCCTTCTGCATTCGCCCGGCTAGGATTTCTGCCATGTCACGGCTAGCCGGTATGATTTTTAGGTTTGAGAGCAGTGTGTCCATCATTCCACCAAGGACCCCTATTATCAGAACCACCATCTTGACAGAATGGTTTGGGAAAAGCCTGCGGAGTTCAAAGAGAAGATCTCGATATTTAGTCCGTTTTTCCTCCTCTTTTCGGACGATGTTCGTTTCGCCAGGAGCTGAAAACTCAATGACGAAAATCGTCCTACTTTGATGGTCGAGGAGTACTACATCAGGCTTATTGGCTTGTATTTGCCTGAGGGTGGGGAATGAATAGTTCCAATAGATTCGGCACTTCTCATTCACCACCACGGACTCAATATCCCCCGGAGCATAAGGCAACACTGGTGTCTCGTCTACACCGTACGAGTGTCGTAGATGGTAGTACAACACTCGTAGGGCCGCGTTATGTCTGTGGATATAGGCTGAGACCGCATAAGCTGGACAAGCTGACAGCAAATGCATTATGGTCTCAGCTGCCCCACGACACGCTCTGCATCTAGTGTCAGGGACCTGTATACCCATCACGCGACTGCGGTAGACGAGAGTGTTGAAGACACCATCCTGGCAGGCCATTATGAATCCCTCGGTCTCCGACTTCAGCCCACTTGACCTGAGAAACGAGAAGGTCAGGTCTCTGGATAAGCCTAGGTCTTCAATGTTATTATTATTATTATTATTATTATTATTATTATTATTATTATTATTATTATTATTATTATTATTATTATGTATTAATAGATGTATAAAACCAATTTTTCTCGATTTGTTTTGCGGATCGAATGATTGAGAGAGAGAGAGACAGAGAGAGAGAGAGAGAGAGAGAGAGAGAGAGAGAGAGACTGAAAGAAATACGAGTCATGTACATTGAGCAATGGTGTATGTGTGTGTTCCTCTCAGTGTATATATTTGAGTGACATATACGCTGTTTCTCAGTGTACATTGAGCTGTTGTCACGATGACAATAAATTATATAATTCTAGCAGCCGTTCTGTCGAACGTACTATATATTAGACCGCCATATGAGTACAGCGAGGTATTGGTATCGTATTTGCACGACGATGATTCGAGTACTTCGAACTGGACGAAAATGACTCAGGCGCTAGCCAATGATGGATATTTGCCTGTGTTGAGAGCCGAAATCCCGATGAACACCTCATCGTACAGAGTGCGGAAGATTTATACAAATCACACCTATAGCGATACGCAGTGGCTTCCGCTGAAGATGTCGTCGTCGTCGTCATGGTCCCACCCAACTACCCAACCCGTGGACGTCAAGATGCAAGCCCCTGCTGCTGATCGAGAAAGTAAGGATTCCAAATGCGAGCCGCCGCCGCCGACACTGCACGATTGGTTTATGTTTTTCGTGTCAATGGTTCTGAGTGTTCAAATATCCGAATCTATATATAGGTTAAATCCATGCATCAAAATTTTTTAATCGATAATGATAATGTATCTTCTTACTACGCCACTGGCACTGAAGTGTAATTTTTTATGTGAAACATAAATGTATTTTTCTCAAACTGACGTTATTAATTTCAATAAATGGAAACAGACAAAGACAGACATACAATGCCATGGGTTAGAGTGAGACACTTAAAATGCCTTGAATTGATCAATTTGGCTTCAAACTCGACTCTCTTATCTCTGCTGACTTATCATTTTCCTGGAAAACAAACATCTGAGACAGTAAACAACTCCAAGGTCAATTTAGCTCGTGTTTACTGAGAATTTCGTTCAACTTGAGAGCAGACAGTAAACATTCAAGCACGAAACGTGCTTTATCGCTATTTCACAGCTGCGGAGACGTATTTTTTTTCTTTTGGAATTTCATTCGAGAGCGAATGAATTAATAATAAGTCCATCATAATTTTCTGTTGTGTGTGTGTGTTCTAAGACAGTAGAGATTTTTCATATTTAATTTTTTCTATTTGTCAATTAAGGCGGCGGCCATTTTTTTTCTCTTCCAGCCAATTGCTCTCAAAGAATCACGTGACGTTTTTTTCACGTGAGGAAAGGTTTTTTCATAACTTCCGCCATCGCCGCCATGTTTTTTCGCCTTCCGCTCCATCACCGCATGATTTTTTTGCGGGGACGTTTTTTTTCATAACTTCCGCCATCGCCGCCATGTTTTTTTTGCCTTCCGCTCCATCGCCGCCATGTTTTTTGCGGGGACGATTATTTTCATAACTTCCGCCATCGCCGCCATGTTTTTTTGCCTTCCGCTCCATCGCCGCCATGTTTTTTTGCAGAAAAGACGCGCTGACGACCCCCCACCCCCGAAACTCTTCGGCGAACACGTCATCTTCTTCAGCACCAACCCTCCAGCAACGGCAAGAACTCGATGGACGCGGCCATCGAAAGATACACCGTGTGGAGCAACCTGTGTTCGGCCTCATGAAAGTGAGGCAGATCAAAGGTTGTATAATATCTACTGCTGTAATGAGATATTGCCAAACAAAATTCAATTAAAATCATATACAGGCCAAAATATGAATGTAATAGGCAAAAAGGTACTATCATGCCAAAGCAAAAATAAAATTTATGAAATAAAGTTCTTTGCAGTAAATTCAAATACCGAATGTATTCTAGTCTGACTGCATCATGCAATTTAGAGCTAATTAAAAGAGGTGACATAATTAATAGTGAATCTGCAAACAATTGGTATTACAGCACACTTATAAATAAATATAAAGATTTTTTTTCTGGTATAGGTTGTATCAAAGATCAAACGTATCACATAACACTGACAAAAAATGCCCAACCAGTTGTGCAGCCAATACGTAAAGTAGCTCTTCCGTTGCAAGGCGATTAAAAAATTGCATTAGCAGAGCTGAAAAAATGGAAATAATAAAGAAAGTAGAGGTCCATCGGAATGGATAAATGCTTTGGTTCTGGTGAGAAAACCTAATGGAAAACTAAGAATATGTTTAGACCCACAGGACCTAAATCAGGTAATAAAAAGGGAGTATTGCAAAATACCAACAATAGAAGAAATAACAAGTAAATTGTCAGGTTCGGAAATGTTCACCACATTAGATGCCAATAATGGGTTCTACCAAATACTCTTGGACAAACAAAGCGCTGACCTTCGGAACACCCTTTGGGCGATACAAGTTTCTAAGAATGCCATACGGTATCAAATCCGTTCCTGAAGTATTTCAGTCTAAATTTAAGAACTCATTTGCAGGGAAACGTACAGACGTCTACATTGATGATATCTTAATATGGGACACAACTAAACAGGAACATGATGCACAACTTGAGAAAGTATTTAAAATTGCTTTAGAAAATGTTAAATTCAATATGTCGAAATGTAAATTTGGTTTTAACAAAATTGAGTATAAGGGGCATGTGATAACAAAAAATGGAGTAGAACCAAGTAAATCAAAAATTCAGCTATTTTTGACATACCTTGACCACAAAATGAGACGGACGTACAACGACTTTTAGGTATGCTGACTTACGTGAGTAAGTTCATTCCACACTTTTCAACAGAGACCTCTTCAATAAAAGAGTTACTCAAGAAAGATAATGAGTTCCAATGGCAGCAGCATCATGAAGTAACATTCAATAATTTGAAGAAAAATTAATTTCGAATCCAGTACTGCAATTTTTTGATGTGACAAAAGACACTGTACTGTCTGTTGATACGTCAGTCAGGTCTAGGAGCTGTTTTACTCCAAGACAGATTGCCATGCGCTTATGTCTAAGTCAATGACTGAAACTCAAATGAGGTATGCGCAAATTGAAAAAGAAATGTTGGCAATCTGTTTTGGTTTGGAAAGATTTTATCAATATGTATTTGGAAAAAGGGTAACGGTTGAGACTGATCATCAGCCTCTAATTTCAATTTTCAGAAAACCCTTAAACAAATGTCCAGCCCGCCTGCAAAGAATGCTCATGCAAATTCAGAAATTTGAAATAAATCTGGTTTATAAACCTGGCAAGAAGCTATTCCTGAAAAAATACAACAATTCAAAGTAGAGACAAACAAAGATTACCAATTACAAGAACTGAAAAAAATCATATTGGAAGGATGGCCTAACAATAATAAAAAAGTGAATCCATAAGAAATTTTCTTCCTTTCAAAAGCGACTTATGTGTGTTAACAATTTAATCTACAAAGGCAATGCGGTGGTAGTGCCAATTTCTATGAGATCTGAAATGTTAAAAAGGATTCACTATAATCACCTCGGTGCTCAAAAATGTATACAATTAGCACAGCTTTCAATTTTCTGGCCTCACATGGCTAATGGAATAAAACAAATGATAGAGAGCTGTCACTTGTGCTTGAAGTACTCAAATTCTCAGCTTAAAGAGACCTTGAAAAACCATGAAATTCCATTAGTTCCTTGGAATAAAGTGGGTTGTGATATATTTGAAGTGAAAGGTGAAAAATACTTGCTATTAATAGATTATTATACAAAGTATACAGACGCTGTTAATATGCATAAAATCACCACTGCGGATCGAGTCATTAATGTATTGAAAGATAGATTTGCTCTATTTGATATACCAAAACTTTAATTTCTGATCAAGGCCCACCATTTACATCACATCAATTTGAGCCATTTTCAAAAGAATGGCTATTTGATCATGTTAGCTCTACCCCAACCTACGCACAATCAAACGGCATGGCTGAGAGGCACATACAAACTATCAAGAAAATGTTTTATAAAATCTTAGAAGAAAAGAAAGATATAAAAATAGCATTGTTGCATTACCATAATACACCAATAGATGGAAATGTATGTCCCTCTGAGCTTTTATTTGGTCGAAAACTTAGAATGACTATTCCAGGTACGTCAGATTTTTTGAAACAAAAAACTAGAATTCAGTACAATAAATCAATAAAAGCTAAACAACAAAAATATTATAATAAACCAGGAGTTACAGACATTCAAATTAACTCCAAAGTTTTTGTACAAACCAGACCCAAAAGTCTCTGAACCACAGGTCTAATTATAGAAGTGTTAAATAATCGTGAATATAAAGTAAAATTAGAGAATGATTCCATATTGGTAAGAAACAGAAAATTTAACAAAGCTGTTCCCGACACGTCCTGCTCTCAGCATCCATCACAAACAAGAAAAAAATCTTTTGAAACCAAAAACTTAGGTGTAGGACATAACATAGAACCAAACGAAAAAGGGGATGAGACAGAAATAAACAACAGTGCTAGAGTTAGGGAAGAAAGTGTTAGTGGAGAAGAAACCGAAAGTGATAGGATGTAGGATATGGCACCACAAATGTATGCCTAATACACTTGGGGTTGGCAACACTTGATGTGTGACATGACAGTTGATGTATGTCATTGTGATGATCGTTTATGTGGTAGATTTGGAATATAGAATAAAAGAAAAGTATCTCCACCAAATCCGTATTATTTCAAAGCATCCAGTATCATTATTAAATTAGACCCAAGCAGAATTAATCAGAACATAATCTAACAGTCCAGAACACATCAAAATCGATTTCATCAGAACCACGTGATGAGTAACGAGATGTTGAAGGTTCAACTTCTGCATGTTTTGCAGAATAGGTGTAAGCACCCCTCATGTTTTATGCAAATCTAATTCAGTCTGATTAATTAAAATTTTCCACTTATCACCTTTCAATGTTTTACTGTGATTTATCACAGATTTTCACAGATGGAACAAGTCACTTCCAAATCCATTTTCACAAGAAAATAATTTTAGTTATGATATTCACAATGTAATAACTTTTGAACGATGCGTAATGTTCGAATGACGACGTGCGACTAAATTTGTGAACATCTACAAACTGTCAAGATATTCTCTTGGTCAGGTATATAAAGGATCACTGGACCCTTCGAAACTGTGAGCAGGTAACAAAAAAGCTATTCAGCAAGTAAAAACCGGAATCCATGATACTTTCGAGAATGAGAAATATTTCTAACTGCTAATAGAACTTCAAACAACGCAAATTAGATTTCAATATGAAGAATCTTTAAATATCCATTAGTAATTAGTCGTAAGCATGTGTAGTAGATAAAATATTAAGATCTTTGATGAATAACTGGAACTAAACAGTAAAGATTCTATTATTTCAGTTATTTTGTAAAAAAAACCTTAGATCATTAAGAACTTATTAGCATAATCTAGAAGAATCGAAAAAATTAAAATAAATAATAATTGGTTATTTTCGGACCAATAAATTGAAACTAAAATTTATAAGCTAATATCGTTGATAACTATACGTTAGATAAAGTTACATACGTTGTATGGTGATGGTTATATTAGTTCATAAGATATTTCATAAAAGTAGAAAAATAATTTTTCTGAAAGATTATTGTTATCAACAAATGGTATAAATTAAATAAATAATTGAATCAGAGCTTCAAATTTTGGCTTAAATTGTTGTTTAATTAATAAAGAATAAATAAGTCTGAGATTTTTTCTATAAATAAATTTTTGTTGTAAAATAATACAAGGTTGTTTTTGTTTTTTTAATTAGAAAAAAAATACAAAGAGATAATTCATTTGTTTATAACAAATTGTTTATTAAATGAACAATGACAATTTAAATAATAATAGTTTTTTTTAATATCAAATATAATATTTATGTTGGATAAATGATGATTTTAAAAAAATGGTTCCTTAATTTTTCTAATAATTGGTAAAAAAAATTAACAAATTCATTTTTTAGCAATAAAAAAACTTTATTGAGAAACATTTTTTTTGTTTTTCAAAAAATCATAATTATCATCAAATATTATGTTATCAAAAAAAAAAATTATTTTCGCATAAACAACGCATTTGTTTATAATGATTTTTTAAACAATAGGAGATAAAAATATTGAAAATCATTTTTAAGTAGCTTCTAATCATACTAAAAGGGATCAATAATAATATTGAAAAAAAAATAAATTCAATGTTTATAATGCTTTATAATTTTTCACTTTAGTAAATTGTTAATAACGAAACGAAAATTAACAATTTTTTTCATTTTTTCAACAGTAAACTGTTCTAAGACCTTTGAAAAATAGCTCCACGAAAGGAAAAAATTCTCAGATTAATAGTTTATCATTTATCGCACTTGCAATGTTAATTCATTAATGGATAATTTATTGAAAAATCGCGATAAACATTTTTTGACCTCGGATTATTGTTCATTGGTCTATCCTGCAGGCGCCTGAATTTTTTAAATTTCTAATTTTAATATTTAATGAGTTTAAATAATATTTATTTATTAAAGGTCCGAAGAGGAGGTGGCTTGCGCAAGCCGGAGTACTCATTTTTGGGCGTATTTTCAACCCTCTGGGAAAATTATAAATATTGGTCCTAGAGTTCCGCGAGTTGGGACTTTTTTTTCGGAAATTTCTTCCTCTTTTTGTATATTTTTTCAAATTTGAATTATCTTGAATAGTTTTTTTTTTTTCACTTAATTGTTTATAACTATTGCAATTTTTGCGAGCAGCCTTAGCATTTTCTCAAAAACTATAAGCCATTCCGAATCGCATGACACCTGAATCATAATTTTTGGAGAAGGCAAAACAATTTTGATCTAAAAAGCATTTGTTGCTTAGACTAACATATGTTTGAAACCTTTCTCTGTCACATTCGTGTTCTAGGATTTATAACCACTTGCAATTAGTTTTCCCGAACTTTTTGTAAAAGGGAAAAGTATAGTTAACCACAAGATAGTTTTGGATAGCGTATCCAAATATTTTCGCTGAATGCGAATTATAGATATTTCGATATGAATTAGCCAGCGCATTCGTCTGAAAGTAAATATGTTCAACCCCTCACACCGGGTTTGTTTTGATTTAGTTTCAATGACTTCGAATTAAGACTGTCTAGGGGTCACTACCTGACGGGCTGAAAATATCGACAGTTTCCTCATGTTCCTGGCGGATGGCGCTGAAAGTCGCGTCCAACACCTGATACACGGGCGTGATCCTACTAGGTAATTCTTATACCATAGTATAAAGAGGTATAAGATAGTAAGACAATCATATGGGACACCGATTGGATCCGATCGGAGACAACTTGGTCTCCCAGTCAGGTCGTAGATGATTGTTTGAGGAACGATATTCGATAGTAGCAACTTGATGTAATAAAACTACCAACAAATAGGTGGCGATTAAATTTTAAAATTCGATACAGTCTCTAAATAACACTGGAAAAGGGAATGAATTTATCTATTCGGAATCTGTTGTTTGGTCTGGTGCAAAAACGGAATAGTTTTTAGATACAAATTATTTTTGATAATGAGAGTCGAGAATCGAGGTTATTTAGTTTGAGAAATATGTTGAAACTGCGAAGAAGCGCTCCAGGGCAACTTTACCTTTCAGCTGTAGGAAAACTTGGAAGAGTACAACACCATCCCAGGGTGTCGGAGTGTATGCCTATCGAACTGATGTTTTATGTGCTTGGATATCAAATTTTAAACCTCGCAGAAAATATTTTCAGTTTCCGGTAAATAGGATGTCATATAAAATGTAGTATATTGCCTGATGTTTCATTCAAAACAGAGCCTACAGCTGCCAGACTAACGCGAATTGCCTTGTCTTAGTAGTAGTAGTAGTTGTAGTAGATGGGTGGTGGCCGCTACTACAGCCAGGCAAATAGGCCCTGGTGGGCCCTTTTTGCCACCCCCTTGTCTCCTCATCCATATGTTCTTGAACCAACCGCCTACTCCTCAAAGTTATTCTTTATTCTCTATGTGAGTATGTGTGGGTGCTTGTCAAAGGAGCGAGTTCTTTCAATTTACCTATTCCTGGAATTCTGGTAGGGCTAGTTCTCAGTATCCAATCTGAGGCCCCTCCTCGGCTTCCATTAAAGACTAGTTCTCCAGTTCCTTCCATCTGCCTCCTCGTGAAAGTCCTGGTAGAGCTGGTTCTCGATCGGGTGAAGCGGCGCCCGCGGTCGATTCATTCACCGGCTACAAGTCCCACAGCACCCAATTCAATGCCCCTACTTGGCTCCCACCAAGGACCAGATTTTTCAGTTCCCACAGTGAGTTCCTTCGATGCACCTCCTCGTGAACACCCTGGTAGGGCTGGTTCTCAACCGGATAGTGCGGCGGCAGCGGGTTATTCATTACCGGTTACCAGTCCCTCAACACCCAATCTGATGCCCCTCCTTAGCTCCCACTGAAGGCAGAAGGCAGTTATCGCATCCCTCTGTAATGTGTGAGTGGGTGTGTGTTAAGTGTCGGAGAAACATGTGTGTTTTTGACGTCGGTGTACGGTAAGCTAGGGCCCACGGGTCGCTACTCCCGTTGGCTGCAACTCCTCAGCCACCCTTGGGGTTTCCTTGTCTTGAATACCCACTAATATGAAATCTTTCTTTTTATCAAAAAATTATAAAATATCTTATTTCTCTGAACAAACGTCGTTTGGGTACGAGAGCGCGAAAATATCACAGCCAGCATGGCCCAATATCAAAGCCAACTGCAAGATTATTAACCAATTTGGCACTAGTCCTTGAGTGAAAGGGATGCTCACATTAGGATGGTCCTCCGATCGAATAACACAACCTAGATGAGTAACTCGCCGCACACGCATTAAAATTTGGGTGTAAGGAACATCTTCCCCCAACGGCAGTGTCGTGCGTTGTTAACAGAAATATTGAGGTTCAATAAAACAGAAATAATGGAAACCCAATATGAAATGGAAACTTGAAATTATTATGGAATAATCTCCACAGGATTTTGAGAACAGCCGATGCTCTAATTGACATGTTTTTCATAATTCATTCATTTTACTCTTTTCCAATTCGGTTTCCTTTTCTCGATAGTTACGACACTGGTAGCTTACCTATGAAATGACATATTTTGATTACAGCTTCAAATGGTCTTTCACACATTTCACAATGCTTCACCATTGCTCAATAATAAAAAATAACGATAGTTTAACACAAATTAACTCAGAATTTGCCCTTTATTCACGAAAAAACACTCCAATAAGCCAAAGATGAAAAAAACAGAGATGTTTTGTTGTTGTTCTGTCATATTTGACATTCGATATATTCCGTACTGACCAGACTATATCGACAACGAAAAATCTCCGTTCAGCGATGGAAATACTAAATGCTCCCAACAAGCTGCAATGAACGTTTCAATTGCCTTTTTATTGCTATATATTTCATCCAAGACAGTATTTTTGGGTTTCCGTTGTCATGAATATACCCGAAAGATATCAAAATCTAGCTGACGTGCTTATTGTATAAGAAATTGCGACATGGCAATAATGCCATGATTTGAGGGATAACATTATGAAAAGATGTTACCTTCAGTTCTATTTGAGTATTACCCATCTAGGTTGTGTTGCTTGATCGGAGGAATGGTCACACAGCAAGCTAATGAAATTATTATAAGCATCTACCTGGCATCTTCGTTTTGTTCTTCCAATAGTTGTTCAGATCATGAGATCATTTGGATATTTCGTGATTTTTATTAAACATACACAACTCATGAGTATTTAACCATTCGATGTAACATGTGTCTCACTGAAAGACGTAATGAGTCATTCGATGTGACGGATCCAACGAAAGAATAATTTTTTGAAGCTTCAATCAAAATAGTGATTTGTGTTCAACCAGAATCGTAAATATGATTTTGTCTAGTCGGACGTAGTTTTGAATCAGTTGGGAGGAATAAAATTATAGAGAAAAAATATACAGCTGTTGGCCTCCATATACGTAACATATAGAAAAAATATTAAAATATTCGAACTCATAAACAAACACCGCAAATGCACTGGATGTCTTACAGACGGGAGAGTAATTCCGGAAATTAATTTCACCTGTTCTCAATAAATTTTTAACACTGGGTTGTTAATGCGTTCACATTATATATTTTGAAGTTGCTATTTCTGATATTTCAGAATGATTATAAGTTCATTGATCAAATCATTTAAAATATCAAATATGAATTTAATCTGGACCCAAGTGACCATCTTCTAGAAGAAAGTCTGGTGTATTTATTCATTACCACACCAAGGGTTCTAAAAGAACTATGCACATTTTTAGCCATGTTGAAAATAACAATAGTGGTTGGAAAACTACTGGAACGTATGAAATAAAAAAAATAGAAGCACGTGGTATGGGACATGATTTAAAAACAAAATTTGACGGTTTATGTAGCTACAGAAACTTCTGACGAAAGACTGCATGAAACCAAGCAACCCCTTAGAAAGCTGACATACCAAAATAGATATATTATTGATTCAATTTAATACCTGTTTCTTCTTCAGAGTCTGTATATTCCTCATATTCTGATGATTCTTCGGAGTCCGAATCATCTTTCTCTTCTTCTTTAGCCATGAACTCCTCCTCTTGTTTATCTAACATACGTTGTTTCATAATTTCTCTTTTCTTTTCAATTTCACTATCACTAAGTTCAGCTTCTGATTCATCCTCATCAGGTGCAGTTTCAAGGGTATGTTTGTACTCTATAAAAAAATAATCAAAGTGAATGTCTTTAGTTGAAATCATAGTTGTTGAAATAGTTGTATACTATAATAATAATAATGATAATACTCCCTCATAAACACTCATAGAGTGTACTCAAAGGCATAGCTTGGGCGGGTAGAGGACCGCTATTATTATTATTTGCCGTGACCCTGATTCAATTCATATGACAAATCAAATGGCAAGATGCTAGACAAGCTCAGTTCATTGCTACTTGTTCTGGTTAACAAATTAATATATTACAAAGGTATTTATTTATGAAAAAAACGGTAATGAGATTCTAGTTGGCATGTAGATGGCCACATTGATTAATGTTTAGGAAGCTGCCTTCGGTCCTTTCTTTCCAATTTATCAAGTGCAGTACTGTCAAACTGTTTCACGTATTATCATGTATCACTTGGGCAGGTGATTCAAATAACGGTTATGCACATTCAGGAGAAGGTA
This sequence comes from Chrysolina americana, assembly GCA_958502065.1. Lineage (NCBI taxonomy): Eukaryota > Metazoa > Arthropoda > Insecta > Coleoptera > Chrysomelidae > Chrysolina > Chrysolina americana. The sequence goes on from OY293417.1 coordinate 29,714,914, forward strand.
AATAAATAAAGAAAGTGAAACGATCTTAGGATTTAGTTACGATATTGATAAACTAGTGAAATCGTGGCTCAGCAAATACTTTCGCAATGAAGAATTAGGTTTATTTGGTTACAAGACTTTCAAGTTTGATAGGGATGAAACTGCCAAAAATTGTGGTGGAGGTGGTTTCATTTCCATTAAGTCTGAAATATCTTCTATTATAATATACATGAAGCTGTTTGGTTGTTATGATTTTTATCAGATAAATACCATATCTAATAGTCGATTTCCTCAACATGAACTATATCTTGAAGACGTACAATGCGACGAACTATGTGTTACTGAGCATAAGTGTCATATTAACAAAATCGACTCCATAAATATGGAACACTTCTCATAAAACGTTAACTGGAGAAAAAAGTGAGTAATAGAAATGAAACAATGTACACTACAAACACAGTTGTTTTCACTGATTTGAGAGGAATGTTAAAATATTAAATCAATATCAGTAATTATAAAACCTAAGGCATGAAACATTACTTAGAGTACTTAAATACATTCATCTGAGCTTTTGATGTTCAACTTATTAAGTTCTTCCTTTCCTCAAGGAAATTATCTCGGTGAATGGAAGAACTGAGAATCTTGACAGACCATTGCTTAGTGGAGAAGGGAGTGGGTAAAAAGAAATAAATAAATAAATAGGTAGTCTCAAAGATAACACAGTGTATTTTCCTTTACGATTTAAATAAATATCTCAAGTAAGAAATAAGTAAATGAAAAGTGATCAGAGTATTAGTACTCACAATTACAAAGGTTGAACCGATTCGGGAATTACAATTTGTGAATTTATTTATGCCCTACTGTCGGCTATCAGCAAGGTTCAATATTAGGATCGATATGATCTCTAACTCCAATTCACAATATCAATACTTATTATTCATCGACCGAATATTAATAAATATTTATTCTTGTGCTGAAGATCACGAAAATAATATGGTAATATTATGGGGTCAAAATCGATATGAATCTTAAATTCAGCAATAATAAGAGCAAATAATATTTGAAAGAAGACGTATCTGTAAATATCTACGTTCGGCGAAATAACAGCTTGCAGCACAACGTTAGCGGGGCCCTGTGATTTTTTCAAATCAGCCCCATTGTAAAGAGTGTCTCGGTATACTCCATAGAAACATAACGGTATGTACCACACTATTATTAAATGTGCAGAATGGGGCTCAGAAGGGCACACGTATGGTACTAGATATGGGTAAGAGACCTACAAATAAATATTACCATGAGGAATTGTTATCAGAGGAAGACCAAGAAGAGGCTGATGAGAGCACATACATGTATGCACGATTAAATATTTGAGAATAACTAACCTGTGATATTGGATGGCCTCGAAGAGGTTGGGTTTACAAAATCTTGAGAAAAGTAGTAAATCCTAAACACAAAGTTGTGTGGTTGTTCATTGAAACCGAACCACTTGTTTCCTCAAACTTGTCTCGAAAGATTTCAAGAAAAATCCGCAAAAACGAAGTCAAAAGCTCCAATTCAACTAGACAGCAGGAGACATTTTCATTTTTCCCAAATTTGCTGGCATGTGTCAAAGTGACAAATATATTATAAACAATAACCACGGCAAAATGAAAATCATAAAAGGCGACTTCCTTCAGCAGACAGATTGTGTTAATACATATATAACAGAAAATACTTCGAAGCGAAGCCACGATACCGCAAAAAATAGGAGAATAATGAAAATACGAAGAAAGCCAGACTACAGGTCAGGCGGTAGGTACTATAGTAAAAATGCACTAAACTAATTTTGTTAATTTATTTACACACGTCTTAAACAATAATTTATATCACATTCACTATTTTTAATTATCTTTATTATCGCTCTCTGTCTGCGAACTCTCGAACTGTATTTGTAACGCTCTGTGACTATCTCTGAATGCCCTTTGCCGCCGAGCGCCTATATATACTTGAATGTAGATTCCAGCCACAGTTCTCGATCAATCGAGTCTATCCGGCGACTTCTAAGATGTCCCTCGAACCTTCGCGTTCGTTCCTTAGAAAGTTTGGGTCTCTTCTACGCGTGACTCATGTGTACGAGAGGAGAACTTGTTTATTTGTCAAGTGTGCATTATTATTTGATGATCAGGGCCGGTCTCGAGGCCGGTCTCGAAATCGTTACATTGCCCCCTTCTTAAAGACATTTCGTCCCGAAATGTCATTCTTGGAGTGTGGAGATATCTGCAAGATTCTCCATATCTGCACCTGGACGTTCGAAGGAAGTAACACTCCAGTCTTCAAGTTGGGTCAAGGAAGATAGTTGCAGCACACCAGAATCTTGACGCCGCTGGATTTGAATATTGTCTCCAACATGCACATTATAACTCTCCAGTCCAGCCCATCAATCCCACAGGCCAATTTTGGCCAATTTTGGGATTGCCAGTCCACAAGATTCTAGTTCAGCATCGTGTCTCTTAATCTGGTAAGGCTCTTTCAGACATCCTTGTAAGACGGTTTATCTCGGGAATGCTTCTTGGTATCCAGATAGTAGATATCAGACGAAGTCTGATGGATTCCGGAGAGAGACAGAATTTCAGTAAAAACCCCTTATTCTCTCCTTAATTTAGGCAGATATCTGACAGAAAACAACTACTTCCCTGGCTAATACCTGTGCAGCGTTCTCCCTAGAATCCGGGAGACACAGCCACAAATGCTTTCTGTATCAAGTAGCAGAATCCTGCCCGACATGAGCGAGGACTTGACCACTTACATACTAGTTTCGAGGTGTATTGCCTTTCTTCAGTACAAGGTAGGTCCGACAACTTTTACAGTCGTCGACGTCCTTGGTCATGCCACGCAATTTACTGTTACTTCAAATGATTCTCCAAGGTGTATGCGGCGTCTCGTAAGAAGACAGTCGCAACACCACCTCTAGAAAACCTCAGAAAGCACTCCAAAGCAACTCGGAGAGAGACAGAATTTCAGTTTAAGGAGAGAATAAGGGGTTTTTACTGAAATTCTATCTCTCTCCTGAAGCCATCAGATTTTGTCTGATATTTTCAGTCGATCCTGGAGCCTCTCAATCCAGCGTGCCACTTGACCCTCGGGATTCTTGAACTATAGGAGCCATTTGAGAGCTGCATGGTCAGTTCTCAGTAGGAATCTTCGTCCATACACGTACTTGTAGTGCTCAAAAAAATTGTGCTCCGGTTTACTCAAGGTCTTGCTGAAGTAACCGATGACCTTCTCCTGTCCTTCTTGGATCCGAGACAGGACAGCTTCAAGTCCCACGTTACTTGCGTCTGTGTCCAAAATGAATTTTCCATTCGGTAGGGGGTAGCTCAGGATTGGTGCGTTAATCAAATCTCCTTTCAGCTTCCTGAACGAATTTGGGCATTTATATGACCACTGGAACTTTGTTTGTCCTTCTGTAAGCCTGTTCAGTGGTTTAGCGATGTTAGCAAATCCCAGCACATATCGGCGATAGTAAGTGCACAAGCCAAGAAAACTTCGAAGCTGGTGTATGTCTTTCGGAACGGGCCATTCCTTAACAGCTTTGATCTTCTGCTCATCAACTGCTACTCCTTCCCCAGAGACAACATGGCCGAGGTATCGTACTTCCTTCTGGAACAAATGGCATTTCTTAGGGCTCAGCTTCAATCCGGAAGTTCTTAGTCGTTGGAATACTTCTTTCACGTTTTTCACATGGTCCTCGAACGATCTGCCAACCACAATAATGTCGTCGAGATACACGAGACACGTCTTCCATGAGAGTCCCTTCAGAACCGTCTCCATCAATCTTTCAAATGTGGCTGAAGCGTTGCAGAGCCCGAAAGGCATAACTGTGAACTGCCACAAAGCTGAACAGACGGTGTAGGCCGTCTTTTCTCTATCTTCCTGGGCCAGTTCTACCAGCCAGTATCCGCTCTTCAAATCTAGGGTCGAGAAAATCATAGAACCAGCCAGCGTGTCTAGCGTGTCGTCAATTCTTGGAAGAGGATAATTGTCCTTCTTCGTCACGTTGTTCAGTTGACGATTGTCTACGCAAAAGCAAGTTGAACCATCTTTCTTCCTTACCAGTGCTACTTGAGAGGATCAAGGACTGTCGGATGGCTCCGTCTTTCTCCATATCACTGACCATGTTGTCAGCCTCTTCCTTTTTGGCGAGAGGAAGTCTTCTGGCTGATTGTCGGATCGGTCGAGCATTCCCAGTGTCTATCTTGTGCTGAACCACCTTTGTTCTACCGTCTCTGCCTACTACGGTACCAAGTTTTTCTTCCAGGCTCTTTACATTCTCTTGAATTTCCTCTATTAGAATTTTCTGGAAGTTTTTCCTCCAGACTCTTTGAATTTTGTCGAAGTTCTTTCAGACTCACAGAATTTTGTTGAAGTCCCTCCTTTAAACTATTCGAATTTTCCATAAATTTGTCTTCGAAACTCATCGAATTTTTTGGAAGTTCTTCTTTCAGAGACTTGGTAGTTTCTTCAAGCTTATTCATAATCGAGCTCAAGTCAATTCCAGAAACTTCGAATAAGAACGTTTCGGAGTCTTCTCCTTCTTCAATCAGTCCATCTGCAAGTCTTTTCTGGAGTACGGCCTTCTTTCCAGTTGTTTCTAACTCCCGCTCCTCTAATTCTTGCTTCAATTCACTAACTTTAAGGTGAACTCTCCTCGGAAACATTTTGTCTTTTATTGTCTTTAACCAAGAAATCAGTCTATTATTTATTTCACACAATAAGTTTTCAGTTTAATTTCCTGCGACGCGCAATACTGTCCACACTCAAATGTTCAACGGGTCACTAGTCCATTAGGCGCGATAAATGTCTACCAGTTTTTCACTTATTTATTTTAAACATCCGACTTTTGATACCAAAATGTAGTAAAAATGTACTAACTAATTCTGTTATTTTATTCAAACACGTCTTAAACAATAATTTATACACTTTCACTATTTTTATTTATCTTTACCATCTCTCTCCGTCTGCGAACTCTCGAACTGTATTTGTAACGCTCTGTGACTATCTCTGACTGCCTTCTGCCACCGAACGCCCATATATACCCGCATGCAGATTCCATCCACAGTTCTCGATCAATCGAGTCTATCCGGCGACTTCTTAGATGTCCCTCGGACCTTCGCGTTCGTTCCTTAAAAAGGTCGCGTCTCTTCTACGCGTGACTCAAGTGTTTGCGAGAGGAGAACTTGTTTACTTGTGTGTGCATTATTAATTAGATGATCAGGACCGGTCTCGAAATTGTTACAGTACATTTTCAATCCAACATCCTATCAACTACAATCCTGACAATATTCAGCTTCAAATTGCTGGCGTTTCAGACATGTAACAAAAAAATACTTACTTATCGATCCTAACAATTCTTATAAACTAGATCTCTTGTGGAAGATTATAAAACTCAACGGCATTGAACAGTGGGTTGGTCTCAAGATACTATTCTAGTGAATTGTTAAGAAAAAATATACTCATGGTTTCAAGAAAATAATTCTCAATAACGAAATTTTTGTCTTAAATTCTAGTGTCCTAGTAATAATATAGGTAGTCAATACAAACACAGAAAACATAATATAACAGTTTGTTAATATAAATGTAGTAAATGCGAATAAAAAAAAATGAATTCGTCTATGAAGTTGTAATTATTTTTCATTCAGGGATTATGCTCATGGACAATTTTCAAACTGTTGTAGTAGCTTTCATATGTAGTGAGAAACTTAATATTGTCATGAATATAAACTGTCTTCCGCATCGCTTTGTCTGTCCGCTCTTTAAAGTTGCGTATTGTACACGAAGCCAAACACATTACACCAGTGCTGCAAGTGGTGCACTCAACCGGGGATACCCAATGCATCATAATATACAGTACAGAGGGCCGGGATTCCGAAGTCACGATCGAGCATGAATCGTTTGACGAATTTGACGATTCCGAGCCTATACGCCGATCGTATATGTGTCACAAATAGCCTACATTTTGACGATTAGTTGACGAAAAGTGGATTCCGAAGTGACGATTAGGCCTCAATGGTGTCGTCTAGACGATTTTGATGATTTCGAAGTTATATGACGATCGTAAATGTGTTGTAAATTGCCTACATTTTACGATTAGTTGACGGTAAACTATTTTCTTGTCGTCAGTATATCTATCTTGGTCTGATATATGTGTTGCTCTTTTTTTAAGTGGTCATTATTGCTTGTGTATTTGTTTTCATCCCGTTATTTACCTATGATCGATACTCCCGCAGTAGGGATTTTTTATTCAGAGTGGCTTTCAGAGCAACCCAAAAGTTTACTGGGAGTTGATAATGAATTTCATGGGGTAAAGGGCATAGCTAAGTGGAGAATATATTACTCTGTTGAAAAAAATGGGAAATTCGTTCGAATATTTCTGATGGTTGTTCTCGTAAGGGTACAGCCGGTTGACGAAAACAATTTCAACAATTTTTTTATTATTATTACAAGGTACCATTACAACTGTTGCAATATTTTTTGAAAATATTAATATTATTAACGAGTTCAAGGAATAGGATGTAGGTAGGTACCTATAATGATATACAAATAAGTATGCACCAAATGTACGTATTCCTTTGAAGTAAATTTCAACAGAAAATGCAACACAGAATTACTGGAACCAACAATGCGAGAATGGATTCCTAACAAAGATATACATTAACAATTAAAGATACTTCTTATAATGATAATAATAGGAGAAGTGTACATTACTGCAGTACAATAATTATTAATATTATTATAGAGTGAAAATACTGGTCCAAATCTTTCTCGTGGTGTAACGGTTTATCTTGTTCTCCTCATGCCATCGGACTGTGGATGTAGAGCTGTGGTTCTCGTCTTCCGGATGTTCAGCATCTGGCACATTTCCTGGAACAGGTTTGACTCAAACTTTCTGCCTTGATTCGAGTGCAAATCCAACGGAACGCCAAATCAACATATCCACTCCTTTACCAAGACGTCGGCAACGGTGATGGCTTCTTGGTTGGGCAGGGCATAGGCTTCGGCCCACTTTCTGAGGTAGTCCATCGCCACAAGGATATATTTCTTCCCGTGATCAGATTGTAGAAACGGGCCAGCAATGTCAATGGCGATCTTTTCAAATGGGCTGTCTACATTGTACTGGCGCAGTAAAACCATTGCCTCAGTTTCTGGAGGGTCTTCGTTACTCTCAGATGTTCTCCGTTGACCCCATCATGAATTTTTTGGAGCACTTCCTGTCTACTGCTCCCGGGAACTAGTATCTGACGTCTGTCTTCCCCACCATCCTCAGACTCCAACACACGTTTCAGGACTCCACTGTCCAGGGTAAGGAAGTTCCATTGGGACAAATAAGACTTGACGAATGGTAAATAATTGGCTATCTCTTGCTACGACGGTCTTCAGTTGCCTTTCTTCCAGCCGATGACTAAAACAAGATTTGGATTTCTTCTTGGTCAGCTCGAAGTCTCATGTTTCTGGCGTCCGTGATCAAAATTAATTTTCCGTCGGAAAGGGGATAGCTCAGAATTGGTGTATTGATCAATGCTCCTTTCAGCTCCCTGAACGAGTCTTAGCATTCTTCAGACCACTGGAACTTTGTTTACCCTTCTGTAAGCCTGGTCAGCTCCGGCGGTTTGGCGATTTTGGCAAACCCCAGCACATAACGGCGATAGTAAGTGCACAAGCCAAGAAAACTTCTAAGCTGCTGTATGTTTTTTGGAATGGGCCATTCCTTAACAGCTTTGATCTTCTGCTCATCTTCTGCCACTCCTTTCCCAATTTCAGTCCGGAGCATCTCAGTCGCAGGTATACCTCTTCCAAGTTTTTAACATGGTCCTCGAACGACGTACCACCAGCCCTCTCCGGTACGCCCACATTTGCTACGCACATGCCCGATTTTCCCACAATTCCAACACCTTCTCTGTTTTTTCTCAGGCAGCACTTCCTTCATTACTTTTTTTTTATGACAGCCTGGATATTAGCAGGCTCCTGTGGATCTTCCTCCAGCATTCTAACTTTATTTTGGCTTTTGCAATATTGTTTCGCGGCCTCAAATTACAATGCTCGTGCCAAGGCATCTACCAGGTGTGTGGAATGAGCTTGTCTTGTTTCTTAGTCGCGGAGCCCCAAGAATTCCTGGACCGCTAATCGCTCCACTACATTTTCCGGGGTGGCTGGATATGCAAGACGAACCAAGCGTGCAATGTCAGCTTCGAATTCTTTCAAGGATTCGCTTGACTTCTGGCAGCGGTTTTTGAGCTGTGAATATATACCTATTCTAGCTTGGCCATAGCGATGTTCATAGTCATCCTGTTGTTGGGCGGTGAGGGTTTGTAAAATGTTTGTTGCTTCGCCACACAATGCCAGTGTCAATGCTATAGCTTTTCCCCCAGCATTCTATCCATTTGCTTTGGCAGCAGCTTCAAATTGTCGGCGGTAGTTTGCCCATGGAGTAAGGAGTAATTTCGTCGAACTGAGGTTTCAATGAGAGCTTTCCAGGTTCAGCACTGACCTTGAAATTTTTAATGTCCTTCTGAACTTCCTCCAAGTTCATACTCAGATCCAGCATTGAGTTTCTAATGGAAGTTTCTGGAGTGTGCGCAGAATTCATTCGTTTTTCTAATTCACTAAATTTTTCCTTCATTTTTGTGTCGAAGTCATCTTTGATTTTTTCACTATTTGGTTCATTTGGTTCACAATAGAATTATTCTTGTGTCAGTTCCAGGTTAACTGCTGAGTATGCCTTATTGTTCTTGATATAACAATTTTATTCTTGATTTTGTCTTGCAAGATTCAAATGTTTTCAAATTTATTGTCTTCTCTTTGCATGAGTGTTAAGTCGTTAGATATGGATATCTTGGAGCCTTTAGGTTTATTCCAAAAACAGCCTTCAGTGTAGACAATGGACCTACGAATATCTTTGTATGCCCTTTGGCCTTAAGAATGCTCCTAGTGCGTTTTGTAGAGCCCAAGACAATGTATTATTAGGTCTACAAGGAGAAATGTGTATGACGTACAGGGATAACATCATAATTTAGTAAATTAAATTTACAGATCTACTTTGTCAGAACATACCAAAATACTAGAAAACGTATTCCAACGATTAAAGCAATTCAGTTTTAAAATACAACCGTGTATATGTGAATTTTTACGACGAGAAGTACCATATTTAGAACACTTAGTAACAGAAAACGGAGTAAAACCAAATCCGATAAAAATAGAAGCTATAATGAAGTTCCCAGTACCCAAAAACCCGAAGAAATTAAAATCATTCTTAGGTTTAACAGGATACTATCGTAAATTCATAAAAAACTACTCAGAAAGGGAAAAACTAATGACCAATTTACTGAAGAAAAATAAATAATATAATTTTAATAAGGAATGTATCAATTCTTTCAAAAAATTGAAAAAATGTTTGATAACAGCACCAATTTTTTTAAGCTGTGACGCAAGCCAATATGCGATCGGATCAGTAATTTCTCAAGGTAAAGTAGGTGAAGATTTACCAATAGCGTCTACATTCAGAACTTTAAACGGGGCAGAATCACGTTATTCAATTATAAAAAAATAATTGCTAAGTACTGTATGGTCAGTGACAAATTTAAAATTCTAAGTGATCATAAACCACTAAAATATTTATTTTCATTATCAAACGCAAACTCACGTTTAATGAGATGGAAATTACAATTAGAAGAGTATGAATATGAAATTAACTATAAACCAGGTAAATGTAATAAAAACACCGATGCTTTATCTAGAATAAAAATCAATGCGTTATCAGAAAATGAAAATGTCGAAACTCAGACTCAGAAACTGACACAGCTTCAGAAGAAATTCAAGAGCAAAATGAATATCTCACAGATTTTTATAAATGCATAGAGAAAAGGAAATCTCAATCACTTATAGACCATGAAAAAATAAATCAAACAAACGACAATTTAATTTTCGTAACACATAATAGTACTTGTTTCAAGTAATGAAAACCGTGAAACTTCTCATTTGTACACGATTATTAAAGATACGTGTATAGATCCGAACAATCAGAAATTGAATTAACAGACGTGCTTACGATAAGACAAAGTCTCATAGGACCCCGCACGAAAACACATGTAAAATTGGCTCTCGGTCAAATTGGCTGAAATTTTATTATGTTATAGTGGGATGGATAATTAGGAAAATGTGCAAGTTTGAATGATTTTGTATGTGTAGTTTCTGAGATATAAGCAGCCAAAGTTCGAAAAAATGTCGGAGTTGCATAAGGTTGACAAAAGAAAAATCTATTTTGTTAGTCGAAATAAGACAAATTCAGGATGAAAATGTATTTATGGGAAATCGTTAATGGAAAATGGAAGTACATTTAGGTGTATACGGAGAAAAGTCATATTCAATAGTCAACACTTCCATAAATGTGAGAGAAAAATTAGGTCCAAATTGATGGAACAGTTTTTGAGACATTGAATAAAAACAGAATAGTGACCTGAAAAAAAATTAAACGCTCCCTGTATCTAAATAATAATAATAATATAATAATAATACTCCCTCATAAACACTCGTTGAGTATACCCAAAGGCATAGCCTGTGCGGGTAGAGGACGGCTATTATTATTATTTGCCGTGGAAAGGTAATATTGAACAACTTAATTCACCAGAGAATTCCTTTGCCTTTTGTTCGATCAACAGTGGCAATAGATAATTTTTTTGTATTCAAAAACGATCTGTCAATCATTGTTTTCAGTATAAGGGTATAATCCAAATTATTAAAAATTCATATTTCAAACAGAGAGAGTCATCAAGAAACAAAACATGTTTTTATCACCTAGAATAAACTGAAACTGATATTCTACCAGAATATAAATTGTTTGTTCAAGACTACTTAGTGCAAGAAAAAAAATCATGAAAAACGATTTTTTTGACTATGCCCCGTATACAACCTAACGTACTTTCATTAATAAAGTTATGATTGGACCATGTTAACGAATTCCGATAAATACATTTTCATCCTGAATTTGTCTTATTTCGACTAACAAAACAGTTTTTTTCTTCGTCAACCCTACCCAACTCCGACGTATTTTCGAAATTTGGCTACTTATTACTCAATTACCAATCCCACTATAACATAATAAAATTTCAGCCAATTTGACCGAGAGCCAATTCAATATGTGTTTTCGTGTGGGGTCCTTTCAACAAAGGAAATATCATATTCCGATTCCAACTATTAGTATAAGTGCAATCAGCTTGAAATGACTATCCATTAGTTATAACTGAAACACCAAATAAGCCTTTTGAACAATATATATTGATTTGATGGGTATAAACAGAAATAATATAGTTGTAACGAACCTAAAATTTCGTTACTAAAATTGCATACCTCGAGAGCGTGACGGACTGTGCGCGCGCCATCACTCCCCAAATTACTCCCACCAAGAGACCAACTGCGCATGACTCAAGAGTGGAGGAAATGTGGGAGGTGGGGAACACTGACAAAAGCGCTACTCCGGAGCTGAAACAAGAGTCTACCTCGACCGCTTAAACTGGTAAACATCTCCAATAATTTTGGTACTCGAACCGAGACGCAAAATTATCCGAATACCCACACCAGCCCTATTTGTTTAGGCACTCTCATAGAGAAGCTAAACGAATAGCCGTACCGACAAGATAGAAGCCCGAGCGACATTTGTTTAGGTACTTATGAGACGCTAAACAAGTCACCGTACCTGAGGGTAGAATCCAGTGGAATTAGGCAATTATTTTCCAAAATATCCAGAAGGGTTCCAGCCCAAGCCATATTTGTTTAGGTACTCTCATAGAGAAACTAAACAAATCACCGTACCTGGAACATACAATACTCGAGCGACATTTGCTTAGGTACTCTTTCAGAGACGCTAAACAAAGAGCCGTGAAACTAAAACCGAAGAGCCAGAAAAGAAGATTTATATTTTGAGATATACGAAATATACTTTGTTGCATTATCTTACAGTTCAATATACTAATATATTGATTTCGTTAGTTTTACTTATATCATCACTACCTGGACAAACAAACCAGAAATAAAAGTAAATTTAAAGTAGAAACCGAACCTTGGACGCTTCTCGACTGTCTGAATTTAACTCGCAGCGAACAAAACGTCACATAGTTTTAACAATTACTGATAATTTTTCTAAGTTTGCACAAGCATACCGTGTGGAAAATAAAGAAGGTATAACTATTGTAGCAAATACCAAAAAGAATTCATGTAGATCCATGACCCGAGTTCAATAGCGAAGCTTTACAAATTCAAAATAACTCAAAATGCAGTAGCACACCCTCAAACAAATGGAGTTGTAGAGAGATTTCATGCAACTTTACAAGATTCTTTAAGAGCTTATCATAGTGATAATCCAAATAAAACAATAATATCAGGTTTACGGTTCTGTATGAAAACGCATAACAGAAATTATATCAAATTCAACCAAATATACTCCTGAAGATGACGAAAATGAAATTTTGTATAGTGAAGAACAACTGCAATCAAACTATATCAGAGACTTGAAAAATATCGCTGAATATATTTTTGAAAAAGTTAAAACAAACCTTGAAAAGAGTAAAGAAGAAACAAAAACTAGGCATGATAGACATGTAAGGGAAAACTGACCAACATACAAAGAGGGAGATTACGTTTATTTAAAAAAATCTTAGATAGAAAATAAAATGAGAAATTAATATAACGGTCCATTTAAAATACTTCGTATATCAAACACGAATACAGTATTAGAACTAGATAATAGAACAACAACGGTACATTTCGATAGATTGAAACCGGTATCTCTTGTTCCAGGGCCATCCTCGGAGCCAGAGCAAGAATAGAAAAAATAAACACCCCAGCAGGTATAATTTTAAAGAAGGAAGGAATAACCAAAATATCAATCGATGAATATAAATTAATTGCATACAAGAATATTTCAGAACTTAGAAATTCGTTCAAACAAAGCCTTAATGTCCAAGAATCCTTGAATTCGTCATCAAATAGAAATTATTTTAATCCAACTTTCAAATTAGAATTTTCTGCACAACTACATTGTTGAATACTATGAATCAACAAATGAAATCAAAATTATCAGAAATCACTCTACTATGACGAATCGAATCAGAATAGGGTTAATAAATGGCATAGGTTCCGTATGGAAAGTGATTACAGGAAATTTAGATTCGAATTTTATAATGAGTGCATAAATAAATTAGAAAGGGACAACAAAATCTTACAACTGTCAATGAAGAATCAAATTCAAATTGTTTCAAGTACAATTACGAACTGTATAACACTCTGAATAAATTGCGAATTGATGAAATAACATTCAATAAAGAAAATTATAGAAAAAGAAATGATTGAAAATAGTGAAACAAAATACTATTTTCAGCTACAACAAATATTACAATCAAACAATTATTCAAAATCAACTGAATCATATTATTAATAGCATAACGTTTGCAAGATTAAAAATCTTACATCCTTCAATTGATCTAAACCTCTTAATTGAACAACTGAACAAAATTCCGATGATTTTGTCTCATGGAAATTGACCTTTCAATCAAACACATCAACATATTTCAGAAATGATTTCTTTGATAAAGCTTGAAGATTTTCAAACTAATGAAAGAGTAATTTTGATTTTACACATTCCATTCGTAGATTTCAGATTTTGATTTCTATCATATTTACTCAGTCCCAACCAGATATATAAAAACTGTCCTTTTTCACACTGTTCTACCCCTATATAAATATGCAGCAATTACAAGGGATAGTAAACAGTATATTACAGTGAAGCAAGACGATTGTTCCGAGATATTCGAGAACGAAATACGAATATGTTACAATCATTTTCCAAAGGCACTTTCACATGAATCACCTTGTGAAATTTTTATTTTGATGGAATAAAAAATAATGACAATTGTGACAAAGTTGTAATCGGCGTTGAAGATTACAATGTTCAGAAATTAGTAGATGATAAATGGCTACTAACAATATCCAATCAACTACCTGTAACAACCACGTGTCCAGGTAGAAATTCAGAAACTGAAATTATTCAAGAAAACTCACTTTTGACATTGGAACCAAAGTGTAGCGCTTTCATTGGCACTATAGATATCTATGCAAGTTCAGATAACAAAAACTCTGAAACTTCAGCTCTACATTCCTTAATAACATATGATTGCTGTAACCATCTTCCAAAACGAGAAAATCTTTCAGTCATGAATCCAGTTCAAATAAATCATTTAAATTTGGACGAATTGAACATTGCTCAAGAAAAACTACGGGAATATGACAAAAATTTGAACAAGATTATAAATGAGCCTTTTACCACAAGACACTTGAGTACGTTCACGTACATTTGCATGACTTTTATATTCGTACTTATATTATGGATAGTATTCATATGTTGCCTAAAAGACGATATTTTGAATATTTCAATACGAGGTCAAACTCAGACGATGGACATCACCCAAGAGGATGCTGTTTCCAGATATTCAACTACTGTAATATCAGGTCGATGATTTCAAGACGACCCTCGATTCATTTAACCCCAGTATATGATAATTGATCAGAAGAAATGGTCTTCGAGACCCCGTCAACCCCCTTAGCATCATTGACATCCCGGAGAATCCCTAAGATGATATAATCATATTTGATTGTTTTTCATTCATATAATCATATTTGATTGTATTTTATTCATATAATGACATTTTATTGATTTATTGATTTATAATGACTGATAATATTTTGTAATTTCAGGAGGCTCATTTAACTTTTAACAATTTATTTGAAACTTGATAATTCACTTTGAATTTTTATTATTCATTCAAATATAATAAAAATTCTTAAGGGGGGACTTGTTAAAATAATCACATCTTATTCAATAACGCAATTGCGATATATTGTCGCAAGGTTATAAGGAAACGCTGTCTTAGCGGACCTTGTCCTATTCTAGGAAAGCGATAAAATTATTAATTGCGGACTCTCAGGAGATGCTTTTTCACAGACAGTCTAATCTAGAGGCTGATTCGTTCGAGAAATACAAATCAAAATTAACACCAAATTTACAACCCAAGTTAGAAGAGTTACTGTGGGTCTATACAGCAAATAAGATAAGATAAGGAATGGGATAAGAAACGAGCCACAAAGAGACCCGTTTATACAGATTGAATAAGAAATAAGAACCAACCAATAAAATCACGGCTTTCTTGACATAGAATTCATGTTTGCTGTCAGTTCTGTCAAAAATTTCATCAGCACATGCGCATTTGCATTTTTAGATAAGAATAAGATAAGAAGTTAAAAGTTGGCCAACTCTTATGTTACCTCTTATTCTTATCTTATCCTATTTGGTGTATAAACGTTTCCATTGATTTATGTATGTTGAACATTCTTATCTTATTTCTTATGTTATCTTATCTGCTGTATAAACCCACTGTTACAACTTAGGTGTTGTTACTGAAGAAAGTAATTTTTTTATGTCAATTCATTAACTACCCTGAAACTGAAAGGTAAAATCAAACTGTACACTGACGATACCACAGTCCTATATACTGCAAAATCAGCTGAGACCATACACAGATATATTCTTGAAAAAATTGAATCATGGTTACACAGTCATAAATTGACACTGAATATAGAAAAATTATCCTTCATGTTGATTAAAGATAGGAATCTGGACTTTAAAAAATTAATCTAAATAATGGCTATATAAAACAATCTAACAAGTAAATTTTCATGGACTGACAAAAGAAGAAGCACTAAAATGGGATGAACATGTTGATAAACTCAAAAAGAAAGTATCTGCATAGGTTGGTCTGTTGAGACGACTAAGTTACTTCATTCTAAAAAAATTCCGAGAAAAATATACTATTCCTTGATACATTCTCATCTTCAATATTTGAATATAATATGGGCAACTTCTGTGAAACAAAATCTGAAATCGTTAGATGTCCTTCATAATAAGGCAATCGGAATATATATGTTCGCTTGGTAGAACATATCCCACAGCGGATTTATATGAAAATTTTAAAATAGTTTTTATTAAAGACATTCATTTCTTAAAAAAATATCATTTTTATTCACCAAGTCTCAATAAATACCAGACTCTCAAACTTAAACCCTGTTTTCAGGAATGAAATACATGGACACTTTACACGAAATCACACTAATATGTATACTCAATATTCAAACACGACTCGGCATGTCCTCTATCTATTATCAGAGTGTAAAATATTAAACCCAACAACCTTCCAAGCAATTTGAAGACTCTCACTAAAAAAAAAAAAAACAACTCAGAAGTGGAAACAATTTAAAATGGATGTTATATCCGATTCCTGAATGAGCCCTTTGTCCCGGAATTGCGTCATACACTATAAACATTGCATCAGCTACTATGCAGAAGATAGAGGATATTCCTCAGCACATTTGAAGGTCTTCGTGGAATAACAGAAACTACGCAGTATCCAGTCAGCATTACTGAACTTATAAAGTCGAGGAGATCGGGTTCAAGTCGTTCAAGTCTTTCCAGTCTTCAAACCAAGTAGTTTAGTAGATTTGAATCAATACGAGTTTTAAACCATTATAATTTCGCATGTAAAGTTCAATATTTCCATATTATAATAAATGTGAATAGTCTGTTTTAAAAAACTCAAACCAAAGAAGACTGATTTAACAAATTGGCGCAGTCGTGCGGATCTCGAAAACGCTGTGATCCAACGAAGAAACAGCGGTAGTCTCCAGACTTCCAAAGAGTCCAAGAACCGCAAAGCAGAACCCAGTGGACAAGACGGTCTCTTCAACAACAAGAAACCCGCATAAGTCGTCGAACGTTGCTCACCTCGTCGTGAAGAAATCACCTCTTGGAACCCGCGTAAGTCGTCGAACGCTGCTCATCCTGTTGGAGCTAGAGCTTTATGAAGTAGGACTTCATCTTTCCACAACCCCCGGAGACAACAAAAAAAAAAGAAAGAAACAAGAAGAAAGAAGAAGCAAGCCACCCAGAGCTTAGGAAGCTCAACCAACCAGCATTAGACGTAGGAAACTCATTGTAAGTACCACATCGAATCATTAATCATTTTGTTGTATTTTGATATTTTTCTAAATTTGATTTAACCTTGTTATCCCAAAATTTACCCAAAATGTCACATCATAGTTCAAATGAAAGCTTACATAATGAACGCGAAGTACCATTAGAACCGTATAAACTTTCCGAAATATTCTCGATAATTCCAGAATATAATGGTGATTCAATTTCACCTGTGACCATGCGCAAGCTATGGCAGTAGACCAACAAAAATTGCTTTTAACTATTCACATTAGAAACAAACTCAGAGGAAAAGCTGCTCAATTGATAAATTCCAGAAATCCAGAAAATTATCAAGAGATCAAAATTTTATTAAATTCTCACTTTGGTGATTCCCGTGACTTAACATCTTTGATACAGGATTTACAAAGAATAAGGCAAGCAAATGGAGAAAATGCACTGACGTTTTTCTCAAGACTTCAAAGTCATAGCGCGAAAATGTATTCGTGTATACAAAGATCTATGTTAACAAATGCTCAGAAAAACGCACAGTCTCAACTAATTGAAAATATGGTTTTAAATACCTTATTAACAGGCCTCGAACCCAAAATCGGTCAAATGATTCGAGCTAGCAATCCAAACAGTATGCTAGAAGCTTCAGTTAGAATAAAGCGTGAGATACAGCTCTCATACTTTGAAAATCAAAAATCAATCAATCGTTCATCACAACCTCAAGGTTCAAGAACAAATAATAATACAAGACCACAAATAAATCGACCAAATAATTTCCAAAGGAATTATTTCCAACCCCAAATGAATCAACCCCAAATGTATCAACCTCAAACGAGTCAACCCCAAATGAGTCAACCTCAAATGAGACCAAATATGTTCCAAAATCAAAATCCAAATCGAAATTTTCGAAATCAAAATTTTCAAAGACAAGCAAATCCTCAAATGCAACAACGCGGACAATATTTTCAAACAAATAGACCCACAGTAATCAAGAATAACCCTCAATGGAATTTAAATGCGAATAAAACCCATTTATAAGATCATGAGTACGATTATGCTCAAATACAGATTTTGAGTATCAAAACGAAAATATTTATGAATATTCAGACCAAGGAAACGAGTCATTCTATGATGAGAAAGATTATTTCCCGGAACAACAAGATTTTGAACAACAGCAATATGAACAAATACCAAATGAAAATTTTGACTATGAAGTAGAACAACTTCAAACGGATTTTCACAATTTTCTGTCACTAGACAACCCACCTATCAGTACAACTACCAATCCATGTACGACACAATTAATGAATACCAATCCCGACAAACCCTATATGCAGACAATCTAATTATAGAACAAAAATGTCCAACTCAACAGATTCCTCCTGCAATCGAAATGAAAGCGAATCTCGCAGCGCTAATCAAAACTCGCGAATTCAAGCCAGAGAAAACAATACCCACTATGAACGACCTCAAGACAGATCAGCAATTTCTATAACATCCAATTGTAGCGATTTGTATTATTTAATCAGCCCCAGCTAATTTTAAAATATTAACTGACACAGGTGCAGGTATCTCGATTTTTAAAAGGAAAACAGCTGAAAATTATACAAAAAGATTTACAGAAAATATACCAGTTACAGGAGTTACAGATGGAAAAGTAATGGTAAAAGAGTCAGTTTTAATACCATTTGGCACAGAAGAAAAACCAGTTTGGCATAAAGTTTAATATCGAATTTGACGGAATTTTAGGTACCGATTTTTTGAAAAGATTTGATGGAGTAGTAGATATTGGTAATCCAGTTTTAATTTTGAATTATAAAACCTTCCCTTTATATTCAGCCCGGAAAACACTTGCTGGAACATCAGTAAAAATAAATAATGAACAAAAAATTCAAGGAAACTTACAGGAAAAGTTCAGTACACAAAATCTCGAAAATAAAATAACAATCGAACCAAGAGTTGAAAAAGTTTTTAAATTAAAATCCAAATTAAGAAATACAGAAGCTATACTGTTAGCTACTGAAAAAGAGAAAGTTAAACTTCCAAATGCCCTAGTCAAAATTAACGAAAAAGGAGAATTTTCAGTAACCGTTGTAAATGTAAATGCAATTGAAAAATCTATTGATTTTAATGACTCACAATTTGAAGAATATTATGGAAATGAAGTTGACATTGAAACAGAAAACATACAAACAAGTCATCCAGAGAAAATAAAGAATTTACTTCGTCTAAAACATCTTAATGAAGAAGAGAAAGAACTAATTGAGACCTTATGTTTAGAATTCACAGACATATTTTATTTAGGAGGTGATCCTTTAACTTTCACAAGTGAAATTAAACATATAGTGAAACTGAAAGATGGTGCACAAACCGTTTCAACAAAATCTTATAGATATCCACACGTACATAAAGAAGAAGTGAAGTCACAAATTTCAAAATTATTGGAACAAAATATAATTAGACCTTCAATTTCACCATGGTCAGCCCCAGTTTGGGTCGTACCGAAAAAACTTGACGCATCAGGAAAACAAAAATGGCGTGTAGTAATTGACTATCGGAAATTAAATGAACTAACTATTGATGATAAATATCCTTTGCCCAATATATCAGATTTATTAGACCAAATCGGAAAATATCAATATTTTACCACCCTTGATCTAGCCTCAGGTTTTCATCGAATTGAAATGCATCCTAACGACATAGAAAAAACCGCTTTTTCTGTTGAAAATGGTTTATACGAATTTCTCAGAATGCCTTTCGGATTGAAAAACTCAACTAGTACTCTCCAAAGAATTTTAGATCATATTCTAACCGGACTTAGAAACGAGAGATGTTTGGTATACCGGGTGTCCCACATTTTATGTGACAGGCAATATCTGGTTTGTCGGAGGAGATATAGAAAAATATTTCATACAAAAGTTTTATGAGTTCATGAGAGCTATATTTTGATATAATTCTCAAATATACAGGGTGTTTGGTGTAGGTGCTACAGACTAAAATGCCATTTTTTAAAATAGAACGCAGTGTATATCATCACATATTCAGATTCTACGCTTAATTCTGATATCATTTCATGTTTAGTTTTTGAAATTCGGTTACGGCGTTGTTGAGTTATTGCTTGAAATGTAAAGTCTTGAGAACGACTATTATTTTTAAAAATATCCCATACAATAACTATTCTCTCTGCATCAGATCACATGAAAATTAGTCAAAATTATGGGTGTTCGTAGTTATGGTTTCAATTTTGAGTTGTGGAATTCAGTCAGGAATCATTTTGAATATGAAACAATTGCGAAATTGAATGAGGTGTATTCAGGAACAAATCGTCAATAACAATGTAATATAACGTGATGAATCATTTCATAAGAATAGTACCTAGATATGTAATAAAAAATGTTCAAAGTGAGGCCCATGAGATATTATGCAGGCTTCGAAACGTCGAATCACTTCTCTCGAACAAGTCGCTCTTATATCAGGCGTAATATCACTGCACGCTAGTCGAATTTTCATTTTCAGATCATCCACATTCAAAGGGGGAGTGGTGAAAATAATATCTTTTAAATAACCCCATAGGAAAATTTCAAGAGGTGATAAATCTGGGGAACGAGCCGGTCACCGAATTGAACCCTTATTACCAATCCATCTATTTGGGTACGTTCTATCCAGATATTCAGTAACAACCTGTGAATTGTGAGGAGAAGCACCATCTTGTTGCCACCAAATTCCTTGTCGTTCTGCTATGGGAATATCTTCGATCAACTGGATCAAATCATACCAAATGGCACGCTAAAATGACAATAATGTGACAATAACCAAAGTTGTTGTTTTCATTTTCACATCATCGTTGTCAATGATATGATAAAGCTGTGAATGTAACTTGATTATTATGCAATTTGAATAAATCTCGGAAGTTGCACGTCCTCGATTATCATAAATCGCATAATAATCTCGTAATTTAATATTATTATTCAGTAGGATTCTAGTTCAATTTAATAAAAGATATAGACAGGATTCGTGTACGCGTTAAAGTTTTTTTGATACCTTATATTAAACCTTATTTTAAGTGCAATAACTCAACAACGCCGTAACCGAATTTCAAAAACTAGAAATGAAATGATATCAGAATTAAGCGTAGAATCTGAATATGTAATGATATACAGTGCGTTCTATTTTAAAAAATGGCATTTTGGTCTGTAGCACCTACACCAAACACCCTGTATATTTGAAAATTATATCAAAATATAGCTATAATGAACTCATAAAACTTTTGTATGAAACATTTTTGTATATCTCCTTCGACAAATCAGATATTGCCTGTCACATAAAATGTGGGACACCCGGTATATGGATGATATAATTATTTATTCCCCGACTATAGATGAACACATATTTAACTTAAAACTTGTTTTTAAGAGATTAAGAAGTGCAAATTTGAAAATACAACCTGACAAATGTGAATTTTTGAGACAGAAGTCGCCTATCTAGGACATGTTATTACTAAAGATGGAGTGAAACCAAACCCAGCAAAAGTTGATTGTATAATTAATTTCCCAGAACCAGCCAACCCAAAAGAAATTATATAATTTCTAGGACTTGCAGGTTATTATAGAAAATTTATTCCCAATTTTTCAAAACCCATGACAAGATTATTACAGAAAGATATATCTTTCCATTTTGATGAAGAATGCAAAAAATCCTTCCAAGAATTGAAAAAAGCCTTGACTTCAACCCCTATTTTGATTTATCCAAATTTTGATGAACCTTTTATCTTGACAACCGATGCAAGCTCATTTGCAATTGGATCCGTATTATCCCAAGGACCAATAGGAAAAGACTTACCTATTGCCTATGCATCTAGAACATTATGTTCCGCTGAAAGAAAATATTCAACTATCGAACGAGAACTTTTATCTATGGTATGGTCAGTTAAACATTTTAGATCCTATCTTTATGGTAGAAAATTTAAATTTATAGTAGACCATCGACCACTAACATGGTTATTCTCAATAAAAGACCCTGGTAGTAGACTAGCCAGATAGCGTTTGAAATTTGAGGAATACCAATTCGAAGTTATTTATCGACCCGGAAAAATTCATAAGAACGCAGGCGCTTTATCTAGAATCAGAATGAATCATGTTGATGATTGTAGCAAAGTCTTATCAAATATTTTAATGGCAAATGATAATCTTGAAGAACATGATATTTCAGATACAGAGACTGAAGTAGCTCAAGAAACTGTATTAAAAGAATTAACAAACTTTTCTAGACTTTTTAAAATCAAATCATTGATTGATTACTCAAAATTTAAATTCATCAATGATCAATTACTAGACAAAAGTCATAAAGACATTGTTATTTTTCCACAAAACAGAAAATTAACACCATTACATGATAAAATATTTGACGATATATTTGAAGAAGATATAGATTTTTATCCAAATAAAATAAATATTGTTTCCAGTAGAACTGTAAAAGATCGGAAATATTATTTGATATTAGTACCTTTTGAACCTGAAGATGCAATTGAATACATGTTCAGTTCCTTATATCGATGCCAAGACACATTTCAACCCTCAAAAACGTATTATGTCGAAAATAATGTCGATCTACTTATTCAAGAAATGCTTTCATATATCTTAGCAGAAAAAGAGAATATTAAATTCGAAATATGTCAAGACGTAGTTCGAACCCCCAACGAAAATGAAATACCAATAATATAAGATCAATACCACAATGGTAAAAAGAATTTGCATCGTGGAATAAATGAAACTTTGAGAAGAATAAGAGAAAAATATAATTGGACAGGCATCACAAAAGATGTTGAAAATTTCATAAAAGCTTGTGAAATTTGTCAAAAAGCAAAAATATGTCGACAAAATTTACAGAATCCTCTTCTTATACAGAAACTCCCAAAACAGCTTTTGAAAGAGTAAATGTTGATATTTTAGAAATTCCAGTACAAAATTATATTCTCACACTGAGATGCGAATTAACTAAATTCACCCAAGCATATCCAATACCTGACAAAACCGCAAAATCAGTCGCTAATACTTTACTTGTATTTTTCCAACATTATGGAACTTCACTTAGAATCCACGTAGATTCAGGTAAAGAGTTTAATAATCACATCGTAAAAGACCTTTGTACACTATACGACATAAAGATTACAATTTCTAGTGTAGACCATCCACAATCAAATGGTTCTCTAGAGAGATTTTATGCCACCCTTGTCGAAATGTTACGAGTTCATAAGATAGAAAATCCTAATGAACATCCCCTGTCAATCTTACCCCTTGCTGTTATTGCTTATAACAACAGTAAAAATAAAACCCATGGATTCAGTCCTTATGAGTTGATATTTGGACACACTTCAGGTAGACCCCCTGAAACTAAATATAATTAAAAAGATCTTTTAACCAAATATATAAGAGATCTACATAATAGAATGGAATATTATTATAAAGTAGGCTCGTGAAAATACTGAAAGGAGAAAACAAAATGCGAAAAAACGATTTGACGAAAATATCCAGCACGAAACTCGATCTTTTAAAATTGGAGATAAAGTCTTTGTTAAAGAATCTCAAATAAAGAATAAATCAGAAAATAAATTTAATGGACCTTTCGAAATTATCGAAGTGTTTCAACATTCAGCCATGCTTAAGAATCTTAAAACAAATCAAAATTCAAAAGTAAATTTTGATAGACTGAAACTATGTTTTGTTTCAGATCAGGAAAATCTAGAAAAAGAAAATTCAATTCAGATCAGGAATGATTCTTCTCCTGTTAGCAGTCATCCACATTGTTAACGCTCAGTATAAGTTAACACCTATTAATAACTCAGTAGGAGTATATTACCATGAACAAGGTGATATTAAAATTTCAAATGAAAAATGGACTTTATTAGTAGTAAAAGATATGGCACAAGTAAAAGAAGCTATTAATCATAATGCAAAAATATTAAATGACTTGATTGAACTTATAGAAACCAACAACCCGAGAATGAAATATTTTAATGGAGAAATCAGTACGCATATTAGTCTGTTGAATAAATTTGCTCATCAAGTAGAGGAAAAGTATTACGAATCTCAAGTTGATTCGAATGATTATAATAAAAGATATAAAAGAGGTTTAATAAATGGCGCTGGATCAATTTGGAAAGCCCTTACCGGAAATTTAGATGCCAGTGACGGTGAATACTTTAACGATTGTTTCAACAAAATATACAGGGATGAACACCAAATTGAAAATTTACTCAAAAACCAAATTTCAGTTACAACTTCTGTAATAAAAGAATTTAATAGTACCATTTAACAATTGCAAGTAGATGAAGAAACATTTAATGAAGATATAAAACAAATTGAAACTTCAATTTATGATCTTTCAGACCATTTAGCAATGGTTGATGCAAAGTTGAAAACCATCGAAATCTGTGAACAACTATTGGAAAGTTATACATTTTTGGAAAATTATTTGAATGACATTCTCAATGCAATTACGTTTGCTAGACTACATATTGTAGTAAAACTGCACTTAATAATTTTCCTAATTTATTTAAAACACTATTTACAACAATTATTCACTAAATCATTTACTATTTCAATTTATTTCTACTGTGGCTATCTATCAGCGAACTCTGGAACTGTAACTCCCCCTCCATTCTGACTGTCCCGCTTATATACTCCCAAGCAGTTTTCATTCACGACTCTCGAATATTCAGGAGTATAGAACATTTCATCTAGATGGCTCTTCGAATAGTATCAAACAATCGATTTATTCCAGCTTGTTCTCGGCGATCCGTACGCCAGCAGATATGCAGTTGTAGTTGAACGAGGGTGCATAATTAATTAGATCAGGGCCGGTCTCGGGGCCGGTCTCAAAATCGTTACATTGCCCCCTTCTTAATGACGTTTCGCCCCGAAACGTCATTCTTGGAGTGTGAAGATATCTGCAAGATTCTCCATGCCTGCACCTGGACGTTCGATGGAAGTAGCACTCAACAGTCTTCAAGTTGGGTCGAAGAAGATGGTTGCAGCACACCAGAATTTTGATGCCGCTGGATCTGAATATTGTCTCCAACATGCTTCTTATAACTCTCCAGTCCAGCCCATCAAGCCCACAGGCCAATTTTGGGATTGCCAGGTCTACAATATTCTGGTCCAGCATCGTGTCTCTCAATCTCGTAAGGCTCTTCCAAACATCTTCATAAGACGGCTTATCTCGAGAACGCTTCTTGGTAACCAGATAGTAGATGTTTCTCTGGCCTTTCCTCAGCTGTAACACCCCTCCAACTTCCGGGTTCTGATCTCTCAGTTCCTGGATTCGACCGAACTTCTTGGAGAAAACTACTGCAATGCCTCTGGACATTTGGAGATCTTCTGCCACACAGTGAGCTAACGCGTAATTGGCAGGCACCTTGAAAAGATCTCGTGACTCCTCTCGGGTTACCCCATATTGAACTTTCTGTCCGTTCGAGTACAGGGACATGAACCTCTGAAATGTCATTTCGTCCTCCGGTGATCTGACGGTGCGGACTTGGTCGTGGTTTCCGGCGTAAGGGGACAACCTATTGAAGTGGACTACCCTAGGTTTTCCTCGTGGTGGCTTATATATGCGGTAGACGAGGTCGTTTATTCTTTTCATGATCTTATATGGACCTTCCCACGAGTTCCGAAGTTTCGGTGATAGTCCACGGCGACGTTTAGGGTTGTATAGCCAGACAAGGTCACCTGTCTGATATCCACCAGCATCCGCCTTGATGTCGTAGGTCTCCTTCATTCTGTCGCTGGCACTCTGGATGTTCAAACGGACCCGTTCATGGATGTCGTCCATTCTCTGTCGCAGTTTGCTGACGTAGTCATCTCCCGCAGTGTCTTGTCCTGGTGGCGTCCCAAACTTCAGGTCACATGGAAGTCGCAGCTCTCGGCCCATAATATCACTTGCAGGGGTTTGGCCGGTTGACTCATGAACTGCGGAACGATACGCCATCAGGAACAGATGGAGGTACTGGTCTCAATCCTTCTGGTGGTCAGAGACTACCTTGGACAAGTGGCGGTTTATCGTCTTATTCATCCGCTCCACCATTCCATCGGACTGCGGATGTAGAGCTGTGGTCCTCGTTTTCCGGATGTTCAGCATCTGACACATCTCCTGGAACAGGTTTGACTCGAAATTCCTGCCTTGATCCGAATGCAGTTCTAACGGGACACCGAATCGACAAATCCACTCCTTCACCAAGACGTCGGCAACGGTGATGGCTTCTTGGTTGGGCAGGGCATAGGCTTCGGCCCACTTGCTGAAGTAATCCATCGCCACAAGGATGTACTTGTTCCCGTGTTCAGATTGTGGGAAAGGGCCAGCGATGTCAATGGCGATCCTTTCAAATGGGCTGCCCACATTGTACTGGCGCATCGGGGCCTTAGGTCTTGTTCGAGGCCCATTACTGGCAGCGCATACAGCACATTTTCTGCACCAGTCCTTGACTTCAGCTTGACAATTGGCCCAGTAGAACCGTTGCCTGACTTTCTGGAGGGTCTTCGTCACTCCCAGATGTCCTCCGGTGACCCCATCATGGATTTCTCGGAGCACTTCCTGTCTTCTGCTCCTGGGAACTACTACCTGACGTCTTTCTTCCCCGCCATCCTCCGACTCCAACACACGCTTCAAGACTCCATTGTCTAAGGTGAAAGAGTTCCATTGGGCCCAGTAAGTTTTAACGACTGGAGAACAACTGGCTATTTCCTGCCACGACGGTCTTCGATCACTCTTCTTCCAGCCGATGACTAAACCAAGATCTGGATCTTTCTCTTGGTCTTTCTGGATCTTGTGGTCATTCCAGTTATCATCGATCGCCGTGGTTCTGCAGAGTGTCGACTCCTTTTCCTCTTTTCGTCGGCAGTGCGAACAGTCGTCTGGACATGGTCTTCGCGATAGGGCATCCGCATTCTTATGGCTGGTCCCCGCCCGATGTTCGATCTCAAAGTCGAATTCCTGGAGCCTCTCAATCCAGCGTGCCACTTGACCCTCGGGATTCTTAAACTGTAGGAGCCATTTGAGAGCTGCATGGTCAGTTCTCAGTAGGAATCTTCGTCCATACACGTACTTGTAGAAGTGCTCAACTCCCTTAACAACAGCCAACAGTTCCCGCCTGGTGACACAGTAATTCCGCTCCGATTTACTGAGGGTCTTGCTGAAGTAACCGATGACCTTCTCTTGTCCTTCTTGGATCTGAGACAGGACAGCTCCAAGTCCCACGTTACTGGCGTCCGTGTCCAGAATGAATTTCCCGTCTGGAAGGGGGTAGCTCAGGATTGGTGCGTTGGTCAAAGCTCCTTTCAACTTCCTGAATGAATCTTGGCATTCATCCGACCACTGGAACTTTGTTTGTCCTTCCGTGAGCCTGGTCAGTGGTTTTGCGATGTTAGCAAATCCCAGCACGTATCGGCGATAGTAAGTGCACAAGCCAAGAAAACTTCGAAGCGGGTGAATGTCTTTCGGAACGGGCCATTCCTTAACAGCTTTGATCTTCTGCTCATCTACTGCCACTCCTTTCCCAGAGACAACGTGGCCGAGATAACGTACTTCTTTTTGAAACAGATGACATTTCTTGGGGGTTAGTTTCAGTCCGGAGCTTCTCAGTCGCTGAAATACCTCTTCCAAGTTTTTTACATGGTCCTCGAATGATCTGCCAACCACAATAATGTCGTCGAGATACACCAGACACGTCTTCCATGATAGTCCTTTCAAAACCGTCTCCATCAATCTTTCGAACGTGGCTGGAGCATTGCAGAGGCCGAATGGCATAACTGTAAACTGCCATAATCCGGAGCCGATGGTAAAAGCTGTCTTTTCTCGATCTTCCTGGGCCAGTTCTACCTGTCAGTATCCGCTCTTCAAATCTAAGGTCGAGAAAATCGTAGATCCAGCCAGCGTGTCTAGCGTGTCGTCTATCCTTGGGAGAGGGTGGCTGTCCTTTTTCGTCACGTTGTTTAGTTGACGCTAGTCTACGCAAAACCGTGTTGATCCATCTTTCTTCTTCACCAACACGACTGGAGAGGACCAGGGACTGTCGGATGGCTCGATGACTCCGTCTTTCTCCATGTCGCAGACTATTTTGTCAGCCTCCTCCTTTTTGGCGAGAGGAAGTCTTCTGGCTGATTGCCTGATTGGTCGGGCATTTCCAGTATCTATCTTGTGCTGAACCACCTTTGTTCTACCGCCTCTGCCTACTCCGGTATCGAAGATGTCCTGATACTTCCTGACTAGTTCTCTCAGTTTAGGCTTCTGTGCTGGCCCCATGTCCTTGGACGAGATAGCAACCAACTTCTCCAATTCTGCTGGCATATTACTGGCTTGGCTAACAGTGCCACGTACACTCCTGATTACAGAGGAAATTGACGAGCAGTGCCCCAAAATCGTTCCCTTCTTCAAGGTCACCGGGTAATAATTGACATTCATTACCCTTACTGGCACAAATTTATCAGCACGCAACAAGGTTTTTCCTAGTGCAGTTCCTCGTTCAATTATCTCATCATGTAGCTTGGGCTCGAACATCACCACGTTTCCACTGCTCGCACCTCCATCCAGGCGAGCCTCCAAAATGGTTTCAGCCCTCTCCGGTACGCTTACGTCTTCAGCCAGCAGAACTCGAACCATTTCTTCATTTCTCCCATGAAGTACCAGCTCTTCTCCGTTCACACGAAGGACGCCGTCTTTAAAATTCAGCTCGAATCCTCTGGAATTCATGATGTCCATTCCTATAATTGCATCACCTTCGATATCCGCTACAAGAGCCCGATGTTTCACTTTAGTGCTGCCCAAAGTCAGTTCAATTGGAAGTTCACCATACACAGTTGCCGGCTCTCCAGTTGCTGTGCGTAGCTTCCAATTCGACGATTCAATTCTTGCCGGTGTTTTGGCAAATGTAGGTCCAAGGATTGTCCTAGTCGCACCCGTATCAAGGAGCATGGTGCGAGGCTCGTTGTTAATGAGACCGTCTACGAAGACCTCTTTGTCTTGTCTTTGAAGCACAGCGACATATGTATGCATTGTTAACTGGGGCTTGTTGGATACGGGCTGACGATTGCTCCTTCTTGACCTTCATCGTTGATGTCGATTTTTTCAATGTTGGACATTTGCTACGCACGTGCCCGAGTTCTCTACAATTTTGGCATCGTATCAGTCTTCTCTCAGGCACAACTTCCTTCAGCACTTTTCGCATCACAGCTTCTATATTAGTAGGCTCCTGTCGGTCTTCCTCGATCATCCGGACTCTACTCTGGCTTTTGCAGGATTGCTTTGCTGCTTCGAATTCCAGAGCGCGTGCCAATGCATCCACGAGATGTGCGGGGCGAGCTAGTGTTAAGGCTTGCCGGGTTTCCTGGTCACGAAGTCCATCCAAAAATGCCTGGACCGCTAGTCGCTCCATTATATTTTCTGGTGTAGCTGGGTACGCAAGACGAACCAAGCGTGCAATATCTGCTTCAAATTCTTGCAACGATTCGCTTGATTTCTGGCATCGATTCTTCAGTTGTGAGTGATATACGTGTTCAAGGTGGGCTTGGCCATAGCGAAGTTCCAAGTGTTTTGCCAGCTGTTCATAGTCTTCCTGTTGTTGGGCGGTGAGCGTTTGTAAAATATTTGTTGCTTCGCCACGCAATGCCAGTGTCAATGCTAAAGCTTTTTCCCCAGCATTCCACCCATTTGCTTTGGCAGCAGCTTCGAATTGTCGGTGGTAGTTTGACCATGGAGTATTTCCGTCGAACTGAGGCGGTTTCAATGAGAGCTTTCCTGGTTCCGTACTGACCTTGAAATCTTTGATCACTAGGTCACTAGGTATGCCGCACTTCGCCGGTAAAGTAGGCAACCTATGAATCTGGGCGATTTTCGCGCACGATTGAAATTTGAAATGGTAAACTTCGAAAATGTTCGAGACGAATGAATGAATGATTTGAATTATCAAGAAAAATAAAATAAAGATTGATTAATACGAATGCCGAGTAAACCATTTTCAAAAACAGACTTTTTAATTCACCTAATAAGCTGGAAAACAATAGATGTTAGAACACTGCTCCTGTGGAACTGCGGAATGCAAACGATGAGCCAATATTCAACATAGAAGGCTGAAATTTTTGTCTATTCTACCTGGGCTACCTAGACCTATCATCATCATGAGAGAGAGCTGGAAAATTATTAAAGAAGAACATTGTACCAAGCAGATAAATAAGTTCGATATTGTTGACAATCAAGAACAGGCAATCACTGATCCAATAATGAAAAGTAATTTTATCAAAATTTCAACAAACCTAATAATGATGATAATAAAATTAACAGATTCCACAAAAGCTTCTTCCTAGCACCGGTGACGCCGATAGTAGTGATCTCCATTATAAATAAGACAACAGCTAAACAGTCTGCTGGCAAAGATGATATAAATGGTGAAATCCTCAAATCAGTCTGTACTCTTGTAGCAGAAATTTATATCATATTTACTTAATGAATCTTTCTTATCTGGCACATTTCCAGATGTTAAGGAATCAAAATGTATACCTGTATTTAAAAACAAAGGTTCTGCCTGTGACTAACACTTTGAGCTCCTCCCAGCAAACCAGAATGGTTTTCGTAAACACAAATCAACCAGCTCGGTGTTTAGAGTTCATCTATAGTGCACTAAATGATCGAGATAATGTTCTTGGACTGTTCTACGACTTCAGTCGTGCTTTTGATACTATTGATCATAACTTTTTAATCATGAAATTGGAAGGGTTAGGAGTTAGAGGTGTTCCACTTCAATGGGTGACATCATACTTAACAAACAGAACTAAGACAACTGTAGTAAATAATGTGAAATCAGATTCAAGAGTAATAAATACAGAGGTTCCCCAGGGCTCGATATTGGGGCCACTACTGTTTATAGCCTTTCTGAGCGACATTGAGGACACCTGCACATCCGCGAATCAAATAATAATATATGCCGATGATACTAATATTCTAATGTCACACAACATTGACCAACTAACAAAATTAAGCAACAATGCATCTAAGAAAATAGAAAAATATAGCCTTGAAAATGGCCTCATCTTGAATAGAAACAAAACCAATTATGTCCGGTTTTTGCCAAAAAACATAAACCCAAAATATGACTTATACCTAAACTTATCTGGTAAATCTATCTGTAGAAACCATCAAGTTCTTAGGTGTTACTCTGGATAGTAAGCTAACATGGGAGGCACATATACACACTGTATGTTCAAAACCGAGCACATCATGCTATATAATAAAAAATCTGCAAGATACTGTATCAGCCAACATCATGAAGTTACTATATTTTGGGCTGGTCCAGTCAACTCTGCAGTACGGCTTGATTTTTTGGGGGTCCTCTTGTCACTTTGAAAGGGCAGTTATATCTCAAAAAAGAATATTAAGAACAATATGTCATGCTCATCCAACTACAACTTGTAAACCTTTAGTCAAGCAATTTCAAATACTAACCCTTTCATGCTTGTATATTCTTGAGCTAATTATGTACATTAAAATAAACCAAAATGAACTAATGAGGAATGAGGACACGCATATGTATAATACTAGGAATAAAGAAAAATTGCGACAACCCTATTCAAGGGTCTGTGAAAATTCACCTAAGCATATTGGTATAAAATGTTTCAATAAAATAAGTGATATAATAGATGTGTATTTGAATGACATTCTATTTAAAAATAAATTGAGAAACTTTCTTCTAGAAAAAGTATTTATAGTATTGAGGAATTTTATATTTGTTGATATTTTACTAGTGTGACTATTGTATGTATAAATGTTTTGTTTTTGTGACTATACACCATTTTACGATGAAAATTCCCAACTAACAGCTACTAAACGTGAAAATGTGCTAATACAGAGCCTATACTGGCAATCGGAGGAAAAAAATGCCATTCTACGAGAAAACAACGCTTTACTTGTGGATCGCAGACCTACCTATAAACTAAATGCTCTTTATCAAGAACAACTAAATGCCGGAACGAACAGTGAACAAAAAAAAACCTTATATAGTCAGAAAATAAAACAAAAAAGTTCTGATCGATCTCCTAATCGGCTGAGAGGTTCAACATCTCAACAGGATAAACCGAATGCCAACCAACAACAAATAAACCTACCTGAAATTAAATTGCAGGAACCGCAACAAAACTCATCGAAACCAGAAAAACCTGATGCAGATCATACGATCTCTGGAATACAAGGAGAAATAGAAATATTCCACGAAGTTATAAGAACAGGAGAAAGAAGAGAATATCACCAAAAATTCTGGGTACTAATGAAGATCAATAAGAAGATGAGTCTTTCTCAGGTGCAGAAAATAAACTATGGTTATACCTATACAGATGCAAGAGACATGCCACTCCAGAAAAAATTAAGGCTTACATAAATGAAAAACAACATTTTGAGGATGTGAAAATAACAATTCAGGAACTCCCACCAAACAAAGATCAAAAAAAGTGCTTCAGAGTAGTAGCACCATTCTCAAAGAAAGAAGACCTGTGTAATCCCAACTTCTGGCCCCGAGGTGATGGAGTCAAACGGTATGATTTCAGAAAATAACAGTCTTATAACCGTGAAAATTGGCTGAGGGATGCAACCAACAGCAGAGCAAAAAACACATTAAACACACTTTTCATAAATATAAGAAGTCTTCAGAATAAACTAGATGAATTTGAACTGTTCATCGAAAGTGAAAACCTAGATATAATCTGTGTATGTGAACATTGGCTTCACCAAAATACTATTGAATATTATCAAATAGAAAACTTTTCACTTGCGAACAGCTACTGTAGAATACAAAGTAACCATGGAGGTGTCATGATTTATGTAAAATCCCAGTATAAATAAAAAAAACTACAGAACATTGACTGTTTCTCAATAGACGTTCACTGTGAGGTATCAGCTATAGAAGTGAAAAAAATTAACATCATAGTGCTCTGCATATATAGATCACCATCAGGAGACATGTACTTTTCTTCAAAAAGTTAGTCAAATATTAGACATATTAGATCACTTTTCATTTTATTCTTTCAAGATGACTCTATTATTCATTAATTCCAAGAAGAAATCGAAAAATAGTAATTATAGAAGGGTATAAGTACCTCAGGTAGAATAGTCAAATTAGGTAATAAGAAAATTAAAATTAGGGATTGGTAAAAATGGGACAGAGAGTGTTTAACCACTCAGAGTATATATAAGATTAAGTTAGATAGAAACCTTCAGCTCTTGAAGTGAATAACTTTGTTAGCGAAAGGGGCATCGAGTGTTTGTGGCAGTTTTGGTTTTTGGGTAATTTTGTGAGATGACGTCTACATCTCGTGGACCAGTCTTGTGTTTTATTCGTAAAGGAGGAGTTGAAGCAGGTGAACTAACTGTAGTGAAAGCCAGAGGAGTTGCCAGACTGTTGGAGTCCAGTGTAAAAAGGAAACTTTCGGCAGATGAACAGTTTCTGCGTGAGTTGAGTGAAGTAAGAGTGCACAGTGCTTGTCAAACAAGGTACAACAATGAGAAATTAATTACTGCATTTACACGTCGTGGATATGACACATTCAAAGCTCCTTCTCCTGCACCTATCCGACGGTCACAAGTTGCGAAATTCGACTTCACCAATGCGTGTTTTCTTTGTGAGGAAGCTATCACTGATGATTTCAGAGCTAAACAGGCAAAGTTGCCCTTGGAAAGGCGCAATGCTACAGGCAAAGTTGCCCTTGGAAAGGCGCAATGCTACAGTCAAAGTGACTCTACCCGAAATTTCTAATAGAATCATCGAAAAGGCGAGGATGCTTGGGGAAGAAAATAGAAGAGCGCATTAGCCAGTTGCAGAATTTGGACACTGATTTAGTCGCCGTCAATGCCGAGTATCATCAAAAGTGCCTCTCAAGCTTTTACCATCCACCTAAGTCATCGCATAAAAGAGGATTCCGCCCATCGCCGTGTTGACGAAACCATGCAGGTGATATTTTCATACATCGACGAGAATAGTGATGAATGTCAGTTTTCCATTCAGCAGCTGAAATCTCGGCAGGAAATGTAATGAGTACAAATGAGTACCTACCTACTATGATTAGCTATATCTTTATTCCTCAATATAATATATGCCTTGAGAATAACTTCATATTGTTAATTACATAATTTTTTTTCACGAAAGGACTACGTCTTTTTTTCTTCCTATTCTGGGATAATTATGTAGGAGAACGGAGGGATATCGATCCAAAAAGTAACTGATATCAATACCAAAATGATGTGAATAGGTATGGTTGGCTTTCATCAGAAAGTTAGCTTTTGAGAATTGGGGTTGGGTGGGGGAAGGAGGAGTGGGGTGTCCAAAGTTGGTGACTTCAACTAAGAACCATAATTACTACAACATTTCATCATAATTCGGGTATAACAGATGAAATAAGCTGTAATTTTGCATTTTTTATAATTTCTTAGCAAATTTTGAAACATGACCTTTTTTTGACGTGCCATATCTCGGTAGCGAATTCACATACAAACATGTTTCTTCAGTCAAAATTGTATAAAAATTTACGCTCTACAAAAAAGTATCAATATGTGTTTTCCGTAGGACGTAAGAGAAAAAAGTAATCGAGTAAAAACCAGAGAGAGGTCAAAAATTTTGCAGTTTCCCCCCCCCCTACTTTTTTCGCACAGGGTACTCGAGGTCCAAAACTTGAGAAAATGTTGATTAACCATCCCTGAAGAACCTCCAGAAGTTTCATTAACTTCCGACCTTTTTCCACCTAACCCCACTTTTTTCAACCTGTCGACTGAACTAATATGGAGATTTTAACATAAACACCATGACTGATTGAAATTTAACCAATGAATTCTACGATATTGTGACTTCTTTTGGCTGTGAATTATTAGTACAAGAACCCACTAGAATAACTCAAAACACTGAAACCTGTCTTGATAACTGTATAACTAATGCTAGGAATATGTCTGATCACATGGGAATAATTAATAAATATGAAGTGATAAATGATCCTCACGTGAAGGACGAAACCAGCATCATTGAATTTAGACCATTTTCTGATGAAAATATTTCAAAATGCATATCTCTTCTCAAGGAACTCAAATGGGAATATTTAGAAGCACTAACAGATATTAATGAAGTTTTTGATAAATTCCATAAAATTTTACTTGAAATAATTGATTAGTGTTTTCCAAAAAAAACTAAAACAAAGCTCCATCTATCATCTCCTGAAATTTCTTTGAATTTGTCACAATCTTGCAGCTGATGGTTTTGTGAACATTTCGGGCAGTTCTGCTCAACACTTTTTTTCTTTGGTTTGGAAATTGATAAAATGGTGTCTCTTTTTGTATAACTTGACGGTCCTCTTCCCGAATTTTCTGCCCTCACCAATGGACTATCGATGTAACAAGATATCTTTGCTTATTCTTTAAGCCATTCGGAAAATACCTTCAAGTTGATGTTATCCCGATTTTTCATGAAACGTTCACCCCAATCAAGACGTAAAAAATATGGAAGTTTTCTGGATAATTCTTCTATCAGCTGCATGTTATTAATATGGGATTTTGTATTGAGTGCTTCAATAGTAGATGTTAAGTTCAATACTGCATTCAAGAAGTGAATCAGGGAATCTGTTCTACCTTTAGAAGGCGCTGCTACCTTTCTGGTCTTTTCTATCATCATCGATATTATTATATCTGGTCTCCCAAAGTTCATTTCTAAAGATTCGATAATGGTTTGTAGATTACTCGAACTGATTAGCAGTGGTTTGACTATATCCCTTGCGCGACCACGAAGACATTTTTGAAGTCTTATCAAATTTTCCTCTTCTGAAAATTGACATGCTTTTGTAGATCTTCTGAATTGGGAGATGAATAGCGGCCATTCCTCTGGATCACCATTGAATAATGGTAGTTCTCGAAGCGAATGACGAGCAAAAAAGGTTTCAAATTGACCATCTGTATTTTTGTTTTCAAATTTGAAGTCGTTGTCATTTTTCACCAGGCTAACACTTTCTTTGCTGTTCGATTCTTGATGATTCAAACAACATTCGTTTTGGTCTATGTCAACTTTATTTTTATCCAAATTATTACTTCTGTTTTCAAAGTATCCCTGTTCATATTCAGTTTGATTTGGTTCTGAAATTCTCAGCCAACTGTTGACTTTTTTGATACTATTTATTGTACCTTCATTAACGCTTCCATAATTTTTTTGGAAATTTGACTACCTGCTGTACTGAGTTGCATTTCTAGTTCCATATCTATCAATTCTTTCTCTCTAAGAAATTTTCGTTTTATTTTTTCTTCTGCTAGTTTAATTTTCTCCTCTTCTAGTTTCATTTTCTCCTCCTCTAGTTTCTCTTCAAGCGTAGCTTTTTGTCTAGCAGCTTCTAAACGCATTTGAGAAATTTGTCTTTTTGATAAACTGGTACACGTTGATGTTATATCTCTTCTGGA
Organism: Chrysolina americana; assembly: GCA_958502065.1. Lineage (NCBI taxonomy): Eukaryota > Metazoa > Arthropoda > Insecta > Coleoptera > Chrysomelidae > Chrysolina > Chrysolina americana. Next base: position 29,751,407 of record OY293417.1, read on the forward strand.
ACCTTCCACACCTGCTTTGCTATGTTCTTCTGGAAATCTCTTTCTCTCCACTGGTACGTTTTGTCTGTCCATTATACCAGAAAAATTTCCTCCTTCGTCACATAACTGACTTGGTTGGGGTTCCACAGTTTTCCCATTCTCATCATTTTTGTCATAGTGTACTTCAACTTGAATCATTGAAACAGATTTCTTCGACATATTTTCGTTTTCTTTGTACTCCTTAGGGCTTTTCTCGTTAACTCGAAGGATCAAATGTAAATGTACTTCTGTACTTTTCAATATTAGAGTAAAAATCAAAGCTCAAACAGAAATATCGCCGTTTATTATTTTGACTTTTTACCATACATTTTCTCCCTTTTTGTCACTGTCATACGCACAATCATTCCAATCCTATCATACAAAGTGTATCAAAATCAATAACATAAAAACATCAAAATAAAAACAAATCTTCCTCAACATCTCTCCTGATGAATTTAATAATTTCTTTGTAAACATCTCCACAGCTCTTCTTGACTCTTTACCCCAAACAAATATAAATCCCATTGAACAAGTACCTCAGAAGCTCAGATGCAGGAAATCTCTATTTCTTTCCCCTTCCACTCCACAAGAAGTTAAAGACATCCTCAGAAATCCCTCTGGGCACTAGATATATATGGAATGAGTAATAAACTCATAAAAGCCATCGGCGAAGGCATTATAGATCCCCTTGTTATTATAACAAACAAATGATTCGAACTAGGCAACTTCCCAAAAAAACTAAAACAATCAGAGGTTTTACCTATTTTAAAAAAAAAGGAGATGAAAGTAGTCCAGACAATCACAGACCAATTTCAATCGTACCAATTTTATCTAAAACAATAGAAATAGCTTTCAATAACAGACTTTCATCATACATGGACAAAAATAATTTATTCTCCTTTTCGCAATTTGGATTCAGAAAAAAAACATCTACTATACAAGCAGTAACTGAACCTGTTAATGAGATAATTGAAACTTTTGAGAGAGGCAAGATAGTATCTACTACCTTCTGTGATCTCTCAAAAGCCTTCCACCGTGTCGATCACAACATACTCTTAGGGAAATTGGAATTATATGGCATTTGGGGTAACTCTTTTGACTTTACTACTTAACAAACAGAACTCAGCTGGTAGGATATAATAATATGAAATCCACAGTTCAAAATATATCAACAGGGGCTGCCCAAAGCTCAATCATAGGACCACTAATATTCATCCTTTATTTGAAAGACTTGTCATACAACGTGAATAATGCAAAGTCGATCCTATATGCTGAAGACACCACTGTATTTCACACGCACTGTGATCCAAGAAACACGAAAACAATAAATAAAAATATTATTGAACAGATAGAGTCTTGGTTCACATCAAACCAGTTTGGTCTCAATGTAAATAAAACAATACCTCTGAATTTCTCACTCAGAGAAATCAATGTGGAAATAGACAATATCAAATTTTTAGGACTTCATCTCGATTCAAAACTGTCATGGAAATATCACATCCAAGCTCTCACAAAAAAACTTGCAAGTATATCTTTCTAACTGAGAAAACTATCACAAGAAGCTTCTACAGAAATTTGTAGGATAGCCTACATTGGATTATTCCAAATCCAAATTTCATATGGAATACTTCTATGGGGTAATGCTACAGACTGGATAAAAATATTTAGTATGCAGAAAAGGGCTATTAGAGCAATAACACAAACTCCTTATAATGAAACATATAGACATATTTTCAAACATTTAAACATTTTAACTCTTCCAGCGTTATATATATATATATATATATATATATATATATATATATATATATATATATATATATATATATATCACTGCCTATACTACATCAAAACTAATGAGCAAAACTTCTACATACAAAATACTCTACACCTATATGACACTAGAAATTAAAATAATCTCATAATCACTCAACATATACTCACCCTAACTCACAAAAGCTTTGTCAATATCTCTATCAAACTTTTCAATAGACTTACGAACCAAATGAAAGATCTTCCAACAACAAAATTAAAAAATTTTTACAACATACAAGAATTATTCTTTGATGCTGATGTTATATCCTCAATTAATATTTAGTACCTAATGATATTTCTATTTTTATGTTTTTAAAAATTTCAGTGTACTATGTATTTTAAAGCATTATTGTACTTATTTATGTACTCCTCTATCTAGAGTTTTTAATGCATGTATATTTATTTACTCATTTACTTTTATTCAAATGTACAATTTCATCACCCCAATTCTGACGATGCTAAAACATCAGGTTATTTGAGCAAAAAAAGTATTATTATTATATTGTATTGTAATATTTTTTTTATATATAATTTATTAATATTGTAAATGTGCAGCAGTGTCGTTTCATGAACTCTTGTAAGTTTTTGAGGGGTCAATGAAAGATTTAAAATAAAAAAAAATGCATGTATGCAGGTGGTCATTTCCGAAAAAATTAAGGATAATATTCAATGGCTTTGTAACAATTAGCACTTGCAATTATGTGTCCGTGAGGAACGTTGCACAAATGGACGACAGATATAATTCAAAATCCGTAGGGGGAAGTAGTTGTTTTCTGTCAGATATTTGCCTTAATTTCCACTTTGTGGAATTGTGTGGAGAGACAGGTATTTTTCGGTTTACAAAATATTTGTTTTCATTGAATTGAACTCTCCAATATACACATTTGAACTTTGTTCGTTTTGATTTTCATCAGAAAGTATGTATTGAAATATGAAAATAATAATACTCCCTCATAAAACACTCATAGAGAGTACCCAAAGGCATAGCCTGTACGGGTAGAGGACGGCTATTATTAATATTTGCCGTGGCTCCCCGGGGCGACTTAATGATTTTTGGTGGCGTATTCATTTCTCTGATGTAGGAAAACCTACAGCACCACCCTGGGTGGTTGGTACGCACTCCAAGCAAGCACCAGATGTTGGGATTGGCATCTAGACAAACCACAATGCCTGTCAATTCCTACAAAATTGAGAATTTTTTTTTTCATTTTCCAGAATTTGAACCTGGCCATCTAACCGCCTCACTACATACCATCTCAAATTATTTATTAAAACCATTTTTTGATAAATATTTGAGCTAGTTTTCCAGTAATATCAGAAAACCTCTTCATTTTTACGGATTTGAATGGGATTTCAACAAGTGAGGCCCAGTGCAGATGTCATAGCTGTCACTTGATCTAGGCAGAACATTTCAGTGAACTGAGCCCTCTTTTCATAGTATATAATCGTTGCTTGCACTCTATTCACCACTTAAATAATTACTGAAAACTTGAAATAATTTTACCTGGCAAGTGTATTTTGTCTGCCAGTTCTTCATCTTCAGATGATTCTAAAACTTCAGGTTCAACAACATGCCTCCTTCTTTCAGGCCTCACTTCTGTTTCGACTTCAGCAATCTTCAATCTTCTTAAACGTGGATCATTCAGGTCGTCATCACTCTTGACTGGTTCAGGTGAAGGAGCTGATATGATGTGATTTTTCCTTTCCAAGAAATCATCATCTTCGCTTTCACTGTCTGAACGTACGTCATGGGCATAGTCTGGTTTTTTTCCAGAAACATACCGATGAACTTTTACTTTTTGCATAGATATTTCACCTGAGAAAACATTTACGATTTAAAATATTAACTTTTCCCAATTTTGAAACATTACCTTTTTCATTTCTTACTGGAACAGCTCCAGCTGTGCTTTGAATAGAATAATTAGACTGAGGATTCATCATTTTGGTAAATAAATAACAGATAATAATGAATTCTAGACAGACTATTAACTATAAAACAAAATTCATATTTATATTTTATCTTAAATATATCATAACCTCAGAACTTCTCTCCTCCTCTTCTCTCTCATTAATTCTTGGACTAGCTACCTCACGGCGCTGTATTCCAGCTCTCTTTCCCACAATGATTAGTTCGGCTCTACCACACTACCACAGCCTCATACTTACATTAGGAAAGCTACCCGAGTTACCAGTTAATCACTGTGGCGATAGACCAGTTTAGTGTGACGTCACACCGCTTGAGTGTCACGGGCCATTATCCAAACAAACCGTATTTACCATTGAAAGAATGTGTATGTGGTAATATTTTTTGATTTTTTATCAAAATTAGTGCAGAGAAATGAGTGAAATAATCAAAAATATTGCATTCTCTACCATTTTCAACCTACAAATGAAAGTTATATATAAATATATTGTTTAAATTTTACCATAGTAACTTTGTTACATTATTATTTACACATAAGATATTTACTGTTATTCGCTTTGAAATCCTTTAATAAATCAAATATCCACAAAAATCCAACAGCTTATATAGGAATCATACACAAGACAAGCTTGTTTGGATAATGCATATGAAATAACTCAACAAAATTGACAGCTCTGTCGTCAGCACTAAAATGGTGTATTGGAAAGCGACTAAAAGTATGAATCATAGGTAAAGAACGGGATGTAATAAGCAATAAAAACAAGCACATGATCACTTAAAAAAAAGAGAAACACATAAATTAGACCAACATTATATACTAGCGAAAAGAAACTAGTCGTAAAAATGTAGTCAATGCAACTCATACGATCGTCGTTCGTATATGCTCGGAATGATAAAAATTCGTGAACACGACATGATTGACGCTCGATAGTGATTTCAGAATCCCAGGGCAGATTCAAGCTGTCAGATATGCATAATCTCTCACGATTGAGAAAAACTAGGTAGGCACCTATATTAACCTGCTAATAATAAAAACTAAATAATTTTTTCAAACTATTTTGTTGCTGTATGATTTCCATTAGCAGTAATCTAGTTTTGATCCCTTGTCCATATAGGTATTTATTATAATTTTCATGTTGGAATGGAGAATGCATGAGATGGATCGATGAATTTTTGGTTCTCTAGTATTTATTATACCCTTCCTCATGACCATGACCAATTATTCTTGCTGTTCCGTCACAAAAAATTAGACTGGCCAACAGTTATTATATTTACTGAAATACATAATACACGAATAAACTCAATTCCTTGATTGCTTGATCAATTGGTAATTTTAGTGTTGATTGAATTCATGTTTTATGTCATCGTTGATTCAAGCTTGAATGTTTCATCTGCTGTGATAATTTTTTATTTGAAAGTAGGTAATTGTTTATGTAGGTAGGTATTTAGTTTGGGCAATTCTTTCAGATAAGAGTTTGTATTATTTGAAAGTTTTACGGTTTTACGGTAAAACTTTTAACGTTTACTAAATTGAATAAAAACAAATAACTAAATGGAAAAATTTATCGAATCACTCAAATAAGCATATACTATTATTTGCTTCAATGTTAGCAGATGACACTTATCAACGTCAGTCAATCGAATTTCGAAATTTTCGGGATAAACCACATAAAATATCATTCTCTCCCTTTCTAAACGATAATTTCCTTGTCTTCTCGACACCTCCTTGGGTCTCGCTCAAAAAGCAAGAATCGTCCGAAGCAAGCGTAGAAAAAGTACACACAGCCTTGGGATTCCGAACTTTCGATTCGATCACGAACGAACGAACGATCAACGATTCGAACTTCAGACGACAAGAAGTAATCGTCGGGTATTCTCGGTACTTGATGAAAATGGGTAACATGATCGTAGATCGTAGAAAATAAAATGAAAGGAAAAAGTGAAGTAGCATTAACGTCTGTAATTAAATTTAAAATCCAGAATAAGTTTTTGGCATAGCAAACGGAAAGATGAAAATTGGAAGTGAATTAATAAAATGTGGACCAACCGGGATTCGAACTCGGGACCTCTTGGTTTGATTGGAAATTTCCTGTAAATACCTTCCTAAATGACATTCTTGGACGATTCGACTGTAATAATTGATTCCCAATAAAATCGTCGGGTGATTTCGGTACTCGATCACTCAACACAATAAAATCAACATGGAACGGTAAGATGATGAATTAAACCGCTTTAAACATAAAATTCTGAATTGATAATTGACATATTCTCGATATTCTCAATATATTTTATTCAATCTGCTAGTTTTTTGTGATTTTAAGTTTACATTATTAGTTGAAGAAGTCCAGAGTATTGATTGAACATTTTATTCTGTGAAGGAAATTCATTTCTAGAATGTTTGTTTTTGCGCTTAATTCTACCTTGTATAGGTAGGTACCAGAGGCAAAGAAAGGTTTCCTTGAATCTAAACAAGAGTAACAAGAGGAGAGGTATTGTACTGAAATTGCAAATGTATTAAAACTATTAAATAAATGCAAGTTTGTTACAACTTTCATATAGGTACCTTATTATCTACTCTGCAAGTTTGCTGTAAGAAATTTGTAATCACTGCGCATACCTGTAGGATGCTATAAAGTAAATATTCTATAGCTATTTTTTTCAGAAAACATAAGCAAGTTATATTAGGGGAAAGTTTTCATGAAAGGTAGGTGTACCTCTACCAATGCCAATTAACGTTGAAAAGATAATCGTGACCGTTGTTTATTGTATGAGAAGTCGAAATGCATTTATAGAAGGTTTAGAAATTTCCGGTTGTCTACAATTTCACTGAATTTGTTAGACAAATTGCCTGACTATTTCTGTAATCATTCATCCGCTGTTTTTGGAGCATTTAAAAAATAAAGAAATTTGTAATCGTTATAGGTAACCTATATACCATTGTTTAAATATTATTCAAACAATGCCTATACCTCTATATAATATTTTTGAAGTAGCCTCTTCTTTCATTGCAGTGTATAAATTATATTACTGGCATAAAATTTGATATTGCAGTAAACCGGGATAGGTTCCTATATATAGGTCTAACTATATAGATAGGTATAATACTCTATAATAATATTAATAATTATTGTACTGCAGTTATGTACACACACTACTCCTATTATTATCATTATAAGATGTATCTTTAATTGCTGTTAATGTATATCTTTGTTAGGAATCCATTCTCACATAGTGTAGGTTCCAGTAATTCTGTTGCTTTTTCTTTTGAAATTTAATTCAAAGGAATACGTACATTTGGTGCATACTTATTTGTATATCATTATAGGTACCTACATCCTATTCCTTGAACTCGTTAATAATATTAGTATTCCCAAAAAATATTGCAACAGTTGTAATGGTACATTGTAATAATAATAAAAAAATTGTTAGTGTTACCATCAACAGGCTGTACCTTTACAAGCACAACCCTCAGAAATCTTCGAAAGAATTCCCCATTAGCTATGCCCCTTTTCCCCATGAAATTCATTATCAACTCCCAGTAAACTTTTGGGTTGCTCTGAAAGCCATTCTGAATTATGGATCATAGGTAAATAACGGGATTGAAACAAATACACAAGCAACAATGACCACTAATAAAAAGAGCAACACATATATCAGACCAAGATAGATATACTGACGACAAGAAAATAGTTATCGTCAACTAATCGTAAAATGTAGGCAATTTGCAACACATTTACGATCGTCATATAGCCTTGGAATCATCAAAATCGTCTAGACGACACCATTGAGGCCTAATCGTCACTTCGGAATCCACTTTTCGTCAACTAATCGTCAAAATGTAGGCTATTTGCAACACATATACGATCGGCGTATAGGCTCGGAATCGTCAAATTCGTGAAAACGACACGATTCATGCTCGATCGTGACTTCGGAATCCCGGCGAATACCACTTTCGTCAGCTGTAGCTATTAATTGTAAAAAAGTCAAAATGGCGGTCCAAATGCTGTCAAATATCAATTTGTCGCCAGCAAAACTGTAGCTAACTATACACACAGAATACCGTTTACGTCAAATCGTAGCGATATGTAGAATACTATGGTACACGGAATCTCACTGCTGGGGTGGGATTCCGTGTACCATAGCTTCGAAGCGACAGTAGAATTCTACAATTACTTGTCTACTATCGCTTCGGTTGGTATTCTGTGTACCTTTGGAAGTATCGCTTTCGAATATCGTTATTGTTTTATTGTTACTCTACGATAAAATTTATTGTTTGTATACGACGTCGATGGAGGTGTCTTTATATTGTCGTTGGTGGATATCAAACATGAAACATGATATAATTCACATAACATATATTTATAGGTGATTATTTGAAATTTGAATCTAAATATTTGGAAATAGGAAAGATAAAGTGGTTAGCACAAATTTTGGGATATTTCAAAGTGGTGCGATTGTTCAATAAAAAAGGAATAACTAGTACAGCTAGTTATAGAAAATATATTGCGCAGGTGGAATACATGAATTCTACGATATTCTCCATATGAACTTTCAAAAATGATCTGTAAAACTATTTTAGACAACATCGACAGCGACTCGGAATACTGAGGGACACAAGAAACTCGTTTGAGTTACCAGATATTCTTTTCGGCAAATGTATAAGATCGAATAAATAAGAGGCAGCACAATAATTATTCAATGAAGTTGTGGTGTTCATGTTGCCTGCACAAAGAAACACAGGAACAGCTCCTGTTATCATGCAGGGTGGGATGAAAATAGATGCCATATTTCGAGTGTGTCATTTGTATGTTCAGAGTTCTGTTAGCACATTATCCTTTCTGGCGCATGGCAGCTACCAGAAGCCTGTAGGATCATACAGACACTCAACCGAATGTCAGCAGATCTGTTCATGAGGTTGTTGATAAAGCTTTTATAACAAGTAGTACTTGCAATTATGTGTCCGTGAGATACGTTGCACAAATAAAAGTCAGATATAATTCAATATCCGTAAGGGAAAGTATTTGTTTTCTGTCAGATATTAGCCATAATTTCCATTGTGTGGAATTATGTGAAGAGACAGGAATTTTTCGGTTTTACGAAATATTTGATTCATAAAATTGAACTCTCCTATATACACACTCGAACTTTTTTTCGTTTTATTATAGTGAATAATCTTGCACAGAGATCAAAGATATGTGAATAAATTTCCACAGAGACCGCTGATGAAATATTTCACACAAAACATGAGTATGTAGCAGATGTGTAATAATAACAAATAATTGATGAATTCACAGAGTTTCCTTATGAAACATGAGATACCAGGAATCATAGGATGTATAGATTACACCCATACAAAAATTGTTCTCATTTCGATGAGAAATGCCTCAAATTAGCTCTTATAGTTGTCTTTTATTCATACCCCGCTGCTTTCTTTGTTATCGGTTTGGCTGTAGTCATGGTCAAGTCGGATGAAAACAATCATTATTTATTACAGATGATATTAAAGTATTTGTTATTTATGTACGTATATTCAAACTGTAACCAAATTTCATTCTGACAGCCGACAACTCCGTTCAAACGCGCACACAAGTATCGACAAACGTTTTTGGTCACAAGACATTAAAGATCAAGTACCAGCATTTACCAAATCCATTGATACTATGTTACCAGATTTTGTTTTAACGACATCGATACTGAATGTATTTTAAGAATTTATCGTTAGGAATGTCGTTGGCGAAAATGTCGTTAGCACAACGATATCGTATTCTAACGACAATTTACTGAATAGGCCTCTTACACTGTTAATGAGGCTGCCCCGATCCTCGTCGTGAAGGAAAATGGTCGAAAAACGTGTCAGTAGTTTTAAAGCCAAAAGTTGCGTGGTGGCATGACTGAATCTTTTCCGAAGTTTTCTATTGGCATTTCTGGCAATATTTATCACAAATCAGTCAAATCCTAAATTCACAAAATTGCATTGAACATTTCAACAATATTAACATTGAATATTCCGTTTTCCATTTCATTCTCAACGTTTGTACTTGTGCCTTCAATGCTTCTATAGTCTACCTAGAAGAAAGTAAGCAAGAAATGATGAAAATATTACATTAGAGTTTTCGGAAAACTATTGAAGAGAGAATTATTGGTGTTGATGCCCTTCACGAATTCGGCATGGATCATCGTTCACCACTGGAAAACCTTTTCTGTGTTATTGGTAGTTTACCACAGGGTTATGATAAACCAGTGAAACATGCTCTATACAATGCAGCTGCACTGTTGTTTTTATTTGTGTGTTGTGCTGCTGGATGCGCCGTCTATATGATATTGGAACCATTCATCAAACCACTGATATGGGCACTTTTGGTGGGGTCTGCCCTTCATCCGTTGAAGAGATCAATAAGATACAGATTTCAAATGTGGTTCGAAACTCTTGAAATTACAAAGACTCCTATAGTATTAGGTATTATTCTGTTGCCAATCAATATTGTGGATAGTATATCAGATTTTCTCTGTAAAAATATTTGGAAGAGACTGAAAATTATAATAACATTTGTCATGTTGATTCTAGTAATACACTTGATGTATTACTACACACCAAAAGTAATAATTTTGATAATGTGGCAAATAATGGTGAACATGTGGATTCTTCTAAATTTCTTCCTGGATAGCTTTACGTTATGGACAGTACTTTTAGTTGTTTTGGGATACACCACTATGTTATTTTTCCTATGGAAACCTGAAAATAACTTTATATTTCACTACACTTCCATCTTCATCTGGCTGATATGTTTGTCTTGCCTTGCACATCAGTTTGGATCACTTCGATTTCCAGTATTTATCTTATTACAAGTTGTTGTCTTCGGTGGATTTGTTTCAGAAGTTTATACCATTTATCACTTGATGAATGTTTCAGGCCATCCAATATCAATAACTAGATCTCTATCACTTGCATTTCATAATGAGCATTGGAATAATAGAATATTTTCCATTGAAGATTGTTTGCGGGATTTTTCAGATATCAATGTTAAAGGTAATATAGAAGCTACGGAGGAAACAAAACTTAGCCAACTTACGAAAAATGAAGGTGGTTCCAAAGAGAAACACCCATGGTCATTAGATTCATTCAAAAGTGGAAATGATTCAAATTGTAAGGAAACACAAACAAGTAGCCATGGTTCAAATATAAATATTATGGAGCAATTAATTCAGCAACCAAACTCATCATCAGTTTTGAAAAAAATCAAGTCTGAAACTATTCCTGACCTAAAAAGATCATTGTCATATCCCCAGTTAGTATTTTCTAAACCTTATAAAAAGTCTTTACTGAATCTTGACAGAAAATTGAGTGTGAATTTATCTAGTGATGGTTTACTTGCTACTGAAAAATATGAAAGTACCTTTTACTTGTTTTCTGTATTATGGGCTTGTATCATAATGATATTATGGAAGAACACAATGCTCCTTCTGTTGTTACCAATACCTATAATATTTTATATTATAAAGCATCTTGGATTGTACGTCGGACTGTGGAACTATATAGATGATAAATATCATAAAATTTGGGAAGTAATGAATATCTGGTGCCAGGAAAGACATGAAGCCTTGGTACCCGTACCAATAAGAGGATTGTATCATGTTGTGTATAAATTGAACATTATGACAAAAATTGTACTAAGAAACAGTATAGATACTGTAGCAAGTTGTGTTGTTATATTTGGTCTGATAATTTTTTTGATATGTGCTTCTGTGTTCATAGCAATGCAAATCTATGCGGAAGGTATTATGTTAATTCAAATGACTGTAAATGTTATCAACCGAACTGTTGTTCAAAATCCAGAATTGAGACAACTATTACCTCCTGCTTGGGATGACACAGTAGACTCAATTTTGGACAATGCATATCAATATGGAAGAGAAGGACTGTCTAAACTGGTAAACGGAATGATGTCTGGTGTTGACTCGACAAAGTCAGAAAAATTGGAAAAACAAGTTTTGGAGCTTTGGGATAGAATTTATCAAAACTGGATGTCAACGAATGATTGCAATGGTCCTAAAGTAACGAAGGATGCTGTATGGAATTCTTGGGAATATTTTCTAAAAGATATTCAAAAAACCCCAGAAATGTTCCATTTAGATAGTCTGATGGAGTTTGGAGGACAACATTTTGGAACTTTAATGTCTTTACTTGATTCATTGTGGAGCATACTCAAAGGCAATATAACTTTGATATTAGGTTCCTTTAGTACATTCTTGTCAGTAATACTTGGAGGAGGATCTGCTGTATTAAATTTCATTCTCAATGTCGTGGTTTTTTTGACTACACTTTTCTATCTGTTGAATAGTAGTGGAGATCTATATAAACCTGTAGAAATGTTGACAAATTTCTCTTCTGGTGGAAGAATATTTGGTCATGCTCTCGAGGAGGCAATTAACGGAGTATTTTCAGCCTCTTTTAAAATGGCAGCATTTTACGGAATGTGGACTTGGTTCATACATAACCTCTTTGGAGTTAAAATTGTGTATCTACCTACAGCTTTTGCCACAATTCTAGGTGGTGTTCCATTCCTTGGTACATATTGGGCTTGTATCCCAGCAGTTTTGGACCTATGGCTAGTTGAGGATACAAAAGTTATTGCAGTTATATTCGCTCTAGTTCAGTTTGTTCCAACGTCCGTTGTAGATACAACTATATATAGAGAAATCAAAGGAGGTGGCCACCCATATTTAACTGGTCTAGCCATTGCAGGAGGAATTTTTTGTCTTGGAGTTGAAGGAGCAATTATGGGGCCTGTGATCTTGTGTGGCCTTTATGTAGCCATTAATTTATCATCATCTTTGCTGAAAGATTCTCAACAATCAGTGAATTGTAACGATCAGAATTGATCAAATAGTAAAAATAATTCTTCAAATTCATGTTAAAATTTAAAGGTTCAAGCTCAGATTGAAAGAACTGTATGAAAAACTTCAACCAAGTATGTTTTGACGTCAAGAGCACATGACTGAATTATTTTTGCAAATGAAGGGGCAGGCGAGCGAATTGCCTTCACATAGGTAGTTATACTCACAATATATAGTATATTCGTAAGAATAATTGTAGATTCGTGAGAAAATAGTTTTAATATTTATTTATTTCTTTTTAACAAACTACTGACTTCAAAAGTAAACATAGGTCATCAATAATACAGTGTGATACATGCCACAATATTAAATAATTATAGTACTTATATCAGTCTTATGCAAAATTGTGTCATATCATCAATAACTCCCTTCTCCCCTTTCCGTCAGGACTTGAGCAATCTCTTGTGATACCAATATACCGGGTGGCTACGGAAGTATTGCCTACGGAATATCTCAGTTATTGTATGAAGTAGGTTTGTGAAATTTGGAGCGTCGATATAATGACATAAGAGCTAGAATTTGAGCATATTGACATGTCGAAGTTAACTTCCGGTCTGACCGGAAGTAACATCAACTTTCTTATTTTAAATGAAAACCCTATTTTTTTTTCTTTTCGCTTTATTCAGCATTCAATTCCCTTTCTAATGACATATCACAAGTTGGTATCTAACCAGAAACTAGATCAGAAAAAAATTATTATTGAAATTCACCGAGTAGGCCGTGGAAGCAAAATGAAAGCCAAAAATTGAAAAGTTGGCTATGGAAACCATACGTCACTTGATAACAGTTGATACTACTGTGATATTTTATTTTCATTCGTCGGCGTTATAAAAAGCCGCCAAAAAAAAATGTTGGAAAAATTGGGAAAAAAACAATACTCTGTAGGTCCATAACTTAAATAGGAACAGTCAACTTTTTCTTGCCTGTACTATTCAGCATAACCATTCCTTTCTAATGATATAATAGAAAGTAATTATTTGAAATGAAATATATACCAAAAAATCCAATTATTATTATTCAAATAACAAAAAAACAGATTTATCGAAAAAAAAAATTCAAATTGATAGGATTAAAGATAAAATAAATTCAAAACAAATGTTCGAAATGCATTCCCTTAGCGTCAATACATTTATTGACTCTGGTGATATTTTCATGTAAAACGTTTCTCAACATTTGGGGCGTGATATCTTGGAAAGCTCTACGAATTTTTAATTCTAGCTCATGTAGAGTTGTAGGCTGTGTGGAATACACCCTATTTTTAAGATGCCCCCATAGAAAAAAGTCACACGGAGTAAGATCAGGTGACCTTGGTGGCCACCTGACTGGACCATGGGTTGTTATAAGTCTCTCTTGAAAGCGATTTTGAAGATAATTTCTCGCTATTCTTGAATTGAATGAATTTCATAATACAAAATTTAATCTGACGAATGTTTACCAACCCAACACTCCCCGGTATTTCGCCTGATGTCATTGAACACTTTAGCGATATATAACAATGAGCTATATAACATTTCTGTTCAATATGATATATAAAAGTCTTGAGAATAGTTAACATAGCAAAGTTTCAGAAATGTAGCAACTCTAGAAAATTTATCACATGGCTAGTGAACATATCCCTGACATTTTCTTCTGACGGTACATATCTTTTGTTGAAAAGACCTTTGTAGAACTCATCTTTTATAAAAAAGTATTTAACTTCAATATGCCTACTTGATTTTAACCTTCCTGCTTTGATTAACACTTGATTGTGCTCTAATGGTTGTCAATGTGGAGTGTTGCTTCAACTTCTTCTGTCAGCTCCCAGTAAACATAAAAACATAACTTAAACATAACTGTTATATCACATTGTGACTTGGTGATGTTATTCAGAGATATGCTTGATGTTACAGATACGTTGCGTCCATATGCCTTTGTGCCTCTTTTAAATATTACAATGTAATGTTAATTACTTAAAATTACATAAATGTATCATATTTTGCGCAACTTTAATGTGACTTTATTATATACATATAATGTTACTCAAAACATCTATGCAACATTTGTAAAATGTAACATTGTAACATCAGGGTGGAGCATATACTCATAGTTTATCAACACTTATTTTTCTACACTTGAAGTTGTATTTCTGGAATTTCAGTAGTCACTTTTCAGTAGATGAATAACAACAATAGCAATTAATAAAGTTATTCATCTACCAAAGAGTGGCGATTGAAATTCCAGAAATACAACTTTAAGTGTAGAAAAATAAGTGTTGGTAAACAATTAGTATAAGCTCTACCCTGTATACTAAGGAATAAAATATGTATATAAGGGGGTAATGATGTAAAACATACCAATCAATCAAAAAACTTTATTGTCAATGATTAAAATCTCATGGATAAAGCGTTATAAAACAAGACAGTTACATCATTAACAATTAACAGTATAAAAAATATAATCTTGTGTCACTATGAACAGACCAAAGTACCTAATAATATGACTTACCACCTGAATCAGATGAAAAATTTATTGATAGATCTACCAAAGTTAAGTGTTATTAGAAGAATAATATTGAATGAAAACCTATTTCTTTTGAAAAATAAAAACAGATATCACTGAATCAATAATTACATGGTTGTTTTCTCGGTCACTTCTCCTTTCTTTTTAGTTTCTGCTCTGCTAATGTCATCCAATCCATCACTATGAGTCAAACGCTTCATCTGTGATTGAACTGCAAACATCTTTTACATATTCTGAAATGTATAGTCATTACAGTCACTGAAAACTCATATTATTAATCTTTATGATATAAGAAAACGACCATCCAATAATTATTAATAATTCTATGTTGCCCCTAGAGGTAAAAGAAAAATAATTACTTACGTTTCAGTATGTCCATAATTATCAATTCAAAACTTTTGGATTTTTTTCTTTGCCCAGTCCAGAAGGGCTCATCTTCGATTAGTTCGGAAACAACAACTGCTATTTAAGTTTTTGTAATCTGATCATTCAATAAGTACCAGTTTGTACATCAAAACTGATAAGAGAAATGTGAAAGGACACTACCAAACTGAAAAGAAAGAGAAAATGCAGTTAGTTTATTGATAATTTGTATTAAACAATTCAAGTGATTTCTCTACAATCTCAAGAAACGTTAATATTATCATAGATTAATGAAATTAAGAAAGATCAGAACACTCTGTATAAAATATATAATTTTGATTTCACTTACAAATTAAGCAGCTCCAATATTGTTGTTTTAGCAAGCTAAATTCATTGGTTTCAGTTCCAAAAATTCCTTGATCAATCGGTTCAAAATAATTTGACACAGCTCCAGATGTCAGCAACCATTTCCATGCTGTCCAATATCTGATTAGCAGGAACCACAACTAATAGCTTTTCTACTATTCATAGCATCATAATGTAGATACTCTCTAATCAATAGTAGATATCACTACATTCACTACATAACCTAAATGATAAAATAACAATTAGTGGATGGAGTAGTGGAAAATCATAATCTTACCATGAAAATTATGAGTTTTGCAATCCTATTGATTCCAATCACTTTTAAGTACTATGAACTCAAAACTCATACCATGACCGCCATGATTATTAGGATAAAATGAACGATGGCGTCAGTGATATATTTATTTCATATTAGGGCCGGTTTTTCAATGTTCAGTTAAGAGTCTCAGTTAGCTGGCTGACAGCTGATAGTCCTCGGGCCCAGAACCGGAAGAAAATAAATGATTATACAACATTTGAAAATTCGTTTATCTGATCTTCATTACGTGTTGGGGATGTTATTTGAGAAATTTCTTGGTAGCATGTTGTCCAACTCAACATGAAATACAGATTAACGAATTCTCAACAGTTTGGTGATAATTCTTGTCCTTGAGTATCTACTAGGCCCTAGGACTATTAGCTGTCAGCTAGCTAACTGGGACCCTTAACTGGACATTGAAAAACCGGCCCTTACTGGGTAATATTGTTTGGACGTGGATATTATTTTTTTAAGTTACGTAGATGAATGACGTCATGACGTGGTCATTACCCAAAAATTACATTTAAGAAACCTTTAAGATAATATTAATTTCAAGGCTCCCTGTACACATATGTCAGTAATGTTTTGAGAAGGTTAGACAAAAATATCGAACAAATAACATAACTACCTACTCTGTCTAAGACATATCTGGGCAACATATAATCAACATTATATGTATTATCTAATGAATATTATTGGTTATATAATTTTGATGTTACATAAACATATAGTTGAAAACACTGTGTTGGAAACGTCAAGATGACATTAATATAATGTTAGTTTGCCAATATCACAAAACTGCACAAAAGTTATATCTGAAAAATATTTTTGTTATGTATCATGTTTAGTGGGCTCTTTCGGCAACTCTAATCGAATTTATGCGGATGACCAAAATGTTTCGGTATTTACCAATTTAAATTGGTATTTACCAAAACGTTTAGGCGTTTTTTGTTGTTAGACTGGTTTTCATCTAATGACGTCACGAATCAGCTGTTTAATGTCATAGTTGTCACCAAAATTTTGTGGTAAATACCCAACTCCAAAGTTGTTTTTCATTTTCGGTTATGGTTATTATCGAAAAGAAAACTAACCTCATTCTGACCGTGTTTTTAATTGGATGTAGTTATGTAGAAACCTACCAACCCACAAAAATCTTGAAACCTATTTAATGTGAATATGTATTTATTAAAACTCATTCTGTAATTTATAGAAGCCTACCAACCCTACGACGTCAGGGCTGCGTTGTTCTGTATGGATGGTAGGCTTTTGCAAATTACAGAATGAGTCTTAATACATGCATATTTACATTAAGAATCTTTCTCAATTTTTGTGGGTTGGTAGGTTTCTGCATAACTACGTCCAATTTAAGCCACGATATGACGACAACATATTTACTGAGTTTGAATTATGAAGGGACAGATTTGGCACAGCAAATTTGCTATTGAATGGTGAGTATTCACCACAGGTACCTATAAGATTTCTTAGTGTATTTACTGCTAGCTGATTACTTGTGTTATGTTAGTATTTACCTAAGAAGGCAGAAATAAAACAAATGTTTTTGTTTACACTTTTTGAATTTTAATAACCAGGAATCAGAGTTTAAACCAAAAGGTTTAGGCGAAAGCAAACGTTGACGTCACGTCTGTCATTTATCATGAAAGACCAAGGATACCAAAGAATTGTGGTTGTCCGCCTAAATTCTATTTCTGTGATGTTATTCAGTTCTTCGGTACATTCACATGCAGCAATAAGTTCTGCTTCCATGGTTGATTGCGCCACCACACTTTGACGCTTGGAAGACCATGGTATAGGTCCATCGAACAGGGTATAATTACATATCTTGATGTGCTTTCTCTTCTTATTTTTTTGGTCTGATCTGTCCCTCTTGAATTTTTATCTGCTGCAAAGTCTGAATCACAAAATGCATATAGATGTAAGTTCCCTGTAGAATGCTGTTCACTGGTGTAAAAAATTCCAACATCTGGTGTTCCATTTAAGTATCTCACGTTTGTGTAGTCCTGTTTCTTTGGTTTTTCATCTAAGATCTGGACGTGTCTTACAAGATAAGTAAAGTAAGCTTCCAACTGCTTCTCTGCAATTAAATTTTGGTTCTTCTGAGTATTCTTCTATATCTTCAGTCTTGTAAATATCTTGAGCAATAGAGGTGTCTTTATTGGTATTGAGTCTTGCATTTGGAATCTATTGAGAACCTTTCTAGCTTAAGTTCCTTCCCAGACAGCACATACTTGTTCTATGAACATTCATAGAAGCTACCACAAGAATGTTCATATATCCTATATGGAACTTGTCACAAGAGACATGTCATATTCTGAGAACGTTCCATGAACTATAATATAATAATAATAATAATACTCCCTCATAAACACTCGTTGAGTATACCCAAAGGCATAGCCTGTGCGGGTAGAGGACAGCTATTATTACTATTTGCCGTGGCGCTCCGAGGCGACTTACTGATGTTTTTAGGTGATGTATTCACTTTTCAGCTGCAGGAAAACCCGGAAAACCTAAAGCACCACCTTGGGTGGTCGGTGTACACTCCAAGCTAGCACTAGACGAGATTGGCATCTAGACAACTCACAATACACTTGCTTTTCAACAAGGCATGCGGCCGCCTATCGATCCGATATAAAGTAGTTGAGAAAAATTCTCGTACCTATAATACATCGGATTCGAACCGACTATTGCTATGCTGAAGTTTCGAACGGCCTGAATATGGAGAGGAACTCTGATTCTATAAATGAGCTATGAACTTCCTTAAAACCCTTTAGCGGTTAATGGTACATATTTATACCGCTAGACCGTTTGGTCGTAGATGTAACAATGAGCGCCAAACTGTTGTGTGCAGTGTGTATGCAGTTTTTTTGATGTTTATAAGTGAATAGTATAAAAAAATTTAAGTATATTAATGTTTGTATGAAGTTTAATGCCGATATATGTATCTGAGCAAAACTCGCAATAATACAGATGATGAATCATTGTTGAATCAAGGATAAACAAGACTTCACAGTTTGAGGTTAGAAAAATACCATCATAATATCCGTGATATCTCATACAATTATGATCATTGGGTATCTGAATTTTTCTGAATATGCTCAGTAAGGTGTGGCAATATACTACAAAGTGTTTTTATGATAGTTTACATTTTTGCTAAGATGTTATTTTTCTTAAAAAATCTGGTACAGTGTTGTACCACTAAACAGTTTGGATGAGATGAGGGCAAATATCAAAGTTGTGTGAAGCTAGCGTCGGGCGCTGGCACTCAGAGCCAGCGTCCTATCCCCACCACCAAGCCAAGTTCACTCCACCCGACTTCCATTAAATGAAAGCTTTTACTGTAATATTTGGAAATGGGCATATGGTTAAATTGAAAATATGGAAGAATACCCTTTATATCGACGTTTTTATGGTGCTGAACAGAAAATTGAAGAGTTTCTAATAGGTATTGTGACGATTTCTCCTCAAGCCGGTTCTGACGGAGCTCGTAAATAGCACAGAAAACAGCGCTATTTATAGCCGATGATGTCACCATTAACTTCGCCGCTGGCGATTGACACACGATCAATCGAGAAGCGACATCTAGACGCCAGTAGAAACTCGAGAAAGAACTGGAGCCATTTCACCACGCTATATAAAAGGAATCTCTACGGCGAGACGACAGTTTTACGATATTTGAATAATAGAGAGTGTCAGTGAAGATAAATTAAAATAGTGACTTGTGATATAAATTATTGATTCAGACGTGTGTAAAAAAATTATAAAAATTAGTTTTAGTGCAGTTTTACTACAGTATACTTGCTTCCTTTAACTTTCCACGTAGTGGAGGGGCAACGTGCACAGAAAAGTATATTCGACGAGCGGAATACTGAGTATGATTGAGAAAGGGATCCCTAAAAAATAAAAGTATGTTTCTAACAAAAAACTTTTCTGAAAATGTTCCGATCGGTTTGGGGAAGTCGTATTTACAGGGGAGTCATTACGAAATGAAGTTTCTCGATAGGCAAAATACCAGGTTATCACAAAAGTTAGTTTCCTGAAAAAAATTACTTTCTCCTCCGCCAGAAATTATTTTTTTTCGGAATGTTCCCTTCGGTTGGGAGAATTAATATGTACAGGGAAGTCTTTACGAAATGAAGTCTCTCGATGGGCAAAGTACAAGGTTATCACAAATGTTGGTTTCCTGAAAAAAATAACTTTCTCCTCCGCCAGAAAATATTTTTTTTCGGAATGTTCCCATTGGTTTGGAGAATTGATATTCACAGGGTAGTCTTAACGAAATGAAGTCTCTCGATGGGCAGAATACCAGGTTATCACAAGAATTGGATTCCTGAAAAAAATTACTTTCTCCTCCGCCAGAAAATATTTTTTTTCGGAAAGTTCCCATCGGTTTGGAGAATTGATATTCACAGGGTAGTCTCTACGAAATGAAATCTCTCGATGGGCAAAATACAAGGTTATCACAAAAGTTGGATTCCTGAAAAAATAACTTTCTCCTCCGCCAGAAAATATTTTTTTTTGGAAAGTTCCCATCGGTTTGGAGAATTGATATTCACAGGGTAGTCTCTACGAAATGAAGTCTCTCGATGGGCAAAATACAAGGTTATCACAAAAGTTGGATTCCTGAAAAAATAACTTTCTCCTCCGCCAGAAAATATTTTTTTTTGGAAAGTTCCCATCGGTTTGGAGAATTGATATTCACAGGGTAGTCTCTACGAAATGAAGTCTCTCGATGGGCAAAATACCAGGTTATCACAAAAGTTGGTTTCCTGAAAAAATAATTTTCTCCTCCGCCGGAAAATATTTTTTTTCGGAATGTTCCCATTGGTTTGGAGAATTGATATTCACAGGGTAGTCTTAACGAAATGAAGCCTCTCGATAGGCAAAATAGCAGGTTATCACAAAAGTTAGTTTCCTGAAAAAAAAATTCGCCTCCGCCAGGAAATTTTTTTTGCGGGTAACTAACTTTTGTTATAACCTGGAAAGATTCCGTTTTGTAAGGACTCCCCTGTTAATATAAATTCTCCCAACCGATGGGAACATTCCGAAAAAAATTATTTTCTTGCGGTGGCAAAAATTATTTTTTTCAGGCAACTAACCTTTGTGATAACCTTTATTATGCCCATCGAGGGACTTTATTTGGTTGAGACTACCCTGTGAATATCAATTCTCCCATCCGATGGAACCATTCCGAAATGAAATATTTTCTGGCGGAGGCAAAAGTTCTTTTTTTAGGAAACTAACTGTTGCGGCAATAAGGTATTTTACCTATCGAAAGACTCTATTTATCAAAGAATCCCCTGTGAATATAAATTCTCCAAACCGATGGGAACACTCCGAAAAAACATATTTTCTGGCGGAGGCGAACATTTTTTTTTTTTTGGAAACTAACTTATGTGATAACCTGGTAACTTGCCCATCGAAAGACTTTATTTCTCAAAGACTCCCCTGTGAATATTAATTCTCCAAACCGATGGGAACATTCCGAAAAAAAATATTTTCTGGCGGAGGAGAAAATAATTTTTTTCAGGAAACTAACTCTTGTGACTATATGGTATTGTGTCCATCGAAAGACTCCATTTCTCAAAGACTTCCCTGTGAATATCAATTCTCCAAACCAATGGTAACATTCCGAAAAAAAAAAATCTTTCTGGCAGAAAACTAACTTTTGTGATAACCTGGTATTTTGTCAATCGAGAGACTTCATTTCTCAGAGACTTCCCTGTGAATACCAATACTCCAAACCGATGGAAACATTCCGAAAAAAAATGTTTTCTGGTGGAGGCGCAAATAATTTTTTTCAGGAAAATAACCTTTGTGATAACCTGGTATTTTGTCCATCGAGAGACTTTATTTCGTAAAGACTACCCTGTGAATATCAATTCTCCCATCCGATGGAAACATTCCGAAATGAAATATTTTCTGGCGGAGGCAAACGTTCTTTTTTTAGGAAACTAATTGTTGTGACAACAAGGTATTTTGCCCATCGAAAGACTCCATTTCTCAAGACTCCCCTGTTGATATAATTCTCCCAATCGATAGGAACATTTCGAAAAAAACTATTTTCCGGCGGAGGAGTAAATAATTTTTTTCAGGAAACTAACTTTTGTGATAACCTGGTATTTTGCCCATCGAAAGACTCCATTTCTCAAAGACTTCCCAGTGAATACCAATTCTCCAAACCGATGGGAACATTCCGAAAAAAATTATTTTCTTGCGGTTGCAAAAATTATTTTTTTCAGGCAACTAACCTTTGTGATAACCTTTTATTTTGCTCATCGAGAGATTTTATTTGGTTAAGACTACCCTGTGAATATCAATTCTCCCATCCGATGGAAACATTCCGAAATGAAATATTTTCTGGCGGAGGCAAAAGTTCTTTTCTTAGGAAACTAACTTATGTGACAATAAGGTATTTTGCCCATCGAAAGACTCCATTTCTCAAAGACTCCCCTGTGAATATAAATTCTCCAAACCGATGGGAACATTCCGAAAAAACATATTTTCTGGCAGAGGCGAAAATAATTTTTTTCAGGAAACTAACTTTTGTGATAACCTGGTATATTGCCCATCGAAAGACTCCATTTTTCAAAGACTTCCCTGAGAATACCAATTCTCCAAACCGATGGGAACATTCCGAAAAAAATTATTTTCTTGCGGTTGCAAAAATTATTTTTTTCAGGCAACTAACCTTTGTGATAACCTTTTATTTTGCTCATCGAGAGATTTTATTTGGTTAAGACTACCCTGTGAATATCAATTCTCCCATCCGATGGAAACATTCCGAAATGAAATATTTTCTGGCGGAGGCAAAAGTTCTTTTCTTAGGAAACTAACTTATGTGACAATAAGGTATTTTGCCCATCGAAAGACTCCATTTCTCAAAGACTCCCCTGTGAATATCAATTCTCCAAACCGATGGGAACATTCCGAAAAAAAATATTTTCTGGCGGAGGAGAAAATAATTTTTTTCAGGAAACTAACTCTTGTGACTATATGGTATTGTGTCCATCGAAAGACTACATTTCTCAAAGACTCCCCTGTGAATATAAATTCTCCAAACCGATGGGAACATTCCGAAAAAACATATTTTCTGGCAGAGGCGAAAATAATTTTTTCAGGAAACTAACTTTTGTGATAACCTGGTATTTTGCCCATCGGAAGACTCTATTTCTCAAAGACTCCCCTGTGAATATCAATTCTCCAAACCGATGGGAACATTCCGAAAAAAAATATTTTTTGGCGGAGGAGAAAATAATTTTTTTCAGGAAACTAACTCTTGTGACTATATGGTATTGTGTCCATCGAAAGACTACATTTCTCAAAGACTCCCCTGTTAATATCAATTCTCCCAACCGATGGGAACATTCCGAAAAAAATTATTATTTCGCGGAGACGAAATATTTTTTCAGGAAACTAACTTTTGTGATAATCTGGTATTTTGCCCATTGAGAGACTTCATTTCGTAAAGACTACCCTGTGAATATCAATTCTCCCAAGCGATGGGAACATTCCGAAAAAAAAATGTTTTCTGGCGGAGGCGAAAATAATCTTTTTCAGGAAACTAACTTTTGTGATAACATCGAAAGACATCGAAAGACTCCATTTCTCAAAGACTTCCCTGAGAATACCAATTCTCCAAACCGATGGGAACATTCCGAAAAAAATTATTATTTCGCGGAGACGAAATATTTTTTCAGGAAACTAACTTTTGTGATAACCTGGTATTTTGCCGATTGAGAGACTTCATTTCGTAAAGACTACCCTGTGAATATCAATTCTCCCAAGCGATGGGAACATTCCGAAAAAAAATGTTTTCTGGCGGAGGCGAAAATAATTTTTTTCAGGAAACTAACTTTTGTGATAACCTGGTATTTTGCCCATCGAAAGATTTCGTTTCGTAAAGACTCCCCTGTTAATATCAATTCTCCCAACTGAAGGGAACATTCCGAAAAATATTATTATTTGGCGGAGAAGAAATATTTTTTCAGGAAACTAACTTTTGTGATAACCTGGAATTTTGCCCATAGAAAGACTTCATTTCTCAGAGACTTCCCTGTGAATACCAATTCTCCAAACCGATGGGAACATTCCGAAAATAAATGTTTTCTGGCAGAGACGAAAATTATTTTTTTCAGGAAACTAACTACTGTGATAAGCTGGTATTCCGCCCATCGAAAGATTCCGTTTCGTAAAGACTCCCCTGTTGATATCAATTCTCCCAATCTATGGGAACATTCCGAAAAAAATTATTTTCTTGCGGTGGCAAAAATTATTTTTTTCAGGCAACTAACCATTGTGTCAAGCTGGTATTTTGCCCATCGAAAAATTCCGTTTCGTAAAGACTCCCCTGTTAATATCAATTCTCCCATCCGATGGAAACATTCCGAAATGAAATATTTTCTGGCGGAGGCAAAAGTTCATTTTATAGGAAACTAACTGTTGTGACAATAAGGTATTTTGCCCATCGAAAGACTCCATTTCTCAAAGACTCCCCTGTGAATATATATTCTCCAAACCGATGGGAACATTCCGAAAAAACATATTTTCTGGCGGAGGCGAAAATTATTTTTTTCAGGAAACTAACTTTTGTGATAACCTGGTATTTTGCCCATCGAAAGACTATATTTCCTAAAGACTCCCCTGTTAATATTAATTATCCCAACCGATGGGAACATTTCGAAAAGAAAAATTTTCCGGTGGAGGAGAAAATTATTTTTTTCAGGAAACTAACTCTTGTGACTATATGGTATTGTGTCCATCGAAAGACTACATTTCTCAAAGACTTCCCTGTGAATATCAATTCTCCAAACCGATGGGAACATTCCGAAAAAAAAAAATTACTTTCTGGCGGAGGAGAAAATTATTTTTTTCATGAAACTAACTTTTGTGATAACCTGGTATTTTGCCCATCGAAAGATTCCGTTTCGTAAAGACTCCCCTGTTAATATCAATTCTCCCAACCGATGGGAACATTCCGACCAAATATTTTTTCAGGAAACTAACTTTTGTGATAACCTGGTATTTTGCCCTTCGAAAGATTCCGTTTCGTAAAGACTCCCCTATTAATATCAATTCTCCCAACCGATGGGAACATTCCGAAAAAAATTATTATTTCGCGGAGACGAAATATTTTTTCAGGAAACTAACTTTTGTGATAACCTGGTATTTTGCCCATTGAGAGACTTCATTTCGTAAAGACTACCCTGTGAATATCAATTCTCCCAAGCGATGGGAACATTCCGAAAAAAAAATGTTTTCTGGCGGAGGCGAAAATAATTTTTTTCAGGAAACTAACTTTTGTGATAACATCGAAAGACATCGAAAGACTCCATTTCTCAAAGACTTCCCTGAGAATACCAATTCTCCAAACCGATGGGAACATTCCGAAAAAAATTATTATTACGCGGAGACGAAATATTTTTTCAGGAAACTAACTTTTGTGATAACCTGGTATTTTGCCCATTGAGAGACTTCATTTCGTAAAGACTACCCTGTGAATATCAATTCTCCCAAGCGATGGGAACATTCCGAAAAAAAATGTTTTCTGGCGGAGGCGAAAATAATTTTTTTCAGGAAACTAACTTTTGTGATAACCTGGTATTTTGCCCATCGAAAGATTTCGTTTCGTAAAGACTCCCCTGTTAATATCAATTCTCCCAACTGAAGGGAACATTCCGAAAAATATTATTATTTGGCGGAGAAGAAATATTTTTTCAGGAAACTAACTTTTGTGATAACCTGGTATTTTGCCCATAGAAAGACTTCATTTCTCAGAGACTTCCCTGTGAATACCAATTCTCCAAACCGATGGGAACATTCCGAAAATAAATGTTTTCTGGCAGAGACGAAAATTATTTTTTTCAGGAAACTAACTACTGTGATAAGCTGGTATTCCGCCCATCGAAAGATTCCGTTTCGTAAAGACTCCCCTGTTGATATCAATTCTCCCAATCTATGGGAACATTCCGAAAAAAATTATTTTCTTGCGGTGGCAAAAATTATTTTTTTCAGGCAACTAACCATTGTGTCAAGCTGGTATTTTGCCCATCGAAAAATTCCGTTTCGTAAAGACTCCCCTGTTAATATCAATTCTCCCATCCGATGGAAACATTCCGAAATGAAATATTTTCTGGCGGAGGCAAAAGTTCATTTTATAGGAAACTAACTGTTGTGACAATAAGGTATTTTGCCCATCGAAAGACTCCATTTCTCAAAGACTCCCCTGTGAATATATATTCTCCAAACCGATGGGAACATTCCGAAAAAACATATTTTCTGGCGGAGGCGAAAATAATTTTTTTCAGGAAACTAACTTTTGTGATAACATGGTATATTGCCCATCGAAAGACTCCATTTTTCAAAGACTTCCCTGAGAATACCAATTCTCCAAACCGATGGGAACATTCCGAAAAAAATTATTATTTCGCGGAGACGAAATATTTTTTCAGGAAACTAACTTTTGTGATAACCTGGTATTTTGCCCATTGAGAGACTTCATTTCGTAAAGACTACCCTGTGAATATCAATTCTCCCAAGCTATGGGAACATTCCGAAAAAACATATTTTCTGGCAGAGGCGAAAATAATTTTTTTCAGGAAACTAACTCTTGTGATAACCTGGTATTTTGCCCATCGAAAGACTCTATTTCTCAAAGACTCCCCTGTGAATATCAATTCTCCAAACCGATGGGAACATTCCGAAAAAAAAAAAATTACTTTCTGGCGGAGGAGAAAATTATTTTTTTCATGAAACTAACTTTTGTGATAACCTGGTATTTTGCCCATCGAAAGATTCCGTTTCGTAAAGACTCCCCTGTTAATATCAATTCTCCCAACCGATGGGAACATTCCGACCAAATAATTTTTCAGGAAACTAACTTTTGTGATAACCTGGTATTTTTCCCTTCGAAAGATTCCGTTTCGTAAAGACTCCCCTATTAATATCAATTCTCCCAACCGATGGGAACATTCCGAAAAAAATTATTATTTCGCGGAGACGAAATATTTTTTCAGGAAACTAACTTTTGTGATAACCTGGTATTTTGCCCATTGAGAGACTTCATTTCGTAAAGACTACCCTGTGAATATCAATTCTCCCAAGCGATGGGAACATTCCGAAAAAAAAATGTTTTCTGGCGGAGGCGAAAATAATTTTTTTCAGGAAACTAACTTTTGTGATAACATGGTATATTGCCCATCGAAAGACTCCATTTTTCAAAGACTTCTGTGACTATATGGTATTGTGTCCATCGAAAGACTACATTTCTCAAAGACTTCCCTGTGAATATCAATTCTCCAAATCGATGGGAACATTCCGAAATAAAAAAATTACTTTCTGGCGGAGGAGAAAATTATTTTTTTCATGAAACTAACTTTTGTGATAACCTGGTATTTTGCCCATCGAAAGATTCCGTTTCGTAAAGACTCCCCTGTTAATATCAATTCTCCCAACCGATGGGAACATTCCGACAAATATTTTTTCAGGAAACTAACTTTTGTGATAACCTGGTATTTTGCCCTTCGAAAGATTCCGTTTTGTAAAGACTCCCCTGTTAATATCAATTCTCCCAACCGATGGGAACATTCCGAAAAAAATTATTATTTCGCGGAGACGAAATATTTTTTCAGGAAACTAACTTTTGTGATAACCTGGTATTTTGCCCATTGAGAGACTTCATTTCGTAAAGACTACCCTGTGAATATCAATTCTCCCAAGCGATGGGAACATTCCGAAAAAAAAATGTTTTCTGGCGGAGGCGAAAATAATTTTTTTCAGGAAACTAACTTTTGTGATAACATCGAAAGACATCGAAAGACTCCATTTCTCAAAGACTTCCCTGAGAATGCCATTTCTCCAAACCGATGGGAACATTCCGAAAAAAATTATTATTTCGCGGAGACGAAATATTTTTTCAGGAAACTAACTTTTGTGATAACCTGGTATTTTGCCCATTGAGAGACTTCATTTCGTAAAGACTACCCTGTGAAGATCAATTCTCCCAAGCGATGGGAACATTCCGAAAAAAAATGTTTTCTGGCGGAGGCGAAAATAATTTTTTTCAGGAAACTAACTTTTGTGATAACCTGGTATTTTGCCCATCGAAAGATTTCGTTTCGTAAAGACTCCCCTGTTAATATCAATTCTCCCAACTGAAGGGAACATTCCGAAAAATATTATTATTTGGCGGAGAAGAAATATTTTTTCAGGAAACTAACTTTTGTGTTAACCCGGTATTTTGCCCATAGAAAGACTTCATTTCTCAGAGACTTCCCTGTGAATACCAATTCTCCAAACCGATGGGAACATTCCGAAAATAAATGTTTTCTGGCAGAGACGAAAATTATTTTTTTCAGGAAACTAACTACTGTGATAAGCTGGTATTCCGCCCATCGAAAGATTCCGTTTCGTAAAGACTCCCCTGTTGATATCAATTCTCCCAATCTATGGGAACATTCCGAAAAAAAATATTTTTTGCGGTGGCAAAAATTATTTTTTTTCAGGCAACTAACCATTGTGTCAAGCTGGTATTTTGCCCATCGAAAAATTCCGTTTCGTAAAGACTCCCCTGTTAATATCAATTCTCCCATCCGATGGAAACATTCCGAAATGAAATATTTTCTGGCGGAGGCAAAAGTTCATTTTATAGGAAACTAACTGTTGTGACAATAAGGTATTTTGCCCATCGAAAGACTCCATTTCTCAAAGACTCCCCTGTGAATATATATTCTCCAAACCGATGGGAACATTCCGAAAAAACATATTTTCTGGCGGAGGCGAAAATTATTTTTTTCAGGAAACTAACTTTTGTGATAACCTGGTATTTTGCCCATCGAAAGACTATATTTCTCAAAGACTCCCCTGTTAATATTAATTATCCCAACCGATGGGAACATTTCGAGAAGAAAAATTTTCCGGTGGAGAAGAAAATAATTTTTTTCAGGAAACTAACTCCTGTGAGTATATGGTATTGTGTCCATCGAAAGACTACATTTCTCAAAGACTTCCCTGTGAATATCAATTCTCCAAACCGATGGGAACATTCCGAAAAAAAAAAATTACTTTCTGGCGGAGGAGAAAATTATTTTTTTCATGAAACTAACTTTTGTGATAACCTGGTATTTTGCCCATCGAAAGATTCCGTTTCGTAAAGACTCCCCTGTTAATATCAATTCTCCCAACCGATGGGAACTTTCCGACCAAATATTTTTTCAGGAAACTAACTTTTGTGATAACCTGGTATTTTGCCCTTCGAAAGATTCCGTTTCGTAAAGACTCCCCTGTTAATATCAATTCTCCCAACCGATGGGAACATTCCGAAAAAAATTATTATTTCGCGGAGACGAAATATTTTTTCAGGAAACTAACTTTTGTGATAACCTGGTATTTTGCCCATTGAGAGACTTCATTTCGTAAAGACTACCCTGTGAATATCAATTCTCCCAAGCGATGGGAACATTCCGAAAAAAAAATGTTTTCTGGCGGAGGCGAAAATAATTTTTTTCAGGAAACTAACTTTTGTGATAACATGGTATATTGCCCATCGAAAGACTCCATTTCTCAAAGACTTCCCTGAGAATACCAATTCTCCAAACCGATGGGAACATTCCGAAAAAAATTATTATTTCGCGGAGACGAAATATTTTTTCAGGAAACTAACTTTTGTAATAACCTGGTATTTTGCCCATTGAGAGACTTCATTTCGTAAAGACTACCCTGTGAATATCAATTCTCCCAAGCGATGGGAACATTCCGAAAAAAAAAGTTTTCTGGCGGAGGCGAAATTAATTTTTTTCAGGAAACTAACTTTTGTGATAACCTGGTATTTTGCCCATCGAAAGATTTCGTTTCGTAAGGACTCCCCTGTTGATATCAATTCTCCCAACTGAAGGGAACAATCCGAAAAATATTATTATTTGGCGGAGAAGAAATATTTTTTCAGGAAACTAACTTTTGTGATAACCTGGTATTTTGCCCATAGAAAGACTTCATTTCTCAGAGACTTCCCTGTGAATACCAATTCTCCAAACCGATGGGAACATTCCGAAAATAAATGTTTTCTGGCAGAGACGAAAATTATTTTTTTCAGGAAACTAACTACTGTGATAAGCTGGTATTCCGCCCATCGAAAGATTCCGTTTCGTAAAGACTCCCCTGTTGATATCAATTCTCCCAATCGATGGGAACATTTCGAAAAAAATTATTTTCCGGCGGAGGAGTAAATAATTTTTTTCATGAAACTAACCTTTGTGATAACCTGGTATTTTGTCCATCGAGGGACTTTATTTCGTAAAGACTACCCTGTGAATATCAATTCTCCCATCCGATGGAAACATTCCGAAATGAAATATTTTCTGGCGGAGGCAAACGTTCTTTTTTTAGGAAACTAACTGTTGTGACAATAAGGAATTTTGCCCATCGAAAGACTCCATGTCTCAAAGACTCCCCTGTTAATATTAATTCTCCCAACCGATGGGAACATTTCGAAAAAAATTATTTTCCGGCGGAGGAGAAAATAATTTTTTTCAGGAAACTAACTTTTGTGATAACCTGGTATTTTGCCCTTCAAAACACTCCATTTCGCAAGACTCCCCTGTTGATATAATTCTCCCAATCGATGGGAACATTTCGAAAAAAATTATTTTCCGGCGGAGGAGTAAATAATTTTTTTCAGGAAACTAACTTTTGTGATACCCTGGTATTTTGCCCTTCGAAAGACTCCATTTCTCAAGGCTCCCCTGTTGATATAATTCTCCCAATCGATAGGAACATTTCGAAAAAAATTATTTTCCGGCGGAGGAGTAAATAATTTTTTCAGGAAACTAATTTTTGTGATACCCTGGTATTTTGCCCTTCGAAAGACTCCATTTCTCAAGACTCTCCTGTTGATATAATTCTCCCAATCGATAGGAACATTTCGAAAAAAATTATTTTCCGGCGGAGGAGTAAATAATTTTTTTCAGGAAACTAACTTTTGTGATAACCTGGTATTTTGCCCATCGAGAGACTTCATTTCGTATAGACTACCTTGTGAATATAAATTCTCCCAACCGATGGGAACATTCCGAAAAAAAATTTCATCTTGCGGTTGCAAAAATTATATTTTTCAGGCAACTAACCTTTGTGATAACATTTTATTTTGACCATCGAGAGACTTTATTTGGTTAAGACTACCCTGTGAATATCAATTCTCCCATCCGATGGAAACATTCCGAAATGAAATATTTTCTGGCGGAGGCAAACGTTCTTATTTTAGGAAACTAACTGTTGTGACAATGAGGTATTTTGCCCATCGAAAGACTCCATTTCTCAAAGACTCCCCTGTAAATATAAATTCTCCAAACCGATGGGAACATTCCGAAAAAACATATTTTCTGGCGGAGGCGAAAATTATTTCTTTCAGGAAACTGACTTTTGTGATAACCTGGTATATTGTCCATGGAAAGATTCCGTTTCGTAAAGACTCCCCTGTTAATATCAATTCTCTCAACCGATGGGAACATCCCGAAAAAAATTATTTTCTGGCGGAGGCGAAAATAATTTTTTACAGGAAACTAACTTTTGTGATAACCTGGTATTTTGCCCATCGAAAGACTCCATTCCTCAAAGACTTCCCTGTTAATACCAATTCTCCAAACCGATGGGAACATTCCGAAAAAAATTACTTTCTTGCGGTTGCAAAAATTATTTTTTTCAGGCAACTAACCTTCGTGATAACCTTTTATATTGCCCATCGAGAGACTTTATTTGGTTAAGACTACCCTGTGAATATCAATTCTCCCATCCGATGGAAACATTCCGAAATGAAATATTTTCTGGCGGAGGCAAAAGTTCTTTTTTTAGGAAACTAACTGTTGTGACAATAAGTTATTTTGCCCATCGAAAGACTCCGTGTCTCAAAGACTCCCCTGTTAATATTAATTCTCCCAACCGATGGGAACATTTCGAAAAAAATTATTTTCCGGCGGAGGAGAAAATAATTTATTTCAGGAAACTAACTTTTGTGATAACCTGGTATTTTGCCCTTCGAAAGATTCCGTTTCGTAAAGACTCCCCTGTTAATATCAATTCTCCCAACCGATGGGAACATTCCGAAAAAAATTATTATTTCGCGGAGACGAAATATTTTTTCAGGAAACTAACTTTTGTGATAACCTGGTATTTTGCCCATTGAGAGACTTCATTTCGTAAAGACTACCCTGTGAATATCAATTCTCCCAAGCGATGGGAACATTCCGAAAAAAAAATGTTTTCTGGCGGAGGCGAAAATAATTTTTTTCAGGAAACTAACTTTTGTGATAACATCGAAAGACATCGAAAGACTCCATTTCTCAAAGACTTCCCTGAGAATACCAATTCTCCAAACCGATGGGAACATTCCGAAAAAAATTATTATTTCGCGGAGACGAAATATTTTTTCAGGAAACTAACTTTTATGATAACCTGGTATTTTGCCCATTGAGAGACTTCATTTCGTAAAGACTACCCTGTGAATATCAATTCTCCCAAGCGATGGGAACATTCCGAAAAAATTATTATTTGGCGGAAACAATTTTTTATTTCAGGAAACTAACTTTTGTGATACCCTGGTATTCTGCCCAACGAGATACTTCATTTCGTAAAGACTATCCTGTGAATATCAATTCTTCCAACCGATGGGAACATTCCGAAAAAAATGTTTTCTGGCGGAGACAAAATTTATTTTTTTCAGGAAACTAACTTTTGTGATAACCTGGTTTTTTGCGTATCGAGAGACTTCATTTCATTAAGACTACCCTGTGAATATCAATTCTCCCAATAGATGGGAACATTCCGAAAAAAAAAATTATTTCTGGCGGAGGCAAAAGTTCTTTTTTCAGGAAACTAACTGTTGTGACAATAAGGTATTTTGCCCATCGAAAGACTCCATTTTTCAAAGACTCTCCTGTGAATATAAATTCTCCAAACCCATGGAAACATTCCGAAAAAACATATTTTCTTGCGGAGGAGAAAGTTAGTTTTTTCAGGAAACTAACTTTTGTGATAACCTGGTATATTGCCCATCGAAACACTATTTCTTAAAGACTCCACGGTGAATATCAATTCTCCAAACCGATGGGAATATTCCGAAAAAAAATATTTTTTGGCGGAGGAGAAAATTGTTTTTTTCAGGAAACTTGCTTTTGTGATAACCTGGCCCATCAAGATAATTCATTTCGTAAAGACTACCCTGTGAATATCAATTCTACAAACCCATAGAAACATTCCGAAAAAACAAATTTTCTGGCGGAGGAGAAAGTAATTTTTTTCAGGAAACTAACATTTGTAATTACCTGGTATTTTAATATTTTGCCCATCGAGAGACTTTATTTCGTAAAGACTCTCCTGTGAATATCAATTCTCCAAACCGATGTGAACATTCCGAAAAAAAATATTTTCTGGCGGAGGAGAAAATTGTTTTTTTCAGGAAACTTACTTTTGTGATAACCTGGCCCATCGAGAGAATTCATTTCGTAAAGACTACCCTGTGAATATCAATTCTACAAACCCATGGAAACATTCCGAAAAAACATATTTTCTGGCGGAGGAGACAGTAATTCTTTTCAGGAAACTAACTTTTGTGATATTGCCCATCGAAACACTATTTCTTAAAGACTCCATTGTGAATATCAATTCTCCAAACCGATGGGAATATTCCGAAAAAAAATATTTTCTGGCGGAGGAGAAAATAATCTTTTTCAGGAAACTAACATTTGTGATTACCAGGTATTCTGTCTTTCGAAAGATTTCGTTTCGTAAAGACACCCCTGCTAATATCAACTCTCCCAACCGATGGGAACATTCCGATAATAATTATTTTCTGGCGGAGGCGAAAATTATTTTTTTCAGGAAACTAACTTTTGTGATAACCTGGTATTTTGCCTCTCGAGAGACTTCATTTCGTTAAGACTACCCTGTGAATATCAATTCTCCAAACCGATGAGAATATTCCGAAAAAAAAATATTTTCTGGCGGAGGAGAAAATAATCTTTTTCAGGAAACTAACTTTTGTGATAACCAGGTATTCTGTCTTTCGAAAGATTTCGTTTCGTAAAGACACCCCTGTTAATATCAATTCTCCCAACCGATGGGAACATTCCGAAAATAATTATTTTCTGGCGGAGGCGAAAATTATTTTTTTCAGGAAACTAACTTTTGTGATAACCTGGTATTTTGCCTCTCGAGAGACTTCATTTCGTTAAGACACCCCTGTTAATATCAATTCTCCCAACCGATGGGAAAATTCCGAAAATAATTATTTTCTGGCGGAGGCGAAAATTATTTTTTTCAGTAAACTATCTTTTGTGTTAACCTGGTATTTTGGTGTTTTGCCCATCGAAATTTTCGGTTTCGCAAAGACTACCCTGTTAATATCAATTCTCCCAACCGATGGGAACATTCCGAAAAAAATTATTATTTGGCGGAGACGAAATTTTTTTTCAGGAAACTACCTCTTGTGATAACCTGGTATTCTGCTCATCGAGAGACTTCATTTCGTGAAGACTAACCTGTGAATATCAATTCTCCCAATAGATGGGAACATTCCGAAAAAAAATTATTTCTGGCGGAGGCAAAAGTTCTTTTTTCAGGAAACTGACTCTTGTGACAATATGGTATTTTGCCCATCGAAAGACTCCATTTCTCAAAGACTTCCCTGTGAATATCAATTCTCCAAACCGATGGAAACATTCCGAAAATAAATATTTTCTGGCGGAGGCAAAAGTTCTCTTATCAGGGAACCAACTGTTGTGACAATAAGGTATTTTGCCCATCAAAAGACTCCATTTCTCAAAGACTCCCATGTGAATATTAATTCTCGCAACCGATGGGAA
This sequence comes from Chrysolina americana, assembly GCA_958502065.1. Classification (NCBI taxonomy): domain Eukaryota; kingdom Metazoa; phylum Arthropoda; class Insecta; order Coleoptera; family Chrysomelidae; genus Chrysolina; species Chrysolina americana. Next base: position 29,786,451 of record OY293417.1, read on the forward strand.
CATTCCGAAAAAACATATTTTCTGGCGGAGGCGAAAATTATTTTTTTCAGGAAACTAACTTTTGTGATAACCTGGTATTTTGCCCATCGAAATTTTCCATTTCGTAAAGACTCCCCTGATAATATCAATTCTCCAAACCGATGGGAACATTCCGAAAAAAATATTTTCTGGTGGAGGAGGAAATTATTTTTTTCAGGCAACTAACCTTTGTGCAAACCTGGTATTGAGCCCATCGAGAGACTTCATTTCGTTAAGACTACCCTTTGAATATAAATTCTGCTAACCGATGGAAACATTCCGAAAACAAATATTTTCTGGCGGAGACAAAAGTTCTTTTTTCAGAAAACTAACTCTTGTGACTATATGGTATTCTGCCCACCGAAATATTCCGTTTTGTAAAGACTCCCCTGTTGATATCAATTCTCCTAACCGATGGGAACATTCCGAAAATAATTATTTTCTGGCGGAGGCGAAAATTATTTTTTTCAGGAAACTAACTTTTGTGATAACTTGGTATTTTGCCTCTCGAGAAACTTCATTTCGTTAAGACTACCCTGTGAATATCAATTCTCCAAACCCATGGAAACATTCCGAAAAATCATATTATGTGGCGGAGGAGAAAGTAATTTTTTTCAGGAAACTAACTTTTGTGAAAACCTGGTATTTTACTATTTTGCCCATCGAGAGACTTTATTTCGTAAAGACTCCCCTGTGATTATCAATTCTCCAAACCGATGGGAACATTCCGAAAAAAAATATTTTTTGGCGGAGGAGAAAATTGTTTTTTTCAGGAAACTTGCTTTTGTGATAACCTGGCCCATCGAGATAATTTATTTCGTAAAGACTACCCTGTGAATATCAATTCTACAAACCCATAGAAACATTCCGAAAAAACAAATTTTCTGGCGGAGGAGAAAGTAATTTTTTTCAGGAAACTAACATTTGTAATTACCTGGTATTTTACTATTTTGCCCATCGAGAGACTTTATTTCGTAAAGACTCTCCTGTGAATATCAATTCTCCAAACCGATGTGAACATTCCGAAAAAAAATATTTTCTGGCGGAGGAGAAAATTGTTTTTTTCAGGAAACTTACTTTTGTGATAACCTGGCCCATCGAGAGAATTCATTTCGTAAAGACTACCCTGTGAATATCAATTCTACAAACCCATGGAAACATTCCGAAAAAACATATTTTCTGGCGGAGGAGACAGTAATTCTTTTCAGGAAACTAACTTTTGTGATAACCTGGTATATTGCCCATCGAAACACTATTTCTTAAAGACTCCACTGTGAATATCAATTCTCCAAACCGATGGGAATATTCCGAAAAAAAATATTTTCTGGCGGAGGAGAAAATAATCTTTTTCAGGAAACTAACATTTGTGATTACCAGGTATTCTGTCTTTCGAAAGATTTCGTTTCGTAAAGACACCCCTGCTAATATCAATTCTCCCAACCGATGGGAACATTCCGATAATAATTATTTTCTGGCGGAGGCGAAAATTATTTTTTTCAGGAAACTAACTTTTGTGATAACCTGGTATTTTGCCTCTCAAGAGACTTCATTTCGTTGAGACTACCCTGTGAATATCAATTCTCCAAACCGATGGGAATATTCCGAAAAAAAAATATTTTCTGGCGGAGGAGAAAATAATCTTTTTCAGGAAACTAACTTTTGTGATAACCAGGTATTCTGTCTTTCGAAAGATTTCGTTTCGTAAAGACACCCCTGTTAATATCAATTCTCCCAACCGATGGGAACATTCCGAAAATAATTATTTTCTGGCGGAGGCGAAAATTATTTTTTTCAGGAAACTAACTTTTGTGATAACCTGTTATTTTGCCTCTCGAGAGACTTCATTTCGTTAAGACACCCCTGTTAATATCAATTCTCCCAACCGATGGGAACATTCCGAAAATAATTATTTTCTGGCGGAGGCGAAAATTATTTTTTTCAGTAAACTATCTTTTGTGTTAACCTGGTATTTTGGTGTTTTGCCCATCGAAAGTTTCCGTTTCGCAAAGACTACCCTGTTAATATCAATTCTCCCAACCGATGGGAACATTCCGAAAAAAATTATTATTTGGCGGAGACGAAATTTTTTTTCAGGAAACTACCTCTTGTGATAACCTGGTATTCTGCTCATCGAGAGACTTCATTTCGTAAAGACTAACCTGTGAATATCAATTCTCCCAATAGATGGGAACATTCCGAAAAAAAATTATTTCTGGCGGAGGCAAAAGTTCTTTCTTCAGGAAACTAACTCTTGTGACAATATGGTATTTTGCCCATCGAAAGACTCCATTTCTGAAAGACTTCCCTGTGAATATCAATTCTCCAAACCGATGGAAACATTCCGAAAAGAAATATTTTCTGGCGGAGGCAAAAGTTCTCCTATCAGGAAACTAACTGTTGTGACAATAAGGTACTTTGCCCATCAAAAGACTCCATTTCTCAAAGACTCCCATGTGAATATTAATTCTCGCAACCGATGGGAACATTCCGAAAAAACATATTTTCTGGCGGAGGCGAAAATTATTTTTTTCAGGAAACTAACTTTTGTGATAACCTGGTATTTTGCCCATCGAAAGACTCTATTTCTCAAAGACTCCCCAGTGAATATTAATTCTCCAAACCTATGGGGGAGAGTTCATTTCGTGAAGACTATTCTGTGAATAACAATTCTCCAAACCCATGGAAACATTCCGAAAAAACATATTTTCTGGCGGAGGAGAAAGTAATTTTTTTCAGGAAACTAACTTTTGTGATAACCTGGTATTTTACCATTTTGCCCATCTAGAGACTTTTTTCGTAAAGACTCCCCTGTGAATATCAATTCTCCCAACCGATGGGAACATTCCGAAAAAAATTATTTTCTGGCAGAGGCAAAAATTATTTTTTTCAGGAAACTAACTTTTGTGATAACCTGGTATTTTGCCCATCGAGAGATTTTATTCCGTTAAGACTACTCTGTGAATATCAATTCTCCCAACCGATGGGAACATTCCGAAAAAAAATATTTTCTGGCGGAGGAGAAAATTGTTTTTTTCAGAAAACTAACTTTTGTGATAACCTGGTATTTTGCCCATCAAAATATTCCATTTCGTGAAGACTCCCCTGATAATATCAATTCTCCAAACCGATGGGAACATTCCGAAAAAAATATTTTCTGGTGGAGGAGAAAATTATTTTTTTCAGGCAACTAACCTTTGTGATAACCTGGTATTGAGCCCATCGAGAGACTTCATTTCGTTAAGACTACCCTTTGAATATAAATTCTGCTAACCGATGGAAACATTCCGAAAACAAATATTTTCTGGCGGAGACAAAAGTTCTTTTTTCAGAAAACTAACTCTTGTGACTATATGGTATTCTGCTCACCGAAAGATTCCGTTTTGTAAAGACTCCCCTGTTGATATCAATTCTTTCGACCGATGGGAACATTCCGAAAAAAAATAATTTTCTGGCGGAGGCAAAAATTATTTTTTTCAGGAAACTAACCTTTGTGATAACCTGGTATTGTGCCTATCGAGAGACTTCATTTCGTTAAGTCTACCCTGTGAATAACAAAATAACAATTCTCCTAACCGATGGAAACATTCCGAATATAAATATTTTCTGGCGGAGGCAAAAGTTCTTTTTTCAGGAAACTAACTCTTGCGACTATATGGTATTTTGCCATTCGAAAGACTTCATTTCCCAAAGACTCCCATATGAATATCAATTCTCCAAACCGATGGGAACATTCCGAAAAAAATTATTTTCTGGCGGAGGCGAAAATAATTTTTTTCTGGAAACTAACTTTTGTGATAACCTGGTATTTTGCCCATCGAAAGATTCCGTTTCGTAAAGACTCCCCTGTTAATATCAATTCTCCCAACCGATGAGAACATTATAAAAAAATTATTATTTGGCGGACACAATTTTTTTTTCAGGAAACTAACTTTTGTGATACCCTGGTATTCTGCCCATCGAGATACTTCATTTCGTAAAGACTATCCTGTGAATATCAATTCTTCCAACCGATGGAAACATTCCGAAAAAAATGTTTTCTGGCGTAGACAAAAATTATTTTTTTCAGGAAACTAACTTTTGTGATAACCTGTTTTTTTGCGTATCGAGAGACTTCATTTCATTAAGACTACCCTGTGAATATCAATTCTCCCAATAGATGGGAACATTAAGAAAAAAATATATTTCTGGCGGAGGCAAAAGTTCTTTTTTCAGGAAACTAACTGTTGTGACAATAAGGTATTTTGCCCATCGAAAGACTCCATTTCTCAAAGACTCTCCTGTGAATATAAATTCTCCAAACCGATGGGAACATTCCGAAAAATCATGTTTTCTGGCGGAGGCGAAAATTATTTTCTGGCAGAGGAGAAATTTGTTTTTTTCAGGAAACTAACTTTTGTGATAACCTGGTATTTTGCCCATCGAAAGAATCTATTTCTCAAAGACTCCCCTGTGAATAATAATTCTCCAAACCGATGGGAACATTCCGAAAAAAATATTTTCTGGCGGAGAAGATAATTTTTTTCAGGAAACTAACTTTTGTGATAACCTGGTATTTTGCCCATCGAAAGACTCTATTTCTCAAAGACTCCCCTGTGAATATTAATTCTCCAAACCGATTGGAGAGACTTCATTTCGTGAAGACTACCCTGTGAATAACAATTCTCCAAACCCATGGAAACATTCCGAAAAAACATATTTTCTGGCGGAGGAGAGAGTAATTTTTTTCAGGAAACTAACTTTTGTGATAAACTGGTATTTTGCCCATCGAAAGATTTCGTTTCGTAAAGACTCCCTGTCAATATCAATTCTTCCTACCGATGGGAACATTACGAACAAAAAAATTTTCTGGCGGAGGAGAAAATTATTTCTTTTAGGAAACTAACTCTTGTGATAACCTGGTATTGTGCCCATTGAGAGACTTCGTTTCGTAAAGACTACCCTGTGAATATCAATTCTCCAAACCCATGGAAACATTCCGAAAAAACATATTTTCTGGCGGAGGAGAAAGTAATTTTTTTCAGAAAACTAACTTTTGTGAAAACCTGGTATTTTACTATTTTGCCCATCGAGAGACTTTATTTCGTAAAGACTCCCCTGTGAATATCAATTCTCCAAACCGATGGGAACATTCCGAAAAAAAATATTTTTTGGCGGAGGAGAAAATTGTTTTTTTCAGGAAACTTGCTTTTGTGATAACCTGTCCCATCGAGATAATTCATTTCGTACAGACTACCCTGTGAATATCAATTCTACAAACCCATGGAAACATTCCGAAAAAACATATTTTCTGGCGGAGGAGACAGTAATTCTTTTCAGGAAACTAACTTTTGTGATTACCTGGTATTTTACTATTTTGCCCATCGAAAGACTTTATTTCGTAAAGACTCCCTAGTGAATATCAATTCTCCAGACCGATTGGAACATTCCGAAAAAAAATATTTTCCGGCGGAGGAGAAAATTATTTTTTTCAGTAAACTATCTTTTGTGATAACCTGGTATTTTATTGTTTTGCCCATCGAAAGTTTCCGTTTCGTAAAGACTACCCTGTTAATATCAATTCTCCCAACCGATGGGAACATTCCGAAAAAAATTATTATTTGGCGGAGACGAAATTTTTTTCAGGAAACTACCTCTTGTGATAACCTGGTATTCTGCCCATCGAGAGACTTCATTTCGTAAAGACTAACCTGTGAATATCAATTCTCCCAATAGATGGGAACATTCCGAAAAAAAATTATTTCTGGCGGAGGCAAAAGTTCTTTTTTCAGGAAACTAACTCTTGTGACCATATGGTATTTTGCCCATCGAAAGACTCCATTTCTCAAAGACTTCCCTGTGAATATCAATTCTCCAAACCGATGGAAACATTCCGAAAAGAAATATTTTCTGGCGGAGGCAAAAGTTCTCTTATCAGGGAACTAACTGTTGTGACAATAAGGTATTTTGCCCATCAAAAGACTCCATTTCTCAAAGACTCTCATGTGAATATTAATTCTCCCAACCGATGGGAACATTCCGAAAAAAAATATTTTCTGGCAGAGGCGAAATTTGTTTTTTTCAGTAAACTAACTTTTGTGATAAACTGGTATTTTGCCCATCGAAAGATTTCGTTTCGTAAAGACTCCCTGTCAATATCAATTCTTCCTACCGATGGGAACATTCCGAAAAAAAAAAATTTTCTGGCGGAGGAGAAAATTATTTCTTTTAGGAAACTAACTCTTGTGATAACCTGGTATTGTGCCCATTGAGAGACTTCGTTTCGTAAAGACTACCCTGTGAATATCAATTCTCCAAACCCATGGAAACATTCCGAAAAAACATATTTTCTGGCGGAGGAGAAAGTTAGTTTTTTCAGGAAACTAACTTTTGTGATAACCTGGTATATTGCCCATCGAAACACTATTTCTTAAAGACTCCTTTGTGAATATCAATTCTCCAAACCGATGGGAACATTCCGAAAAGAAATATTTTCTGGCGGAGGAGAAAATAATCTTTTTCAGGAAACTAACTTTTGTGATAACCAGGTATTCTGTCTTTCGAAAGATTCCTTTTCGTAAAGACACCCCTGTTAATATCATTCCGAAAATAATTATTTTCTGGTGGAGGCGAAAATTATTTTTTTCAGGAAACTAACTTTTGTGATAACCTGGTATTTTGCCCATCGAAAGACTCTATTTCTCAAAGACTCCCCTGTGAATATTAATTCTCCAAACCGATTGGAGAGACTTCATTTCGTGAAGACTACCCTGTGAATAACAATTCTCCAAACCCATGGAAACATTCCGAAAAAACATATTTTCTGGCGGAGGAGAAAGTAATTTTTTTCAGGAAACTAACTTTTGTGATAACCTGGTAATTTACTATTTTGCCCATCGAGAGACTTTATTTCGTAAAGACTCCCCTGTGAATATCAATTCTCCCAACCGATGGGAACATTCCGAAAAAAAATATTTTCTGGCAGAGGAGAAATTTGTTTTTTTCGGGAAACTAACTTTTGTGATAAACTGGTATTTTGCCCATCGAAAGATTTCGTTTCGTAAAGACTCCCTGTCAATATCAATTCTTCCTACCGATGGGAACATTACGAAAAAAAAATTTTCTGGCGGAGGAGAAAATTATTTCTTTTAGGAAACTAACTCTTGTGATAACCTGGTATTGTGCCCATTGAGAGACTTCGTTTCGTAAAGACTACCTTGTGAATATCAATTCTCCAAACCCATGGAAACATTCCGAAAAAACATATTTTCTGGCGGAGGAGAAAGTAATTTTTTTCAGGAAACTAACTTTTGTGAAAATCTGGTATTTTACTATTTTGCCCATCGAGAGACTTTATTTCGTAAAGACTCCCCTGTGAATATCAATTCTCCAAACCGATGGGAACATTCCGAAAAAAAATATTTTTTGGCGGAGGAGAAAATTGTTTTTTTCAGGAAACTTGCTTTTGTGATAACCTGTCCCATCGAGATAATTCATTTCGTAAAGACTACCCTGTGAATATCAATTCTACAAACCCATAGAAACATTCCGAAAAAACATATTTTCTGGCGGAGGAGAAAGTAATTTATTTCAGGAAACTAACATTTGTAATTACCTGGTATTTTACTATTTTGCCCATCGAGAGACTTTATTTCGTAAAGACTCCCCTGTGAATATCAATTCTCCAAACCGATGTGAACATTCCGAAAAAAAATATTTTCTGGCGGAGGAGAAAATTGTTTATTTCAGGAAACTTACTTTTGAGATAACCTGGCCTATCGAGAGAATTCATTTCGAAAAGACTACCCTGTGAATATCAATTCTACAAACCCATGGAAACATTCCGAAAAAACATATTTTCTGGCGGAGGAGACAGTAATTCTTTTCAGGAAACTAACTTTTTTGATTACCTGGTATTTTACTATTTTGCCCATCGAAAGACTTTATTTCGTAAAGACTCCCCAGTGAATATCAATTCTCCAGACCGATGGGAACATTCCGAAAAAAAAATATTTTCCGGCGGAGGAGAAAATTATTTTTTTCAGTAAACTATCTTTTGTGATAACCTGGTATTTTATTGTTTTGCCCATCGAAAGTTTCCGTTTCGTAAAGACTACCCTTATTAATATCAATTCTCCCAACCGATGGGAACATTCCGAAAAAAATTATTATTTGGCGGAGACGAAATTTTTTTCAGGAAACTACCTCTTGTGATAACCTGGTATTCTGCCCATCGAGAGACTTAATTTCGTAAAGACTAACCTGTGAATATCAATTCTCCCAATAGATGGGAACATTCCGAAAAAAAATTATTTCTGGCGGAGGCAAAAGTTCTTTTTTCAGGAAACTAACTCTTGTGACCATATGGTATTTTGCCCATCGAAAGACTCCATTTCTCAAAGACTTCCCTGTGAATATCAATTCTCCAAACCGATGGAAACATTCCGAAAAGAAATATTTTCTGGCGGAGGCAAAAGTTCTCTTATCAGGGAACTAACTGTTGTGACAATAAGGTATTTTGCCCATCAAAAGACTCCATTTCTCAAAGACTCCCATGTGAATATTAATTCTCGCAACCGATGGGAACATTTCGAAAAAACATATTTTCTGGCGGAGGAGAAAGTAATTTTTTTCAGGAAACTAACTTTTGTGATAACCTGGTATTTTACTATTTTGCCCATCGAGAGACTTTATTTCGTAAAGACTCCCCTGTGAATATCAATTCTCCCAACCGATGGGAACATTCCGAAAAAAAATATTTTCTGGCAGAGGAGAAATTTGTTTTTTTCAGGAAACTAACTTTTGTGATAAACTGGTATTTTGCCCATCGAAAGATTTCGTTTCGTAAAGACTCCCTGTCAATATCAATTCTTCCTACCGATGGGAACATTCCGAAAAAAAAATTTTCTGGCGGAGGAGAAAATTATTTCTTTTAGGAAACTAACTCTTGTGATAACCTGGTATTGTGCCCATTGAGAGACTTCGTTTCGTAAAGACTACCCTGTGAATATCAATTCTCCAAACCCATGGAAACATTCCGAAAAAAAATATTTTCTGGCGGAGGAGAAAATAATCTTTTTCAGGAAACTAACTTTTGTGATAACCAGGTATTCTGTCTTTCGAAAGATTCCGTTTCGTAAAGACACCCCTGTTAATATCAATTCTCCCAACCGATGGGAACAATCCGAAAATAATTATTTTCTGGCGGAGGCGAAAATTATTTTTTTCAGGAAACTAACTTTTGTGATAACTTGGTATTTTGCCTCTCGAGAAACTTCATTTCGTTAAGACTACCCTGTGAATATCAATTCTCCAAACCCATGGAAACATTCCGAAAAAACATATTTTCTGGCGGAGGAGAAAGTAATTTTTTTCAGGAAACTAACTTTTGTGAAAACCTGGTATTTTACTATTTTGCCCATCGAGAGACTATATTTCGTAAAGACTCCCCTGTGAATATCAATTCTCCAAACCGATGGGAACATTCCGAAAAAAAATATTTTTTGGCGGAGGAGAAAATTGTTTTTTTCAGGAAACTTGCTTTTGTGATAACCTGGCCCATCGAGATAATTCATTTCGTAAAGACTACCCTGTGAATATCAATTCTACAAACCCATAGAAACATTCCGAAAAAACATTTTCTGGCGGAGGAGAAAGTAATTTTTTTCAGGAAACTAACATTTGTAATTACCTGGTATTTTACTATTTTGCCCATCGAGAGACTTTATTTTGTAAAGACTCCCCTGTGAATATCAATTCTCCAAACCGATGTGAACATTCCGAAAAAAAATATTTTCTGGCGGAGAAGAAAATTGTTTTTTTCAGGAAACTCACTTTTGAGATAACCTGGCCCATCGAGAGAATTCATTTCGAAAAGACTACCCTGTGAATATCAATTCTACAAACCCATGGAAACATTCCGAAAAAACATATTTTCTGGCGGAGGAGACAGTAATTCTTTTCAGGAAACTAACTTTTGTGATTACCTGGTATTTTACTGTTTTGCCCATCGAAATACTTTATTTCGTAAAGACTCCCCAGTGAATATCAATTCTCCAGACCGATGGGAACATTCCGAAAAAAAATATTTTCCGGCGGAGGAGAAAATTATTTTTTTCAGTAAACTATCTTTTGTGATAACCTGGTATTTTATTGTTTTGCCCATCGAAAGTTTCCGTTTCGTAAAGACTACCCTGTTAATATCAATTCTCCCAACCGATGGGAACATTCCGAAAAAAATTATTATTTGGCGGAGACGAAATTTTTTTCAGGAAACTAACTCTTGTGACAATATGGTATTTTGCCCATCGAAAGACTCCATTTCTCAAAGACTTCCCTGTGAATATCAATTCTCCAAACCGATGGAAACATTCCGAAAAAACATAATTTCTGGCGGAGGCGAAAATTATTTTTTTCAGGAAACTAACTTTTGTGATAACCTGGTATTTTGCCCATCGAAACACTCTATTTCTCAAAGACTCCCCTGTGAATATTAATTCTCCAAACAGATTGGAGAGACTTCATTTCGTGAATACTACCCTGTGAATATCAATTCTCCAAACCCATGGAAACATTCCGAAAAAACATATTTTCTGGCGGAGGAGAAAGTAATTTTTTTCAGGAAACTAACTTTTGTGATAACCTGGTATTTTACTATTTTGCCCATCGAGAGACTTTATTTCGTAAAGACTCCCCTGTGAATATCAATTCTCCCAACCGATGGGAACATTCCGAAAAAAAATATTTTCTGGCAGAGGAGAAATTTGTTTTTTTCAGGAAACTAACTTTTGTGATAAACTGGTATTTTGCCCATCGAAAGATTTCGTTTCGTAAAGACTCCCTGTCAATATCAATTCTTCCTACCGATGGGAACATTCCGAAAAAAAAAAAATTTCTGGCGGAGGAGAAAATTATTTCTTTTAGGAAACTAACTCTTGTGATAACCTGGTATTGTGCCCATTGAGAGACTTCGTTTCGTAAAGACTACCCTGTGAATATCAATTCTCCAAACCCATGGAAACATTCCGAAAAAACATATTTTCTGGCGGAGGAGAAAGTTAGTTTTTTCAGGAAACTAACTTTTGTGATAACCTGGTATATTGCCCATCGAAACACTATTTCTTAAAGACTCCACTGTGAATATCAATTCTCCAAACCGATGGGAACATTCCGAAAAGAAATATTTTCTGGCGGAGGAGAAAATAATCTTTTTCAGGAAACTAACTTTTGTGATAACCAGGTATTCTGTCTTTCGAAAGATTCCTTTTCGTAAAGACACCCCTGTTAATATCATTCCGAAAATAATTATTTTCTGGTGGAGGCGAAAATTATTTTTTTCAGGAAACTAACTTTTGTGATAACCTGGTATTTTGCCCATCGAAAGATTCCGTTTCTTAAAGACTCCCCTTATTCTCCCAACCGATGGGAACATTCCGAAAAAAAATATTTTCTGGCGGAGGAGAAAATTGTTTTTTTCAGGCAACTAACCTTTGTGATAACCTGGTATTGAGCCCATCGAGAGACTTCATTTCGTTAAGACTACCCTTTGAATATAAATTCTGCTAACCGATGGAATCATTCCGAAAACAAATATTTTCTGGGGGAGACAAAAGTTCTTTTTTCAGAAAACTAACTCTTGTGACTATATGGTATTCTGCCCACCGAAAGATTCCGTTTTGTAAAGACTTCCCTGTGAATATCAATTCTCCAAACCGATGGAAACATTCCGAAAAGAAATATTTTCTGGCGGAGGCAAAAGTTCTCTTATCAGGGAACTAACTGTTGTGACAATAAGGTATTTTGCCCATCAAAAGACTCCATTTCTCAAAGACTCCCATGTGAATATTAATTCTCCCAACCGATGGGAACATTCCGAAAAAACATATTTTCTGGCGGAGGCGAAAATTATTTTTTTCAGTAAACTATCTTTTGTGATAACCTGGTATTTTGGTGTTTTGCCCATCGGAAGTTTCCGTTTCGTAAAGACTACCCTGTTAATATCAATTCTCCCAACCGATGGGAACATTCCGAAAAAAATTATTATTTGGCGGAGACGAAATTTTTTTTCAGGAAACTACCTGTTGTGATAACCTGGTATTCTGCCCATCGAGAGACTTCATTTCGTAAAGACTCCCCTGTGAATATCAATTCTCCCAACCAATGGGAACATTCCGAAAAAAAATATTATCTGGCGGAGGAGAAATTTGTTTTTTTCAGGAAACTAACTTTTGTGATAAACTGGTATTTTGCCCATCGAAAGATTTCGTTTCGTAAAGACTCCCTGTCAATATCAATTCTTCCTACCGATGGGAACATTCCGAAAAAAAAAATTTTCTGGCGGAGGAGAAAATTATTTCTTTTAGGAAACTAACTCTTGTGATAACCTGGTATTGTGCCCATTGAGAGACTTCGTTTCGTAAAAACTACCCTGTGAATATCAATTCTCCAAACCCATGGAATCATTCCGAAAAAACATATTTTCTGGCAGAGGAGAAAGTTAGTTTTCAGGAAACTAACTTTTGTGATAACCTGGTATATTGCCCATCGAAACACTATTTCTTAAAGACTCCACAGTGAATATCAATTCTCCAAACCGATGGGAACATTCCGAAAAGAAATATTTTCTGGCGGAGGAGAAAATAATCTTTTTCAGGAAACTAACTTATGTGATAACCAGGTATTCTGTCTTTCGAAAGATTCCGTTTCGTAAAGACACCCCTGTTAATATCATTCCGAAAATAATTATTTTCTGGTGGAGGCAAAAATTATTTTTTTCAGGAAACTAACTTTTGTGATAACCTGGTATTTTGCCCATCGAAAGATTCCGTTCCTCAAAGACTCCCCTTATTCTCCCAACCGATGGGAACATTCCGAAAAAAATTATTTTCTGGCGGTGGCGAAAATTTTTTTTTTGAGGCAACCAACGTTTATGATATCATGGTATTGTGCCCATCGAGAGACTTCATTTCGTTAAGACTACCCTGTGAATATCAATTCTCCTAACCGATGAAAACATTCCGAAAACAAATATTTTCTGGTGGAGGCAAAAGTTCTTTTTTCAGGAAACTAACTCTTGTGACTATATGGTATTCTGCCCACCGAAAGATTCCGATTTGTAAAGACTTCCCTGTTAATATCAATTTTCCAAACCGATGGGAACATTCCGAAAAAAAATATTTTCTGGCAGAGGAGAAAATAATATTTTTCAGAAAACTAACCTTGTGATAACCTGGTATTTAGCCCATCGAAAGATTCCGTTTCGTAATTACTTAACATTACATAAATGTATCATATTCTGCGTAACTTCAATGTGACTTTATTACATATATATAAAGTTACTCAAAACATCTATGTAACATTGTAACATCAGGGTGGAGCATATACTCATGGTTTACCAACATTTTTTCTATATTTATAGGTATATTTCTGGAATTTCAGTAGTCACTTTTCAGTAGATGAATAACAACAATAGCAATTAACAAAGTTATTCATCTACCAAAGAGTGGCGATTGAAATTCCAGAAATACAACTTTAAGTGTAGAAAAATAAGTGTTGGTAAACAATGAGTATAAGCTCCACCCTGTATACTAAGAAATAAAATATTTATATAAGGGGGTAATGATGTAAAACATACCAATCAATTATTAAACTTTATTGTCACTGATTAAAATCTCATGGATAAAGCGTTATAAAACAAGACAGTTTTACATCATTAACAATTAAATTAAAATTAGCAGTATAAAAAATATAATCTTGAATCACTATGAACAGACCAAAGTACCTAATAATATGACTTACCACCTGAATCAGATGAAAAATTAATTGAGAGATCTACCAAAGTTAAGTTTGAATGAAAACCTATTTATTTTGAAAAATAAAAACAGATATCACTGAATCAATAATTATATGGTTGTTGTCTCGGTCACTTCTCCTTTCTTTTTAGTTTCTGCTCTGTTAATGTCATACAATCCATCACTATGAGTCAAACTCTTTATCTGTGATTGAACTGCAAACATCTTTTACATATTCTGAAAATATAGTCATTACCGTCACTGAAAACTCATATTAATCTTTATGATATAAGAATACGACCATCCAATAATCATTAATAATTCTATGTTGCCCCTCGAGGTAAAAGAAAAATAATCACTTACGTTTCAGTATGTCCATAATTATCAATTCAAAACTTTGGAATTTTTCTTTGCCCAGTCCAGAAGGGGGATTAGTTCGGAAACAACAACTGCTATTTAAGTTTTTGTAATCTGATCATTCAATAAGTACCAGTTTGCACATCAAAACTTATAGAGGAATGAGAAAGGACACTACCAAACTGAAAAGAAAGAGAAAATGCAGTTAGTTTATTGATAATTTGTATTAAACAATTCAAGTGATTTCTCTACAATCTCAAGAAACGTTAATATTATCATAGATTAATGAAATTAAGAAAGATCAGAATACTCTGTATAAAATATATAATTTTGAGTTCACTCACAAATTAAGCAGCTCCAATATTGTTGGAGAGCTTTTCTACTATTCATAGCATCATATGTAGATAAATAGTAGATATCACTACATTCACTACACAACCTAAATGATGAAATAACAATTAGTGGATGGAGTAGTGGAAAATCATAATCATACCATGAAAATTATGAGTTTTGCAATCCTATTGATTCTAATCACTTTTAAGTAGTTTGAATTATATTTTGATTCTATGAACTCAAAACTCCTACCATGATTATTAGGATAAAATGAACGATGGCGTCAGTGATATATTTATTTCATATTTACTGGGTAATATTGTTTGAACGTGGATATCATTTTTTTAAGTTACGTAGATTTTGAGTTTTTGTCGACATTTATGATATAATATTAATTTCTAGGCTCCCTGTACACATGTCAGTAATGTTTTGAGAAGGTTAGACAAAAATATCGAACAAATAACATAACTACTCTGTCTGAGACATATCTGGGCAACATATAATCAACTTAGGAGAGTTCGGCAATTCCATCCTTGATGCGATGGATTTTTTCGTAACGTGACCTCGGATTGGACGGATTATATGAATAAACGAACGCTGAACACTCATCCCTGTCCTGTCAAATAATTATCTTCACTAATCATCAGCTTGAATGATTTTTGCTGTTCAGAATCAAACAGTTCCAGCTCCTGCATTATGTTCATAAAGTCAAAAAGCCGAAAAATTATCCAATCTGAACAAATAAACAATATCCAACCATCTTGGACCAACACAACCTCACAAATTCAGATTGATCGCAGGCCTCGGTCAAATTACTTTGAGCGAATAGATCTTCCTCCGATCGATCTGATTTCGCTGTCCGAATGATCGGGAATTAGCTCAGACACATCCGATTGCAATAAACGAACGATACGGTATAGATCTGAGTGGTCCGATGTAAATACCGAACGCGACTATTATATGTATAATCAAATGAATATTATTGGTTACATTATTTTGATGTTACATAAACATATAGTTGAAAACACTGTGTTGGAAACGTCAAGATGACATTAATATAATGTTAGTTTACCAATATCACAAAATTGCACAAAAGTTATATCTGGAAAATATTGTTGTTATATCATGTTTAGTGGGTAACGTCTGTAATTGAATTTAAAATCCAGAATAATTTTTTGGCATAGCAACCACTACGTCCAATGGATGTACATTGCACACGTCCATTGCATGTACAGAAATATATCAAATTCACGTCCAATGGACGTACTGCATGGGTCTTGAGTACGTCCGGAATGAGCACATGTACGTCTGATGTATGTACAATGGATGTACCTACAGTGTGGATCTTATGGAGATCCGTCCAGTTACTTCCATAAATGTTCGGTAACAGTCCACCATATTGTTGTTATTTCCGTCAACTAGCAGCACATCCTTAAGAGTACAACCCTCAAAAGTCTCCGAAAGACTTGCCCGAGCTAGGAACGACGCAGCTCTTACCTTTTATCGTGTGATGCCATGCACGAGACCGATGACCATGCTGGGAATCGAACCCATGACCCTTAGGTTAAGAGACAAGCGCTCTACCATCATGACCATCACGGCTCATATACACTGGATATAACATCTCATGTACTTTCGTGAGGATGTACAATAGAAATACATAAACAATCTCCATCAAATGCCTCTGAAAAAAAAATCTCATTCATTGACGGTATAACATATGGATCTTATACATCTATGAAGATCTATCTTATATTTCAATTGGATCTATCCAAAATCCAAATATAAACTTAACAACGATCCTGAATAAAAATACATCAATAATATAATCGAAAATTCCCATGGTAGTCGATGATTACAGTTCAACGAAAATCAATTTACCTGCATATCATTGGATGTTTAATTCAGATACTTACATTAACAAGAAGAGTTCATCAAAATGTACAAAAAACAAATAAACACTGTAAACTGACTGAGAATATAACTAATTGGTATAACTTCACAAAAAAAGTCAAGAAAATTGTATGTTTTGCATGATATAATGATCAGAAAACTATATAAATAAATAAAAACAGGAACATTTTTATAAATGAATATATTTTTACAGTATAAAACACAATTAGAATGTTCTAAAATAGAGATTGACTCTTGCTAGCACTTTCAAAACAAAAATCAAAAACATGTATGTGACATAAACAAAATATCAAAATAAACTATTCAGAATAGGAGAGATATTTTCAACTAAAATATAGAATTTTTCAATCCTCTCCTCTCAGTTTCCGTTCTAAACCATTAGGATGTGGAATCTTATTCAGTCTCTTTTTCTAGTGGATGACACTCTTGATATATTGTTGTGCAGCTCTGTAAAATTAACTTCGAATCAAAAATTTTCATTGAATCATAAATGTAGGAACTATACAGTAATCAAAATGTATTTGTTAGCCGGTTGATTAGCGACATATTCACATATTCAATTTCACGTGTCAATATTGAAAATAATTCCATACTGACCTGATGTTGTTCGTTTCCCCCTTCACATACTTCGACACTTGTCTAAAGATTTGTCAAGAAGTTTTTATATTACACACACAGCACGCACATGCATGAGTATGCAGAAAATAGAATAATGGCGTACCATTCGTACCAAAACCGAAACAAAGAACAGCATCACCATGAGTATCCCCTTCATTCTACTATCGAGGGTGCTCGTACTCAACCGAACATACAGAGTGGGGAACGTACAGATATCAAAGAGTAGAGGTTCTATACAAAACAAGAGAGATCACCTTTTTATGAATGGAGTAGTAACATCGTTTTGAAATCCTTGAAACCACTGTACTTAATTTATTCATAAACATCAAAATCTGGTTGGATTCTGGTGTCACCAATCACGAGCCAAGATAGCAGATCATGTGACATCGACGTCAGAGTTAGAGAATCAGAAGAAGAATAAGAAATTGTAAATTGTAGGTTACAACATAACCGCTACAATTTGACATTATTTAAGAAACGAATAAATCATTGATTTTTGATAAGATATTGTTATATTTATAACTATATTAAAGGTTCTATGCGTTAGTTTATACGGAGAGAGCATTTTTAGTTATACTTTTCACTATCCATTTTTATGTGCTGACCACTGCAATCATTATAATCATTATGTTGGTTTTATTTTCTCTTCTAATTTCGCCATGAAAATTTTTGTTCATTTACATTATACCTGCGTAGAGAATTATTTCAATGGCGTGCTTGTGCATATATACCATGCAAAAAACAAGAGGTGCCAAGACTTGTAGAGTGTATGAAATAAGCACGCTTTAATTTCAACAGGGAAATTTTTACAAATGTCCTTTACGTTCAATATTTACTTAGGTACAAAATACTTTTTATAATAGAAATATTCATGGGAGTTTGCTTGAAACTACGCACTGAGAATCAAGTTCAAGTAATTGAATGTAACATTAACCAGTGACAGTGTTCATAACAAAATAATTTCAAAACAAATATTTAATGAATAGACCATAAGAGTCAGAATGACCTGACCACATCTTTATAGGTGTTTTAAACTGGAGAAATACTCCGATGAAGATCATGCTATAACGAGTAAAACCTATTTGAGGATAAGGTGGAGTTCGACTGATAATCCATTGGATATCAATCCATTTTCTACTTGATTCGCTCTGTTGTAGATAAGCAGAATTTGTTATGAGTGTAATCATGAGTGAATTTTATATTATAGAAAACGCTGACATTTGCATAAAGAATTCATGAATATGCAGTCCTGTCTGAAGAAAAATATTTTTTTTTAATTTATTAAAAAAAAACAACCATTCTCGTGTTACAAAACTAGTATTAAGAATATAATTATAATTGTTTTAAAAATAATATTTCCATTACAACAGTAAAAAATTATCTAAAATTACACTTAATTTTTTTACGAGCCCTGGTGATGATATGCAAACTCTGAAAAAGAAAGAAAAATATCAGATTTTTGTATTCAAAAGAGAATATTTCTTACCTTTATTATGAACAAAGAAAACATTTTTCCTCGATAGCATGAAATAATTCATTTATAATTGAATATAAATCCTTAGATAACGTTGGTATGGCTAATTTTATCTCCTCACATACATGAACATATTTTTGAGAGCAGTGGTACATGAAACATGAAAACATAGGGTGGAACAAAATAATACGCTATTATAGATAGGTACTCACAGTTGGGACCTTATGTCCCAGGACATTCTAACAATACTAGGTATCAATAATCCCAAATTCATAACTGCTGTGTACTAAAAATGTATGGATTCATGAGAATCATTTTGGTTCAAATATATACCAAAAAAAGTATGTTCTTTTACAACACACTTACATCATATTCATTTGTTGCTGTAATATTTGTAACTTTCTCAATTTCTTTACTCTTGGATTGTTAGTTTCTTCCATTTTGAAATTACGGTTGGCATATTTTGCAATATAAAATATCTTCATTCGTATAAACAACTGCAATAAATAAACATATGGAAATTCTTCACAAGGGTGTACAAATGGAATTTTTCTCCAAATGACATTAAAAGCGGCCTTTTAATGACACTTAGCAGGCTTAGAAGTTGTACTTTTAATGCCTAGGCAGAAAAAGTCCACTTTTACTGCCTAGGCAGAAAAAGTTCGTTGCTAGGCAACCTTCCAAGTAATAATTTAAATCAAACTGGTTAATAAAATTGACAATGACAAAGTAAACAGTAAAGAAACAACTTCAACAAACGTCATCAGCGGTAAACATGGTAACGCAGGGCCCAGTTACCTTTGATGAAATAATTTAGTTATTTGGATATTGATAATGAAACGCAGTTTAAATATGAAAAAGTCGATTTTGCGTGGAATTGGAACAAACTTAAAGAAAAAATTAAATGTTTCACACGGCAGAAAAGCAGATTTAATGCCTTGGCTGGTTTCATAGCCTCGCTACGCTCGGCTATGAAACACCAGCCGTGGCATTAAATCTTGTGCTTTTATGCCTAGTAAATCAAATAACTATTCTTTAAATTTTTTGTAAAGTTGTTCTCCTGTTCTTCCAGTAGCTACAGTTCTGATATTTTCCATAAGAATTTTTTCCATCATCCACACATAGTCCACAAATGAATCTTCTGGCATTAACAATTTTCCAAAGACTCCTTTTCTGCTTCCATATTTGTCAGTATCACCTGAAAATAAATTTCAAAAAGAATAAACTGCTGATAAAATTAATTCACTATACCTACCTTTGAAGTGGCAGAATAGTATAGTAGAATCTAGACTATCCGTTGACTGGACATAATCCCAATGATTGTTTCCAATTATCATGGATTCCTCTTGCCATCAAAACTAATGCATTTTTTGCCAGAACAAATCCCTTTCCTTAAAAAAATATTAAACAAAAAATAACTTTCTTCCACAGACTATTTTCAGGATGTGTTCTTACCCAAATCATGAAATCCAATTATTTCATAATTTTTTGGATCATACTGAATACCTGCTTTCAAAGAAACTTCATCCATAGAGAGAATACATATTTTCTCTAGTTCACCTTTTCCTTGTAGTCTCAATTTAAGGCTCCTAAAAACAAAATCATTCAGTCCAGGTTTTTCTGAATATTTTCAATCATCCTCCTCAAAGTTGACACTGAGGGAAAATGATAATTTTTGGCCATTTGTCAATAGCTTTTGGTCCGCTATAAAAAAGAGAAAGTACATGCTGTTTGAACTCCTTCGTATATCGCTCCTGCCCTTTGGTTTCCTATCCTTCAGTTCACTAACAATCTTAGCAGTATTTGCTAAAATCTGTGGAAGGTGACATGCTCTCTTAAATATTTTTTTGGAAATATCTTCTTCCCTCAATTTCATTTCCTCTATTAAGTGATCCAGTTCAGCTTTTTTGATCTTCATCTTATTTATTTCAATATATTTAGACTGAAAACTATATTAAGTATCTGACAAAGATTCTGGATATCCTTCGATGTTTGGGTTTGACACTCCGAAGCTGTTGAAAAATATGTTTGAGTTTGTTGATCTACTTTTGCAGTTACTTCTGTTTGTGTCTCTTTGTCAAACCTTGACTTCTGAAACAAATTCAAGGTAGGATATGCAGTTCGATTTAAATTATGATTAATGATGTATCGATTTTCAAAAATCCTATTTGAATATAACGTGTTTGCTTCTTTCTTCATTACATCTTCATCATTACAAGCCAGTTTCCATTGAAGAACTCGGTCAATATCTTTCGGGTTGGGAAATCTAAAAAATCGTATCTTCTCCAAAGTACGCGAGCTAGAATAAAATCTGTTAGGACACTTTTTAACAGAGCACTTAGAGCCATTTCCAGTATTACCTTCCATGATGACATGCAAAAATTTATATGATATTGGTAAATACTAATTCTACTAGACTACTGACTAATTTACTACTCCAAACTAAACGATGAAAGCTTCAAGAAACATCGAGCAGTCAATCATTAGATATTAGAATATTTAGAATTGATTATATTCTGATATTTGACAAACAAATGTAAAATATAAATAAACATCGTCGTAAAATTCAAGGCCATTAGTCCATTTTCGCGACATATCTAAAGATATTTCTCTTGTTCTGTATAGAACCTCTACTCTTTGCAGATATTATCCACTTTTCTTTATCCCCCAGACAGCACATAATATTCCATGAATATTCTGACAACGTTCCAATATACTTTATTAACCGTTTCCATGATAAAGATGGCATGTACTGTTAGAATTTTATTTTCCAGAAATAAGGACCTGCAAGACTCTTGTCGTTTAACCTTGTAAATATATCTTATTGCTCTTTTTTGGAGAACAAAAACTGACTGTAAATGTGTTTTTGCACAGACTCCCCAAAATGGGATTACATATCTTATGCGATTCTATGAATGAGAAATAGACAGTTTTTGCTGCAGAGGAGCCAAGTTCGGTTGAGGTTACTTTTACTGCGTAACACCCTGAAGAAAGCTTTTCATTAAGCGAAGTAATGTGGTCATCAAACCTGAGCTTGCGTTATCTATAGATATCCCTAGAAATTTACTTTTGTTTTCTATCACGCAACTGTTTGGGGCTGAATACTATGTTGTCGACTTTACATCGGAAGGATATTATGTTAGTTTTTGAGATGTTGAACGATAACAAATTTGAGTCATACCAATCTTTGAGTTTTTTAAAATCTGAACTGATGATTTTATGAAGATCTCCCGTACTTTTTTCATGCCATAACCTAGTTGTGTCGTCCGCAAATAAGGTAAATTTTCCTACTATATCTATAGTTGCCAAATCATTTATGTAAAGCAAAAAAAGTGTTGGTCCCAGTATTGATTCCTGTGGAACACCGCTGTTTATATTAGCCTTCTCAGAAGGTGTTGTGGTTTTCACAATCTGACTTCTACTTGTTAAGTATGATTTGAACCATTTGTGAGCCGTGCCAGTTTTCGAAGCAGTATTTCGTGATTACACAATCGAATGCTTTGGATAAATCACAAAATACCGCTGCTGTCACTTCTCGGCTATTAATGTTGTGAAAAACTTGGTACTCTTTTTTGACTGAAATCCAAACTGATTACAACTGATTATATTGTTTAATGACAAGAAGTCAGATAAACGATTTTTTACTATTTTTTCTATAATGGCCAACGAAGGGATGGGGGCTATAGGGCGAAAGTTCGATGGATCTTCTAGATTCCCTTTGTGCAGTGGGATTATAACCGATGTTTTAAGGAAGGTCGGAAATGAGCCAGTGTCGAAAGATTGATTTATTACTGCTACCAAGGTATTCATAGCACTATCAGGGAGATTTTCAAATATTCACATAGAAATTTCATCAACTCCGGATGCCTTTTTATTTTTTATGGAACAAATTATCTTCTTCATTTAAAATAAATTAGATGAAATTAGTTTAGTTTTACTACAGTATGATAAGTATAACGTTCGGATTATTGGTAGATTATTGTACATCCATTGTACATCCAAAATCGTCATCTTTTCGATGTTTCATGTTGGACCAATATTTTACATCCATTGCTCATCCATGGGACGTACAATACGGAATGTACAAAATATATCCATACCCGAACGTCCATTGGACATTCATATCGAGTCCATGGACGTTGGATCAATCTTGGACCTAAAAGGGACATCCATTGGACGTCATGTGCTATATGGGCTATATGATAACTCTCCGATGAAACACATTTCAAACGTTGTTCGATTCATGTAATTCCAATATTTATTATAGACGCATTACTTAAATTAATAGGAATATCAAAAATTGTAAAAATATAATATCACTTTAGTGAAAAATAAATTATAATTCTCAAGATAAACGCAGTAGCTGAATACATAACTAGTAACTATTAATATATTTTAAAACTTTGATCAAAGGTTCTGCTTCTTTTCAATATCCAAATAATATATTCTGGAGAATATCCATAGAATATTATAAGATATTGTTGCGTTTTTCAGGTTCAATAAGTGGTACACTTTATAAACTCGCCTTTATTGTCACAGAACAAATAATACAACTGACAACACTGTTTGACACTTTGCAGTTCAAATAAATACTTCTAATTTCACTTGGTAACGTTACAACAGTCAAATGTTAAAAAGTAAACAAAACTCAAAAAACTTCCCAAACTTGGCAAATCTGATCGTATTTATAGGATAACATTATTCTAGAAGCTACAGAACTTTCAACAGAACATTCCATACTAAGTTCTCGAATAAACTTTAATGATTCTAGTACATTCTAATGGTTTTCTAGAAGGCAAACAGAAGGATTCATGATTTTTCTATCTACTACCAGGTTCGTAACAATATTCTAGAACGTTCTTAGAATATTCAAATAATATATTCTATGATCATTCCTGGAATCATTCCTAGAATATCCAGAACAAACTTATCACATTCTACGGAACTTCTGTAGAATATTCGATTGGATAAGTTGTAAACGTTGTGAGAATATTCATAGAATATTATTTGCTGTCTGAAGTGAATTAAAAAAATGTGGACCAACTGGGATTCGAACTCGGGACATCTTGGTTTGGGAAATTTCCTGTAAATACCTACCTAAATGACATTCTTGGACGATTCGACTATAATAATTGATTCCCAATAAAATCGTCGGGTAATTTCGGTACTCGATCAGTAAACACAATAAAATCAACATGAAACGGTAAGATGGTGAATAAACCGCATTAAACAAAAAATTCTGAATTGATAATTGACATAATCTCGATATTCTCATTTACGTGAAGTTAGCCACACTTTTCCAGCCACGGTTTCAGACTTGAGGACCGCTGACATTCGGATGTAGCGTGAATTGCACACAGTGTTGCCAGATCAATAACAAATACGTAAATAGTTTTCGCCCTATAATAGTTGGAAGCAAGTGATCTTTCATGAAATTGTAAGTCATCCATGATTTTGATTGGGGATACAGATCAGGAAAATTTGAATGTGATCAAAAATTGAAAAAGTCGAGGTGAAAATATTGATGAATGAATTGAAACCGAATTTTCGCCGAAATGAGCTAAGAAAGGAAGAGAATAAATACTTATGTATACATTAATTATGAATCCAAACATATTTTAAGATATTTAAATTCTGGTTCCTAGTACCTTGTTAATTTCTTCACCAGCACAACACAGCATTTCTCTACACATTATTAGATAATGATAACATGGTTATCAATTCGCGTATTAAGGAAAGTATCGATAAAGAGTTGGGCTGCCGATAAACAAAAATTACTTCAAGGAAGAACAAACACATCCAGAAACCTATGAAGCCGTTTTTATTTTGCTTTGAATGGACGTCAGGATGATATAAAAAATATAAAATATTTTCTCGGGCTATGAAATATCGATAAAGAGTTGCGCTGTCAGAAAACAAAAAATACCAGAAAAAGGACACGTCGAGAAACATATAAAACCATTGTTAATTTTCTTTGGATGGCCGTCAGGATGATATAAAAAAAATAAAATATTTTCTTGGGCTATGAAATATCGATAAAGAGTTGCGCTGTCAGAAAACAAAAAATACCACAAAAAAGAACACGTCGAGAAACATATAAAACCATTGTTAATTTTCTTTGGATGGCCGTCAGGATGATATAAAAAAAATAAAATATTTTCTTGGGCTATGAAATATCGATAACGAGTTGCGCTGTCAGAAAACAAAAAATACCACAAAAAAGAACACGTCGAGAAACATATAAAACCATTGTTAATTTTCTTTGGATGGCCGTCAGGATGATATAAAAAAAATAAAATATTTTCTTGGGCTATGAAATATCGATAAAGACTCGCGCTGTCAGAAAACAAAAACTACCACAAAAAAGAACACGTCGAGAAACATATAAAACCATTATTAATTTTCTTTGGATGACCGTCAGGATGATATAAAAAAAATAAAATATTTTCTTGGGCTATGAAATATCGATAAAGACTCGCGCTGTCAGAAAACAAAAACTACCACAAAAAAGAACACGTCGAGAAACATATAAAACCATTATTAATTTTCTTTGGATGGCCGTCAGGATGATATAAAAAAAATAAAATATTTTCTTGGGCTATGAAATATCGATAACGAGTTGCGCTGTCAGAAAACAAAAAATACCACAAAAAAGAACACGTCGAGAAACATATAAAACCATTGTTAATTTTCTTTGGATGGCCGTCAGGATGATATAAAAAAAATAAAATATTTCTTGGGCTATGAAATGTCGATAACGAGTTGCGCTGTCAGAAAACAAAAAATACCACAAAAAAGAACACGTCGAGAAACATATAAAACCATTGTTAATTTTCTTTGGATGGCCGTCAGGATGATATAAAAAAAATAAAATATTTTCTTGGGCTATGAAATATCGATAAAGAGTTGCGCTGTCAGAAAACAAAAAATACCACAAAAAAGAACACGTCGAGAAACATATAAAACCATTGTTAATTTTCTTTGGATGGCCGTCAGGATGATATAAAAAAAATAAAATATTTTCTTGGGCTATGAAATATCGATAAAGACTCGCGCTGTCAGAAAACAAAAATTACCACAAAAAAGAACACGTCGAGAAACATATAAAACCATTGTTAATTTTCTTTGGATGGCCGTCAGGATGATATAAAAAAAATAAAATATTTTCTTGGGCTATGAAATATCGATAAAGAGTTGCGCTGTCAGAAAACAAAAAATACCACAAAAAAGAACACGTCGAGAAACATATAAAACCATTGTTAATTTTCTTTGGATGGCCGTCAGGATGATATAAAAAAAATTAAATATTTTCT
Source organism: Chrysolina americana (assembly GCA_958502065.1). Taxonomy (NCBI): domain Eukaryota; kingdom Metazoa; phylum Arthropoda; class Insecta; order Coleoptera; family Chrysomelidae; genus Chrysolina; species Chrysolina americana. The sequence goes on from OY293417.1 coordinate 29,812,244, forward strand.
TGGGCTATGAAATATCGATAAAGAGTTGCGCTGTCAGAAAACAAAAAAGAACACGTCGAGAAACATATAAAACCATTGTTAATTTTCTTTGGATGGCCGTCAGGATGATATAAAAAAAATAAAATATTTTCTTGGGCTATGAAATATCGATAAAGAGTTGCGCTGTCAGAAAACAAAAAATACCACAAAAAAGAACACGTCGAGAAACATATAAAACCATTGTTAATTTTCTTTGGATGGCCGTCAGGATGATATAAAAAAAATAAAATATTTTCTTGGGCTATGAAATATCGATAAAGACTCGCGCTGTCAGAAAACAAAAACTACCACAAAATAGAACACGTCGAGAAACATATAAAACCATTGTTAATTTTCTTTGGATGGCCGTCAGGATGATATAAAAAAAATAAAATATTTTCTTGGTCTATGAAATATCGATAACGAGTTGCGCTGTCAGAAAACAAAAAATACCACAAAAAAGAACACGTCGAGAAACATATAAAACCATTGTTAATTTTCTTTGGATGGCCGTCAGGATGATATAAAAAAAACAAAATATTTTCTTGGGCTATGAAATATCGATAAAGAGTTGCGCTGTCAGAAAACAAAAAATACCACAGGAAAGAACATGCCGAGAAACATATAAAGCCATTGTTATTTTTCTTTGGATGGCCGTCAGGGTGATATGAAAAAATAAAATATTTTCTTGGGCTATGAAATATCGATAAAGACTCGCGCTGTCAGAAAACAAAAACTACCACAAAAAAGAACACGTCGAGAAACATATAAAACCATTATTAATTTTCTTTGGATGGCCGTCAGGATGATATAAAAAAAATAAAATATTTTCTTGGGCTATGAAATATCGATAACGAGTTGCGCTGTCAGAAAACAAAAAATATCACAAAAAAGAACACGTCGAGAAACATATAAAACCATTGTTAATTTTCTTTGGATGGCCGTCAGGATGATATAAAAAAAATAAAATATTTTCTTGGGCTATGAAATATCGATAAAGAGTTGCGCTGTCAGAAAACAAAAAATACCACAAAAAAGAACACGTCGAGAAACATATAAAACCTTTGTTAATTTTCTTTGGATGGCCGTCAGGATGATATAAAAAAAATAAAATATTTTCTTGGGCTATGAAATATCGATAACGAGTTGCGCTGTCAGAAAACAAAAAATACCACAAAAAAGAACACGTCGAGAAACATATGAAACCATTGTTATTTTTCTTTGGATGGCCGTCAGGATGATATAAAAAAAATAAAATATTTTCTTGGGCTATGAAATATCGATAAAGAGTTGCGCTGTCAGAAAACAAAAACTACCACAAAAAAGAACACGTCGAGAAACATATAAAACCATTGTTAATTTTCTTTGGATGGCCGTCAGGATGATATAAAAAAAATAAAATATTTTCTTGGGCTATGAAATATCGATAAAGAGTTGCGCTGTCAGAAAACAAAAAATACCACAAAAAAGAACACGTCGAGAAACATATAAAACCATTGTTAATTTTCTTTGGATGGCCGTCAGGATGATATAAAAAAAATAAAATATTTTCTTGGGCTATGAAATATCGATAAAGACTCGCGCTGTCAGAAAACAAAAACTACCACAAAAAAGAACACGTCGAGAAACATATAAAACCATTGTTAATTTTCTTTGGATGACCGTCAGGATGATATAAAAAAAATAAAATATTTTCTTGGGCTATGAAATATCGATAAAGAGTTGCGCTGTCAGAAAACAAAAAATACCACAAAAAAGAACACGTCGAGAAACATATAAAACCATTGTTAATTTTCTTTGGATGGCCGTCAGGATGATATAAAAAAAATAAAATATTTTCTTGGGCTATGAAATATCGATAAAGACTCGCGCTGTCAGAAAACAAAAACCACCACAAAAAAGAACACGTCGAGAAACATATAAAACCATTGTTAATTTTCTTTGGATGGCCGTCAGGATGATATAAAAAAAATAAAATATTTTCTTGGTCTATGAAATATCGATAACGAGTTGCGCTGTCAGAAAACAAAAAATACCACAAAAAAGAACACGTCGAGAAACATATAAAACCATTGTTAATTTTCTTTGGATGGCCGTCAGGATGATATAAAAAAAACAAAATATTTTCTTGGGCTATGAAATATCGATAAAGAGTTGCGCTGTCAGAAAACAAAAAGTACCACAGGAAAGAACATGCCGAGAAACATATAAAGCCATTGTTATTTTTCTTTGGATGGCCGTCAGGGTGATATGAAAAAATAAAATATTTTCTTGGGCTATGAAATATCGATAAAGACTCGCGCTGTCAGAAAACAAAAACTACCACAAAAAAGAACACGTCGAGAAACATATAAAACCATTGTTAATTTTCTTTGGATGACCGTCAGGATGATATAAAAAAAATAAAATATTTTCTTGGGCTATGAAATATCGATAAAGACTAACGCTGTCGGAAAACAAAAAATACCACAAGAAAGAACACGTCGAGAAACATATGAAACCATTGTTATTTTTCTTTGGATGGCCGTCAGGGTGATATAAAAAAAATAAAATATTTTCTTGGGCTATTAAATATCGATAAAGACTCGCGCTGTCAGAAAACAAAAAATACCACAAAAAAGAACACGTCGAGAAACATATAAAACCATTGTTAATTTTCTTTGGATGATATAAAAAAAATAAAATATTTTCTTGGGCTATGAAATATCGATAAAGACTCGCGCTGTCGGAAAACAAAAAATACCACAAGAAAGAAAATATTGTCAAACCTATGAAACCATTGTTAATTTTCATTGGATGGCTGTCAGGGTGATACAAAAAAATTAAATATTTTCTTGGGCCAGCAAATATCGAGAGAGTCGCGCGCTGGGAAACAAAAAAAGCCACTAGAAGGAACACATTGAGGAACGTATGGGAACTTATGAAACTATTGTCAGTTCTCTGTGGATGACCGTCACGGTTATAATGTTATTATTTTCATGGTCTATGAAATTCTTTGCTCTTTACTCAACAAGATAAACCACATGAAAGAGTATGTCAAATCCCATCAAAAATAATCGAATGAAAAACTATGTTACTCCTTCTCAAATCCTTCGGAGGATGGAAATATTGTTGTACTTCAATAACGAGAGTAGCATTGCTTTGAATTTTTCAATGGTATATCAATGAACCATTAATGCTATGAGTTTATTGTGTTAGTATATCGAACATAGATCGCACATAATTTCATCTTTCTCGTTTAGATGTTGTTTTTCTAAATTTCTACACCTCTTATGATGTATTCTCGAACAATTGTTACATTTTTGAATCAAATCATCAATATGTTTGATCGATCTTCCGCAAAATATGCATACGTCATTCATCTTGTCAGATGCCCGAATCATTTTATTTTTAATGAGATTTCTATACTCAAGTATGTCTACGTCATTTGTCATCGATTGTCCTTTAACTATATTCTCGAAGAAGTAAAGAATATATGGACCACAACTGAAACAATCTGTTTGTTTGTCATGTTGTAATACTTTACAGCTCCATCCATCAAGTTCTATCGTGCTGTTGTTCAATTCGTTATAATAGTTCAAATACTCCAAAAATTTAAACATGTATGATCTCGTTTCTGTTAAAGAACTACCCACCGGGTTGAGAAACACAAATTCTTTTTCCGGAAGGTTTATAACACTGAGACAAAAGTGATGAAGACTTGGTCGGGGAGTTATATCTGAGTAATTTTGGAGAATTGGAAGAATCAATTTGTCACCATTTATTAGGAAATTCATAATATCCTCGTGACTTTCACCTGCAGAGAACAAAAATATTCTGGTGGCCAATAAACACGGTACAACTTGATATTCTGGAGCATCTTTGTTTAAAATGTTTAGAAAAATATCTATTATAAAATTAGTTAGCCACTCTCTAGTCGACAGTATATGGAAGTCCTCGCTGGTGATTTCATTTATGACAGTAGGAAGATTTTTGAAATGTCCTACAACATAATTTCTACCGATATTTCTGTAGTAGTTTTGGTCTGCAATTAGTCCGTTGCTCAAAACTTCAGGGCATTTTTCACTTTTCCATTTCAGAAAAGTGGGTTGTCCGGTAACACCTGCCAAATATGGTAACATATAAAAATTGAAGAAATCCTTTACTTTCTTCAGAATCAATTCCCAGATATTTCTGTGTCTTGTTATTCTTTCGATTTTGATTCCTTCGAAGGTGTAAACGACGAAATCGCACCATTCACTATTTGTTATCTCTAGAAGACCTTGAATTTGGTAGTAGTATTCATGAGACGTTTTGAGCTTTCCACTCTCTTTATCAAAATAGGAAAGAAGTCCTTTGGCGATAGCAATATTAGGATCCATATTTCTAATCTTGAATGGACATTTTATTTCTATGATCCCATCTTCCCCGACCAGCCCATCAGGTGAACTAGCAATGAACTGGTAGTATTCATGAATTACTAATCCAGAAGTTTCACATTTGAGATTCCGTTCTTGTTCATAGGACAATCTAGCATTGGTTTCATTGATTTTGCCGTGAGTCATTGCCTTTGTGGTTATTTCAGGTTGAGTGATAATATGTGAAGCAAGCTTTTCATGAACCGATCTTTTGCTTGCTCTGACAACTTTCCCAAAAAACGATGCTGTTATTCGTTTTTGTCTCTCTTCAAACCATAGTGGACAATTAGATTGATTTCTTGTCTTGCTCTCTATTTCAAGCAGCTCATCGAGTGTTTTTTTGTATTCTCTTTCGAAAAACAGAGAACACTGGAAAATTATTGTGTTCATGTCGGTTGAAGAGAGAGTTTCTTCATTGAAATTGCAATTCTTTTGAGTAGTTTTCATAGTCAGACATATTTTACAATAATAAGGATCGATTTCGTTTAGCGGAGGATCACTTTCACAACATGCATGTACCCATCCCAGACAAATATCACATCCATACCAGAGTGCTGTTTGGTCTAGGAATCCTACACCGCAATGTAGACACGGGTGAATGGTGTCATCATCTCGTACATTGTTGCAATTTAACGATGTATTTTCAGTTAATATTTCTTTTAGGATTCGACCCTTGAAATTGTTATTTTTTTCTTTTAGTTTCTTCTGCCAAATTTCTTGTGAAGCTAAACCCATATCATGAGAAACCTGTTGCGGTTTCCTGCGTTTGTTGCAAACACCTTTTTTGTTCGTTAATTGTAATTTTTCTTCTTTGTACACAAAAAGAACATATTTTCTGATTTTTCTCAAAACTCGACTGCATTTTTGCCCCATTTGCTTTTTCAGAATTGTGTTTTTAACGATACCAAAATACCTTTCGATGGGTGCATTACTCTTCCTATCGTTATTCTGCATCATTAAAGTAGTCCATAAAGATGCGTAGGGTAAATACTTTTTCATTATAATCATTGAAAATTTTGGATTGAAATACAAATTACTACTAAAAATGCTTTCTCTATCCTCTTCTAACATAAGTTTGTCTTGCTTCAAAGCCATTTCTCGAAAAAATAAATAAAAAGGGCTATTCCTAAAGAGTGTTTCGTCTCTAGAAAGGTGTCCCACTCCTGTTGGAACATAAACATCATCTGTGGAAAGTCCGTCAGTTCCGCAACAAACATTCAAGAGAGAAATCAAACACGTTTCAAAAAGGGGTGTTTTTGTTGGCGAATTCAAAATAACATATAAATTCTGAAACCATCGTCCAAACTTGTTCCATTCATTAATTTTGAACGCTGCAGCCAACATTTCTTTCAGATGACTCCGAACCGTACTATCTGAATAATGCTCCTTTATATCATCTGACATTATACGGAACATGTGGAAGCAACAAATGAAGATTTTGATTTTTTCTTTAGGAAATGGCTGCGACCTGGCAATCACGTCGAATGTGAGATCTAAATATTCCCTAAGTCCCATAGAGTTCCAAGCAATGGGTATCGCATTTAAAAAGGCAAAACTAAAATCAACAACTACACTTTCGAATGCGGGCCATTTTTTCGAGTTTGAAGATAAATAAAAAGATTTGTATCTCAATAACCACGCACCGATCGAACCACCATCGTGTTCACAGGAAGTCATTTCCAACACAGGGCATACGCGGTTATTTCTGAGTAGTTGTATAACACCAGCGTAATAATACACTCGTTTGAACGAACTATCAGGCTTGCGGATAATAGAACCAGTTGCATCTAGATGTAAAGTATGACCTTTACTGCTTAAGAAGATTTGTTCAGTACTCCAAACATAAACGTGCAGAGGAATTGCAATGGATTTGATATATTCTGGGTGGTCTCGTTGCATCAATATCAGATCCTGTATATCGTTGGAGTGTCTATCATTTTTAGCAGTAATTTCTGCTTTGGTTTTTCTGTATACTGCATCAGATCGAACCTTTCCTTTGTTTTTCAGTATTGAAACAGTAGACTCTTCCAGCTCCAAAACATCATTTTGGAGTTGATCTAACGGTTTCGAATATAGCAGTTTATTTTTCGTTACTTTTCGCTCCATTCCCCTCAGTTGTTTGCCCATCTCCTTCACGTGATTGAAATCCAAAGAAGAGCTGAATACGTCCACACAATGCGATATCTGGTCTGGCTTGGATACATCTTTGACAATGAGAATGAATGCCTTACATTCGTGCTGACAATAAGCGTATACCTTAATTGTATCAGATCTTTTGAGAAAACGGTGATGCTTAAAGTAAAGTGGGCATGTGTTATTCACAGACTTTATTCTTTTATTTATAATCAATTGATATATTCCATCTACAAGTCGATGATCTTTGCTAATAATTGTGTATTCAGTTTTCGATAAAAAAAATTCACCTTCTTTGACACTACACTCATCATAGTTCGGTCTTCGGAAATTTTGGATTTTTCTATTCGTTGAACCGACAGGCAATATTTCAACACAAGATTCCTTTTCTTCGTATAAGTAAGAAATTTCCACTGGAATTTCCTCAGAATCGGGAGTGACATGCTTGATCGAAGTAGTCTCATCCTCTCGATCCCTTTTAGGCGTTGAAGAACAAATGAAATATTCATCAGCCACTTCACTATCAGGAGAAGATACTAAATTATTATTGAAAATACTGTCACAGTCAACATTCGAAACTGATGTGGGACTGTTTTTCAAATTATCTTCAATTTCACTTGAGTTAATTGGTGTAGAATGGAATATATTATTTTCATGGCTCATCTTGACGTCATCAGACACCTCTATTTCTATATAATCTTTTATATCATTCATATATTTTTTACAGAACGTGTAGAGAACTTGTCTGTTTTTATTATTGTTCTTTCTGTTTATGAATTTACAAATTTCACCATAAATTGATTTAGGTGAACGATATGTCCCTCGAGCAAAATTATCGGTGGTACTATTTGTAAGCTTGAGATATTCAATAATTTGGCAAATCCTTATTTTACGAGAGTCTTTAAAAGTTATATGTTCTTCCTTAGGAGTCATAGAAGAAGTATTGATCATTGTCCTTACATTGCAAGTGTTTCTTCTCAGTACCCGTATAACAGCGTTACGACATTTATTGCTGTTAGAAGAGAAGAGATGAAGAGCAGCCTTCTCGATTATAGAACTAGATACGGATAGGTTGTCAAGAGAACAGTCTATCAAATCAAGATTTGTGTTTAAGAAAGTCGCCAAACTCTCAATAGGAAATTTATTTTTGAGTGATGCCATTTTCCTAACCTGTCACAGTAAAAATACTTGTTTTACTACTCAAATGAAAACTTGAAAGGAAAAGAATTCGAAAGTATTATAGACCTATAATAATGTAATTGAAAAGAATATGCAGACTACAGGAGAGCAATAGTTCCAATAAAAAAGTCTAAGAGCCAAAACGCGATTAAGTGTCGATATACCGTCCAACAAGCAAATGGGATAGCGACGCGACATAGCAGAAGAATCAATTTATTAAGTGCACCTATAGAATTATTTCGGAATTACAAAACAGCATAACTCGTAAACTGCATTTCTAAGCGAAAAAATTAATTCTGCAAAATATGCATATTTTCACGAAATCTGTGGGTATGAGTGAAAAAAAATCGATTCCTATTGATTTATTTTTTCAATTCTCATGTTTGCTGTATTGGACATACCAATAATTCATGACAAAATACGTATTTTTCATGACAGCTATTTTACGCTCAAAGTGACCGTTCACAAGTACACGATTTTATAATTTTGAAATACTTTTCTGAAAGTATTATTACTACCGTCTCTAGTGAGGATAGTAGTGTCGTTTCACTTGCATTACTTTACATTTTACAATTTATTACATTATTATTGTGGAATAATTTTCTTCAAATATACAGGCTATTCAAATTCGAGTCTATGCTATGATCTCGTTTACGACAAACGATAAAGGGGTGATGAAAGGTGGAAAAAGTAACGTATTTCAGAGATCAATTATTATGGGATAAAAAACAATCTGATCTAGCTTCTTTACTTCTGGAGTTATAAAATAAAATGTAAGAATTTCGAAATAATCCTTTCATTTATTTACTTTTTGTGAAGATTTTTTAAAAACATTTGAAAATTTGTATCATTAAATTTTTAGATAATCCAAATATGTGAATGAAAATGATATACAAATTATCTTACAAATTGACCCATCCACCTCTATTCGTTTTCAAATACGGAACTGTATTTGTGTTGCATTTTTTCAAATGCCAAGAGTTATATTTTATATTGGTGTAGTATTATGATCTGATCTTCTGGGAGTTTTGGAAATATTGAACTTTATTACCAGTGATATTTAAATTTTTTTTAATTCCATAGAAGCTGTAATTGAAAAAGGTCAAGTTGTGATTGATTATTCTTTAATATTTTTTAAATACAGTTGTTATATAATAAAAAAATGTTGAAATTTTACCATTAATAGTTCAATGTTTCCAAAACACTCTGCAGTTCAGAAGAAAATACTACTCCTATATGAAACATGACTTGGCATTTAAAAAAAATGCAATAAAATATAGTATTTGAAAATAAAAAGTTTTGGGTGGCCCGGTTTGTACGATACTTTGTATATCATTTTCATTCACATATTTGGATGGTCCTCGAATAGTGCCAAAAGTTAGGTGAGATTTTTTATTCAAATAAATAACCTCTTGAAAACTCAACATTCACCGTTCTGTCTCAAACCGTTACAGGAATTTCAATGCCTAGACTCGAAGTAAATTTTTTGAAGTATTTTCCGTTTTAAATTGTTTTTCTTGATACAAATATATAATTTTTTTTCGTTTCACCCTGACAGCCATCCAAAGACAAATTACAATGGTTTCATGTAGTTCTCGACATGTTCTTTCTTGTGGTATTTTTTGTTTTCCGACAGCGCGACTCTTTATCGATTTTTCATAGCACAAGAAAATATTTTATTTTTTTTATATCATCCTGACGGCCATCCAAAGAAAATTAACAATGGTTTTATATGTTTGTCGACGTGTTCTTTTTTGTGGTATTTTTTGTTTTCTGACAGCGCAACTCTTTATCGATATTTCATAGCCCAAGAAAATATTTAATTTTTTTTATATCATCCTGACGGCCATCCAAAGAAAATTAACAATGGTTTTATATGTTTCTCGACGTGTTCTTTTTTGTGGTAGTTTTTGTTTTCTGACAGCGCGAGTCTTTATCGATATTTCATAGCCCAAGAAAATATTTTATTTTTTTATATCATCCTGACGGTCATCCAAAGAAAATCAACAATGGTTTTATATGTTTCTCGACGTGTTCTTTTTTGTGGTATTTTTTGTTTTCTGACAGCGCAACTCTTTATCGATATTTCATAGCCCAAGAAAATATTTTATTTTTTTTATATCATCCTGACGGCCATCCAAAGAAAATTAACAATGGTTTTATATGTTTCTCGACGTGTTCTTTTTTGTGGTATTTTTTGTTTTCTGACAGCGCAACTCTTTATCGATATTTCATAGCCCAAGAAAATATTTTATTTTTTTTATATCATCCTGAAGGCCATCCAAAGAAAATTAACAATGGTTTTATATGTTTCTCGACGTGTTCTTTTTTGTGGTATTTTTTGTTTTCTGACAGCGCAACTCTTTATCGATATTTCATAGCCCAAGAAAATATTTTATTTTTTTTATATCATCCTGACGGCCATCCAAAGAAAATTAACAATGGTTTTATATGTTTCTCGACGTGTTCTTTTTTGTGGTAGTTTTTGTTTTCTGACAGCGCGAGTCCTTATCGATATTTCATAGCCCAAGAAAATATTTTATTTTTTTTATATCATCCTGACGGCCATCCAAAGAAAATTAACAATGGTTTTATATGTTTCTCGACGTGTTCTTTTTTGTGGTATTTTTTGTTTTCTGACAGCGCAACTCTTTATCGATATTTCATAGCCCAAGAAAATATTTTATTTTTTTTATATCATCCTGACGGCCATCCAAAGAAAATTAACAATGGTTTTATATGTTTCTCGACGTGTTCTTTTTTGTGGTATTTTTTGTTTTCTGACAGCGCAACTCTTTATCGATATTTCATAGCCCAAGAAAATATTTAATTTTTTTTATATCATCCTGATGGCCATCCAAAGAAAATTAACAATGGTTTTATATGTTTCTCGACGTGTTCTTTTTTGTGGTATTTTTTGTTTTCTGACAGCGCAACTCTTTATCGTTATTTCATAGCCCAAGAAAATATTTTATTTTTTTTATATCATCCTGACGGCCATCCAAAGAAAATTAACAATGGTTTTATATGTTTCTTGACGTGTTCTTTTTTGTGGCAGTTTTTGTTTTCTGACAGCGCGAGTCTTTATCGATATTTCATAGCCCAAGAAAATATTTTATTTTTTTTATATCATCCTGACGGCCATCCAAAGAAAATTAACAATGGTTTTATATGTTTCTCGACGTGTTCTTTTTTGTGGTATTTTTTGTTTTCCGACAGCGCGACTCTTTATCGATATTTCATAGCCCGAGAAAATATTTTTTTTTATATCACCCTGACGGCCATCCAAAGAAAAATAACAATGGTTTCATATGTTTCTCGACGTGTTCTTTTTTGAGGTATTTTTTGTTTTCTGACAGCGCAACTCTTTATCGATATTTCATAGCCCAAGAAAATATTTTATTTTTTTTATATCACCCTGACGGCCATCCAAAGAAAAATAACAATGGTTTCATATGTTTCTCGACGTGTTCTTTTTTGTGGTATTTTTTGTTTTCTGACAGCGCAACTCTTTATCGATATTTCATAGCCCAAGAAAATATTTTATTTTTTTTATATCACCCTGACGGCCATCCAAAGAAAAATAACAATGGTTTCATATGTTTCTCAACGTGTTCTTTTTTGTGGTATTTTTTGTTTTCTGACAGCGCAACTCTTTATCGATATTTCATAGCCCAAGAAAATATTTTATTTTTTTTTATATCACCCTGACGGTCATCCAAAGAAAAATAACAATGGTTTCATATGTTTCTCGACGTGTCCTTTTTTATGATATTTTTTGTTTTTTGACAGCGCAACTCGTTATCGACATTTCATAGCCCAAGAAAATATTTTATTTTTTTTTATATCATCCTGACGGCCATCCAAAGAAAATTAATAATGGTTTTATATGTTTCTCGACGTGTTCTTTTTTGTGGTATTTTTTGTTTTCTGACAGCGCAACTCTTTATCGATATTTCATAGCCCAAGAAAATATTTTATTTTTTTTATATCATCCTGACGGCCATCCAAAGAAAATTAACAATGGTTTTATAGGTTTCTCGACGTGTTCTTTTTTGTGGTAGTTTTTGTTTTCTGACAGCGCGAGTCTTTATCGATATTTCATAGCCCAAGAAAATATTTTATTTTTTTTATATCATCCTGACGGCCATCCAAAGAAAATTAACAATGGTTTTATAGGTTTCTCGACGTGTTCTTTTTTGTGGTAGTTTTTGTTTTCTGACAGCGCGAGTCTTTATCGATATTTCATAGCCCAAGAAAATATTTTATTTTTTTTATATCATCCTGACGGCCATCCAAAGAAAATTAACAATGGTTTTATATGTTTCTCGACGTGTTCTTTTTTGTGGTATTTTTTGTTTTCTGACAGCGCAACTCTTTATCGATATTTCATAGCCCAAGAAAATATTTTATTTTTTTTATATCATCCTGACGGCCATCCAAAGAAAATTAACAATGGTTTTATATGTTTCTCGACGTGTTCTTTTTTGTGGTATTTTTTGTTTTCCGACAGCGCGACTCTTTATCGATATTTCATAGCCCGAGAAAATATTTTTTTTTATATCACCCTGACGGCCATCCAAAGAAAAATAACAATGGTTTCATATGTTTCTCGACGTGTTCTTTTTTGAGGTATTTTTTGTTTTCTGACAGCGCAACTCTTTATCGATATTTCATAGCCCAAGAAAATATTTTATTTTTTTTATATCACCCTGACGGCCATCCAAAGAAAAATAACAATGGTTTCATATGTTTCTCGACGTGTTCTTTTTTGTGGTATTTTTTGTTTTCTGACAGCGCAACTCTTTATCGATATTTCGTAGCCCAAGAAAATATTTTATTTTTTTTATATCACCCTGACGGCCATCCAAAGAAAAATAACAATGGTTTCATATGTTTCTCGACGTGTTCTTTTTTGTGGTATTTTTTGTTTTCTGACAGCGCAACTCTTTATCGATATTTCATAGCCCAAGAAAATATTTTATTTTTTTTTATATCACCCTGACGGTCATCCAAAGAAAAATAACAATGGTTTCATATGTTTCTCGACGTGTTCTTTTTTGTGGTATATTTTGTTTTCTGACAGCGCAACTCTTTATCGATATTTCATAGCCCAAGAAAATATTTTATTTTTTTTATATCATCCTGACGGCCATCCAAAGAAAATTAACAATGGTTTTATATGTTTCTCGACGTGTTCTTTTTTGTGGTATTTTTTGTTTTCTGACAGCGCAACTCTTTATCGATATTTCATAGCCCGAGAAAATATTTTATATTTTTTATATCATCCTGACGTCCATTCAAAGCAAAATAAAAACGGCTTCATAGGTTTCTGGATGTGTTTGTTCTTCCTTGAAGTAATTTTTGTTTATCGGCAGCCCAACTCTTTATCGATACTTTCCTTAATACGCGAATTGATAACCATGTTATCATTATCTAATAATGTGTAGAGAAATGCTGTGTTGTGCTGGTGAAGAAATTAACAAGGTACTAGGAACCAGAATTTAAATATCTTAAAATATGTTTGGATTCATAATTAATGTATACATAAGTATTTATTCTCTTCCTTTCTTAGCTCATTTCGGCGAAAATTCGGTTTCAATTCATTCATCAATATTTTCACCTCGACTTTTTCAATTTTTGATCACATTCAAATTTTCCTGATCTGTATCCCCAATAAAAATCATGGATGACTTACAATTTCATGAAAGATCACAATGCTTCCAACTATTATTGGGCGAAAACTATTTACGTATTTGTTATTGATCTGGCAACACTGTGTGCAATTCACGCTACATCCGAATGTCAGCGGTCCTCAAGTCTGAAACCGTGGCTGGAAAAGTGTGGCTAACTTCACGTAAATGATATTCTCAATATTTTTTATTCGCTAGTTTTTTGTGATTTTAAATTTACATTAATAATTGAAGGAGTCCAGAGTATTGATTGAACATTTTTTGAATGTTTGTTTTTGCGCTTAATTCTACCTTGTATGGGTAGGTACTATCATGATTTTTTTAATCCACAAGTTTAAAAATAAGAGCATATTTAAAATTCAGATAAAAATTTTGCATCTCAGACGAAATTCTCCAAATCAATATCGGAGAATGTTTCAAGTACCCTCTATACTATCAGTAACACCACACTCAACCGATGACAACAACTGTCAAACAAAATTCAGGGGATTTTAAATTGATGAAAGCAAGAAATTCACAATACGAAAGTAAATGAAAAGATATTTGTATGAATTGTAATCAAATCATAGAAATACTTACACAGGAGAATTACATAAACAATAAGTAATTTTCAAATGAGTTTAAATAACTGACAACACCAAGGAAGTATGACATTCAGTTATTTTTGAACATGAAGTGATGCTTTAAGGAAATTCACATAAATGAAAATGATAAAGCCTAATTTGAGACTCAGAATAAGAATCTAGAAATTTCAAACTAATTTAAAATATTGTTATTTACTTAGAATTAGTATTCATTTAATAAATAATTGTTAAAGTCATTAGTTGATAGAATCTTGGTATTGTTGCTAGGATACTCTGATAGTCAGATATTTTTTTGGTAAACAAGGACTCGGAAAAAGTGATATCGAAAGCAGAAATGTTGTGAAATTTTTGAGCAACAAAAATTTACTAAAATAAGTATCCAGTTTTTCTTTATGAGTATGAGTATAAGTGAAAAGACAATCCCAAGTGCTACGAATAGTTTCAAAGGACGATTACCTTGTGAAAAATCTAAATAGACATTCTATTGGGAAGGCAAAATTCCCACGTCCCAGCAGCCAAGATGGAGTCCCCGTTGAACGTCAGGAGATGATAGAGAAACACCCACAAAACCAACACACACAGGTAAAGGCCTTTATCATAAATCGTTGCAACGTAAATTGAACATAATATATGCATATATTTTTCTTCGATTCCATAAACATTTTCCAATTTATTCGAACAATTCCGGGAGTGTTATTTACTCTCTGTATCAAGTGATTGTTGAAAACAAACGCGAGGTCAGTGATACTAACGGAGAAATCACGGAACAGTAGATTTAGTTGGGATAGGTTAGTGGAAAATTCACAATTGCCAACCCAAACATGTTGAAATAAAGTGGCCTCACCACAACAATGTCTTGGACATGCGCATAGGAATAAGGTTAGGTTATAGTTTATCTATATTTTATTTCATATCATCTTATCATCATATCATTTCAAATTTCGATAAGGCTGAATGTCATCAACTTCATGAATGAAGCATTTTTCGCATTTACGATTATTAAAATATTTTGATTGTTGAAATTTGCTGTGTTCTTCTTGCTGGAACAAAATTAAAACATTAAAAATTAAATATCGAGATCAGAATTTTATGTTTAATGCGGTTTAATTCATCACCTTATTATCATGTTGATTTTATTGTGTTGAGGGATCGAGTACCGAAATCAGCTGACGATTTGATTGGAAATCAATTATTACAGTCGAATCGTCCAAGAATGTCATTTAGGTAGGTATTTACAGGAAATTTCCAATCAAACCAAGAGGTCCAGAGTTCGAATCCCGGTTTGTCCACATTTTTTTAATTCACTTCTAATTTTCATCTTTCCGTTTGCTATGCCAAAAACTTATTCTTAATTTTAAATTCAATTACAGACGTTAATGCTAGTTCATTTTTTCATTTCATCTTATTTTCTACGATCTACGATCATGTTACCTCCATTTTCATCAAGTACCGAGGACACCCGACGATTACTTCTTGTTATCTTAAGTTCGAATCGTTGATCGTTCGTTCGTTCGTGATCGAATCGAAAGTTTGGAATCCCAGGGCTGACCAGTAAATTCAGACGTTCCGATTTTACTGAAAGTTACTGGTAAAGGTTTAGTGCCACGCGTTATGCAACCCTGTCAGAGGCTAAAATTTTACTGGAGATACTGTTATATTTTGCTCTACTTTTCAAGAATCCCTGTTTGAGGCTAAAAATTTACTGGATTTACTGTTATACTGTTGCCGAAATGGTCATGCAGTCGCAGTACTCGCAGTCGGTTCCGTTCTCCATATTGAATTAAGTTATGTTATGTTTTGAAATTGAAATTACCGAAGCAAAATTTATTAATGGATAGATTGAAATACATAACTAATTTCTCATCTGCAAAAATTTTTCAAGTCCACATTAGATCAGGGAAATCGGTTAAGGTATTAAAGGTGAGTTTATCGGGCTCCACATTAAAATTTAAAAATAGTGACTTCTGAATCTTGAAAATGGCACATTCTCGAACACAAATTTTTCGATAAAAATCACACAAACTAAATGCCTTCTTATTCTTTTTGACGACACTTTTTTTAGAAGCTAATCTACCTATTTTCACAATTACAAGCACCACAAACTTCCGTTTTACACCAAAATTCGACCTTTTATAATCACAAATATAACCTCCTTTTTCTTAGTTAAGTATTTTCATTGTTACGGTAAGTAGGTCTCTTGGAATATGCGCGGCCGGGTATTCAAATTTAAATATGTTCCTCGAAGTGAACATCAACAAGTATAGTCCACTCAGCGGATGTTCGTATGTGAAGCTGCCCGAGTTCATTGAGACAAGAAAAGGCGTTGTGAATATTCGCAATGAGGATCAACACTGTTTTGCATGGGCCATCACATCTGCTTTGTTTCCTGCGAATGGTAGAGTGTCAGAAGTTTCCTCATACCACCACTATTCCGATGTTTTGAATGTAACAGGTATGGATTTTCCAGTTAAACTTCAAGCTGTAAAAAAGTTTGAGGACATGAATGATATTTCGATAAATGTATATGGATTAGAGTCGAAACTTGATAAGGGTAAAATGAAATATGAAGTGGTTGGTCCGTTGCGTTACTCACAGAGAAGACTAAGGAGACATGTTATTTTGCTACTTATAACTGATGATTCTGGCAAAAGTCATTATTGTTGGATTGAAGACCTTTCTAGGTTAGTTTCAAGTCAACTATCTGCGCATGAGCATAAAAAATATTTTTGTGATGGTTGTTTATTGTATTTCTCTCACGAGCGATTACTGTTACGTCATCAGTTGCATGACTGTAATCATTTGAGTACTACAACACCATTAGTCAATTTCAGAATCAACAAATATGGTAAAATGATACCGGGGAATTCACTTATGTTTGAAAATTTTGAGAGACAAATGAAGGTGCCATTTGTAGTTTATGCTGATTTTGAATCAGTTCTCAAACCCATTCAAACTAGTCAACCCAACCCTAAACACTCATACTCGAATAAAACATACAAACATGAACCTTATTCATTTGCTTATTCGATAAAATGTTCATATAATGACAAATTATCAAAATTTGTTAAAAATAGGGGTATGCAGCCGAGAAATTTGTCACAAAGCTTGAAAATGATTTGAGAAATATTTATCAAAATCATCTGAGATATCCAATTCCTATGGTTGCACAAACCCCCACGGAAGAAGAGTTTTCTTCTGCACAATTTTGTGGAATATGTGATAAATCATTCACGGGTGGTGATGTGAAAGTGAGAGACCATTGCCACCTCAATGGAATGAAAAGATCACCTGCCACTCTTTCCGTATGTAACTTAAATTTCGAATTACCAAATTTTGTTCCGATAATTTTCCATTATCTTAGTGAGTATGATTGTCATTTGTTCATAAAAGAACTGTATCAAAGATAAAGTGGATGTTATCCCATAAACTAAGGAAATATGTATCGTTCACCAAGCATCTATTCACTCACACATACACTGATAAAGATGGAAAAGAGAAAAAGAATTATTTGAAAATGAGATTTATAGAGTTTCAAATTCATGTCGGATTCTTTGCAGAACTTAGGTGCTAACTTAACATCCGATCAGTGTATTGAGATGCATAAACATTTTCCACAAATTGACAAATTCAATTTGATGAGAAAAAAAGGTGTTTTTCCATATAACTTTGTTGACCATATTGACAAGTTGAATTATCCAACTATTCCCACTAAACATCAATTTTATGACCATCTTAACGAAGAGCATATATCAGATAAGGATTATATGAGAGCAAAACTTGTTTGGCATTTATTCGAGTGTCAGAGTTAAGGAGAATACTCGGATTTATATTTGAAGTCCGATGTGCTTCTATTATGTGACATATTTGAAAACTTTAGAAACATATGTTTAGATAAATATAAATTAGATCCGGCGCAGTATTATACAGCACCCGGATTATCATGGGATGCAATGCTAAAGTATACAAATTGGATTGAATTGGAATTATTGACTGACATTGACATGATTCATTTTTTCAAGAAAGGAATACGTGGTGGAATAAGTGTCAGTGTAGTGAAAGGAAGCATATAGCCAATAATAAATTTTTACCCGATTATAACCCCGATGAACCTTCATCGTTCATATCATATTTAGATGCCACCAACCTATATGTTCACAGTATGTTACAACCATTACCCACCAACGATTTTGCTTGGCTAACTCCCAATGAAATTATCAATTTGGACGTAATGGGTGTAGCATCTGATAGTCCATATGGTTATGTTCTTGAAGTAGATGTTCATTATCCCCAAGAATTACATGACAAACATGCTGATCTCCCTTTTCTCGTTGAAAGTTTAATACCTCCATTCCACATCAAAAATTCCTAAATTAATTCCAAATTTAAATGACAAAAGAAAATATATTGTACATTATAAAAATTTACAGCAGGCTGTGGCCAATGGCCTTATTGTCATGAACACACATAGAGTGCCGAGATTCAAGCAGTCATGTTGGATGAAACCTTATATGATTGAATATTGAAATGCGAAATCGATCTAACAACAAAGCTGAAAAAGATTTCTATAAACTCATGAACACAGTTTATGGGAAAACAATGGAAAACGTTGATAACAGAATTGATGTTAGACTGGTTACGTATTGGGAAAGTTCAAGAGGAAAATGGGTGCTAGCGCCCTAATTTCACGTCCAAATTACAAAAGCTGTTCAATATTTTCCGAAAATTTTGTTGCAATTCAATTGGGAAAAGTTAAAGTATTATACGATAAACCACTATATTTGAAATTTTGTATTCTGGAATTATCCAAAACAGTCATGTACAACTTTCTCTATGGTTGTATTAAACGTCATTATGCAGAAAATGCCACCTTACTCTACACTGACACGGATTCTTTAATTTTGAAAGTAAACACCGATAATTTTTATGATTTCATTACCAGCAATATAGGTGAATTTGATACTTCCAATTACAAAGTAGGAAATCAATTCAATATTCCTATTGCAAAATCAATTCTGGGTAATTTCAAAGACGAATTTCCGAATGATCCCATAATTAGCTTTTATGCTACCGGTGCCAAAGCATATTATGTTCAGTCTGTGGGTAGTGAATGTAAGAAAGCAAAAGGAGTCAAAAGATCCGTTATAAATAATGAATTAACATGTGAACATTATAAGAAAATTGTCGAACAGGGTGGTTTAATATTCAGGAAGATGAACTCGTTTATATGACATGTATACTGAATTGAAAAACAAAGTTGCATTGTCATACCATGATGATAAAAGGTTCATCATTCCCAATATGACACAAACTCTTCCTTGGGGTCATAGCGACAGAATTCTACCAGAATGATCCAGAAGAGAATATTCGTTGGGTTTCCAATATTATTCAATCTTTTTCTCAAGAGAGTCCGTTAGATCAATTACTTCATTCATTAACAGCTGAATTGAACAAATGAAATATTCTAAATGGAAAATTCACCACCGCCATAATTATTTATTTGGAGGACGATGACACTATCATCGTGGTGTCATCGGATGACGACGATGACGATGTCATCTATGTCATCTGAGTTCCCTTCCTTGGTCGTCCCGCATAAGTATGCGTGATGACACCCAGCTCTCCGGAGCACCTCATCGGTCCTTTTCAGGGCCACACAAAAAACACAAACATATGCATTTGCACCACTTAATGGTGACATTGTACAAAGTTTCTATAACTTGAAGAGTTGTAGATGTTTAGTGATCTTTCACTCGATAGCATAAAAATCCTAGGATTAAAGGATGGAAACTTTTGGGTTGTTGATGCGTGACAAACCTCACTCCTCATTCCCACCATTACTCATCTTATGAATTAGTATAAATCAAGTGTTAGAAGGGAGTTTAACATCAGTCTTCTCACCATGTCCGAACCTGATTCAACTACGGGTCCATTACCAGCTCCAGCAGCAGCAATCGTCAGTCAGGACAATGAGGCTGAAGCAGCACCAGCGCCTGGTCCAGCAGTGTCGTCGGAAACCATTCAGGTTACCCGATTGAATTCGACGTGGCCTTTAGTGTTCAGATTCGGCCAGATTACGGACCAGGGAGATGAGAATGTGCCCGAAGTTCCGTCAAAAGGGCCTCGATAATACGGTATCATCTAGGCCACTGAAACGAATATGGCCTCCCCCAAGCCCATTCTCGTCTTCGTCGGAAGATGAAGATGCCCTGCCCCCTGCTCGTCAACGTCGTCGTCTCACATAAACATGTGTGGATCGACATACCCTGGCTCTTCGAAGCAAAACAGCCCTTTTCATGGCTAAAAAAAGAGTACAGACGCGCATGCGCACTCAACTGGAAGAAGTCATTCGGATGTAGGTTAGGTTGTCAGATTTAATTGAGTAGGAAAAAAAAAGTTCATCATTGCAGAAAAAAATTATAATGAGGTGGTAGAACATTGGGGTTTCGGCCCGCAAATTAAACCGCGAATTAATCCGCGGCCGCGAATCAATATCGCGGCCGCGAATTGGGCCGCGGTTGCGTTCGCGGGTTTGATTCGCGGCCGCGATTTAATTCACGGTTTAATTCGCAGGTCGAAAAAAAAAATTCTATTTTGGGGCCGAAGGCCGTAGAATAATAACTTTACAATTTTCTACTTTTCAATCCTCCGGAAGCCGGAGGCCGAAGGCCGTAGAATAATAACTTTACAATTTTCTACTTTTCAATCCTCCGGAAGCCGAAAGCAGGAAGAAGGAGGAAGGAGGTCGGAGGCAAGGTGCAGATGATAGAAGGCAACACAAAATCCTCCAAAATTCTAATAGAACCTGCGCAAGCTCCTAATGACCACTACCACTAAGCTATGTTACACATCCCCACTCCGATCCTTATAAATACGATGACAACCTACTCAAAGTATCATTGACCAACTCGACATGTCTTCAACAACAGCACAGGAGATCCCACATACCACAGTGCCTCCGCGGCACTCAACAGGAGAGCATGGGTCTGATGATGACAGTTATATCGGAGATGCTACAGAGTTTAATCGCGTGTGGACGGACAAGAAGGAGCGGGCTAGGGCATTCTATGCTAGGAATGTTGGTAATGTCGGTGAAGACTCAAGCTAATCAGTCTTCACCCCTTGGCTCTTTGAAGCAAAACAGCCCTATTCAGGGCTACAAAAAAATACACACTTCCATTGGGAATCATATCTACAGTGGATAATTTTCACTATGAATATATGCAATACAAAGGTGTGAATTAGAAGTATGACTCACTCGGATCATTTTGTTCTAAAACACACTTTTGTATTATATTACAAAATGATTTTAATATTCATTTTCATTTGGCAAAGTTTATGTCGGTGATATGGAACTACATACACATCTGGAGAAGACATCGGTTGGAAGAACACTGTTTCTTCTCAACACTTCTTATTACTATGAAATTTGTGGAGTCAACTCCTGGGAGGGAGGGATATTTACCCCTTCTCCTCTTACGGCAGATTGTAGTCATATTCATGTGCGCATGTACCAGTCGGCTTGTTCGTATAAAACGTGAAGTCGCATCAACATCAGCACCATTTCTATCCACATCCCATTGGTATCACACATTCCCTCCGAGCTAAATAGTCATGACTTCCCTACCAAATGTTTCTGTTGAAGATGGTTCAATGTCACGTATTCCAACAACAAATGATGAGTTTGGTTTTGAAAATATTCCGGTATATCACTTGTCATCCCAAGAAGGTTTCACCGATGACTATAACATCCTTGATTATCTGAAGACGGTAGATATACCGGAACCTTGTTGATCTAACCCTTTCACAACTGTCACTACCCATATGCCCTCCACTTCTCTCTCCTCTTAGTAGTGTGATGGGCGATTTGGAAGATGTTTCGCTTCATTCTTTCGGTCCACTGCAGCGCTGTGGGGACATGCTAAAGAAAGCGAAATGCCGCATTATAAAAGCGAAAGCCACCATCGTCAAATGTGATGATGATATTCGAAGTGGCAGCATGATCGAGGTGGCTCTTCAGGAGCTCGATGCAAAGATTGGAAAGAATTTGGAAAGACTTTGTTTTCCACGGATGACTTTGGCACCTTTAAATTTTAGTTTTGTTGTTGGCGTAACATTAATTGGTTCAATACCAGTTTATGGTTATATTTTCTTGTTATCATAGGAAGAACATCTAACCACTTGTTGTGTCCCATCGCTGAAAATTCTCTATATAGTCATGTCTTTATTGTTCGAATTACTCTTTCTGCTATGGCTGCCTTCATAGTGCTGAATGTTGAATAATGATTCATATTATATTTGCCCATTAGAGATGAGAAAGTTTTGTTGAAAAATTCTTTTACTTGATCGCTTTATTGATGTTTCGGAGAATAGTCGGCTTCTTTCAGCACATCTTCCATTGCATCCGTTACAGCACCACCTGTTTTATTTTTAATCGTTTTTGTCCATAGATATTTTGAGTACCAATCAATTACTACAAGATCATATCTATATCCCTTATTATGTTTAGCATAGGGTTGTAATTCGGCATGATCAATCTGTAAAACCTTTGAGGGTGGTGGTTCTTCAGGCAAAATTACGTCTCGCCGGTGTATGTAATTCATTGACAACTTGTCGTTTAAGATCACTTATTTCATTATCCATCCTCTCACTATAACTGTTTTACTTTGTCTCCGTACACATAATTCAACAATGTTACTGCATCATTAATGAGGACAAAGTGACCATTTTCTTGAACGTTTCAATATATTATACCTTCCTCACGTAATTCTTCAATTATTGAAATTATTTCATTGTCGTGTCCAGAATGTCCAGCCAATTACGAGGATATCAACAATCGTAAAAGATCGACTAACTCGTCAGGTGAATTCCAGTACACATAATTCGCAGGTCTTTTTGTTCTACTCCTCGTCAACAGATGATGTGATAAGTTCAGTCTGGTTTGATAACTTCACAAAAATTTTTAGAATTCGTATGTTTGAAACCATTTCTTAGTTGATGTTGTTTGTATGGTGCATTCATTAGTCTCAATATTTTAGCATATATATGACAAATTTCATCATCGTAATTGACTTCAGGTGGATTTTTCAAAAAAATCATGTCGTATAACTCCGGACTACCTGGGAATTCATGATTTTTTGTTTTATTGTCATTCCAAAGTATATTTCCATCACTGAAACGTACATTGAGACTACCCATTTTCAGTTTTTGTGTAGTAGGATCTAAACGTATACCATATAGTGTATCATATGCAACATTCTTTGTTTTAACATTTCCCAAATGTCTTTTCGAAACATCTCCAATATTGTCTTCAAAATCAGAGAAATCAGAATCACCTATTCGAGATGATGACGGGTTTCGAATATGGACATTTCATTTTCTCCGAATTCTTTGATAGTACCTGTCCACTGTCAGTAGATGATATTTCACTATTATATGAGGATGGATCCTTCCCCATTTGGGGTACTCGTATTTTTTATTGGAGTATAATGAGAATTCCCTTGCATCATTGGACACGTTGACTTTGGTGATTTGATGGTAGCAGCTGAAGATAGAACCTTTAATGGCTTCATTATGGGATCATTGAGTTTTTCAAGCGCCATTCGATTTTCAATAAGTTCACTCTTGATAGAATTGAATTTCTGCCGTACAGCTTCTGTTGTCTCAACCAGTTGACGTTTCAAATTCAATTCATTGTTTATATTTTCAGCTACTGAATCATTTTTTGCCTTCATTTTGTTTTTGTCAAGAGAATACACTGAAGTAACCTCTATGCAATTCAATGATCGATTGAATGTGGATTGCAGTGTCATGGATATATAAAACTATCGAACCCCATGCGATATCTACCTTCATGCATTTTCTATCCTTATCAATGACCAGAAATCCATATTGATCCTCCCAACATTTAACATACATCAATTGGAATTGTTTGAATGTTACATCGGGTGACACGTGATCAGAATAAATATGATGTAGATTCATTTCATCTTGCTTGAACATTACAATAAAGTTTGTATTATCTCGCACTAACTGTTTGGGCACTCGTGAATATGTTTGAGCAAGATAAATCAGTCAACATCTTTATGACGTCCCATACAGAAATATGATCTTATAATGTCCTGTTTTTCACATACGAATATGAAAACAGAATTTGGTTTGGCATCGGACGATTCCACTATTTCTGCATTATTACTGAACGTATAAAATCCCAAACCCTTTATGGGTTCCAATACATTTCGTAGGAATTGATATTTGGGCTGATTGGTGATTTCGAATAGAGATAAACGTTTGTGAATCGTAGTCCTTGTGGATGTGTCAAAAGAGAGATCATGGCATTCGTCTTTCCACAATTCGACGGTCCAATAATGAGTCCTTGAACAGATGATGGAAGTAGCGGACCATGCCGCAACACATTCTGTCCATTCAATCCACAACCGAATTTTTCATCTAGATTATCTACAGCAAACTTTTCTTTCTGCTTTACAATGCGCATCGTACCGTGGTTGGAGACTATGTAAGCGATGATATGTCGTGATCTTTTCATTTAAATGAGTACCATCAAACGATACGGATGTGTTCGTGGTGTATGCAGAAAGAGCGGACGTGGATTTGTTAATAATTTGATAAACAAACTTCCGTTCGAATTACATTTACCCGGACGACCCGGTACAAAATTGGAAAAACGTTTAGCCCGCAAAGATCCCGGAATCAATAAATTGGATATTGCATGCAAACAACACGATATTCAATATTTGAATCATCTAACTGATCTCACAGCGAGACATAGAGCAGACAAAGAACTCGAATACTCAGCTTGGAATAGGGTTAAATCGAAGGACGCTGGTATTAAGGAAAGAGCAGCTGCCCTACTCGTTACCAATAGTATGAAATCAAAGAGACGTTCCGGAATGGGTTTTAGTACTACTATAAAGAAAAGGAAGAAAAATCAACCGAAGAAAAAGAAAAATAATCTCAGAAAATTCGCCTTTGGTTCTGGAGTGGTTCATAAAGTGCGGAATGTACTGAAAAAAGCTGGGGGTGAGCAATTTGTAACGAATAATTTGAAGAAAGCTACCGTAGTGGCATTACATGCGGTACGTAAATACCTCAAAGCTGCTGGTGGAAAGAAAACAATCCGCACACTCCGCATAATTCCAATTCCTAAGGGCCGAGGGATTCTACACCTGATACCGATTTTTGCTGGATTGTCCGCGCTCGGAAGTTTAGCGGGTGCTGTTGCAGGCATCACCAGAGCGGTGAATTTAGCAAAAGCAAGCAGAACCGCCCTAATCGAAGCAAATCGCCATAATAAGAAAATGGAAAGTGTGGCATTGGGTAAAAGTGGTAGTGGTGTATACCTTAAACCGTACCACAAGGACTCGGACTCTACTTGAAACCATACAATCCAAAAAACTAGTTGATTCCCTACCTCGACGACCTCTCACCGACATCGATCTCAATTATTATGCCACGAAAACGAAAATTCCATACTTTCGTGGTATTTTCATGCGTATTTTCATAGAGGTCCACGACACCACGAGACCGTCATTGTCAATTTAGATGGAATAAGAGGATCCGGAACACATTGGGTGGCATACAGCAAATGTGGGAAAGACATTGCATACTTTGATAGTTTTGGAGATCTACCCCCACCAGTAGAGTTGATTCAAGTGAAAATTCTATATAACTATGATCGCCAGCAGAAGTTCAACACAGTTTTCTGCGGTCACTTGTGCTTGAAGTTTCTCTCTGAATTATTATAAAATGGATACAACTCCAGCAATGACTCGAGAGGCTATTAAGGGGATGGGATTTTCACTCAAGATGTATTCAAAATATCGCACCCTGACAAGAATGGATGGAGTGATGCTTGCAAATATGCAGAAGGAAGTAATCGCATGCGCTGCACATGAGATTGCTTATGTTTGGGAAAAGTTACCTAAAAGTCTACAAGATGATGTCGACATAATGAAATATAGATACAGTACTGACCACCACAATCTTGATGGCAATAGCATTCCAGATTCTGATGTGAATGATGGTCCTCCACCACGGAAAATATTCTGTTGTTACTGCAATATAAATGATATGAATATTGGTGCTAATAAAAATAAAATGGATATTGATGAACCATCTCATCAATAGACAACAATAAATTGAAGTGTTATTCATAAAATTTATGTCATGTCACGGAAGTTCGAACTACAAGCTGTCGGGACGAGTGTCTTGAGTGCAGACTTTTTCCCACCCATTGAATTGGACAGAAACAGTCGTTATGGATTGGGACTTGTTGGATTCTATGAATGCAACACAGTCAATAATATAACTGAAAAAAACAATGTGATCAGTTTTAGAATCAGTTATGTTAGTTCACCAATACTTCAGAAATACACAATTGAAATACCATGTGGTGCCTATGAATTAGAAGAAATCAATGCAGTTATTCAGAAACATATCATGTTCAGATTGTTCCATGGTAAAAAACAAAACGATACCGATGCAGATGATATATTCTACCTACATGCCAATAATAATACTTTCAAATGTGAGATGCGATCAAAATATGAAATTGATCTCACTCATCCAAATTCCATAGCAAAGATGATGGGTTTCAATTTTGATAGATTCCAACCGAATCAGATACATAATAACCGATAAACATAACAACTGTAAGACTCATCCGCTTAGATTGCAACATTATATCTGGTTCATACATAAATAATGACGAATCCCACATCATTTTTTCATTCGATATCGATGTGGAGCCTGGATTCAATCTCACAAAAGAACCACACAAGATTATATACCGGGTGGCTACGGAAGTATTGCCTACAGAATACCTCAGTTATTGTATGAAGTAGGTTTGTGAAATTTGGAGCGTCGATATAATGACATAAGAGCTAGAATTTGAGCATATTGACATGTCGAAGTTAACTTCCGGTCTGACCGGAAGTAACATCAACTTTCCTATTTTAAATGGAAACCCAATTTTTTTCTTTTCGCTTTATTCAGCATTCAACTCCCTTTCTAATGACATATCACAAGTTGGTATCTAACCAGAAACTAGATCAGAAAAAAATTATTATTGAAATTCACCGAGTAGGCCGTGGAAGCAAAATGAAAGCCAAAAATTGAAAAGTTGGCTATGGAAACCATACGTCACTTGATAACAGTTGCTACTACTGTGATATTTTATTTTCATTCGTCGGCGTTATAAAAAGCCGCCAAAAAAAATATTGGAAAAATTGGGAAAAAAACAATACTCTGTAGGTCCATAACTTAAATAGGAACATACAACTTTTTCTTGCCTGTACTATTCAGCATAACCATTCCTTTCTAATGATATAATAGAAAGTAATTTTTTGAAATGAAATACCAAAAATTCCAATTATTATTCTTCAAATAACAAAACAGATTATCGCCATACGCAAAAATTGCATTAAAAATAATGTGGAATGATAAATTATATCCTGTAGGTTCTAGGTTAAATAGGAATATCTCAGTTATTGTATGAAGTAGGTTTGTGAAATTTGGAGCGTCGATATAATGACATAAGAGCTAAAATTTGAGCATATTGACATGTCGAAGTTAACTTCCGGTCTACCGGAAGTAACATCAACTTTCTTATTTTAAATGGAAACCCTATTTTTTTTCTTTTCGCTTTATTCAGCATTCAATTCCCTTTCTAATGACATATCACAAGTTGGTATCTAACCAGAAACTAGATCAGAAAAAAATTATATGCCCATTAGTCCAGAAGGTCGTCAGTTGATTCACAACATCACAGTGCGTATTTTAGATCACAAAAATAATCTCATTGATTTTGGAAGTGCAGAAGAGATTGTCATAATTTTGGAATTGAAAAAAATCTCATAACTATCATGGGTTTTTGTTATAATAGACAGAATCGACGAGGATTTGAAAACTTTCCACAAACAGCTAAAAGGAAGGCTCGGCTAGAAAAAGGCTCATTCCAAAAGTGTACGCTAAACAGTTAGCACACCACACTCTGTCAGTGAGAGATCTCAAATTTTTTAAATCAATTGGACTGAAAATAAGGAACAATGGTGCTCGAAACAAATAGTGAAAAGTTGAATATATTCGATGAGCTGATGCTTGATCATTCCCCCACAAGTTTACATGAGCACACATACAAACCATATGGATTACCATTATTTAGGAATTCAGAAGAAATTCGAATTGCAATCAATAATCAAGATGTTTTACTCGACATTGCTGAAAGTTTCATTTATATAGAGGATAAATTCACACCTAAAGATGAAACGAAATCATGTTATCTCTCGGACAATGCTATCGCTTTCCTTTTTGATGAAATTCGCTACGAAATGGGTGGTGAACAAGTTGCTGTCGTCATGAAGCCAGGGATAACTTCTACAATGAAGACTATGATTTCATTTGGACGTCACACACGCTTACTACCACCACCACTACAAGGTAAGTATAGGAGAGGAGTCAGAGTTCACATATCTGACTGGATCTCCGTGGTGTGTGGACGTGTGCCTTCTCTAGATTTTCATGTGTTAGTACATAATATGAAAGTCATACTTAGTAGCAAGTGTACACATAAATGTTTTTAGTCTTGGAGGTAAAAAAAAATATATAAGTACTTGGAAGAAGTACTTGTCCGTGTATGAAAAAAAATCTCTGTCACCCAAATGTCATCTCAAGGTCAAACAGAAACTTTGAACACCTCATAAAAACCTACATCAAGGTAAAAAATTACAAAACTTAAAAATCGTTTCAAGGACATCCCAAGGTCATAGACCCACACAGGCACCTATGCACCAAGGTCATCCCTGAAGGTCACCCAAAGGTCACTGATGACGGCATAGTAGTGGCGGGAGGCCCAGAACCTGCTCAAATCTCTTACTAACTGGATCATGAAGTTAGCGTAACTTGATTTTTTCTCTGAAATATTTTTTTTCATATTAATTTTCATTCAAAATTTTTTCAATTTTTTTTTTAATTTTGTGTGAAATAAAAAATTTCAATGAAATTGAACGATATACAGTATTCGTAATTTAACCTTGCCCTAACCCCTGCGTGCTTCGTATGTTTCGACTTGTTCTAATGATCCCGATTTGTCCCCACTGACCCGACTTGACAAATGACAAAATTCAGAACAAGTCCAGCTGGGTAGAACAAGAAATTTGTATCACAATTGGAAAATGTTGGGGAACACTCATATTTCAATTCCGACTGAGATTTTCGTAGTTTGACCTCGCCCAGCTGTGCTTCGTATGTTTCGACTTGTCCTAATGTTCCCGATTTGTCCCTACTGACTCAACTTGCCAAAGGCAAAACTCAAAGGACGAGTCCTACTAGAATATAAAATTCGCAAAACTCGACTTTTTCTCTAAAATAATTTTTTTTAAATTAATTTTCATTCAAAATTTTTTAAATTTTTTTTTTTCAGTTTTGAATGAAATAAAAAATATAAATGAAATTGAACGATACACAGTATTCGTAAATTAACCTTGCCCTAACCCCTGCTTGTGCTTCGTATGTCTCAACTTGTCTGGATAGTCTCGATCCGTCCCAACTGACCCGACATGACAAATGCCAAACGGAAGGAACAAATCTAGCTGAGTGGAACCAGAAATTTGTAACACAATTGGAAAAAGTTGTGGAAAATTCAAATTTCTATTCCGACTGAGATTTTCGTAGTTTGACTTCGCCTTGCTGTGCTTCGTATGTCTCGACTTGTCTGGATAGTCTCGATTCGTCCCTACTGACTCGACATGACAAATGCCAAACTCAAAGAACAAATCTAGCTAAGTAGAACCTGAAATTTATAACACAATTGGAAAATGTTTGGGAGCATTAAAATTTCAATTCCGACTGTGATTTCCGTAGTTTAACTTCGCCCTGCTGTGCTTCGTATGTCTCGACTTGTCCAATGGTCCTGATTTGTCCCCACTGACCAGACTTGACAAATGCCAAACTTACATAAAAAGTCCAGCTGAGTAGAACAATTTTTTTTTTACAGAATTGTTAAATGTTTGGGAACATTCAAATTTCAATTCCGACGTGATTTCCGTAGTTTGACTTCGCCCTTTTGTGCTTCGTATGTCCCGATTTCTCCTAATGGTCCCGATTTGTCCCCACTGACCCGACCTGACAAATGCCAAAGTTATAGAACATGTCCAGCTGGGAAGAACAAGAATTTGTAACACTATTGTTGGGAACATTCAAATTTCAATTCTGACTGAGATTATCGTAGTTTGACTTCACCCTGCTGTGCTTTGTATATCTCGACTTGTCCAATGGTCCCGATTTGTCCCCACTGACCAGACTGACAAGTGCCAAACTTACATAAAAAGTCCAGCTGAGTAGAACAAATTTCTTTTAACAGAATTGGAAAATGTTTGGGAACATTCAAATTTCAATTCCAATTCAATTTTCTTAGTTTGACTTCTCCCTGCTGTGCTTCGTATGTCTCGAGTTGTCCAATGGTCCCGATTTGTCCCCACTGACCCGACTTGATAAATGCCAAAGTTACAGAACAAGTCCAGCTGGGTAGAACAAGAAATTTGTTACACTATTGGAATATGTTGGGAACATTCAAATTTCAATTCCGACTGAGATTTTCGTAATTTGACTTCGCCCTGCTGTAATTCGTATGTCTCGACTTGTCCAATGGTCCTGATTTGTCCCTACTGACTCAACTTGCCAAATGCCAAACTCAAAGGACGAATCCTACTAGAATATAAAATTCGCAAAACTCGACTTTTTCTCTAAAATATTTTTTTTTCATATTAATATTCATTCAAATTTTTTTCAAATATTTGTTTTCAGTTCTGTGTGAAATGAAAAATTTAAATGAAATTGAACGATACACAGTATTCGTAAATTAACTTTGCCGTAACCCCTGCTGTGCTTCGTATGTCTCGGCTTGTCTGGATAGTCTCGATCCGTCCCGACTGACCCGACATGACAAATGCCAAACTGAAAGAACAAATCTAGCTGAGTAGAACTAGAAATTTGTAACACAATTGGAAACTGTTTGGGAGCATTCAAATTTCAATTCCAATTCAATTTTCTTAGTTTGACTTTGCCCTGCTCTGCTTCGTACGTCACAAGTTGTTCAATGGTCCCCATTTGTCGCCACTGACCCGACTTGACAAATGCCAAAGTAACAGAACAAGTCCAGCGTAAAACAAGAAATTTGTAACACAATCGGAAAATGTTGGGAACATTAAAATTTCAATTCCGACTGAGATTTTCGTAGTTTGAGTTCGCCCTGATGTGCTTCGTATGTCTCGACTTGTCCAATGGTCCCGATTTATCTCCACTAACCAGACTTGACAAATGCCAAATTTACATAAAAAGTCCAGCTGAGTAGAACAAAAAATTTGTAACACAATTGGAAAATGTTTGGGAACATTTAAATTTCAATTCCAATTCAATTTTCTTAGTTTGACTTCGCCCTGCTGTGCTTCGTATGTTTCGACTTGTACTTATGGTCCCGATTTGTCCCCACTGACCCGACTTGACAAATGCCATTATTACAGAACAAGTCCAGCTGGGTAGAACAAGAAATTTGTTAAACATTTGGAAAATGTTGGGAACAATCAAATATCAATTCCAACTAAGATTTTCGTAATCTGACCTCGCCCTAACCCCGCAGTGCTTCGTATCTCTCGACTCGTCCTAGTGGTCCCGATTTGTCCCTACTGACCCGATAACAAGTCTACTAGAACATAAAATTCACAAAAAATGACTTTTTCACAATTTTTTTTTTATTTTAATTTTCATTCAAAATTATTTCGAATATTTTTTTCAATTTTGTGTGAAATATAAAATTTCAATGATATTGAACGATACACAGTATTCGTGATTTGACCTTGACCTAACCCCTGCTTCGTGCTTCGTATGTTCCGACTTGTCCTAATGGTCCCGATTTGGCCCCACACCAGACTTGACAATTGACAAAATTCAGAACAAGTCCATCTGGGTAGAACAAGAAATTTGTATCACCTTTGGAAAATGTTGGGGAACATTCAAATTTAAATTCCGGCTGAGATTTTCGTAATTTGACTCTGCCCTGCTGTGCTTCGTATGTCTCGACTTGTCCTAATGATTTCGATTTGTCCCCACTGACCCGACTTCACAAATGCCCAAGTTACAGAACAAGTCCAGCTGGGTAGAACAAG
The DNA here is from genome assembly GCA_958502065.1 of Chrysolina americana. Classification (NCBI taxonomy): domain Eukaryota; kingdom Metazoa; phylum Arthropoda; class Insecta; order Coleoptera; family Chrysomelidae; genus Chrysolina; species Chrysolina americana. The sequence continues at coordinate 29,844,424 of OY293417.1, forward strand.
AAATTTTTATCACCATTGGAAAATGTTGGGGAACTATCAAATATCAATTCCGACTGAGATTTTCGTAGTTTGACCTCGCCCTGCTGTTCTTTGTATGTCTAGACTTGTCCTAATGTTCCCGATTTGTCCCTACTGACTCAACTTGCCAAAGGCCAAACCCAAAGGACGAGTCCTACTAGAATATAAAATTCGCAAAACTGGACTTTTTCTCTAAAATATTTTTTTTTCATATTAATATTCATTCAAATTTTTTCAAATATTTGTTTTCAGTTTTGTGTGAAATAAAAAATTTAAATGAAATTGAACGATACACAGTATTCGTAAATTAACCTTGCCCTAACCCCTGCTTCGTGCTTCGTATGTTTCGACTTGTCCTAATGGTCCAGATTTGTCCCCACTGACCCGACTTGACAAATGACAAAATTCAGAACAAGTCCATCTGGGTAGAACAAGAAATTTGTATCACCATTGGAAATTGTTGGGGAACATTCAAATTTAAATTCCGGCTGAGATTTTCGTAGTTTGACTTCGCCCTGCTGTGCATCGTATGTCTCGACTTGTCCTAATGGTCTCGATTTCACTCAACTAACCAGACTTGACAAATGCCAAACTTACATAAAAAGTCCAGCTGAGTAGAACAAAAAATTTGTAACACAATTGGAAAATGTTTGGGAACATTCAAATTTCAATTCCGACGTGATTTCCGTAGTTTGACTTCGCCCTGTTGTGCTTCTTATGTCCCGATTTCTCCTAATGGTCCCGATTTGTCCCCACTGACCCGACTTGACAAATGCCAAAGTTATAGAACATGTCCAGCAGGGAAGAACAAGAATTTGTAACACTATTGTTGGGAACATTCAAATTTCAATTCTGACTGAGATTTTCGTAGTTTGACTTCACCCTGCTGTGCTTTGTATGTCTCCACTCGTCCAATGGTCCCGATTTGTCCCCACTGACCAGACCTGACAACTGCCAAACTTACATAACAAGTCCAGGTGGATAGAACAAGAAATTTGTAACACGATTGGAAAATGTTGGGGAACATAAATTTCAATTTTGACTGATATTTTTGACTAGTCCTAATGGTCCCGATGTGTCCCCACTGACCCGACTTGAAATATGCCAAAATTCAGGATAAGTCCAGCTGGGTAGCACAAGAAATATGTGACACTAATGGAATATGTTGGGAACATTCAAATTTCAATTCCGACTGACAATTCCTTCGTATGTCCTGGTTTGTCCTAATGGTCCAGATTTGTCCCCACTAACCCGAACTGACAAATGCCAAAGTTATAGAACATGTCCAGCTGGGTAGAACAAGAATTTGTAACACTATTGGAATATGTTGGGAACATTCAAATTTCAATTCTGGCTGAGATTTTCGAAGTTTGACTTCACCCTGCTGTGCTTTGTATATCTCCACTCGTCCATTGGCCCCGATTTGTCCCCACTTACCAGACCTGACAAGTGTCAAACTTACATAAAAAGTCCAGCTGAGTAGAACTAATTTTTTTTAACAGAATTGTAAAATGTTTGGGAACATTCAAAGTTCAATTCCGACTGAGATTATCGTAATTTGAATTCGCCCTGCTGTAGTTCGTATGTCTCGACTTGTCCAATGTTCCCGATTTGTCCCTACTGACTCAAATTCACATATGCCCAAGTTACAGAACAAGTCCAGCTGGGTAGAACAAGAAATTTGTATCACCATAGGAAAATGTTGGGGAATATTCAAATTTCAATTCCGACTGAGATTTTCGTAGTTTGACTTTGCCCTGCTCTGCTTCGTATGTCCTGATTTGTCCTAATGGTCCAGATTTGTCCCCACTAACCCGACCTGACAAATGCCAAAGTTATAGCACATGTCCAGCTGGGTAGAACAAGAATTTGTAACACTATTGGAATATGTTGGGAACATTCAAGTTTCAATTCTGGCTGAGATTTTTGAAGTTTGACTTCACCCTGCTGTGCTTTGTATATCTCCACTCTTCCAATGGTCCCGATTTGTCCCCACTGACCAGACCTGACAAGTGCCAAACTTACATAAAAAGTCCAGCTGAGTAGAACAAATTTTTTTTTAACAGAATTGTAAAATGTTTGGGAACATTCAAATTTCAATTCCGACTGAGATTTTCGTAATTTGACTTCGCCCTGCTGTAATTCGTATGTCTCGACTTGTCCAATGGTCCCGATTTGTCCCTACTGACTCAACTTGCCAAATGCCAAACTCAAAGGACGAGTCCTACTAGAATATGAAATTCGCAAAACTCGACTTTTTCTCTAAAATATTTTTTTTTCATATTAATATTCATTCAAATTTTTTTCAAATATTTGTTTTCAGTTCTGTGTGAAATGAAAAATTTAAATGAAATTGAACGATACACAGTATTCGTAAATTAACTTTGCCGTAACCCCTGCTGTGCTTCGTATGTCTCGGCTTGTCTGGATAGTCTCGATCCGTCCCGACTGACCCGACATGACAAATGCCAAACTGAAAGAACAAATCTAGCTGAGTAGAACTAGAAATTTGTAACACAATTGGGAACTGTTTGGGAGCATTCAAATTTCAATTCCAATTCAATTTTCTTAGTTTGACTTCGCCCTGCTTTGCTTCGTATGTCACAAGTTGTTCAATGGTCCCCATTTGTCGCCACTGACCCGACTTGACAAATGCCAAAGTAACAGAACAAGTCCAGCGTAAAACAAGAAATTTGTAACACAATCGGAAAATGTTGGGAACATTAAAATTTCAATTCCGACTGAGATTTTCGTAGTTTGACTTCGCCCTGATGTGCTTCGTATGTCTCGACTTGTCCAATGGTCCCGATTTATCTCCACTAACCAGACTTGACAAATGCCAAATTTACATAAAAAGTCCAGCTGAGTAGAACAAAAAATTTGTAACACAATTGGAAAATGTTTGGGAACATTTAAATTTCAGTTCCAATTTAATTTTCTTAGTTTGACTTCGCCCTGCTGTGCTTCGTATGTTTCGACTTGTCCTAATGGTCCCGATTTGTCCCCACTGACCCGACTTGACAAATGCCATTATTACAGAACAAGTCCAGCTGGGAAGAACAAGAAATTTGTTAAACATTTGGAAAATGTTGGGAACATTCAAATATCAATTCCAACTAAGATTTTCGTAATCTGACCTCGCCCTAACCCCGCAGTGCTTCTTATCTCTCGACTCGTCCTAGTGGTCCCGATTTGTCCCTACTGACCCGATAACAAGTCTACTAGAACATAAAATTCGCAAAACATGACTTTTTCACAATTTTTTTTTTATTTTAATTTTCATTCAAAATTATTTCAAATATTTTTTTCAATTTTGTGTGAAATATAAAATTTCAATGATTTTGCACGATATACAGTATTCGTGATTTGACCTTGACCTAACCCCTGCTTCGTGCTTCGTATGTTCCGACTTGTCCTAATGGTCCCGATTTGGCCCCACACCAGACTTGACAATTGACAAAATTCAGAACAAGTCCATCTGGGTAGAACAAGAAATTTGTATCACCTTTGGAAAATGTTGGGGAACATTCAAATTTAAATTCCGGCTGAGATTTTCGTAATTTGACTCTGCCCTGCTGTGCTTCGTATGTCTCGACTTGTCCTAATGATTTCGATTTGTCCCCACTGACCCGACTTCACAAATGCCCAAGTTACAGAACAAGTCCAGCTGGGTAGAACAAGAAATTTTTATCACCATTGGAAAATGTTGGGGAACTATCAAATATCAATTCCGACTGAGATTTTCGTAGTTTGACCTCGCCCTGCTGTTCTTTGTATGTCTCGACTTGTCCTAATGTTCCCGATTTGTCCCTACTGACTCAACTTGCCAAAGGCCAAACCCAAAGGACGAGTCCTACTAGAATATAAAATTCGCAAAACTCGACTTTTTCTCTAAAATATTTTTTTTTCATATTAATATTCATTCAAATTTTTTCAAATATTTGTTTTCAGTTTTGTGTGAAATGAAAAATTTAAATGAAATTGAACGATACACAGTATTCGTAAATTAACCTTGCCCTAACCCCTGCTTCGTGCTTCGTATGTTTCGACTTGTCCTAATGGTCCAGATTTGTCCCCACTGACCCGACTTGACAAATGACAAAATTCAGAACAAGTCCATCTGGGTAGAACAAGAAATTTGTATCACCATTGGAAATTGTTGGGGAACATTCAAATTTAAATTCCGGCTTAGATTTTCGTAGTTTGACTTCGCCCTGCTGTGCATCGTATGTCTCGACTTGTCCTAAAGGTCTCGATTTCACTCAACTAACCAGACTTGACAAATGCCAAACTTACATAAAAAGTCCAGCTGACTAGAACAAAAAATTTGTAACACAATTGGAAAATGTTTGGGAACATTCAAATTTCAATTCCGACGTGATTTCCGTAGTTTGACTTCGCCCTGTTGTGCTTCGTATGTCCCGATTTCTCCTAATGGTCCCGATTTGTCCCCACTGACCCGACCTGACAAATGCCAAAGTTATAGAACATGTCCAGCAGGGAAGAACAAGAATTTGTAACACTATTGTTGGGAACATTCAAATTTCAATTCTGACTGAGATTTTCGTAGTTTGACTTCACCCTGCTGTGCTTTGTATATCTCGACTTGTCCAATGGTCCCGATTTGTCCCCACTGACCAGACTGACAAGTGCCAAACTTACATAAAAAGTCCAGCTGAGTAGAACAAATTTCTTTTAACAGAATTGGAAAATGTTTGGGAACATTCAAATTGCAATTCCAATTCAATTTTCTTAGTTTGACTTCTCCCTGCTGTGCTTCGTATGTCTCGAGTTGTCCAATGGTCCCGATTTGTCCCCTCTGACCCGACTTGATAAATGCCAAAGTTACAGAACAAGTCCAGCTGGGTAGAACAAGAAATTTGTTACACTATTGGAATATGTAGGGAACATTCAAATTTCATTTCCGACTGAGATTTTCGTAATTTGACTTCGCCCTGCTGTAATTCGTATGTCTCGACTTGTTCAATGGTACCAATTTGTCCCTACTGACTCAACTTGCCAAATGCCAAACTCAAAGGACGAGTCCTACTAGAATATGAAATTCGCAAAACTCGACTTTTTCTCTAAAATATTTTTTTTTCATATTAATATTCATTCAAATTTTTTTCAAATATTCGTTTTCAGTTTTGTGTGAAATGAAAAATTTAAATGAAATTGAACGATACACAGTATTCGTAAATTAACGTTGCCGTAACCCCTGCTGTGCTTCATATGTCTCGACTTGTCTGGATAGTCTCGATCCGTCCCGACTGACCCGACATGACAAATGCCAAACTGAAAGAACAAATCTAGCTGAGTAGAACCAGAAATTTGTAACACAATTGGAAAAAATTGGGGAAAATTCAAATTTCATTTGCGACTGAGATTTTCGTAGTTTGACATCGCTTTGTTGTGCTTCGTATGTCCCGATTTGTCCTAATGGTCCAGATTTGTCCCCACTAACCCGACCTGACAAATGCCAAAGTTATAGAACATGTCCAGCTGGGTAGAACAAGAATTTGTAACACTATTGGAATATGTTGGGAACATTCAAATTTCAATTCTGACTGAGATTTTCGTAGTTTGACTTCACCATGCTGTGCTTTGTATATCTCGACTTGTCCAATGGTCCCGATTTGTCCCCACTGACCAGACTTGACAAGTGCCAAACTTATAAAAAAAGTCCAGCTGAGTAGAACAAATTTTGATTAACCAGAATTGTAAAATGTTTGGGAACATTCAAATTTCAATTCCGACTGAGATTTACGTAATTTGACTTCGCCCTGCTGTAATTCGTGTCTTGACTTGTCCTGATGGTCCCGATTTTTCACCACTTACCAGACTTGATAAATGCCACACTTACATAAAAAGTCCAGCTGAGTAGAACAAAAAATTTGTAACACAATTGGAAAATGTTTGGGAACATTCAAATTTCAATTCCGACAGAGATTTTCGTAGTTTGACTTCGCCCTGTTGTGCTTCGTATGTCCCGATTTGTCCTATGGTCCCGAATCGTTCCTACTGACTCGACATGACAAATACCAAACTCACAGAACAAATCTAGCTAAGTAGAACCAGAAATTTGTAACACAATTGGAAAATGTTTGGGAGCATTCAAATTTCAATTCCAAATCAATTTTCTTAGTTTGACTTCGCCCTGCTGTGCTTCGTATGTCTCGAGTTGTTCAATGGTCCCGATTTGTCGCCACTGACCCGACTTGACAAATGCCAAAGTTACAGAACAAGTCCAGCTGGGTAAAACAAGAAATTTGTAACACAATCGGGAAATGTTGGGAACATTAAAATTTCAATTCCGACTGAGATTTTCGTAGTTTGACTTCGCCCTGCTGTGCTTCGTATGTCTCGACTTGTCCAATGGTCCCGATTTGTGCCCACTGACCAGACTTGACAACTGCCAAACTTACATAACAAGTCCAGCTGGATAGAACAAGAAATTTGTAACACAATTGGAAAATGTTAGGGAACATGAATTTCAATTCCGACTGATATTTTCGACTTGTCCTAATGGTCGCGATGTGTCCCCACTGACCCGACTTGAAATATGCCAAAATTCAGAATAAGTCCAGCTGGGTAGAACAAGAAATTTGTGACACTATTGGAATATGTTGGGAACATTCAAATTTCAATTCCGACTGAGATTTAAGTAGTTTGCCCTGCTGTGCATCGTATGTCTCGACTTGTCCTAATGGTCCTGATTTGTCCCCACTGACCCGACTTGACAAAGGCCAATGTAACAGAACAAGTCTAGCTGGGTAGAACAAGAAATTTGTAACACTATTGGAATATGTTGGGAAAATTAAAATTTCAATTCCGACTGAGATTTTCGTAGTTTGACTTCGCCCTGCTGTGCTTTATATGTCTCAGCTTATCCAATGGTCCCGATTTATCTCCACTGACCAGACTTGACAAATGCCAAAATTAAAGAACAAGTCCAGCTGGGTAAAAAGAAATTTGAAACACAATTGGAAAATGTTTGGGAACATTCAAATTTCAATTCCGACTGAGATTTTCGTAATTTGACTTCGCCCTGCTGTAATTCGTATGTCTCTGTCCAATGGTCCCGATTTGTCCCTACTGACTCAACTTGCCAAATGCCAAACTCAAAGGACGAGTCCTACTAGAATATAAAATTCGCAAAACTCGACTTTTTCTCTAAAATATTTTTTTTTCATATTAATATTCATTTAAATTTTTTTCAAATATATATTTTCAGTTTTGTGTAAAATGAAAAATTTAAATGAAATTGAACGATACACAGTATTCGTAAATTAACCTTAACCTAACCCCTGCTTGTGCTTCGTATGTCTCGACTTGTCTGGATAGTCTCGATCCGTCCCAACTGACGTGACATGACAAATGCCAAACTGAAAGAACAAATCCAGCTGAGTAGAACCAGAAATTTGTAACACAATTGGAAAATGTTTGGGAGCATTCAAATTTCAATTCCAATTCAATTTTCTTAGTTTGACTTCGCCCTGCTGTGCTTCGTATGTCACGAGTTGTTCAATGGTCCCCATTTGTCGCCACTGACCCGACTTGACAAATGCCAAAGTTGCAGAACAAGTCCAGCTGGGTAAAACAAGATATTTGTAACACAATCGGAAAATGTTGGGAACATTAAAATTTCAATTCCGACTGAGATTTTCGTAGTTTGAATTCGCCCTGCTGTGCTTCGTATGTCTCGACTTGTCCAATGGTCCCGATTTGTCTCCACTAACCAGACTTGACAAATGCCAAACTTACATAAAAAGTCCAGCTGAGTAGAACAAAAAATTTGTAACACAATTGGAAAATGTTTGGGAACATTCAAATTTCAATTCCAATTTAATTTTCTTAGTTTGACTTCGCCCTGCTGTGCTTCGTATATTTCGACTTGTCCTAATGGTCCCGATTTGGCCCCACTGACCAGACTTGACAAATGCCAAACTAACATAACTAGTCCAGCTGTGTAGAACGAGATATTTGTAACAAAATTGGAATATGTCAGGAACATTCAAATTTCGGTTGCGACAGAATTTCGTAGTTTGCATTGCTGTGCATCGTATGTCTCGACTTGTCCTAATGGTCCCGATTTGTCCCCACTGACCCGACTTGAAAAATGCGAAAGTTATAGAACATGTTCAGCTGGGTAGACCAAAAAATTTGTAACACAATTGGAATATGTTGGGAGCATTCAAATTTCAGTTCCAATTCAATTTTCTTAGTTTGACTTCGCCCTGCTGTGCTTCGTATGTCTCGACTTGTCCAATGGTCCCGATTTGTCCCCACTGACCAGACTTGACAACTGCCAAAATTCAGAATAAGTCCAGCTGGGTAGAACAAGAAATTTGTGACAATCAAATTTCAATTCCGACTGAGATTTTCGTAGTTTGCCATGATGTGCATCGTATGTCTCGATTTGTCCCCACTGAACCGACTTGACAAATGCCAAAGGTATAGAACATGTCCAGCTGGGTAGAACAAGAAATTTGTAACACTATTTGAATATGTTGGAATCATTCAAATTTCAATTTCGACTGAGATTTCAGTAGTTTGCCCTGCTGTGCATCGTATGTCTCGACTTGTCCACTGGTCCCGATTTATCTCCACTAACCAGACTTGACAAATGCCAAACTTACAGAAAAAGTCCAGCTGAGTAGAACAAAAAATTTGTAACACAATAGGAAAATGTTGGGGAACATTCAAATTTCAATTCCTATTTAATTATCTTAGTTTGACTTCGCCCTGCTGTGCGTCGTATGTCTCGTGTTGTCCAATGGTCCCGATTTGTCCCCACTGACCCGACTTGACAAAGGCCAATGTTACAGAACAAGTCTATCTGGGTAAAACAAGAAATTTGTTACACAATCGGAAAATGTTGGAAACATTCAAATTTGAATTCCGACTGAGATTTTCGTAATTTAACTTAGCCCTGCTGTGCTTCGTATGTCTCGCCTTGTCCTAGTCCCGATGTGTCTCCACTGACCCGACTTGAAATATGCCAAAGTTACAGAACAAGTCCAGCTGGGTAAAACAAGAAATTTGTAACACAATCGGATAATGTTTGGGAGCATTCAAATTTCAATTCCAATTCAATTTTCTTAGTTTGACTTCGCCCTGCTGTGCTTCGTATGTCTCGAGTTGTCCAGTGGTCCCGATTTGTCGCCACTGACCCGACTTGACAAATGCCAAAGTTACAGAACAAGTCCAGCTGGGTAAAACAAGAAATTTGTAACACAATAGGAAAATGTTAGGAACATTAAAATTTCAATTCTGACTGAGACTTTCGTAGTTTGACTTCGCCCTGCTGTGCTTCGTATGTCTCGACTTGTCCAATGGTCCCGATTTGTCCCTATTCACTCGACATGACAAATGCCAAACTCAAAGAACAAATCTAGCTAAGTAGAACCAGAAATTTGTAACACAATTGGAAAATGTTTGGGAGCATTCAAATTTCAATTCAAATTCAATTTTCTTAGTTTGACTTCGCCCTGCTGTACTTCGTATGTCTCGAGTTGTTCAATGGTCCCGATTTGTCGCCACTGACCCGACTTGACAAATGCCAAAGTTACAGAACAAGTCCAGCTGGGTAAAACAAGAAATTTGTAACACAATAGGAAAATGTTAGGAACATTAAAATTTCAATTCTGACTGAGACTTTCGTAGTTTGACTTCGCCCTGCTGTGCTTCGTATGTCTCGACTTGTCCAATGGTCCCGATTTGTCCCTATTGACTCGACATGACAAATGCCAAACTCAAAGAACAAATCTAGCTAAGTAGAACCAGAAATTTGTAACACAATTGGAAAATGTTTGGGAGCATTCAAATTTCAATTCCAATTCAATTTTCTTAGTTTGACTTCGCCCTGCTGTACTTCGTATGTCTCGAGTTGTTCAATGGTCCCAATTTGTCCCCACTGACCAGACTTGACAACTGCCAAACTTACATAAAAAGTCCCGATTTATCTCCACTAACCAGACTTGACAAATGCCAAACTTACATAAAAAGTCCAGCTGAGTAGAACAAAATATTTGTGACACAATTGGAAAATGTTGGGGAACATTCAAATTTCAATTCCAATTTAATTTTCTTAGTTTGACTTCGCCCTGCTGTGCTTCGTATGTCTCGTGTTGTCCAATGGTCCCGATTTGTCCCCACTGACCCGACTTGACAAAGGCCAATGTTACAGAACAAGTCCAGCTGGGTAGAACAAGAAATTAGTGACACTAATGGAATATGTTGGGACAATCAAATTTCAATTCCGACTGAGATTTTCGTAGTTTGCCCTGCCGTGCATCGTATGTCTCGACTTGTCCTAATGGTCCCAATTTGTCCCCACTGACCAGACTTGACAACTGCCAAACTTACATAAAAAGTCCAGCTGAGTAGAACAAATTTTTTTTAACAGAATTGTAAAATGTTTGGGAACATTCAAATTTCAACTCCGACTGAGATTTTCGTAATTTTACTTCGCCCTGCTGTAATTCGTGTCTCGACTTGTCCAATGGTCCCGATTTGTCCCTACTAACTCAACTTGCCAAATGCCAAACTCAAAGGACGAGTCCTACTAGAATATAAAATTCGCAAAACTCGACTTTTTCTCTAAAATATATTTTTTTTCATATTAATATTCATTCAAATTTTTTTCAAATATTCATTTTCAGTTTTGTGTGAAATGAAAAATTTAAATGAAATTAAACGATACTCAGTAATTGTAAATTAACCTTGCCCTAACCCCTGCTTGTGCTTCGTATGTCTCGACTTGTCTGGATAGTCTCGATCCGTCCCAACTGACCCGACATGACAAATGCCAAACCAAAAGAACAAATCTAGCTGATTAGAACCAGAAATTTGTAACACAATTGGAAAAAGTTGGGAAAATTCAAAATTCAACTCCGACTGAGATTTTCGTAGTTTGACTTCGCCTTGCTGTGCTTCGTATGTCTCGACTTGTCTGGATAGTCTCGATTCGTCCCTACTGACTCGACATGACAAATGCCAAACTCTAAGAACAAATCTAGCTAAGCAGAACCAGAAATTTGTAACACAATTGGAAAATGTTTGGGAGCATTCAAATTTCAATTCCAATTCAATTTTCTTAGTTTGACTTCGCCCTGCTGTGCTTCGTATATCTCGAGTTGTCCAATGGTCCCGATTTGTCGCCACTGACCCGACTTGACAAATGCCAAAGTTACAGAACAAGTCCAGCTGGGTAAAACAAGAAATTTGTAACACAATAGGAAAATGTTAGGAACATTAAAATTTCAATTCTGACCGAGACTTTCGTAGTTTGACCTCGCCCTGCTGTGCTTCGTATGTCTCGACTTGTCCAATGGTCCCGATTTGTCCCTATTGACTCGACATGACAAATGCCAAACTCAAAGAACAAATCTAGCTAAGTAGAACCAGAAATTTGTAACACAATAGGAAAATGTTTGGGAGCATTCAAATTTCAATTCCAATTCAATTTTCTAAGTTTGACTCCGCCCTGCTGTGCTTCGTATGTCTCGAGTTGTTCAATGGTTCCGATTTGTCGCCAATGACCCGACTTGACAAATGCCAAAGTTACAGAACAGGTCCAGCTGGGTAAAAAGAAATTTGTAACACAATTAGAAACTGTTGGGAACATTCAAATTTGAATTCCGACTGAGATTTTCGTAATTTAACTAAGCCCTGCTGTGCTTCGTATGTCTCGAGTTGTTCAATGGTCCCGATTTATCTCCACTAACCAGACTTGACAACTGCCAAAATTCAGAATAAGTCCAGCTGGGTAGAACAAGAAATTTGTGACACTAATGGAATATGTTGGGACAATCAAATTTCAATTCCGACTGAGATTTTCGTAGTTTGCCCTGCTGTGCATCGTATGTCTCGACTTGTCCATTGGTCCCGATTTGTCCCTATTGACTCGACATGACAAATGCCAAACTCAAAGAACAAATCTAGCTAAGTAGAACCAGAAATTTGTAACACAATTGGAAAATGTTTGGGAGCATTCAAATTTCAATTCCAATTCAATTTTCTTATTTTGACTTCGCCCTGCTGTACTTCGTATGTCTCGAGTTGTTCAATGGTCCCGATTTGTCGCCACTGACCCGACTTGACAAATGCCAAAGTTACAGAACAAGTCCTGCTGGGTAAAGCAAGAAATTTGTAACACAATAGGAAAATGTTGGGAACATTCAAATTTGAATTCCGACTGAGAATTTCGTAATTTAACTTAGCCCTGCTGTGCTTCGTATGTCTCGAGTTGTTCAATGGTCTCGATTTGTCCCCACTGATCCGACTTGATAAATGTCAGAGTTACAGAACAAGACCAGCTGGGTAGAACAAGAAATTTGTAACACTATTGGAATATGTTGGGAACATTCAAATTTCAATTCCGACTGAGAATTCCGTAGTTTGCCCTGCTGTGCATCGTATGTCTCGACTTGTCCAATGGTCCCGATTTATCTCCACTAACCAGACTTGACAAATGCCAAACTTACATAAAAAGTCCAGCTGAGTAGAAAACATTTTTTTTAACACAATTGGAAAATGTTAGGAACATTCAAATTTCAATTCCAATTCAATTTTCTTAGTTTGACTTCTCCCTGCTGTGTTTCGTATGTCTCGAGTTGTTCAATGGTCCCGATTTATCTCCACTAACCAGACTTGACAACTGCCAAAATTCAGAATAAGTCCAGCTGGATAGAACAAGAAATTTGTGACACTAATGGAATATGTTGGGACAATCAAATTTCAATTCCGACTGAGATTTTCGTAGTTTGCCCTGCTGTGCATCGTATGTCTCGACTTGTCCAATGGTCCCGATTTGTCCCTATTGACTCGACATGACAAATGCCAAACTCAAAGAACAAATCTAGCTAAGTAGAACCAGAAATTTGTAACACAATTGAAAAATGTTTGGGAGCATTCAAATTTCGATTCCATTTCAATTTTCTTAGTTTGACTTCGCCCTGCTGTGCTTCGTATGTTTCGAGTTGTTCAATGGTCCCGATTTGTCGCCACTGACCCGACTTGACAAATGCCAAAGTTACAGAACAAGTCCAGCTGGGTAAAACAAGAAATTTGTAACACAATCGGAAAATGTTGGGAACATTCAAATTTGAATTCCGAATGAGATTTTCGTAATTTAACTTAGCCTTGCTGTTCTTCGTATGTCTCGAGTTGTTCAATGGTCCCGATTTGTCCCCACTGATCCGACTTGATAAATGTCAAAGTTACAGAACAAGACCAGCTGGGTAGAACAAGAAATTTTTAACACTATTGGAATATGTTGGGAACATTCAAATTTCAATTCCGACTGAGAATTCCGTAGTTTGCCCTGCTGTGCATCGTATGTCACGACTTGTCCAATGGTCCCGATATATCACCACTACCAGACTTGACAAATGCCAAACTTACATTAAAAGTCCAGCTGAGTAGAACAAAAAATTTGTAACACAATTGGAAAATGTTAGGAACATTCAAATTTCAATTCCAATTCAATTTTCTTAGTTTGACTTCTCCCTGCTGTGCTTCGTATGTCTCGAGTTGTCTAATGGTCCCGATTTGTCCCCACTGACCCGACTTGATAAATGCCAAAGTTACAGAACAAGTCCAGCTGGGTAAAACAAGAAATTTGTAACACAATCAGAAAATGTTGGGAACATTAAAATTTCAATTCCGACTGAGATTTTCGTAGTTTGACTTCGCCCTGCTGTGCTTCGTATGTCTTGACTTGTCCAATGGTCCCGATTTGTCCCTACTGACTCGACATGACAAATGCCAAACTCAAAGAACAAATCTAGCTAAGTAGAACCAGAAATTTGTAACACAATTGAAAAATGTTTGGGAGCATTCAAATTTCAATTCCAATTCAATTTTATTAGTTTGACTTCGCCCTGCTGTGCTTCATATGACTCGAGTTGTTAATGGTCCCGATTTGTCGCCACTGACCCGACTTGACAAATGCCAAAGTTACAGAACAAGTCCAGCTGTGTAAAACAAGAAATTTGTAACACAATCGGAAAATGTTGGGAACATTAAAACTTCAATTCCGACTGAGATTTTCGTAGTTTGATTTCGCCCTGCTGTGCTTCGTATGTCTCGACTTGTCCAATGGTCCCGATTTGTCCCCACTGACCAGACTTGACAACTGCCAAAATTCAGAATAAGTCCAGCTGGGTAGAACAAGAAATTTGTGACACTAATGGAATATGTTGGGACAATCAAATTTCAATTCCGACTGAGATTTTCATAGTTTGCCCTGCTGTGCATCGTATGTCTCAACTTGTCCTAATGGTCCTGATTTGTCCCCACTGAACCGACTTGACAAATGCTAAAGGTGTAGAACATGTCCAGCTGGGTAGAACAAGAAATTTGTAACACTATTGGAATATGTTGGGAACATTCAAATTTCATTTCCGACTGAGATTTTAGTAGTTTGCCCTGCTGTGCATCGCATGTCTCGACTGTCCAATGGTCCCGATTTATCTCCACTAACCAGACTTGACAAATGCCAAACTTACATAAAAAGTCCAGTTGAGTAGAACAAAATATTTGTGATACTATTGGAAAATGTTGGGGAACATTCAAATTTCAATTCCAATTAAATTTTCTTAGTTTGACTTCGCCCTGCTGTGCTTCGTATGTCTCGTGTTGTCCAATGGTCCCGATTTGTCCCCACTGACCCGACTTGACAAAGGCCAATGTTACAGAACAAGTCCAGCTGGGTAGAACAAGAAATTTGTAACACTATTGGAATATGTTGGGAAAATTCAAATTTCAATTCCGACTGAGATTTTCGTAGTTTGACTTCGCCCTGCTGTGCTTTATATGTCTCAGCTTGTCCAATGGTCCCGATTTATCTCCACTGACCGGACTTGACAAATGCCAAAATTAAAGAACAAGTCCAGCTGGGTAAAAAGAAATTTGTAACACAATTGGTAACTTTTGGGAACATTCAAATTTGAATTCCGGCTGAGATTTTCGTAATTTAACTTAGCCCTGCTGTGCTTCGTATGTCTCGAGTTGTTTAATGGTCCCGATTTATCTCCACTAACCAGACTTGACAACTGCCAAAATTCAGAATGAGTCCAGCTGGGTAGAACAAGAAATTTGTGACACTAATGGAATATGTTGGGACAATCAAATTTCAATTCCGACTGAGATTTTCGTAGTTTGCCCTGCTGTGCATCGTATGTCTCGACTTGTCCTAATGGTCCCAATTTGTCCCCACTGACCAGACTTGACAACTGCCAAACTTACATAAAAAGTCCAGCTGAGTAGAACAAATTTTTTTTAACAGAATTGTAAAATGTTTGGGAACATTCAAATTTCAACCCCGACTGAGATTTTCGTAATTTGACTTCGCCCTGCTGTAATTCGTGTCTCGACTTGTCCAATGGTCCCGATTTGTCCCTACTAACTCAACTTGCCAAATGCCAAACTCAAAGGACGAGTCCTACTAGAATATAAAATTCGCAAAACTCGACTTTTTCTCTAAAATATATTTTTTTTTCATATTAATATTCATTCAAATTTTTTTCAAATATTTATTTTCAGTTTTGTGTGAAATGAAAAATTTAAATGATATTAAACGATACTCAGTATTCGTAAATTAACCTTGCCCTAACCCCTGCTTGTGCTTCGTATGTCTCGACTTGTCTGGATAGTCTCGATCCGTCCCAACTGACCTGACATGACAAATGCCAAACTGAAAGAACAAATCTAGCTGAGTAGAACCAGAAATTTGTAACACAATTGGATAAAGTTGATGAAAATTCAAATTTCAATTCCGACTGAGATTTTCGTAGTTTGACTTCGCCTTGCTGTGCTTCGTATGTCTCGACTAGTCCAATGGTCCCGATTTGTCCCTATTGACTCGACATGACAAATGCCAAACTCAAAGAACAAATCTAGCTAAGTAGAACCAGAAATTTGTAACACAATTGGAAAATGTTTGGGAGCATTCAAATTTCAATTCCAATTCAATTTTCTAAGTTTGACTTCGCCCTGCTGTGCTTCGTATGTCTCGAGTTGTTCAATGGTTCCGATTTGTCGCCAATGACCCGACTTGACAAAGGCCAATGTTACAGAACAAGTCCAGCTGGGTAGAACAAGAAATTAGTGACACTAATGGAATATGTTGGGACAATCAAATTTCAATTCCGACTGAGATTTTCGTAGTTTGCCCTGCCGTGCATCGTATGTCTCGACTTGTCCTAATGGTCTCGATTTCTCTCAACTAACCAGACTTGACAAATGCCAAACTTACATAATAAGTCCAGCTGAGTAGAATAAAAAATTTGTAACACAATTGGAAAATGTTTGGGAACATTCAAATTTCAATTCCAATTCAATTTTCTTAGTTTGACTTCGCCCTGCTGTGCTTCGTATGTCTCGAGTTGTTCAATGGTCCCGATTTGTCGCCACTGACCCGACTTGACAAATGCCAAAGTTACAGAACAAGGCCAGCTGGGTAAAACAGGAAATTTGTAACACAATCGGAAAATGTTGGGAACATTAAAACTTCAATTCCAACTAAGATTTTCGTAGTTTGACTTCGCCATGCTGTGTTTCGTACGTCTCGACTTGTCCAATGGTCCCGATTTGTTCCCACTGACCGGACTTGACAACTGCCAAAATTCAGAATAAGTCCAGCTGGGTAGAACAAGAAATTTGTGCACTAATGGAATATGTTGGGACAATCAAATTTCAATTCCGACTGAGATTTTCGTAGTTTGCCCTGCTGTGCATCGTATGTCTCGACTTGTCCTAATGGTCCTGATTTGTCCCCACTGAAGCGACTTGACAAATGCCGAAGGTATAGAACGTGTCCAGCTGGGTAGAACAAGAAATTTGTAACACTATTGGAATATGTTGGGAACATTCAAATTTCAATTCCAATTTAATTTTCTTAGTTTGACTTCGCCCTGCTGTGCTTCGTATGTCTCGACTTGTCCTAATGGTCATGATGTGTCCCCACTGACCCGACTTGAAATATGCCAAAGTTACAAAACAAGTCCAGCTGGATAAAACAAGAAATTTGTAACACAATCGGAAAATGATGGGAACATTAAAATTTCAATTCCGACTGAGATTTTCGTAGTTTGACTTCGCCTTGCTGTGCTTCGTATGTCTCAACTTGTCTGGATAGTCTCGATTTGTCCCTATTGACTCGACATGACAAATGCCAAACTCAAAGAACAAATCTAGCTAAGTAGAACCAGAAATTTGTAACACAATTGGAAAATGTTTGGGAGCATTCAAATTTCAATTCCAATTCAATTTTCTTAGTTTGACTTCGCCCTGCTGAGCTTTGTATGTCTCGAGTTGTTCAATGGTCCCGATTTGTCGCCACTGACCCGACTTGACAAATGCCAAAGTTACAGAACAAGTCCAGCTGGGTAAAACAAGAAATTTTTAACACAATCGGAAAATGTTGGGAACATTAAAACTTCAATTCCGACTGAGATTTTCGTAGTTTGACTTCGCCCTGCTGTGCTTCGTATGTCTCGACTTGTCCAATGGTCCCGATTTGTCCCCACTGACCAGACTTGACAACTGCCAAAATTCAGAATAAGTCCAGCTGGGTAGAACAAGAAATTTGTGACAATCAAATTTCAATTCCGACTGAGATTTTCGTAGTTTGCCATGATGTGCATCGTATGTCTCGATTTGTCCCCACTGAACCGACTTGACAAATGCCAAAGGTATAGAACATGTCCAGCTGGGTAGAACAAGAAATTTGTAACACTATTTGAATATGTTGGAATCACTCAAATTTCAATTTCGACTGAGATTTCAGTAGTTTGCCCTGCTGTGCATCGTATGTCTCGACTTGTCCACTGGTCCCAATTTATCTCCACTAACCAGACTTGACAAATGCCAAACTTACATAAAAAGTCCAGCTGAGTAGAACAAAAAATTTGTAACACAATAGGAAAATGTTGGGGAACATTCAAATTTCAATTCCTATTTAATTATCTTAGTTTGACTTCGCCCTGCTGTGCGTCGTATGTCTCGTGTTGTCCAATGGTCCCGATTTGTCCCCACTGACCCGACTTGACAAAGGCCAATGTTACAGAACAAGTCCATCTGGGTAAAACAAGAAATTTGTTACACAATCGGAAAATGTTGGGAACATTCAAATTTGAATTCCGACTGAGATTTTCATAATTTAACTTGGCCCTGCTGTGCTTCGTATGTCTCGACTTGTCCTAGTCCCGATGTGTCTTCACTGACCCGACTTGAAATATGCCAAAGTTACAGAACAAGTCCAGCTGGGTAAAACAAGAAATTTGTAACACAATCGGATAATGTTTGGGAGCATTCAAATTTCAATTCCAATTCAATTTTCTTAGTTTGACTTCGCCCTGCTGTGCTTCGTATGTCTCGAGTTGTCCAATGGTCCCGATTTGTCGCCACTGACCCTACTTGACAAATGCCAAAGTTACAGAACAAGTCCAGCTGGGTAAAACAAGAAATTTGTAACACAATAGGAAAATGTTAGGAACATTAAAATTTCAATTCTGACTGAGACTTTCGTAGTTTGACTTCGCCCTGCTGTGCTTCGTATGTCTCGACTTGTCCAATGGTCCCGATTTGTCCCTATTCACTCGACATGACAAATGCCAAACTCAAAGAACAAATCTAGCTAAGTAGAACCAGAAATTTGTAACACAATTGGAAAATGTTTGGGAGCATTCAAATTTCAATTCCAATTCAATTTTCTTAGTTTGACTTCGCCCTGCTGTACTTCGTATGTCTCGAGTTGTTCAATGGTCCCGAATTGTCGCCACTGACCCGACTTGACAAATGCCAAAGTTACAGAACAAGTCCAGCTGGGTAAAACAAGAAATTTGTAACACAATAGGAAAATGTTAGGAACATTAAAATTTCAATTCTGACTGAGACTTTCGTAGTTTGACTTCGCCCTGCTGTGCTTCGTATGTCTCGACTTGTCCAATGGTCCCGATTTGTCCCTATTGACTCGACATGACAAATGCCAAACTCAAAGAAAAAATCTAGCTAAGTAGAACCAGAAATTTGTAACACAATTGGAAAATGTTTGGGAGCATTCAAATTTCAATTCCAATTCAATTTTCTTAGTTTGACTTCGCCCTGCTGTACTTCGTATGTCTCGAGTTGTTCAATGGTCCCAATTTGTCCCCACTGACCAGACTTGACAACTGCCAAACTTACATAAAAAGTCCCGATTTATCTCCACTAACCAGACCTGACAAATGCCAAACTTACATAAAAAGTCCAGCTGAGTAGAACAAAATATTTGTGACACAATTGGAAAATGTTGGGGAACATTCAAATTTCAATTCCAATTTAATTTTCTTAGTTTGACTTCGCCCTGCTGTGCTTCGTATGTCTCGTGTTGTCCAATGGTCCCGATTTGTCCCCACTGACCCGACTTGACAAAGGCCAATGTTACAGAACAAGTCCAGCTGGGTAGAACAAGAAATTAGTGTCACTAATGGAATATGTTGGGACAATCAAATTTCAATTCCGACTGAGATTTTCGTAGTTTGCCCTGCCGTGCATCGTATGTCTCGACTTGTCCTAATGGTCCCAATTTGTCCCCACTGACCAGACTTGACAACTGCCAAACTTACATAAAAAGTCCAGCTGAGTAGAACAAATTTTTTTTAACAGAATTGTAAAATGTTTGGGAACATTCAAATTTCAACTCCGACTGAGATTTTCGTAATTTGACTTCGCCCTGCTGTAATTCGTGTCTCGACTTGTCCAATGGTCCCGATTTGTCCCTACTAACTCAACTTGCCAAATGCCAAACTCAAAGGACGAGTCCTACTAGAATATAAAATTCGCAAAACTCGACTTTTTCTCTAAAATATATTTTTTTTCATATTAATATTAATTCAAATTTTTTTCAAATATTTATTTTCAGTTTTGTGTGAAATGAAAAATTTAAATGATATTAAACGATACTCAGTATTTGTAAATTAACCTTGCCCTAACCCCTGCTTGTGCTTCGTATGTCTCGACTTGTCTGGATAGTCTCGATCCGTCCCAACTGACCCGACATGACAAATGCCAAACCAAAAGAACAAATCTAGCTGATTAGAACCAGAAATTTGTAACACAATTGGAAAAAGTTGGGAAAATTCAAATTTCAACTCCGACTGAGATATTCGTAGTTTGACTTCGCCTTGCTGTGCTTCGTATGTCTCGACTTGTCTGGATAGTCTCGATTCGTCCCTACTGCCTCGACATGACAAATGCCAAACTCTAAGAACAAATCTAGCTAAGCAGAACCAGAAATTTGTAACACAATTGGAAAATGTTTGGGAGCATTCAAATTTCAATTCCAATTCAATTTTCTTAGTTTGACTTCGCCCTGCTGTGCTTCGTATGTCTCGAGTTGTCCAATGGTCCCGATTTGTCGCCACTGACCCGACTTGACAAATGCCAAAGTTACAGAACAAGTCCAGCTGGGTAAAACAAGAAATTTGTAACACAATAGGAAAATGTTAGGAACATTAAAATTTCAATTCTGACCGAGACTTTCGTAGTTTGACTTCGCCCTGCTGTGCTTCGTATGTCTCGACTTGTCCAATGGTCCCGATTTGTCCCTATTGACTCGACATGACAAATGCCAAACTCAAAGAACAAATCTAGCTAAGTAGAACCAGAAATTTGTAACACAATAGGAAAATGTTTGGGAGCATTCAAATTTCAATTCCAATTCAATTTTCTAAGTTTGACTCCGCCCTGCTGTGCTTCGTATGTCTCGAGTTGTTCAATGGTTCCGATTTGTCGCCAATGACCCGACTTGACAAATGCCAAAGTTACAGAACAGGTCCAGCTGGGTAAAAAGAAATTTGTAACACAATTAGAAACTGTTGGGAACATTCAAATTTGAATTCCGACTGAGATTTTCGTAATTTAACTAAGCCCTGCTGTGCTTCGTATGTCTCGAGTTGTTCAATGGTCCCGATTTATCTCCACTAACCAGACTTGACAACTGCCAAAATTCAGAATAAGTCCAGCTGGGTAGAACAAGAAATTTGTGACACTAATGGAATATGTTGGGACAATCAAATTTCAATTCCGACTGAGATTTTCGTAGTTTGCCCTGCTGTGCATCGTATGTCTCGACTTGTCCATTGGTCCCGATTTGTCCCTATTGACTCGACATGACAAATGCCAAACTCAAAGAACAAATCTAGCTAAGTAGAACCAGAAATTTTTAACACAATTGGAAAATGTTTGGGAGCATTCAAATTTCAATTCCAATTCAATTTTCTTTTTTTGACTTCGCCCTGCTGTACTTCGTATGTCTCGAGTTGTTCAATGGTCCCGATTTGTCGCCACTGACCCGACTTGACAAATTCCAAAGTTACAGAACAAGTCCTGCTGGGTAAAACAAGAAATTTGTAACACAATAGGAAAATGTTGGGAACATTCAAATTTGAATTCCGACTGAGATTTTCGTAATTTAACTTAGCCCTGCTGTGCTTCGTATGTCTCGAGTTGTTCAATGGTCCCGATTTGTGCCCAATGATCCGACTTGATAAATGTCAAAGTTACAGAACAAGACCAGCTGGGTAGAACAAGAAATTTGTAACACTATTGGAATATGTTGGGAACATTCAAATTTCAATTCCGACTGAGAATTCCGTAGTTTGCCCTGCTGTGCATCGTATGTCTCGACTTGTCCAATGGTCCCGATTTATCTCCACTAACCAGACTTGACAAATGCCAAACTTACATAAAAAGTCCAGCTGAGAAGAAAACATTTTTTTTAACACAATTGGAAAATGTTAGGAACATTCAAATTTCAATTCCAATTCAATTTTCTTAGTTTGACTTCTCCCTGCTGTGTTTCGTATGTCTCGAGTTGTTCAATGGTCCCGATTTATCTCCACTAACCAGACTTGACAACTGCCAAAATTCAGAATAAGTCCAGCTGGATAGAACAAGAAATTTGTGACACTAATGGAATATGTTGGGACAATCAAATTTCAATTCCGACTGAGATTTTCGTAGTTTGCCCTGCTGTGCATCGTATGTCTCGACTTGTCCAATGGTCCCGATTTGTCCCTATTGACTCGACATGACAAATGCCAAACTCAAAGAACAAATCTAGCTAAGTAGAACCAGAAATTTGTAACACAATTGAAAAATGTTTGGGAGCA
The DNA here is from genome assembly GCA_958502065.1 of Chrysolina americana. Lineage (NCBI taxonomy): Eukaryota > Metazoa > Arthropoda > Insecta > Coleoptera > Chrysomelidae > Chrysolina > Chrysolina americana. Next base: position 29,866,602 of record OY293417.1, read on the forward strand.
TTCAAATTTCAATTCCATTTCAATTTTCTTAGTTTGACTTCGCCCTGCTGTGCTTCGTATGTCTCGAGTTGTTCAATGGTCCCGATTTGTCGCCACTGACCCGACTTGACAAATGCCAAAGTTACAGAACAAGTCCAGCTGGGTAAAACAAGAAATTTGTAACACAATCGGAAAATGTTGGGAACATTCAAATTTGAATTCCGAATGAGATTTTCGTAATTTAACTTAGCCCTGCTGTGCTTCGTATGTCTCGAGTTGTTCAATGGTCCCGATTTGTCCCCACTGATCCGACTTGATAAATGTCAAAGTTACAGAACAAGACCAGCTGGGTAGAACAAGAAATTTTTAACACTATTGGAATATGTTAGGAACATTCAAATTTCAATTCCGACTGAGAATTCCGTAGTTTGCCCTGCTGTGCATCGTATGTCACGACTTGTCCAATGGTCCCGATATATCACCACTACCAGACTTGACAAATGCCAAACTTACATTAAAAGTCTAGCTGAGTAGAACAAAAAATTTGTAACACAATTGGAAAATGTTAGGAACATTCAAATTTCAATTCCAATTCAATTTTCTTAGTTTGACTTCTCCCTGCTGTGCTTCGTATGTCTCGAGTTGTCTAATGGTCCCGATTTGTCCCCACTGACCCGACTTGATAATGCCAAAGTTACAGAACAAGTCCAGCTGGGTAAAACAAGAAATTTGTAACACAATCAGAAAATGTTGGGAACATTAAAATTTCAATTCCGACTGAGATTTTCGTAGTTTGACTTCGCCCTGCTGTGCTTCGTATGTCTTGACTTGTCCAATGGTCCCGATTTGTCCCTACTGACTCGACATGACAAATGCCAAACTCAAAGAACAAATCTAGCTAAGTAGAACCAGAAATTTGTAACACAATTGAAAAATGTTTGGGAGCATTCAAATTTCAATTCCAATTCAATTTCATTAGTTTGACTTCGCCCTGCTGTGCTTCATATGACTCGAGTTGTTAATGGTCCCGATTTGTCGCCACTGACCCGACTTGACAAATGCCAAAGTTACAGAACAAGTCCAGCTGTGTAAAACAAGAAATTTGTAACACAATCGGAAAATGTTGGGAACATTTAAACTTCAATTCCGACTGAGATTTTCGTAGTTTGATTTCGCCCTGCTGTGCTTCGTATGTCTCGACTTGTCCAATGGTCCCGATTTGTCCCCACTGACCAGACTTGACAACTGCCAAAATTCAGAATAAGTCCAGCTGGGTAGAACAAGAAATTTGTGACACTAATGGAATATGTTGGGACAATCAAATTTCAATTCCGACTGAGATTTTCATAGTTTGCCCTGCTGTGCATCGTATGTCTCAACTTGTCCTAATGGTCCTGATTTGTCCCCACTGAACCGACTTGACAAATGCTAAAGGTGTAGAACATGTCCAGCTGGGTAGAACAAGAAATTTGTAACACTATTGGAATATGTTGGGAACATTCAAATTTCATTTCCGACTGAGATTTTAGTAGTTTGCCCTGCTGTGCATTGCATGTCTCGACTGTCCAATGGTCCCGATTTATCTCCACTAACCAGACTTGACAAATGCCAAACTTACATAAAAAGTCCAGTTGAGTAGAACAAAATATTTGTGACACTATTGGAAAATGTTGGGGAACATTCAAATTTCAATTCCAATTTAATTTTCTTAGTTTGACTTCGCCCTGCTGTGCTTCGTATGTCTCGTGTTGTCCAATGGTCCCGATTTGTCCCCACTGACCCGACTTGACAAAGGCCAATGTTACAGAACAAGTCCAGCTGGGTAGAACAAGAAATTTGTAACACTATTGGAATATGTTGGGAAAATTCAAATTTCAATTCCGACTGAGATTTTCGTAGTTTGACTTCGCCCTGCTGTGCTTTATATGTCTCAGCTTGTCCAATGGTCCCGATTTATCTCCACTGACCGGACTTGACAAATGCCAAAATTAAAGAACAAGTCCAGCTGGGTAAAAAGAAATTTGTAACACAATTGGTAACTTTTGGGAACATTCAAATTTGAATTCCGGCTGAGATTTTCGTAATTTAACTTAGCCCTGCTGTGCTTCGTATGTCTCGAGTTGTTTAATGGTCCCGATTTATCTCCACTAACCAGACTTGACAACTGCCAAAATTCAGAATAAGTCCAGCTGGGTAGAACAAGAAATTTGTGACACTAATGGAATATGTTGGGACAATCAAATTTCAATTCCGACTGAGATTTTCGTAGTTTGCCCTGCTGTGCATCGTATGTCTCGACTTGTCCTAATGGTCCCAATTTGTCCCCACTGACCAGACTTGACAACTGCCAAACTTACATAAAAAGTCCAGCTGAGTAGAACAAATTTTTTTTAACAGAATTGTAAAATGTTTGGGAACATTCAAATTTCAACTCCGACTGAGATTTTCGTAATTTGACTTCGCCCTGCTGTAATTCGTGTCTCGACTTGTCCAATGGTCCCGATTTGTCCCTACTAACTCAACTTGCCAAATGCCAAACTCAAAGGACGAGTCCTACTAGAATATAAAATTCGCAAAACTCGACTTTTTCTCTAAAATATATTTTTTTTTCATATTAATATTCATTCAAATTTTTTTCAAATATTTATTTTCAGTTTTGTGTGAAATGAAAAATTTAAATGATATTAAACGATACTCAGGATTCGTAAATTAACCTTGCCCTAACCCCTGCTTGTGCTTCGTATGTCTCGACTTGTCTGGATAGTCTCGATCCGTCCCAACTGACCTGACATGACAAATGCCAAACTGAAATAACAAATCTAGCTGAGTAGAACCAGAAATTTGTAACACAATTGGATAAAGTTGATGAAAATTCAAATTTCAATTCCGACTGAAATTCTCGTAGTTTGACTTCGCCTTGCTGTGCTTCGTATGTCTCGACTTGTCCAATGGTCCCGATTTGTCCCTATTGACTCGACATGACAAATGCCAAACTCAAAGAACAAATCTAGCTAAGTAGAACCAGAAATTTGTAACACAATTGGAAAATGTTTGGGAGCATTCAAATTTCAATTCCAATTCAATTTTCTAAGTTTGACTTCGCCCTGCTGTGCTTCGTATGTCTCGAGTTGTTCAATGGTTCCGATTTGTCGCCAATGACCCGACTTGACAAATGTCAAAGTTACAGAACAAGTCCAGCTGGGTAAAAAGAAATTTGTAACACAATTGGAAACTGTTGGAAACATTCAAATTTGAATTCCGACTGAGATTTTCGTAATTTAACTAAGCCCTGCTGTGCTTCGTATGTCTCGAGTTGTTCAATGGTCCCGATTTATCTCCACTAACCAGACTTGACAACTGCCAAAATTCAGAATAAGTCCAGCTGGGTAGAACAAGAAATTTGTGACACTAATGGAATATGTTGGGACAATCAAATTTCAATTCCGACTGAGATTTTCGTAGATTGCCCTGCTGTGCATCGTATGTCTCGACTTGTCCTAATGGTCCCAATTTGTCCCCACTGACCAGACTTGACAACTGCCAAACTTACATAAAAAGTTCAGCTGAGTAGAACAAATTTTTTTTAACAGAATTGTAAAATGTTTGGGAACATTCAAATTTCAACTCCGACTGAGATTTTCGTAATTTGACTTCGCCCTGCTGTAATTCGTGTCTCGACTTGTCCAATGGTCCCGATTTGTCCCTACTAACTCAACTTGCCAAATGCCAAACTCAAAGGACGAGTCCTACTAGAATATAAAATTCGCAAAACTCGACTTTTTCAATAAAATATTTTTTTTTTTCATATTAATATTCATTCAAATTTTTTTCAAATATTTATTTTCAGTTTTGTGTGAAATGAAAAATTTAAATGATATTAAACGATACTCAGTATTCGCAAATTAACCTTGCCCTAACCCCTGCTTGTGCTTCGTATGTCTCGACTTGTCTGGATAGTCTCGATCCGTCCCAACTGACCTGACATGACAAATGCCAAACTGAAAGAACAAATCTAGCTGAGTAGAACCAGAAATTTGTAACACAATTGGATAAAGTTGATGATAATTCAAATTTCAATTCCGACTGAGATTTTCGTAGTTTGACTTCGCCTTGCTGTGCTTCGTATGTCTCGACTTGTCCAATGGTCCCGATTTGTCCCTATTGACTCGACATGACAAATGCCAAACTCAAAGAACAAATCTAGCTAAGTAGAACCAGAAATTTGTAACACAATTGGAAAATGTTTGGGAGCATTCAAATTTCAATTCCAATTCAATTTTCTTATTTTGACTTCGCCCTGCTGTACTTCGTATGTCTCGAGTTGTTCAATGGTCCCGATTTGTCGCCACTGACCCGACTTGACAAATGCCAAAGTTACAGAACAAATCCTGCTGGGTAAAACAAGAAATTTGTAACACAATAGGAAAATGTTGGGAACATTCAAATCTGAATTCCGACTGAGATTTTCGTAATTTAACTTAGCCCTGCTGTGCTTCGTATGTCTCGAGTTGTTCAATGGTCCCAATTTGTCCCCACTGATCCGACTTGATAAATGTCAAAGTTACAGAACAAGACCAGCTGGGTAGAACAAGAAATTTGTAACACTATTGGAATATGTTGGGAACATTCAAATTTCAATTCCGACTGAGAATTCCGTAGTTTGCCCTGCTGTGCATCGTATGTCTCGACTTGTCCAATGGTCCCGATTTATCTCCACTAACCAGACTTGACAAATGCCAAACTTACATAAAAAGTCCAGCTGAGTAGAAAACATTTTTTTTAACACAATTGGAAAATGTTAGGAACATTCAAATTTCAATTCCAATTCAATTTTCTTAGTTTGACTTCTCCCTGCTGTGTTTCGTATGTCTCGAGTTGTTCAATGGTCCCAATTTATCTCCACTAACCAGACTTGACAACTGCCAAAATTCAGAATAAGTCCAGCTGGATAGAACAAGAAATTTGTGACACTAATGTATGTTGGGACAATCAAATTTCAATTCCGACTGAGATTTTCGTAGTTTGCCCTGCTGTGCATCGTATGTCTCGACTTGTCCAATGGTCCCGATTTGTCCCTATTGACTCGACATGACAAATGCCAAACTCAAAGAACGAATCTAGCTAAGTAGAACCAGAAATTTGTAACACAATTGAAAAATGTTTGGGAGCATTCAAATTTCAATTCCATTTCAATTTTCTTAGTTTGACTTAGCCCTGCTGTGCTTCGTATGTCTCGAGTTGTTCAATGGTCCCGATTTGTCCCCACTGATCCGACTTGATAAATGTCAAAGTTACAGAACAAGACCAGCTGGGTAGAACAAGAAATTTTTAACACTATTGGAATATGTTGGGAACATTCAAATTTCAATTCCGACTGAGAATTCCGTAGTTTGCCCTGCTGTGCATCGTATGTCACGACTTGTCCAATGGTCCCGATATATCACCACTACCAGACTTGACAAATGCCAAACTTACATTAAAAGTCCAGCTGAGTAGAACAAAAAATTTGTAACACAATTGGAAAATGTTAGGAACATTCAAATTTCAATTCCAATTCAATTTTCTTAGTTTGACTTCTCCCTGCTGTGCTTCGTATGTCTCGAGTTGTCTAATGGTCCCGATTTGTCCCCACTGACCCGACTTGATAAATGCCAAAGTTACAGAACAAGTCCAGCTGGGTAAAACAAGAAATTTGTAACACAATCAGAAAATGTTGGGAACATTAAAATTTCAATTCCGACTGAGATTTTCGTAGTTTGACTTCGCCCTGCTGTGCTTCGTATGTCTTGACTTGTCCAATGGTCCCGATTTGTCCCTACTGACTCGACATGACAAATGCCAAACTCAAAGAACAAATCTAGCTAAGTAGAACCAGAAATTTGTAACACAATTGAAAAATGTTTGGGAGCATTCAAATTTCAATTCCAATTCAATTTTCTTAGTTTGACTTCGCCCTGCTGTGCTTCATATGACTCGAGTTGTTAATGGTCCCGATTTGTCGCCACTGACCCGACTTGACAAATGCCAAAGTTACAGAACAAGTCCAGCTGTGTAAAACAAGAAATTTGTAACACAATCGGAAAATGTTGGGAACATTAAAACTTCAATTCCGACTGAGATTTTCGTAGTTTGATTTCGCCCTGCTGTGCTTCGTATGTCTCGACTTGTCCAATGGTCCCGATTTGTCCCCACTGACCAGACTTGACAACTGCCAAAATTCAGAATAAGTCCAGCTGGGTAGAACAAGAAATTTGTGACACTAATGGAATATGTTGGGACAATCAAATTTCAATTCCGACTGAGATTTTCATAGTTTGCCCTGCTGTGCATCGTATGTCTCAACTTGTCCTAATGGTCCTGATTTGTCCCCACTGAACCGACTTGACAAATGCTAAAGGTGTAGAACATGTCCAGCTTTGTAGAACAAGAAATTTGTAACACTATTGGAATATGTTGGGAACATTCAAATTTCATTTCCGACTGAGATTTTAGTAGTTTGCCCTGCTGTGCATCGCATGTCTCGACTGTCCAATGGTCCCGATTTATCTCCACTAACCAGACTTGACAAATGCCAAACTTACATAAAAAGTCCAGTTGAGTAGAACAAAATATTTGTGACACTATTGGAAAATGTTGGGGAACATTCAAATTTCAATTCCAATTTAATTTTCTCAGTTTGACTTCGCCCTGCTGAGCTTCGTATGTCTCGAGTTGTTCAATGGTCCCGATTTGTCGCCACTGACCCGACTTGACAAATGCCAAAGTTACAGAACAAGTCCAGCTGGGTAAAACAAGAAATTTTTAACACAATCGGAAAATGTTGGGAACATTAAAACTTCAATTCCGACTGAGATTTCCGTAGTTTGACTTCGCCCTGCTGTGCTTCGTATGTCTCGACTTGTCCAATGGTCCCGATTTGTCCCCACTGACCAGACTTGACAACTGACAAAATTCAGAATAAGTCCAGCTGGGTAGAACAAGAAATTTGTGACAATCAAATTTCAATTCCGACTGAGATTTTCGTAGTTTGCCATGATGTGCATCGTATGTCTCGATTTGTCCCCACTGAACCGACTTGACAAATGCCAAAGGTATAGAACATGTCCAGCTGGGTAGAACAAGAAATTTGTAACACTATTTGAATATGTTGGAATCACTCAAATTTCAATTTTGACTGAGATTTCAGTAGTTTGCCCTGCTGTGCATCGTATGTCTCGACTTGTCCACTGGTCCCGATTTATCTCCACTACCCAGACTTGACAAATGCCAAACTTACATAAAAAGTCCAGCTGAGTAGAACAAAAAATTTGTAACACAATAGGAAAATGTTGGGGAACATTCAAATTTCAATTCCTATTTAATTATCTTAGTTTGACTTCGCCCTGCTGTGCGTCGTATGTCTCGTGTTGTCCAATGGTCCCGATTTGTCCCCACTGACCCGACTTGACAAAGGCCAATGTTACAGAACAAGTCCATCTGGGTAAAACAAGAAATTTGTTACACAATCGGAAAATGTTGGGAACATTCAAATTTGAATTCCGACTGAGATTTTCGTAATTTAACTTAGCCCTGCTGTGCTTCGTATGTCTCGACTTGTCCTAGTCCCGATGTGTCTCCACTGACCCGACTTGAAATATGCCAAAGTTACAGAACAAGTCCAGCTGGGTAAAACAAGAAATTTGTAACACAATCGGATAATGTTTGGGAGCATTCAAATTTCAATTCCAATTTAATTTTCTTAGTTTGACTTCGCCCTGCTGTGCTTCGTATGTCTCGAGTTGTCCAATGGTCCCGATTTGTCTCCACTGACCCGACTTGACAAATGCCAAAGTTACAGAACAAGTCCAGCTGGGTAAAACAAGAAATTTGTAACACAATAGGAAAATGTTAGGAACATTAAAATTTCAATTCTGACTGAGACTTTCGTAGTTTGACTTCGCCCTGCTGTGCTTCGTATGTCTCGACTTGTCCAATGGTCCCGATTTGTCCCTATTGACTCGACATGACAAATGCCAAACTCAAAGAACAAATCTAGCTAAGTAGAACCAGAAATTTGTAACACAATTGGAAAATGTTTGGGAGCATTCAAATTTCAATTCCAATTCAATTTTCTTAGTTTGACTTCGCCCTGCTGTACTTCGTATGTCTCGAGTTGTTCAATGGTCCCGATTTGTCGCCACTGACCCGACTTGACAAATGCCAAAGTTACAGAACAAGTCCAGCTGGGTAAAACAAGAAATTTGTAACACAATAGGAAAATGTTAGGAACATTAAAATTTCAATTCTGACTGAGACTTTCGTAGTTTGACTTCGCCCTGCTGTGCTTCGTATGTCTCGACTTGTCCAATGGTCCCGATTTGTCCCTATTGACTCGACATGACAAATGCCAAACTCAAAGAACAAATCTAGCTAAGTAGAAACAGAAATTTGTAACACAATTGGAAAATGTTTGGGAGCATTCAAATTTCAATTCCAATTCAATTTTCTTAGTTTGACTTCGCCCTGCTGTACTTCGTATGTCTCGAGTTGTTCAATGGTCCCAATTTGTCCCCACTGACCAGACTTGACAACTGCCAAACTTACATAAAAAGTCCCGATTTATCTCCACTAACCAGACTTGACAAATGCCAAACTTACATAAAAAGTCCAGCTGAGTAGAACAAAATATTTGTGACACAATTGGAAAATGTTGGGGAACATTCAAATTTCAATTCCAATTTAATTTTCTTAGTTTGACTTCGCCCTGCTGTGCTTCGTATGTCTCGTGTTGTCCAATGGTCCCGATTTGTCCCCACTGACCCGACTTGACAAAGGCCAATGTTACAGAACAAGTCCAGCTGGGTAGAACAAGAAATTAGTGACACTAATGGAATATGTTGGGACAATCAAATTTCAATTCCGACTGAGATTTTCGTAGTTTGCCCTGCCGTGCATCGTATGTCTCGACTTGTCCTAATGGTCCCAATTTGTCCCCACTGACCAGACTTGACAACTGCCAAACTTACATAAAAAGTCCAGCTGAGTAGAACAAATTTTTTTTAACAGAATTGTAAAATGTTTGGGAACATTCAAATTTCAACTCCGACTGAAGTTTTCGTAATTTGACTTCGCCCTGCTGTAATTCGTGTCTCGACTTGTCCAATGGTCCCGATTTGTCCCTACTAACTCAACTTGCCAAATGCCAAACTCAAAGGACGAGTCCTACTAGAATATAAAATTCGCAAAACTCGACTTTTTCTCTAAAATATATTTTTTTTCATATTAATATTCATTCAAATTTTTTTCAAATATTTATTTTCAGTTTTGTGTGAAATGAAAAATTTAAATGATATTAAACGATACTCAGTATTTGTAAATTAACCTTGCCCTAACCCCTGCTTGTGCTTCGTATGTCTCGACTTGTCTGGATAGTCTCGATCCGTCCCAACTGACCCGACATGACAAATGCCAAACCAAAAGAACAAATCTAGCTGATTAGAACCAGAAATTTGTAACACAATTGGAAAAAGTTGGGAAAATTCAAATTTCAACTCCGACTGAGATTTTCGTAGTTTGACTTCGCCTTGCTGTGCTTCGTATGTCTCGACTTGTCTGGATAGTCTCGATTCGTCCCTACTGACTCGACATGACAAATGCCAAACTCTAAGAACAAATCTAGCTAAGCAGAACCAGAAATTTGTAACACAATTGGAAAATGTTTGGGAGCATTCAAATTTCAATTCCAATTCAATTTTCTTAGTTTGACTTCGCCCTGCTGTGCTTCGTATGTCTCGAGTTGTCCAATGGTCCCGATTTGTCGCCACTGACCCGACTTGACAAATGCCAAAGTTACAGAACAAGTTCAGCTGGGTAAAACAAGAAATTTGTAACACAATAGGAAAATGTTAGGAACATTAAAATTTCAATTCTGACCGAGACTTTCGTAGTTTGACTTCGCCCTGCTGTGCTTCGAATGTCTCGACTTGTCCAATGGTCCCGATTTGTCCCTATTGACTCGACATGACAAATGCCAAACTCAAAGAACAAATCTAGCTAAGTAGAACCAGAAATTTGTAACACAATAGGAAAATGTTTGGGAGCATTCAAATTTCAATTCCAATTCAATTTTCTAAGTTTGACTCCGCCCTGCTGTGCTTCGTATGTCTCGAGTTGTTCAATGGTTCCGATTTGTCGCCAATGACCCGACTTGACAAATGCCAAAGTTACAGAACAGGTCCAGCTGGGTAAAAAGAAATTTGTAACACAATTAGAAACTGTTGGGAACATTCAAATTTGAATTCCGACTGAGATTTTCGTAATTTAACTAAGCCCTGCTGTGCTTCGTATGTCTCGAGTTGTTCAATGGTCCCGATTTATCTCCACTAACCAGACTTGACAACTGCCAAAATTCAGAATAAGTCCAGCTGGGTAGAACAAGAAATTTGTGACACTAATGGAATATGTTGGGACAATCAAATTTCAATTCCGACTGAGATTTTCGTAGTTTGCCCTGCTGTGCATCGTATGTCTCGACTTGTCCATTGGTCCCGATTTGTCCCTATTGACTCGACATGACAAATGCCAAACTCAAAGAACAAATCTAGCTAAGTAGAACCAGAAATTTGTAACACAATTGGAAAATGTTTGGGAGCATTCAAATTTCAATTCCAATTCAATTTTCTTATTTTAACTTCGCCCTGCTGTACTTCGTATGTCTCGAGTTGTTCAATGGTCCCGATTTGTCGCCACTGACCCGACTTGACAAATGCCAAAGTTACAGAACAAGTCCTGCTGGGTAAAACAAGAAATTTGTAACACAATAGGAAAATGTTGGGAACATTCAAATTTGAATTCCGACTGAGATTTTCGTAATTTAACTTAGCCCTGCTGTGCTTCGTATGTCTCGAGTTGTTCAATGGTCCCGATTTGTCCCCACTGATCCGACTTGATAAATGTCAAAGTTACAGAACAAGACCAGCTGGGTAGAACAAGAAATTTGTAACACTATTGGAATATGTTGGGAACATTCAAATTTCAATTCCGACTGAGAATTCCGTAGTTTGCCCTGCTGTGCATCGTATGTCTCGACTTGTCCAATGGTCCCGATTTGTCCCTATTGACTCGACATGACAAATGCCAAACTCAAAGAACAAATCTAGCTAAGTAGAACCAGAAATTTGTAACACAATTGAAAAATGTTTGGGAGCATTCAAATTTCAATTCCATTTCAATTTTCTTAGTTTGACTTCGCCCTGCTGTGCTTCGTATGTCTCGAGTTGTTCAATGGTCCCGATTTGTCGCCACTGACCCGACTTGACAAATGCCAAAGTTACAGAACAAGTCCAGCTGGGTAAAACAAGAAATTTGTAACACAATCGGAAAATGTTGGGAACATTCAAATTTGAATTCCGAATGAGATTTTCGTAATTTAACTTAGCCCTGCTGTGCTTCGTATGTCTCGAGTTGTTCAATGGTCCCGATTTGTCGCCACTGACCCGACTTGACAAATGCCAAAGTTACAGAACAAGTCCAGCTGGGTAAAACAAGAAATTTGTAACACAATCGGAAAATGTTGGGAACATTCAAATTTGAATTCCGAATGAGATTTTCGTAATTTAACTTAGCCCTGCTGTGCTTCGTATGTCTCGACTTGTCCAATGGTCCCGATTTGTCCCCACTGACCAGACTTGACAACTGCCAAAATTCAGAATAAGTCCAGCTGGGTAGAACAAGAAATTTGTGACACTAATGGAATATGTTGGGACAATCAAATTTCAATTCCGACTGAGATTTTCATAGTTTGCCCTGCTGTGCATCGTATGTCTCAACTTGTCCTAATGGTCCTGATTTGTCCCCACTGAACCGACTTGACAAATGCTAAAGGTGTAGAACATGTCCAGCTGGGTAGAACAAGAAATTTGTAACACTATTGGAATATGTTGGGAACATTCAAATTTCATTTCCGACTGAGATTTTAGTAGTTTGCCCTGCTGTGCATCGCATGTCTCGACTGTCCAATGGTCCCGATTTATCTCCACTAACCAGACTTGACAAATGCCAAACTTACATAAAAAGTCCAGTTGAGTAGAACAAAATATTTGTGACACTATTGGAAAATGTTGGGGAACATTCAAATTTCAATTCCAATTTAATTTTCTTAGTTTGACTTCGCCCTGCTGTGCTTCGTATGTCTCGTGTTGTCCAATGGTCCCGATTTGTCCCCACTGACCCGACTTGACCAAGGCCAATGTTACAGAACAAGTCCAGCTGGGTAGAACAAGAAATTTGTAACACTATTGGAATATGTTGGGAAAATTCAAATTTCAATTCCGACTGAGATTTTCGTAGTTTGACTTCGCCCTGCTGTGCTTTATATGTCTCAGCTTGTCCAATGGTCCCGATTTATCTCCACTGACCGGACTTGACAAATGCCAAAATTAAAGAACAAGTCCAGCTGGGTAAAAAGAAATTTGTAATACAATTGGAAACTGTTGGGAACATTAAAATTGTAATTCCGACTGAGATATTCGTAATTTAACTAAGCCCTGCTGTGCTTCGTATGTCTCGAGTTGTTCAATGGTCCCGATTTATCTCCACTAACCAGACTTGACAACTGCCAAAATTCAGAATAAGTCCAGCTGGGTAGAACAAGTAATTTGTGACACTAATGGAATATGTTGGTACAATCAAATTTCAATTCCGACTGAGATTTTCGTAGTTTGCCCTGCTGTGCATCGTATGTCTCGACTTGTCCTAATGGTCCCAATTTGTCCCCACTGACCAGACTTGACAACTGCCAAACTTACATAAAAAGTCCAGCTGAGTAGAACAAATTTTTTTTAACAGAATTGTAAAATGTTTGGGAACATTCAAATTTCAACTCCGACTGAGATTTTCGTAATTTGACTTCGCCCTGCTGTAATTCGTGTCTCGACTTGTCCAATGGTCCCGATTTGTCCCTACTAACTCAACTTGCCAAATGCCAAACTCAAAGGACGAGTCCTACTAGAATATAAAATTCGCAAAACTCGACTTTTTCAATAAAATATTTTTTTTTTCATATTAATATTCATTCAAACTTTTTTCAAATATTTATTTTCAGTTTTGTGTGAAATGAAAAATTTAAATGATATTAAACGATACTCAGTATTCGCAAATTAACCTTGCCCTAACCCCTGCTTGTGCTTCGTATGTCTCGACTTGTCTGGATAGTCTCGATCCGTCCCAACTGACCTGACATGACAAATGCCAAACTGAAAGAACAAATCTAGCAGAGTAGAACCAGAAATTTGTAACACAATTGGATAAAGTTGATGATAATTCAAATTTCAATTCCGACTGAGATTTTCGTAGTTTGACTTCGCCCTGCTGTGCTTTATATGTCTCAGCTTGTCGAATGGTCCCGATTTATCTCCACTGACCGGACTTGACAAATGCCAAAATTAAAGAACAAGTCCAGCTGGGTAAAAAGAAATTTGTAACACAATTGGTAACTTTTGGGAACATTCAAATTTGAATTCCGGCTGAGATTTTCGTAATTTAACTTAGCCCTGCTGTGCTTCGTATGTCTCGAGTTGTTTAATGGTCCCGATTTATCTCCACTAACCAGACTTGACAACTGCCAAAATTCAGAATGAGTCCAGCTGGGTAGAACAAGAAATTTGTGACACTAATGGAATATGTTGGGACAATCAAATTTCAATTCCGACTGAGATTTTCGTAGTTTGCCCTGCTGTGCATCGTATGTCTCGACTTGTCCTAATGGTCCCAATTTGTCCCCACTGACCAGACTTGACAACTGCCAAACTTACATAAAATGTCCAGCTGAGTAGAACAAATTTTTTTTAACAGAATTGTAAAATGTTTGGGAACATTCAAATTTCAACTCCGACTGAGATTTTCGTAATTTGACTTCGCCCTGCTGTAATTCGTGTCTCGACTTGTCCAATGGTCCCGATTTGTCCCTACTAACTCAACTTGCCAAATGCCAAACTCAAAGGACGAGTCCTACTAGAATATAAAATTCGCAAAACTCGACTTTTTCTCTAAAATATATTATTTTTTCATATTAATATTCATTCAAATTTTTTTCAAATATTTATTTTCAGTTTTGTGTGAAATGAAAAATTTAAATGATATTAAACGATACTCAGTATTCGTAAATTAACCTTGCCCTAACCCCTGCTTGTGCTTCGTATGTCTCGACTTGTCTGGATAGTCTCGATCCGTCCCAACTGACCTGACATGACAAATGCCAAACTGAAAGAACAAATCTAGCTGAGTAGAACCAGAAATTTGTAACACAATTGGATAAAGTTGATGAAAATTCAAATTTCAATTCCGACTGAGATTTTCGTAGTTTGACTTCGCCTTGCTGTGCTTCGTATGTCTCGACTTGTCCAATGGTCCCGATTTGTCCCTATTGACTCGACATGACAAATGCCAAACTCAAAGAACAAATCTAGCTAAGTAGAACCAGAAATTTGTAACACAATTGGAAAATGTTTGGGAGCATTCAAATTTCAATTCCAATTCAATTTTCTGAGTTTGACTTCGCCCTGCTGTGCTTCGTATGTCTCGAGTTGTTCAATGGTTCCGATTTGTCGCCAATGACCCGACTTGACAAATGCCAAAGTTACAGAACAAGTCCAGCTGGGTAAAAAGAAATTTGTAACACAATTGGAAACTGTTGGGAACATTCAAATTTGAATTCCGACTGAGATTTTCGTAATTTAACTAAGCCCTGCTGTGCTTCGTATGTCTCGAGTTGTTCAATGGTCCCGATTTGTCCCCACTGACCAGACTTGACAACTGCCAAACTTACATAAAAAGTCCAGCTGAGTAGAACAAATTTTTTTTAACAGAATTGTAAAATGTTTGGGAACATTCAAATTTCAACTCCGACTGAGATTTTCGTAATTTGACTTCGCCCTGCTGTAATTCGTGTCTCGACTTGTCCAATGGTCCCGATTTGTCCCTACTAACTCAACTTGCCAAATGCCAAACTCAAAGGACGAGTCCTACTAGAATATAAAATTCGCAAAACTCGACTTTTTCAATAAAATATATTTTTTTTTTCATATTAATATTCATTCAAATTTTTTTCAAATATTTATTTTCAGTTTTGTGTGAAATGAAAAATTTAAATGATATTAAACGATACTCAGTATTCGCAAATTAACCTTGCCCTAACCCCTGCTTGTGCTTCGTATGTCTCGACTTGTCTGGATAGTCTCGATCCGTCCCAACTGACCTGACATGACAAATGCCAAACTGAAAGAACAAATCTAGCTGAGTAGAACCAGAAATTTGTAACACAATTGGATAAAGTTGATGATAATTCAAATTTCAATTCCGACTGAGATTTTCGTAGTTTGACTTCGCCTTGCTGTGCTTCGTATGTCTCGACTTGTCCAATGGTCCCGATTTGTCCCTATTGACTCGACATGACAAATGCCAAACTCAAAGAACAAATCTAGCTAAGTAGAACCAGAAATTTGTAACACAATTGGAAAATGTTTGGGAGCATTCAAATTTCAATTCCAATTCAATTTTCTATGTTTGACTTCGCCCTGCTGTGCTTCGTATGTCTCGAGTTGTTCAATGGTCCCGATTTGTCGCCACTGACCCGACTTGACAAATGCCAAAGTTACAGAACAAGTCCAGCTGGGTACAACAAGAAATTTGTAACACAATCGGAAAATGTTGGGAACAATCAAATTTGAATTCCGACTGAGATTTTCGTAATTTAACTTAGCCCTGCTGTGCTTCGTATGTCTCGAATTGTTCAATGGTCCCGATTTGTCCCCACTGATCCGACTTGATAAATGTCAAAGTTACAGAACAAGACCAGCTGGGTAGAACAAGAAATTTGTAACACTATTGGAATATGTTGGGAACATTAAAATTTCAATTCCGACTGAGATTTTCGTAGTTTGCCCTGCTGTGCATCGTATGTCTCGACTTGTCCTAATGGTCCTGATTTGTCCCCACTGAACCGACTTGACAAATGCGAAAGGTATAGAACTTGTCCAGCTGGGTAGAACAAGAAATTTGTAACACTATTGGAATATGTTGGGAACATTCAAATTTCAATTCCGACTGAGATTTCAGTAGTTTGCCCTGCTGTGCATCGTATGTCTCGACTTGTCCAATGGTCCCGATTTATCTCCACTAACCAGACTTGACAAATGCCAAACTTACATAAAAAGTCCAGCTGAGTAGAACAAAAAATTTGTAACACAATTGGAAAATGTTAGGGAACATTCAAATTTCAATTCCAATTCAATTTTCTTAGTTTGACTTCTCCCTGCTGTGCTTCATATGTCTCGAGTTGTCAATGGTCCCGAGTTGTCCCCACTGACCCGACTTGATAAATGCCAAAGTTACAGAACAAGTCCAGCTGGGTAAAACAAGAAATTTGTAACACAATCCGAAAATGTAGGGAACAAAAAAACTTCAATTCCGACTGAGATTTTCGTAGTTTGACTTCGCCCTGCTGTGCTTCGTATGTCTCGACTTGTTCTAATGGTCCCGATGTGTCCCCACTGACCCGACTTGAAATATGCCAAAGTTACAGAACAAGTCCAGCTGGGGAAAACAAGAAATTTGTAACACAATCGGAAAATGTTGGGAACATTAAAATTTCAATTCTGACTGAGATTTTTGACTTGTCCTAATGGTCCCGATGTGTCCCCACTGACCCGACTTGAAATATGCCAAAATTCAGAATAAGTCCAGCTGGGTAGAACAAGAAATTTTTAACACTATTGGAATATGTTGGAAACATTCAAATTTCAATTCCGACTGAGATTTTCGTAATTTGACTTCGCCCTGCTGTAATTCGTATGTCTCTGTCCAATGGTCCCGATTTGTCCCTACTGACTCAACATGCCAAATGCCAAACTCAAAGGACAGTCTTACTAGAATATAAAATTCGCAAAACTCGACTTTTTCCCTTAAATATTTTTTTTTTCATATTAATATTCATTCAAATTTTTTTCAAATATTTGTTTTCAGTTTTGTGTGAAATGAAATATTTAAATGAAATTGACCGAAACACAGTATTTGTAAATTAAACTTGCCGTAACCCCTGCCGTGCTTCGTATGTCTCGAATTGTCTGGATATTCTTGATCCGTCCCAACTGACCCGACATGACAAATGCCAAACTGAAAGAACAAATCTAGCTGAGTAGAACCAGAAATTTGTAACACAATTGGAAAAAGTTGGGGGGAATTCAAATTTCAATTCCGACTGAGATTTTCGTAGTTTGACTTCGCCTTGCTGTGCTTCGTATGTCTCGACTTGTCTGGATATTCTCGGTCCGTCCCAACTGACCCGACATGACAAATGCCAAACCGAAAGAACAAATCTAGCTGAGTAGAACCAGAAATTTGTAACACAATTGGAAAAAGTTGGGAAAATTCAAATTTCAACTCCGACTGAGATTTTCGTAGTTTGACTTCGCCTTGCTGTGCTTCGTATGTCTCGACTTGTCTGGATAGTCTCGATTCGTCCCTACTGACTCGACATGACAAATGCCAAACTCTAAGATCAAATCTAGCTAAGTAGAAACAGAAATTTGTAACACAATTGGAAAATGTTTGGGAGCATTCAAATTTCAATTCCAATTCAATTTTCTTAGTTTGACTTCGCCCTGCTGTGCTTCGTATGTCTCGAGTTGTCCAATGGTCCCGATTTGTCGCCACTGACCCGACTTGACAAATGCCAAAGTTACAGAACAAGTCCAGCTGGGTAAAACAAGAAATTTGTAACACAATAGGAAAATGTTAGGAACATTAAAATATCAATTCTGACTGAGACTTTCGTAGTTTGACTTCGCCCTGCTGTGCTTCGTATGTCTCGACTTGTCCAATGTCCCGATTTGTCCCTATTGACTCGACATGACAAATGCCAAACTCAAAGAACAAATCTAGCTAAGTAGAACCAGAAATTTGTAACACAATTGGAAAATGTTTGGGAGCATTCAAATTTCAATTCCAATTCAATTTTCTAAGTTTGACTTCGCCTTGCTGTGCTTCGTATGTCTCGAGTTGTTCAATGGTCCCGATTTGTCCCCACTGACCAGACTTGACAACTGCCAAACTTACATAAAAAGTCCAGCTGAGTAGAACAAATTTTTTTTAACAGAATTGTAAAATGTTTGGGAACATTCAAATTTCAACTCCGACTGAGATTTTCGTAATTTGACTTCGCCCTGCTGTAATTCGTGTCTCGACTTGTCCAATGGTCCCGATTTGTCCCTACTAACTCAACTTGCCAAATGCCAAACTCAAAGGACGAGTCCTACTAGAATATAAAATTCGCAAAACTCGACTTTTTCAATAAAATATTTTTTTTTTTTCATATTAATATTCATTCAAATTTTTTTCAAATATTTATTTTCAGTTTTGTGTGAAATGAAAAATTTAAATGATATTAAACGATACTCAGTATTCGCAAATTAACCTTGCCCTAACCCCTGTTTGTGCTTCGTATGTCTCGACTTGTCTGGATAGTCTCGATCCGTCCCAACTGACCTGACATGACAAATGCCAAACTGAAAGAACAAATCTAGCTGAGTAGAACCAGAAATTTGTAACACAATTGGATAAAGTTGATGATAATTCAAATTTCAATTCCGACTGAGATTTTCGTAGTTTGACTTCGCCTTGCTGTGCTTCGTATGTCTCGACTTGTCCAATGGTCCCGATTTGTCCCTATTGACTCGACATGACAAATGCCAAACTCAAAGAACAAATCTAGCTAAGTAGAACCAGAAATTTGTAACACAATTGGAAAATGTTTGGGAGCATTCAAATTTCAATTCCAATTCAATTTTCTATGTTTGACTTCGCCCTGCTGTGCTTCGTATGTCTCGAGTTGTTCAATGGTCCCGATTTGTCGCCACTGACCCGACTTGACAAATGCCAAAGTTACAGAACAAGTCCAGCTGGGTACAACAAGAAATTTGTAACACAATCGGAAAATGTTTGGGAGCATTCAAATTTCAATTCCAATTCAATTTTCTATGTTTGACTTCGCCCTGCTGGGCTTCGTATGTCTCGAGTTGTTCAATGGTCCCGATTTGTCCCCACCGACCAGACTTGACAACTGCCAAACTTACATAAAAAGTCCAGCTGAGTAGAACAAATTTTTTTTAACAGAATTGTAAAATGTTTGGGAACATTCAAATTTCAACTCCGACTGAGATTTTCGTAATTTGACTTCGCCCTGCTGTAATTCGTGTCTCGACTTGTCCAATGGTCCCGATTTGTCCCTACTAACTCAACTTGCCAAATGCCAAACTCAAAGGACGAGTCCTACTAGAATATAAAATTCGCAAAACTCGACTTTTTCAATAAAATATTTTTTTTTTTTCATATTAATATTCATTCAAATTTTTTTCAAATATTTATTTTCAGTTTTGTGTGAAATGAAAAATTTAAATGATATTAAACGATACTCAGTATTCGCAAAGTAACCTTGCCCTAACCCCTGCTTGTGCTTCGTATGTCTCGACTTGTCTGGATAGTCTCGATCCGTCCCAACTGACCTGACATGACAAATGCCAAACTGAAAGAACAAATCTAGCTGAGTAGAACCAGAAATTTGTAACACAATTGGATAAAGTTGATGATAATTCAAATTTCAATTCCGACTGAGATTTTCGTAGTTTGACTTCGCCTTGCTGTGCTTCGTATGTCTCGACTTGTCCAATGGTCCCGATTTGTCCCTATTGACTCGACATGACAAAAGCCAAACTCAAAGAACAAATCTAGCTAAGTAGAACCAGAAATTTGTAACACAATTGGAAAATGTTTGGGAGCATTCAAATTTCAATTCCAATTCAATTTTCTATGTTTGACTTCGCCCTGCTGTGCTTCGTATGTCTCGAGTTGTTCAATGGTCCCGATTTGTCCCCACTGACCAGACTTGACAACTGCCAAACTTACATAAAAAGTCCAGCTGAGTAGAACAAATTTTTTTTAACAGAATTGTAAAATGTTTGGGAACATTCAAATTTCAACTCCGACTGAGATTTTCGTAATTTGACTTCGCCCTGCTGTAATTCGTGTCTCGACTTGTCCAATGGTCCCGATTTGTCCCTACTAACTCAACTTGCCAAATGCCAAACTCAAAGGACGAGTCCTACTAGAATATAAAATTCGCAAAACTCGACTTTTTCAATAAAATATTTTTTTTTTCATATTAATATTCATTCAAATTTTTTTCAAATATTTATTTTCAGTTTTGTGTGAAATGAAAAATTTAAATGATATTAAACGATACTCAGTATTCGCAAATTAACCTTGCCCTAACCCCTGCTTGTGCTTCGTATGTCTCGACTTGTCTGGATAGTCTCGATCCGTCCCAACTGACCTGACATGACAAATGCCAAACTGAAAGAACAAATCTAGCTGAGTAGAACCAGAAATTTGTAACACAATTGGATTAAGTTGATGATAATTCAAATTTCAATTCCGACTGAGATTTTCGTAGTTTGACTTCGCCCTGCTGTGCTTTATATGTCTCAGCTTGTCCAATGGTCCCGATTTATCTCCACTGACCGGACTTGACAAATGCCAAAATTAAAGAACAAGTCCAGCTGGGTAAAAAGAAATTTGTAACACAATTGGTAACTTTTGGGAACATTCAAATTTGAATTCCGGCTGAGATTTTCGTAATTTAACTTAGCCCTGCTGTGCTTCGTATGTCTCGAGTTGTTTAATGGTCCCGATTTATCTCCACTAACCAGACTTGACAACTGCCAAAATTCAGAATGAGTCCAGCTGGGTAGAACAAGAAATTTGTGACACTAATGGAATATGTTGGGACAATCAAATTTCAATTCCGACTGAGATTTTCGTAGTTTGCCCTGCTGTGCATCGTATGTCTCGACTTGTCCTAATGGTCCCAATTTGTCCCCACTGACCAGACTTGACAACTGCCAAACTTACATAAAATGTCCAGCTGAGTAGAACAAATTTTTTTTAACAGAATTGTAAAATGTTTGGGAACATTCAAATTTCAACTCCGACTGAGATTTTCGTAATTTGACTTCGCCCTGCTGTAATTCGTGTCTCGACTTGTCCAATGGTCCCGATTTGTCCCTACTAACTCAACTTGCCAAATGCCAAACTCAAAGGACGAGTCCTACTAGAATATAAAATTCGCAAAACTCGACTTTTTCTCTAAAATATATTATTTTTTCATATTAATATTCATTCAAATTTTTTTCAAATATTTATTTTCAGTTTTGTGTGAAATGAAAAATTTAAATGATATTAAACGATACTCAGTATTCGTAAATTAACCTTGCCCTAACCCCTGCTTGTGCTTCGTATGTCTCGACTTGTCTGGATAGTCTCGATCCGTCCCAACTGACCTGACATGACAAATGCCAAACTGAAAGAACAAATCTAGCTGAGTAGAACCAGAAATTTGTAACACAATTGGATAAAGTTGATGAAAATTCAAATTTCAATTCCGACTGAGATTTTCGTAGTTTGACTTCGCCTTGCTGTGCTTCGTATGTCTCGACTTGTCCAATGGTCCCGATTTGTCCCTATTGACTCGACATGACAAATGCCAAACTCAAAGAACAAATCTAGCTAAGTAGAACCAGAAATTTGTAACACAATTGGAAAATGTTTGGGAGCATTCAAATTTCAATTCCAATTCAATTTTCTAAGTTTGACTTCGCCCTGCTGTGCTTCGTATGTCTCGAGTTGTTCAATGGTTCCGATTTGTCGCCAATGACCCGACTTGACAAATGCCAAAGTTACAGAACAAGTCCAGCTGGGTAAAAAGAAATTTGTAACACAATTGGAAACTGTTGGGAACATTCAAATTTGAATTCCGACTGAGATTTTCGTAATTTAACTAAGCCCTGCTGTGCTTCGTATGTCTCGAGTTGTTCAATGGTCCCGATTTGTCCCCACTGACCAGACTTGACAACTGCCAAACTTACATAAAAAGTCCAGCTGAGTAGAACAAATTTTTTTTAACAGAATTGTAAAATGTTTGGGAACATTCAAATTTCAACTCCGACTGAGATTTTCGTAATTTGACTTCGCCCTGCTGTAATTCGTGTCTCGACTTGTCCAATGGTCCCGATTTGTCCCTACTAACTCAACTTGCCAAATGCCAAACTCAAAGGACGAGTCCTACAAGAATATAAAATTCGCAAAACTCGACTTTTTCTCTAAAATATATTATTTTTTCATATTAATATTCATTCAAATTTTTTTCAAATATTTATTTTCAGTTTTGTGTGAAATGAAAAATTTAAATGATATTAAACGATACTCAGTATTCGTAAATTAACCTTGCCCTAACCCCTGCTTGTGCTTCGTATGTCTCGACTTGTCTGGATAGTCTCGATCCGTCCCAACTGACCTGACATGACAAATGCCAAACTGAAAGAACAAATCTAGCTGAGTAGAACCAGAAATTTGTAACACAATTGGATAAAGTTGATGAAAATTCAAATTTCAATTCCGACTGAGATTTTCGTAGTTTGACTTCGCCTTGCTGTGCTTCGTATGTCTCGACTTGTCCAATGGTCCCGATTTGTCCCTATTGACTCGACATGACAAATGCCAAACTCAAAGAACAAATCTAGCTAAGTAGAACCAGAAATTTGTAACACAATTGGAAAATGTTTGGGAGCATTCAAATTTCAATTCCAATTCAATTTTCTGAGTTTGACTTCGCCCTGCTGTGCTTCGTATGTCTCGAGTTGTTCAATGGTTCCGATTTGTCGCCAATGACCCGACTTGACAAATGCCAAAGTTACAGAACAAGTCCAGCTGGGTAAAAAGAAATTTGTAACACAATTGGAAACTGTTGGGAACATTCAAATTTGAATTCCGACTGAGATTTTCGTAATTTAACTAAGCCCTGCTGTGCTTCGTATGTCTCGAGTTGTTCAATGGTCCCGATTTGTCCCCACTGACCAGACTTGACAACTGCCAAACTTACATAAAAAGTCCAGCTGAGTAGAACAAATTTTTTTTAACAGAATTGTAAAATGTTTGGGAACATTCAAATTTCAACTCCGACTGAGATTTTCGTAATTTGACTTCGCCCTGCTGTAATTCGTGTCTCGACTTGTCCAATGGTCCCGATTTGTCCCTACTAACTCAACTTGCCAAATGCCAAACTCAAAGGACGAGTCCTACTAGAATATAAAATTCGCAAAACTCGACTTTTTCAATAAAATATTTTTTTTTTTTCATATTAATATTCATTCAAATTTTTTTCAAATATTTATTTTCAGTTTTGTGTGAAATGAAAAATTTAAATGATATTAAACGATACTCAGTATTCGCAAATTAACCTTGCCCTAACCCCTGCTTGTGCTTCGTATGTCTCGACTTGTCTGGATAGTCTCGATCCGTCCCAACTGACCTGACATGACAAATGCCAAACTGAAAGAACAAATCTAGCTGAGTAGAACCAGAAATTTGTAACACAATTGGATAAAGTTGATGATAATTCAAATTTCAATTCCGACTGAGATTTTCGTAGTTTGACTTCGCCTTGCTGTGCTTCGTATGTCTCGACTTGTCCAATGGTCCCGATTTGTCCCTATTGACTCGACATGACAAATGCCAAACTCAAAGAACAAATCTAGCTAAGTAGAACCAGAAATTTGTAACACAATTGGAAAATGTTTGGGAGCATTCAAATTTCAATTCCAATTCAATTTTCTATGTTTGACTTCGCCCTGCTGTGCTTCGTATGTCTCGAGTTGTTCAATGGTCCCGATTTGTCGCCACTGACCCGACTTGACAAATGCCAAAGTTACAGAACAAGTCCAGCTGGGTACAACAAGAAATTTGTAACACAATCGGAAAATGTTGGGAACAATCAAATTTGAATTCCGACTGAGATTTTCGTAATTTAACTTAGCCCTGCTGTGCTTCGTATGTCTCGAATTGTTCAATGGTCCCGATTTGTCCCCACTGATCCGACTTGATAAATGTCAAAGTTACAGAACAAGACCAGCTGGGTAGAACTAGAAATTTGTAACACTATTGGAATATGTTGGGAACATTAAAATTTCAATTCCGACTGAGATTTTCGTAGTTTGCCCTGCTGTGCATCGTATGTCTCGACTTGTCCTAATGGTCCTGATTTGTCCCCACTGAACCGACTTGACAAATGCGAAAGGTATAGAACTTGTCCAGCTGGGTAGAACAAGAAATTTGTAACACTATTGGAATATGTTGGGAACATTCAAATTTCAATTCCGACTGAGATTTCAGTAGTTTGCCCTGCTGTGCATCGTATGTCTCGACTTGTCCAATGGTCCCGATTTATCTCCACTAACCAGACTTGACAAATGCCAAACTTACATAAAAAGTCCAGCTGAGTAGAACAAAAAATTTGTAACACAATTGGAAAATGTTAGGGAACATTCAAATTTCAATTCCAATTCAATTTTCTTAGTTTGACTTCTCCCTGCTGTGCTTCATATGTCTCGAGTTGTCAATGGTCCCGAGTTGTCCCCACTGACCCGACTTGATAAATGCCAAAGTTACAGAACAAGTCCAGCTGGGTAAAACAAGAAATTTGTAACACAATCCGAAAATGTAGGGAACAAAAAAACTTCAATTCCGACTGAGATTTTCGTAGTTTGACTTCGCCCTGCTGTGCTTCGTATGTCTCGACTTGTTCTAATGGTCCCGATGTGTCCCCACTGACCCGACTTGAAATATGCCAAAGTTACAGAACAAGTCCAGCTGGGGAAAACAAGAAATTTGTAACACAATCGGAAAATGTTGGGAACATTAAAATTTCAATTCTGACTGAGATTTTTGACTTGTCCTAATGGTCCCGATGTGTCCCCACTGACCCGACTTGAAATATGCCAAAATTCAGAATAAGTCCAGCTGGGTAGAACAAGAAATTTTTAACACTATTGGAATATGTTGGAAACATTCAAATTTCAATTCCGACTGAGATTTTCGTAATTTGACTTCGCCCTGCTGTAATTCGTATGTCTCTGTCCAATGGTCCCGATTTGTCCCTACTGACTCAACATGCCAAATGCCAAACTCAAAGGACAGTCTTACTAGAATATAAAATTCGCAAAACTCGACTTTTTCCCTTAAATATATTTTTTTTCATATTAATATTCATTCAAATTTTTTTCAAATATTTGTTTTCAGTTTTGTGTGAAATGAAATATTTAAATGAAATTGACCGAAACACAGTATTTGTAAATTAAACTTGCCGTAACCCCTGCCGTGCTTCGTATGTCTCGAATTGTCTGGATATTCTTGATCCGTCCCAACTGACCCGACATGACAAATGCCAAACTGAAAGAACAAATCTAGCTGAGTAGAACCAGAAATTTGTAACACAATTGGAAAAAGTTGGGGAGAATTCAAATTTCAATTCCGACTGAGATTTTCGTAGTTTGACTTCGCCTTGCTGTGCTTCGTATGTCTCGACTTGTCTGGATATTCTCGGTCCGTCCCAACTGACCCGACATGACAAATGCCAAACCGAAAGAACAAATCTAGCTGAGTAGAACCAGAAATTTGTAACACAATTGGAAAAAGTTGGGAAAATTCAAATTTCAACTCCGACTGAGATTTTCGTAGTTTGACTTCGCCTTGCTGTGCTTCGTATGTCTCGACTTGTCTGGATAGTCTCGATTCGTCCCTACTGACTCGACATGACAAATGCCAAACTCTAAGATCAAATCTAGCTAAGTAGAAACAGAAATTTGTAACACAATTGGAAAATGTTTGGGAGCATTCAAATTTCAATTCCAATTCAATTTTCTTAGTTTGACTTCGCCCTGCTGTGCTTCGTATGTCTCGAGTTGTCCAATGGTCCCGATTTGTCGCCACTGACCCGACTTGACAAATGCCAAAGTTACAGAACAAGTCCAGCTGGGTAAAACAAGAAATTTGTAACACAATAGGAAAATGTTAGGAACATTAAAATATCAATTCTGACTGAGACTTTCGTAGTTTGACTTCGCCCTGCTGTGCTTCGTATGTCTCGACTTGTCCAATGTCCCGATTTGTCCCTATTGACTCGACATGACAAATGCCAAACTCAAAGAACAAATCTAGCTAAGTAGAACCAGAAATTTGTAACACAATTGGAAAATGTTTGGGAGCATTCAAATTTCAATTCCAATTCAATTTTCTAAGTTTGACTTCGCCTTGCTGTGCTTCGTATGTCTCGAGTTGTTCAATGGTTCCGATTTGTCGCCAATGACCCGACTTGACAAATGCCAAAGTTACAGAACAAGTCCAGCTGGGTAAAAAGAAATTTGTAACACAATTGGAAACTGTTGGGAACATTCAAATTTGAATTCCGACTGAGATTTTCGTAATTTAACTAAGCCCTGCTGTGCTTCGTATGTCTCGAGTTGTTCAATGGTCCCGATTTATCTCCACTAACCAGACTTGACAACTGCCAAGATTCAGAATAAGTCCAGCTGGGTAGAACAAGAAATTTGTGACACTAATGGAATATGTTGGGACAATCAAATTTCAATTCCGACTGAGATTTTCGTAGTTTGCCCTGCTGTGCATCGTATGTCACGACTTGTCCATTGGTCCCGATTTGTCCCTATTGACTCGACATGACAAATGCCAAACTCTAAGATCAAATCTAGCTAAGTAGAACCAGAAATTTGTAACACAATTGGAAAATGTTTGGGAGCATTCAAATTTCAATTCCAATTCAATTTTCTTAGTTTGACTTCGCCCTGCTGTGCTTCGTATGTCTCGAGTTGTCCAATGGTCCCGATTTGTCGCCACTGACCCGACTTGACAAATGCCAAAGTTACAGAACAAGTCCAGCTGGGTAAAACAAGAAATTTGTAACACAATAGGAAAATGTTAGGAACATTAAAATATCAATTCTGACTGAGACTTTCGTAGTTTGACTTCGCCCTGCTGTGCTTCGTATGTCTCGACTTGTCCAATGTCCCGATTTGTCCCTATTGACTCGACATGACAAATGCCAAACTCAAAGAACAAATCTAGCTAAGTAGAACCAGAAATTTGTAACACAATTGGAAAATGTTTGGGAGCATTCAAATTTCAATTCCAATTCAATTTTCTTAGTTTGACTTCGCCCTGCTGTACTTCGTATGTCTCGAGTTGTTCAATGGTCCCGATTTGTCGCCACTGACCCGACTTGACAAATGCCAAAGTTACAGAACAAGTCCTGCTGGGTAAAACAAGAAATTTGTAACACAATAGGAAAATGTTGGGAACATTCAAATTTGAATTCCGACTGAGATTTTCGTAATTTAACTTAGCCCTGTTGTGCTTCGTATGTCTCGAGTTGTTCAATGGTCCCGATTTGTCCCCACTGATCCGACTTGATAAATATCAAAGTTACAGAACAAGACCAGCTGGGTAGAACAAGAAATTTGTAACACTATTGGAATATGTTGGGAACATTCAAATTTCAATTCCGACTGAGAATTCCGTAGTTTGCCCTGCTGTGCATCGTATGTCTCGACTTGTCCTAATGGTCCCGACTTTTTTTTAACGACTTGACTTGACAAATGCCAAAATACAGAACAAGTCTAGCTGGGTAAAACATGAAATTTGTAAAACGATTGGAAAATATTGTGGAACATTCAAATTTCAACTCCGACTGAGATTTTAGTAATTTAACTTCGCCCTGCTGTGCTTCGAATGTCTCGACTTGTCCTAATGGTCCCGACTTTTTTTTAACGACTTGACTTGACAAATGCCAAAATACAGAACAAGTCTAGCTGGGTAAAACATGAAATTTGTAAAACGATTGGAAAATATTGTGGAACATTCAAATTTCAATTCCGACTGAGATTTCCGTAATTTGACTTCGCCCTGCTGTGCTTCGTATGTCTCGACTTGTCCTAATGGTCCCGATTTGTCCTTAATGACCCGACTTGACAATCCAGCTGGGTAAAACAAGAAATTTGTAAAACGATTGGAAAATATTGTGGAACATTCAAATTTCAATTCCGACTGAGATTTTCGTAATTTGACTTCGCCCTGCTGTGCTTCATTTTCCTCGACTTGTCCTAATGGTCCCGATTTGTCCTTAATGACCCGACTTGACAAATGCCAAAAAAAAGAACGAGTCCAGCTGAGTAATTCAAGAAATTTGTAACACAATTGGAAAGTGTTGGGAACATTCAAATTTCAATTCCGACTGAGAGTTCCGTAATTTGACTTCGTCCTGCTGTGCTTCATTTGCCACGACTTGTCCTAATGGTCCCGATTTGTCCTTGATGGCCCGACTTGACAAATGCCAAAAAAGAGACAAGTCCAGCTGGGTAAAACAAGAAATTTGTAACATAATAGGAAAATGTTGGGGAACATTTCTAATTTGAATTCCGACTGGGATTTTCGTAAATTGACTTAGCTCTGCTGTGCTTCGTATGTCTCGACTTGTCCTAATGGTCCCGATTTGTCCTTGATGACCCGACTTGACATATGACAAAATACAGGGCTAGTCCAGCTGGGTAAAACAAGAAATTTGTAACACAATTGGAAAATGTCGGGGAACAATTCTAATTTCAATTCCGACTTACATTTTCGAAATTTGACTTCGCCCTGCTGTGCTTCATATCTATCAACTTGTCCTAATGGTCTCGATTTGTCCCTACTACCCGACTTGACATATGCCAAAACTACAGAACAAGTCCAGCTGGGTAAAACAAGAAATTTGTAACACTATCGAAAAATGTTGGGGAACAATTCAAATTTCAATTCCGACTGAGATTTTCGTTATTTGACTTCGCCCTGCTGTGCTTCGTATGTCTCGACTTGTCCTAATGGTCCCGACTTTTTTTTAACGACCCGACTTGACAATTGCCAAAATACAGAACAAGTCTAGCTGGGTAAAACATGAAATTTGTAAAACGATTGGAAAATATTGTGGAACATTCAAATTTCAATTCCGACTGAGATTTCCGTAATTTGACTTCGCCCTGCTGTGCTTCGTATGTCTCGACTTGTCCTAATGGTCCCGATTTGTCCTTAATGACCCGACTTGACAAATGCCAATATACAGAACAAGTCTAGCTGGGTAAAACATGAAATTTGTAAAATGATTGGAAAATATTGTGGAACATTCAAATTTCAATTCCGACTGAGATTTTCGTAATTTGACTTCGCCCTGCTGTGCTTCATTTTCCTCGACTTGTCCTAATGGTCCCGATTTGCCCTTAATGACCCGACTTGACAAATGCCAAAAAAAAGAACGAGTCCAGCTGAGTAATTCAAGAAATTTGTAACACAATTGGAAAGTGTTGGAACATTCAAATTTCAATTCCGACTGAGAGTTCCGAAATTTGACTTCGTCCTGCTGTGCTTCGTATCTATCAACTTGTCCTAATGTCCCGATCTGTCCCTACTACCCGACTTGACATATGCCAAATCTACAGAACAAGTCCAGCAGGGTAAGACAAGAAATTTGTAACCCTATTGGAAAATGTTGGGGAACAATTCAAATTTCAATTCCGACTGAGATTATCGTAATTTGACTTAGCCCTGCTGTGCTCCGTATGTCTCGACTTGTCCTTATGGTCCCGATTTGTACCTACTGACCCGACTTGACATATGCCAAAACTACAGAACAAGTCCAGCTGGGTATAACAAGAAATTTGTAACACAATTGGAAAGTGTTGGGAACATTCAAATTTCAATTCCGACTGAGAATTCCGTAATTTGACTTCGTCCTGCTGTGCTTCATTTGCCTCGAGTTGTCCTAATGGTCCCGATTTGTCCTTGATGGCCCGACTTGACAAATGCCAAAAAACAGAACGAGTCCAGCTGAGTAATTCAAGAAATTTGTAACACAATTGGAAAGTGTTGGGAACATTCAAATTTCAATTCCGACTTAGATTTTCGTAATATGACTTCGCCCTGCTGTGCTACGTATGTATCAACTTGTCCTAATGGTCCCGATTTGTCCCTACTACCCGACTTGACATGCCAAACCTACAGAACAAGTCCAGTTGGGTAAAACAAGAAATTTGTAAAACTATTGGAAAATGTTAGGGAACAATTCTAATTTCAATTCCGACTGGGATTTTCGTAAACTGACTTAGCCCTGCTGTGCTTCGTATGTCTCGACTTGTCCTTATGGTCCCGATTTGTACCTACTGACCCGACTTGACATATGCCAAAACTACAGAACAAGTCCAGCTGGGTATAACAAGAAATTTGTAACAATTGGAAAATGTTCGGGAACAATTCAAATTTCAACTCAGACTGAGATTTTAGTAATTTGGCTTCGCCCTGCTGTGCTCCGTATGTTTCGACTTGTCCTTATGGTCCCGATTTGTCCTTAATGACACGACTTGACAAATTCCAAAAAACAAAACGAGTCCAGCTGAGTAATTCAAGAAATTTGTAACACAATAGGAAAATGTTGTGGAACATTCAAATTTCAATTCCGACTGAGATTTTCGTATTTTGACTTCGCCCTGCTGTGCTTCATTTTCCTCGACTTGTCCCAATGGTTCCGATTTGTCCTTAATGACCCGACTTGACAAATTCCAAAAAACAGAACGAGTCCAGCTGAGTAATTCCCTACTACCCGACTTGACATGCCAAACCTACAGAACAATTCCAGTTGGGTAAAACAAGAAATTTGTAACACTATTGGAAAATGTTAGGGAACAATTCTAATTTCAATTCCGACTGGGAATTTCGTAAATTGACTTAGCCCTGCTGTGCTTCGTTTGTCTCGACTTGTCCTTATGGTCCCGATTTGTACCTACTGACCCGACTTGACATATGCCAAAACTACAGAACAAGTCCAGCTGGGTATAACAAGAAATTTGTAACACAATTGAAAAATGTTGGGGAACAATTCAAATTTCAACTCCGACTGAGATTTTAGTAATTTAACTTCGCCCTGCTGTGCTTCGTATGTCTCGACTTGTCCTAATGGTCCCGACTTTTTTTTAACGACCCGACTTGACAAATGCCAAAACTACAGAAAAAGTCCAGCTGGGTAAGACAAGAAATTTGTAAAACATTTGAAAAATGTTGTGGAACATTCAAATTTCAATTCCTACTGAGATTTTCGTATTTTGACTTCGCCCTGCTGTGCTTCATTTTCCTCGACTTGTCCTAATGGTCCCGATTTGTCCTTAATGACCCGACTTGACAAATGCCAAAAAAAAGAACGAGTCCAGCTGTGTAATTCAAGAAATTTGTAACACGATTGGAAAGTGTTGGGAACATTCAAATTTCAATTCCGACTGAGAGTTCCGTAATTTGACTTCGTCCTGCTGTGCTTCAATTGCCTCGAGTTGTCCTAATGGTCCCGATTTGTCCTTGATGGCCCGACTCTACAAATGCCAAAAAACAGAACGAGTCCAGCTGAGTAATTCTAGAAATTTGTAACACAATTGGAAAGTGTTGGGAACATTCAAATTTCAATTCCGACTTAGATTTTCGTAATATGACTTCGTTCTGCTGTGCTACGTATCTATCAACTTGTCCTAATGGTCCCGATTTGTCCCTACTACCCGACTTGACATGCCAAACCTACAGAACAAGTCCAGTTGGGTAAAACAAGAAATTTGTAAAACTATTGGAAAATGTTAGGGAACAATTCAAATTTCAACTCAGACTGAGATTTTAGTAATTTGTCTTCGCCCTGCTGTGCTTCGTATGTCTCGACTTGTCCTTATGGTCCCGATTTGTCCTTAATGACACGACTTGACAAATTCCAATAAACAGAACGAGTCCAGCTGAGTAATTCAAGAAATTTGTAACACAATAGGAAAATGTTGTGGAACATTCTAATTTCAATTCCGACTGAGATTTTCGTATTTTGACTTCGCCCTGCTGTGCTTCATTTTCCTCGACTTGTCCCAATGGTTCCGATTTGTCCTTAATGACCCGACTTGACAAATTCCAAAAAACAGAACGAGTCCAGCTGAGTAATTCAAGAAATTTGTAACACAATTGGAAAGTGTTGCGAACATTCAAATTTCAATTCCGACTGAGAGTTCCGTAATTTGACTTCGTCCTGCTGTGCTTCATTTGCCACGACTTGTCCTAATGGTCCCGATTTGTCCTTGATGGCCCGACTTGACAAATGCCAAAAAAGAGACAAGTCCGGCTGGGTGAAACAAGAAATTTGTAACACAATAGGAAAATGTTGGGGAACATTTCTAATTTGAATTCCGACTGGGATTTTCGTAAATTGACTTAGCTCTGCTGTGCTTCGTATGTCTCGACTTGTCCTAATGGTCCCGATTTGTCCTTGATGACCCGACTTGACATATGCCAAAATACAGGGCTAGTCCAGCTGGGTAAAACGAGAAATTTGTAACACAATTGGAAAATGTCGGGGAACAATTCTAATTTCAATTCCGACTTACATTTTCGAAATTTGACTTCGCCCTGCTGTGCTTCATATTTATCAACTTGTCCTAATGGTCCCGATTTGTCCCTACTACCCGACTTGACATATGCCAAAACTACAGAACAAGTCCAGCTGGGTAAAACAAGAAATTTGTAACACTATTGGAAAATGGTGGGGAACAATTCAAATTTCAATTCCGACTGAGATTTACGTTATTTGACTTCGCCCTGCTGTGCTTCGTATGTCTCGACTTGTCCTAATGGTCCCGACTTTTTTTTAACGACCCGACTTGACAAATGCCAAAATACAGAACAAGTCTAGCTGGGTAAAACATGAAATTTGTAAAACGATTGGAGAATATTGTAGAACATTCAAATTTCAATTCCGACTGAGATTTCCGTAATTTGACTTCAGCCTGCTGTTCTTCGTATGTCTCGACTTGTCTAATGGTCCCGATTTGTCCTTAATGACCCGACTTGACAAATGCCAAAACTACAGAAAAAGTCCAGTTGGGTGAAACAAGAAATTTGTAACACTATTGGAAAATGTTAGGGAACAATTCTAATTTCAATTCCGACTGGGATTTTCGTAAATTGACTTAGCCCTGCTGTGCTTCGTATGTCCCGACTTGTCCTTATGGTCCCGATTTGTACCTACTGACCCGACTTGACATATGCCAAAACTACAGAACAAGTCCAGCTGGGTATAACAAGAAATTTGTAACACAATTGGAAAATGTTGGGGAACAATTCAAATTTCAACTCCGACTGAGATTTTAGTAATTTAACTTCGCCCTGCTGTGCTTCGTATGTCTCGACTTGTCCTAATGGCCCCGACTTTTTTTTAACGACCCGACTTGACAAATGCCAAAATACAGAACAAGTCTAGCTGGGTAAAACATGAAATTTGTAAAACGATTGGAAAATATTGTGGATGATTCAAATTTCAATTCCGACTGAGATTTCCGTAATTTGACTTCGCCCTGCTGTGCTTCGTATGTCTCGACTTGTCCTCATGGTCCCGATTTGTTCTTAATGACCCGACTTGACAATCCAGCTGGGTAAAACAAGAAATTTGTAAAACATTTGGAAAATGTTGTGGAACATTCAAATTTCAATTCCGACTGAGATTTTCGTAATTTGACTTCGCCCTGCTGTGCTTCATTTTCCTCGACTTGTCCTAATGGTCCCGATTTGTCCTTAATGACCCGACTTGACAAATGCCAAAAAAAAGAACGAGTCCAGCTGAGTAATTCAAGAAATTTGTAACACAATTGGAAAGTGTTGGGAACATTCAAATTTCAATTCCGACTTAGATTTTCGTGATATGACTTCGCCCTGCTGTGCTTCGTATCTATCAACTTGTCCTAATGGTCCCGATTTGTCCCTACTACCCGACTTGACATATGCCAAAACTACAGAACAAGTCCAGCTGGGTAAAACAAGAAATTTGTAACACTATTTGAAAATGTTGGGGAACAATTCAAATTTCAATTTCGACTGAGATTATCGTAATTTGACTTCGCCCTGCTGTGCTTCGTATGTCTCGACTTGTCCTTATGGTCGCGATTTGTCCCTACTACCCGACTTGACATATGCCAAATCTACAGAACAAGTCCAGCAGGGTAACACAAGAAATTTGTAACACTATTGGAAAATGTTGGGGAACAATTCTAATTTCAATTCCGACTGGGATTTTCGTAAATTGACTTAGCCCTGCTGTGCTTCGTATGTCTCGACTTGTCCTTATGGTCCCGATTTGTCCCTACTACCCGACTTGACATATGCCAAATCTACAGAACAAGTCCAGCAGGGTAAGACAAGAAATTTGTAACACAATTGGAAAATGTTGGGGAACAATTCAAATTTCAACTCCGACTGAGATTTTAGTAATTTAACTTCGCCCTGCTGTGCTTCGTATATCTCGACTTGTCCTAATGGTCCCGACTTTTTTTTAACGACCCGACTTGACAAATGCCAAAATACAGAACAAGTCTAGCTGGGTAAAACATGAAATTTGTAAAACGATTGGAAAATATTGTGGAACATTCAAATTTAAATTCCGACTGAGATTTCCGTAATTTGACTTCGCCCTGCTATGCTTCGTATGTCTCGACTTGTCCTAATGGTCCCGATTTGTCCTTAATGACCCGACTTGACAATCCAGCTGGGTAAAACAAGAAATTTGTAAAACATTTGGAAAATGTTGTGGAACATTCAAATTTCAATTCCGACTGAGATTTTCGTAATTTGACTTCGCCCTGCTGTGCTTCATTTTCCTCGACTTGTCCTAATGGTCCCGATTTGTCCTTAATGACCCGACTTGACAAATGCCAAAAAAAAAGAACGAGTCCAGCTGAGTAATTCAAGAAATTTGTAACACAATTGGAAAGTGTTGGGAACATTCAAATTTCAATTCCGACTGAGAGTTCCGTAATTTGACTTCGTCCTGCTGTGCTTCATTTGCCACGACTTGTCCTAATGGTCCCGATTTGTCCTTGATGGCCCGACTTGACAAATGCCAAAAAAGAGACAAGTCCAGCTGGGTAAAACAAGAAATTTGTAACATAATAGGAAAATGTTGGGGAACATTTCTAATTTGAATTCCGACTGGGATTTTCGTAAATTGACTTAGCTCTGCTGTGCTTCGTATGTCTCGACTTGTCCTAATGGTCCCGATTTGTCCTTGATGACCCGACTTGACATATGACAAAATACAGGGCTAGTCCAGCTGGGTAAAACAAGAAATTTGTAACACAATTGGAAAATGTCGGGGAACAATTCTAATTTCAATTCCGACTTACATTTTCGAAATTTGACTTCGCCCTGCTGTGCTTCATATCTATCAACTTGTCCTAATGGTCCCGATTTGTCCCTACTACCCGACTTGACATATGCCAAAACTACAGAACAAGTCTAGCTGGGTAAAACATGAAATTTGTAAAACGATTGGAAAATATTGTGGAACATTCAAATTTCAATTCCGACTGAGATTTCCGTAATTTGACTTCGCCCTGCTGTGCTTCGTATGTCTCGACTTGTCCTAATGGTCCCGATTGGTCCTTAATGACCCGACTTGACAAATGCCAAAACTACAGAAAAAGTCCAGCTGGGTAAAACAAGAAATTTGTAAAACATTTGGAAAATGTGGAACATTCAAATTTCAATTCCGACTGAGATTTTCGTATTTTGACTTCGCCCTGCTGTGCTTCATTTTCCTCGACTTGTCCCAATGGTTCCAATTTGTCCTTAATGACCCGACTTGACAAATTCCAAAAAACAGAACGAGTCCAGCTGAGTAATTCAAGAAATTTGTAACACAATTGGAAAGTGTTGCGAACATTCAAATTTCAATTCCGACTGAGATTTTCGTATTTTGACTTCGCCCTGCTGTGCTTCATTTTCCTCGACTTGTCCCAATGGTTCCAATTTGTCCTTAATGACCCGACTTGACAAATTCCAAAAAACAGAACGAGTCCATCTGAGTAATTCAAGAAATTTGTAACACAATTGGAAAGTGTTGCGAACATTCAAATTTCAATTCCGACTGAGAGTTCCGTAATTTGACTTCGTCCTGCTGTGCTTCATTTGCCACGACTTGTCCTAATGGTCCCGATTTGTCCTTGATGGCCCGACTTGACAAATGCCAAAAAAGAGACAAGTCCGGCTGGGTAAAACAAGAAATTTGTAACACAATAGGAAAATGTTCGGGAACATTTCTAATTTGAATTCCGACTGGGATTTTCGTAAATTGACTTAGCTCTGCTGTGCTTCGTATGTCTCGACTTGTCCTAATGGTCCCGATTTGTCCTTGATGACCCGACTTGACATATGCCAAAATACAGGGCTAGTCCAGCTGGGTAAAACAAGAAATTTGTAACACAATTGGAAAATGTCGGGGAACAATTCTAATTTCAATTCCGACTTACATTTTCGAAATTTGACTTCGCCCTGCTGTGCTTCATATTTATCAACTTGTCCTAATGGTCCCGATTTGTCCCTACTACCCGACTTGACATATGCCAAAACTACAGAACAAGTCCAGCTGGGTAAAACAAGAAATTTGTAACACTATTGGAAAATGGTGGGGAACAATTCAAATTTCAATTCCGACTGAGATTTACGTTATTTGACTTCGCCCTGCTGTGCTTCGTATGTCTCGACTTGTCCTAATGGTCCCGACTTTTTTTTAACGACCCGACTTGACAAATGCCAAAATACAGAACAAGTCTAGCTGGGTAAAACATGAAATTTGTAAAACGATTGGAAAATATTGTAGAACATTCAAATTTCAATTCCGACTGAGATTTCCGTAATTTGACTTCAGCCTGCTGTGCTCCGTATGTCTCGACTTGTCTAATGGTCCCGATTTGTCCTTAATGACCCGACTTAACAAATGCCAAAACTACAGAACAAGTCCAGTTGGGTGAAACAAGAAATTTGTAACACTATTGGAAAATGTTAGGGAACAATTCTAATTTCAATTCCGACTGGGATTTTCGTAAATTGACTCAGCCCTGCTGTGCTTCGTATGTCCCGACTTGTCCTTATGGTCCCGATTTGTACCTACTGACCCGACTTGACATATGCCAAAACTACAGAACAAGTCCAGCTGGGTATAACAAGAAATTTGTAACACAATTGGAAAATGTTGGGGAACAATTCAAATTTCAACTCCTACTGAGATTTTAGTAATTTAACTTCGCCCTGCTGTGCTTCGTATGTCTCGACTTGTCCTAATGGCCCCGACTTTTTTTTAACGACCCGACTTGACAAATGCCAAAATACAGAACAAGTCTAGCTGGGTAAAACATGAAATTTGTAAAACGATTGGAAAATATTGTGGAACATTCAAATTTCAATTCCGACTGAGATTTCCGTAATTTGACTTCGCCCTGCTGTGCTTCGTATGTCTCGACTTGTCCTCATGGTCCCGATTTGTTCTTAATGACCCGACTTGACAATCCAGCTGGGTAAAACAAGAAATTTGTAAAACATTTGGAAAATGTTGTGGAACATTCAAATTTCAATTCCGACTGAGATTTTCGTAATTTGACTTCGCCCTGCTGTGCTTCATTTTCCTCGACTTGTCCTAATGGTCCCGATTTGTCCTTAATGACCCGACTTGACAAATGCCAAAAAAAAGAACGAGTCCAGCTGAGTAATTCAAGAAATTTGTAACACAATTGGAAAGTGTTGGGAACATTCAAATTTCAATTCCGACTTAGATTTTCGTGATATGACTTCGCCCTGCTGTGCTTCGTATCTATCAACTTGTCCTAATGGTCCCGATTTGTCCCTACTACCCGACTTGACATATGCCAAAACTACAGAACAAGTCCAGCTGGGTAAAACAAGAAATTTGTAACACTATTTGAAAATGTTGGGGAACAATTCAAATTTCAATTTCGACTGAGATTATCGTAATTTGACTTCGCCCTGCTGTGCTTCGTATGTCTCGACTTGTCCTTATGGTCGCGATTTGTCCCTACTACCCGACTTGACATATGCCAAATCTACAGAACAAGTCCAGCAGGGTAACACAAGAAATTTGTAACACTATTGGAAAATGTTGGGGAACAATTCTAATTTCAATTCCGACTGGGATTTTCGTAAATTGACTTAGCCCTGCTGTGCTTCGTATGTCTCGACTTGTCCTTATGGTCCCGATTTGTCCCTACTACCCGACTTGACATATGCCAAATCTACAGAACAAGTCCAGCAGGGTAAGACAAGAAATTTGTAACACAATTGGAAAATGTTGGGGAACAATTCAAATTTCAACTCCGACTGAGATTTTAGTAATTTAACTTCGCCCTGCTGTGCTTCGTATGTCTCGACTTGTCCTAATGGTCCCGACTTTTTTTTAACGACCCGACTTGACAAATGCCAAAATACAGAACAAGTCTAGCTGGGTAAAACATGAAATTTGTAAAACGATTGGAAAATATTGTGGAACATTCAAATTTAAATTCCGACTGAGATTTCCGTAATTTGACTTCGCCCTGCTATGCTTCGTATGTCTCGACTTGTCCTAATGGTCCCGATTTGTCCTTAATGACCCGACTTGACAATCCAGCTGGGTAAAACAAGAAATTTGTAAAACATTTGGAAAATGTTGTGGAACATTCAAATTTCAATTCCGACTGAGATTTTCGTAATTTGACTTCGCCCTGCTGTGCTTCATTTTCCTCGACTTGTCCTAATGGTCCCGATTTGTCCTTAATGACCCGACTTGACAAATGCCAAAAAAAAGAACGAGTCCAGCTGAGTAATTCAAGAAATTTGTAACACAATTGGAAAGTGTTGGGAACATTCAAATTTCAATTCCGACTGAGAGTTCCGTAATTTGACTTCGTCCTGCTGTGCTTCATTTGCCACGACTTGTCCTAATGGTCCCGATTTGTCCTTGATGGCCCGACTTGACAAATGCCAAAAAAGAGACAAGTCCAGCTGGGTAAAACAAGAAATTTGTAACATAATAGGAAAATGTTGGGGAACATTTCTAATTTGAATTCCGACTGGGATTTTCGTAAATTGACTTAGCTCTGCTGTGCTTCGTATGTCTCGACTTGTCCTAATGGTCCCGATTTGTCCTTGATGACCCGACTTGACATATGACAAAATACAGGGCTAGTCCAGCTGGGTAAAACAAGAAATTTGTAACACAATTGGAAAATGTCGGGGAACAATTCTAATTTCAATTCCGACTTACATTTTCGAAATTTGACTTCGCCCTGCTGTGCTTCATATCTATCAACTTGTCCTAATGGTCCCGATTTGTCCCTACTACCCGACTTGACATATGCCAAAACTACAGAACAAGTCCAGCTGGGTAAAACAAGAAATTTGTAACACTATCGGAAAATGTTGAGGAACAATTCAAATATCAATTCCGACTGAGATTTTCGTTATTTGACTTCGCCCTGCTGTGCTTCGTATGTCTTGACTTGTCCTAATGGTCCCGACTTTTTTTTAACGACCAGACTTGACAAATGCCAAAATACAGAACAAGTCTAGCTGGGTAAAACATGAAATTTGTAAAACGATAGGAAGATATTGTGGAACATTCAAATTTCAATTCCGACTGAGATTTCCGTAATTTGACTTCGCCCTGCTGTGCTTCGTATGTCTCGACTTGTCCTAATGGTCCCGATTGGTCCTTAATGACCCGACTTGACAAATGCCAAAACTACAGAAAAAGTCCAGCTGGGTAAAACAAGAAATTTGTAAAACATTTGGAAAAAGTGGAACATTCAAATTTCAATTCCGACTGAGATTTTCGTAATTTGACTTCGTCCTGCTGTGCTTCATTTGCCACGACTTGTCCTAATGGTCCCGATTTGTCCTTGATGGCCCGACTTGACAAATGCCAAAAAAGAGACAAGTCCAGCTGGGTAAAACAAGAAATTTGTAACATAATAGGAAAATGTTGGGGAACATTTCTAATTTGAATTCCGACTGGGATTTTCGTAAATTGACTTAGATCTGCTGTGCTTCGTATGTCTCGACTTGTCCTAATGGTCCCGATTTGTCCTTGATGACCCGACTTGACATATGACAAAATACAGGGCTAGTCCAGCTAGGTAAAACAAGAAATTTGTAACACAATTGGAAAATGTCGGGGAACAATTCTAATTTCAATTCCGACTTACATTTTCGAAATTTGACTTCGCCCTGCTGTGCTTCATATCTATCAGCTTGTCCTAATGGTCCCGATTTGTCCCTACTACCCGACTTGACATATGCCAAAATACAGAACAAGTCTAGCTGGGTAAAACATGAAATTTGTAAAACGATTGGAAAATATTGTGGAACATTCAAATTTCAATTCCGACTGAGATTTCCGTAATTTGACTTCGCCCTGCTGTGCTTCGTATGTCTCGACTTGTCCTAATGGTCCCGATTGGTCCTTAATGACCCGACTTGACAAATGCCAAAACTACAGAAAAAGTCCAGCTGGGTAACACAAGAAATTTGTAAAACATTTGGAAAATGTGGAACATTCAAATTTCAATTCCGACTGAGATTTTCGTATTTTGACTTCGCCCTGCTGTGCTTCATTTTCCTCGACTTGTCCCAATGGTTCCAATTTGTCCTTAATGACCCGACTTGACAAATTCCAAAAAACAGAACGAGTCCAGCTGAGTAATTCAAGAAATTTGTAACACAATTGGAAAGTGTTGCGAACATTCAAATTTCAATTCCGACTGAGAGTTCCGTAATTTGACTTCGTCCTGCTGTGCTTCATTTGCCACGACTAATCCTAATGGTCCCAATTTGTCCTTGATGGCCCGACTTGACAAATGCTAAAAAAGAGACAAGTCCAGCAGGGTAAGACAAGAAATTTGTAACACTATTGGAAAATGTTGGGGAACAATTCTAATTTCAATTCCGACTGAGATTTTAGTAATTTAACTTCGCCCTGCTGTGCTTCGTATGTCTCGACTTGTCCTAATGGTCCCGACTTTTTCTTAACGACCCGACTTGACAAATGCCAAAATACAGAACAAGTCTAGCTGGGTAAAACATGAAATTTGTAAAACGATTGGAAAATATTGTGGAACATTCAAATTTAAATTCCGACTGAGATTTCCGTAATTTGACTTCGCCCTGCTATGCTTCGTATGTCTCGACTTGTCCTAATGGTCCCGATTTGTCCTTAAT
Source organism: Chrysolina americana (assembly GCA_958502065.1). Taxonomy (NCBI): domain Eukaryota; kingdom Metazoa; phylum Arthropoda; class Insecta; order Coleoptera; family Chrysomelidae; genus Chrysolina; species Chrysolina americana. Next base: position 29,907,594 of record OY293417.1, read on the forward strand.
GACCCGACTTGACAATCCAGCTGGGTAAAACAAGAAATTTGTAAAACATTTGGAAAATGTTGTGGAACATTCAAATTTCAATTCCGACTGAGATTTTCGTAATTTGACTTCGCCCTGCTGTGCTTCATTTTCCTCGACTTGTCCTAATGGTCCCGAATTGTCCTTAATGACCCGACTTGACAAATGCCAAAAAAAAGAACGAGTCCAGCTGAGTAATTCAAGAAATTTGTAACACAATTGGAAAGTGTTGGGAACATTCAAATTTCAATTCCGACTTAGATTTTCGTGATATGACTTCGCCCTGCTGTGCTTCGTATCTATCAACTTGTCCTAATGGTCCCGATTTGTCCCTACTACCCGACTTGACATATGCCAAAACTACAGATCAAGTCCAGCTGGGTAAAACAAGAAATTTGTAACACTATTTGAAAATGTTGGGGAACAATTCAAATTTCAATTTCGACTGAGATTATCGTAATTTGACTTCGCCCTGCTGTGCTTCGTATGTCTAGACTTGTCCTTATGGGTCCGATTTGTCCCTACTACCCGACTTGACATATGCCAAATCTACAGAACAAGTCCAGCAGGGTAAGACAAGAAATTTGTAACACAATTGGAAAATGTTGGGGAACAATTCTAATTTCAATTCCGACTGGGATTTTCGTAAATTGACTTAGCCCTGCTGTGCTTCGTATGTCTCGACTTGTCCTTATGGTCCCGATTTGTACCTACTGACCAGACTTGACATATGCCAAAACTACAGAACAAGTCCAGCTGGGTATAACAAGAAATTTGTAACACAATTGGAAAATGTTGGGGAACAATTAAAATTTCAACTCCGACTGAGATTTTAGTAATTTAACTTCGCCCTGCTGTGCTTCGTATGTCTCGACTTGTCCTAATGGTCCCGACTTTTTTTTAACGACCCGACTTGACAAATGCCAAAATACAGAACAAGTCTAGCTGGGTAAAACATAAAATTTGTAAAACGATTGGAAAATATTGTGGAACATTCAAATTTCAATTCCGACTGAGATTTCCGTAATTTGACTTCGCCCTGCTATGCTTCGTATGTCTCGACTTGTCCTAATGGTCCCGATTTGTCCTTAATGACCCGACTTGACAATCCAGCTGGGTAAAACAAGAAATTTGTAAAACATTTGGAAAATGTTGTGGAACATTCAAATTTCAATTCCGACTGAGATTTTCGTAATTTGACTTCGTCCTGCTGTGCTTCATTTGCCACGACTTGTCCTAATGGTCCCGATTTGTCCTTGATGGCCCGACTTGACAAATGCCAAAAAAGAGACAAGTCCAGCTGGGTAAAACAAGAAATTTGTAACATAATAGGAAAATGTTGGGGAACATTTCTAATTTGAATTCCGACTGGGATTTTCGTAAATTGACTTAGATCTGCTGTGCTTCGTATGTCTCGACTTGTCCTGATGGTCCCGATTTGTCCTTGATGACCCGACTTGACATATGACAAAATACAGGGCTAGTCCAGCTGGGTAAAACAAGAAATTTGTAACACAATTGGGAAATGTCGGGGAACAATTCTAACTTCAATTCCGACTTACATTTTCGAAATTTGACTTCGCCCTGCTGTGCCTCATATCTATCAGCTTGTCCTAATGGTCCCGATTTGTCCCTACTACCCGACTTGACATATGCCAAAATACAGAACAAGTCTAGCTGGGTAAAACATGAAATTTGTAAAACGAATGGAAAATATTGTGGAACATTCAAATTTCAATTCCGACTGAGATTTCTGTAATTTGACTTCGCCCTGCTGTGCTTTGTATGTCTCGACTTGTCCTAATGGTCCTGATTGGTCCTTAATGACCCGACTTGACAAATGCCAAAACTACAGAAAAAGTCCAGCTGGGTAAAACAAGAAATTTGTAAAACATTTGGAAAATGTGGAACATTCAAATTTCAATTCCGACTGAGATTTTCGTATTTTGACTTCGCCCTGCTGTGCTTCATTTTCCTCGACTTGTCCCAATGGTTCCAATTTGTCCTTAATGACCCGACTTGACAAATTCCAAAAAACAGAACGAGTCCAGCTGAGTAATTCAAGAAATTTGTAACACAATTGGAAAGTGTTGCGAACATTCAAATTTCAATTCCGACTGAGAGTTCCGTAATTTGACTTCGTCCTGCTGTGCTTCATTTGCCACGACTTGTCCTAATGGTCCCAATTTGTCCTTGATGGCCCGACTTGACAAATGCCAAAAAAGAGACAAGTCCAGCAGGGTGAGACAAGAAATTTGTAACACTATTGGAAAATGTTGGGGAACAATTCTAATTTCAATTCCGACTGGGATTTTCGTAAATTGACTTAGCCCTGCTGTGCTTCGTATGTCTCGACTTGTCCTTATGGTCCCGATTTGTACCTACTGACCAGACTTGACATATGCCAAAACTACAGAACAAGTCCAGCTGGGTATAACAAGAAATTTGTAACACAATTGGAAAATGTTGGGGAACAATTAAAATTTCAACTCCGACTGAGATTTTAGTAATTTAACTTCGCCCTGCTGTGCTTCGTATGTCTCGACTTGTCCTAATGGTCCCGACTTTTTTTTAACGACCCGACTTGACAAATGCCAAAATACAGAACAAGTCTAGCTGGGTAAAACATAAAATTTGTAAAACGATTGGAAAATATTGTGGAACATTCAAATTTCAATTCCGACTGAGATTTCCGTAATTTGACTTCGCCCTGCTATGCTTCGTATGTCTCGACTTGTCCTAATGGTCCCGATTTGTCCTTAATGACCCGACTTGACAATCCAGCTGGGTAAAACAAGAAATTTGTAAAACATTTGGAAAATGTTGTGGAACATTCAAATTTCAATTCCGACTGAGATTTTCGTAATTTGACTTCGTCCTGCTGTGCTTCATTTGCCACGACTTGTCCTAATGGTCCCGATTTGTCCTTGATGGCCCGACTTGACAAATGCCAAAAAAGAGACAAGTCCAGCTGGGTAAAACAAGAAATTTGTAACATAATAGGAAAATGTTGGGGAACATTTCTAATTTGAATTCCGACTGGGATTTTCGTAAATTGACTTAGATCTGCTGTGCTTCGTATGTCTCGACTTGTCCTGATGGTCCCGATTTGTCCTTGATGACCCGACTTGACATATGACAAAATACAGGGCTAGTCCAGCTGGGTAAAACAAGAAATTTGTAACACAATTGGGAAATGTCGGGGAACAATTCTAACTTCAATTCCGACTTACATTTTCGAAATTTGACTTCGCCCTGCTGTGCCTCATATCTATCAGCTTGTCCTAATGGTCCCGATTTGTCCCTACTACCCGACTTGACATATGCCAAAATACAGAACAAGTCTAGCTGGGTAAAACATGAAATTTGTAAAACGAATGGAAAATATTGTGGAACATTCAAATTTCAATTCCGACTGAGATTTCTGTAATTTGACTTCGCCCTGCTGTGCTTTGTATGTCTCGACTTGTCCTAATGGTCCCGATTGGTCCTTAATGACCCGACTTGACAAATGCCAAAACTACAGAAAAAGTCCAGCTGGGTAAAACAAGAAATTTGTAAAACATTTGGAAAATGTGGAACATTCAAATTTCAATTCCGACTGAGATTTTCGTATTTTGACTTCGCCCTGCTGTGCTTCATTTTCCTCGACTTGTCCCAATGGTTCCAATTTGTCCTTAATGACCCGACTTGACAAATTCCAAAAAACAGAACGAGTCCAGCTGAGTAATTCAAGAAATTTGTAACACAATTGGAAAGTGTTGCGAACATTCAAATTTCAATTCCGACTGAGAGTTCCGTAATTTGACTTCGTCCTGCTGTGCTTCATTTGCCACGACTTGTCCTAATGGTCCCAATTTGTCCTTGATGGCCCGACTTGACAAATGCCAAAAAAGAGACAAGTCCAGCAGGGTGAGACAAGAAATTTGTAACACTATTGGAAAATGTTGGGGAACAATTCTAATTTCAATTCCGACTGGGATTTTCGTAAATTGACTTAGCCCTGCTGTGCTTCGTATGTCTCGACTTGTCCTTATGGTCCCGATTTGTCCCTACTACCCGACTTGACATTTGCCAAATCTACAGAACAAGTCCAGCAGGGTAAGACAAGAAATTTGTAACACAATTGGAAAATGTTGGGGAACAATTCAAATTTCAACTCCGACTGAGATTTTAGTAATTTGACTTCGCCCTGCTGTGCTTCGTATGTCTCGACTTGTCCTAATGGTCCCGACTTTTTCTTAACGACCCGACTTGACAAATGCCAAAATACAGAACAAGTCTAGCTGGGTAAAACATGAAATTTGTAAAACGATTGGAAAATATTGTGGAACATTCAAATTTAAATTCCGACTGAGATTTCCGTAATTTGACTTCGCCCTGCTATGCTTCGTATGTCTCGACTTGTCCTAATGGTCCCGATTTGTCCTTAATGACCCGACTTGACAATCCAGCTGGGTAAAACAAGAAATTTGTAAAACATTTGGAAAATGTTGTGGAACATTCAAATTTCAATTCTGACTGAGATTTTCGTAATTTGACTTCGCCCTGCTGTGCTTCATTTTCCTCGACTTGTCCTAATGGTCCCGATTTGTCCTTAATGACCCGACTTGACAAATGCAAAAAAAAAGAACGAGTCCAGCTGAGTAATTCAAGAAATTTGTAACACAATTGGAAAGTGTTGGGAACATTCAAATTTCAATTCCGACTTAGATTTTCGTGATATGACTTCGCCCTGCTGTGCTTCGTATCTATCAACTTGTCCTAATGGTCCCGATTTGTCCCTACTACCCGACTTGACATATGCCAAAACTACAGATCAAGTCCAGCTGGGTAAAACAAGAAATTTGTAACACTATTTGAAAATGTTGGGGAACAATTCAAATTTCAATTTCGACTGAGATTATCGTAATTTGACTTCGCCCTGCTGTGCTTCGTATGTCTAGACTTGTCCTTATGGTCCCGATTTGTCCCTACTACCCGACTTGACATATGCCAAATCTACAGAACAAATCCAGCAGGGTAAGACAAGAAATTTGTAACACAATTGGAAAATGTTGGGGAACAATTCTAATTTCAATTCCGACTGGGATTTTCGTAAATTGACTTGGCCCTGCTGTGCTTCGTATGTCTCGACTTGTCCTTATGGTCCCGATTTGTACCTACTGACCAGACTTGACATATGCCAAAACTACAGAACAAGTCCAGCTGGGTATAACAAGTAATTTGTAACACAATTGAAAAATGTTGGGGAACAATTAAAATTTCAACTCCGACTGAGATTTTAGTAATTTAACTTCGCCCTGCTGTGCTTCGTATGTCTCGACTTGTCCTAATGGTCCCGACTTTTTTTTAACGACCCGACTTGACAAATGCCAAAATACAGAACAAGTCTAGCTGGGTAAAACATGAAATTTGTAAAACGATTGGAAAATATTGTGGAACATTCAAATTTCAATTCCGACTGAGATTTCCGTAATTTGACTTCGCCCTGCTATGCTTCGTATGTCTCGACTTGTCCTAATGGTCCCGATTTGTCCTTAATGACCCGACTTGACAATCCAGCTGGGTAAAACAAGAAATTTGTAAAACATTTGGAAAATGTTTTGGAACATTCAAATTTCAATTCCGACTGAGATTTTCGTAATTTGACTTCGTCCTGCTGTGCTTCATTTGCCACGACTTGTCCTAATGGTCCCGATTTGTCCTTGATGGCCCGACTTGACAAATGCCAAAAAAGAGACAAGTCCAGCTGGGTAAAACAAGAAATTTGTAACATAATAGGAAAATGTTGGGGAACATTTCTAATTTGAATTCCGACTGGGATTTTCGTAAATTGACTTAGATCTGCTGTGCTTCGTATGTCTCGACTTGTCCTAATGGTCCCGATTTGTCCTTGATGACCCGACTTGACATATGACAAAATACAGGGCTAGTCCAGCTGGGTAAAACAAGAAATTTGTAACACAATTGGAAAATGTCGGGGAACAATTCTAATTTCAATTCCGACTTACATTTTTGAAATTTGACTTCGCCCTGCTGTGCTTCATATCTATCAGCTTGTCCTAATGGTCCCGATTTGTCCCTACTACCCGACTTGACATATGCCAAAATACAGAACAAGTCTAGCTGGGTAAAACTTGAAATTTGTAAAACGATTGGAAAATATTGTGGAACATTCAAATTTCAATTCCGACTGAGATTTCCGTAATTTGACTTCGCCCTGCTGTGCTTCGTATGTCTCGACTTGTCCTAATGGTCCCGATTGGTCCTTAATGACCCGACTTGACAGATGCCAAAACTACAGAAAAAGTCCAGCTGGGTAAAACAAGAAATTTGTAAAACATTTGGAAAATGTGGAACATTCAAATTTCAATTCCGACTGAGATTTTCGTATTTTGACTTCGCCCTGCTGTGCTTCATTTTCCTCGACTTGTCCCAATGGTTCCAATTTGTCCTTAATGACCCGACTTGACAAATGCCAAAAAAGAGACAAGTCCGGCTGGGTGAAACAAGAAATTTGTAACACAATAGGAAAATGTTGGGGAACATTTCTAATTTGAATTCCGACTGGGATTTTCGTAAATTGACTTAGCTCTGCTGTGCTTCGTATGTCTCGACTTGTCCTAATGGTCCCGATTTGTCCTTGATGACCCGACTTGACATATGCCAAAATACAGGGCTAGTCCAGCTGGGTAAAACGAGAAATTTGTAACACAATTGGAAAATGTCGGGGAACAATTCTAATTTCAATTCCGACTTACATTTTCGAAATTTGACTTCGCCCTGCTGTGCTTCATATTTATCAACTTGTCCTAATGGTCCCGATTTGTCCCTACTACCCGACTTGACATATGCCAAAACTACAGAACAAGTCCAGCTGGGTAAAACAAGAAATTTGTAACACTATTGGAAAATGGTGGGGAACAATTCAAATTTCAATTCCGACTGAGATTTACGTTATTTGACTTCGCCCTGCTGTGCTTCGTATGTCTCGACTTGTCCTAATGGTCCCGACTTTTTTTTAACGACCCGACTTGACAAATGCCAAAATACAGAACAAGTCTAGCTGGGTAAAACATGAAATTTGTAAAACGATTGGAGAATATTGTAGAACATTCAAATTTCAATTCCGACTGAGATTTCCGTAATTTGACTTCAGCCTGCTGTTCTTCGTATGTCTCGACTTGTCTAATGGTCCCGATTTGTCCTTAATGACCCGACTTGACAAATGCCAAAACTACAGAAAAAGTCCAGTTGGGTGAAACAAGAAATTTGTAACACTATTGGAAAATGTTAGGGAACAATTCTAATTTCAATTCCGACTGGGATTTTCGTAAATTGACTTAGCCCTGCTGTGCTTCGTATGTCCCGACTTGTCCTTATGGTCCCGATTTGTACCTACTGACCCGACTTGACATATGCCAAAACTACAGAACAAGTCCAGCTGGGTATAACAAGAAATTTGTAACACAATTGGAAAATGTTGGGGAACAATTCAAATTTCAACTCCGACTGAGATTTTTGTAATTTAACTTCGCCCTGCTGTGCTTCGTATGTCTCGACTTGTCCTAATGGCCCCGACTTTTTTTTAACGACCCGACTTGACAAATGCCAAAATACAGAACAAGTCTAGCTGGGTAAAACATGAAATTTGTAAAACGATTGGAAAATATTGTGGATGATTCAAATTTCAATTCCGACTGAGATTTCCGTAATTTGACTTCGCCCTGCTGTGCTTCGTATGTCTCGACTTGTCCTCATGGTCCCGATTTGTTCTTAATGACCCGACTTGACAATCCAGCTGGGTAAAACAAGAAATTTGTAAAACATTTGGAAAATGTTGTGGAACATTCAAATTTCAATTCCGACTGAGATTTTCGTAATTTGACTTCGCCCTGCTGTGCTTCATTTTCCTCGACTTGTCCTAATGGTCCCGATTTGTCCTTAATGACCCGACTTGACAAATGCCAAAAAAAAGAACGAGTCCAGCTGAGTAATTCAAGAAATTTGTAACACAATTGGAAAGTGTTGGGAACATTCAAATTTCAATTCCGACTTAGATTTTCGTGATATGACTTCGCCCTGCTGTGCTTCGTATCTATCAACTTGTCCTAATGGTCCCGATTTGTCCCTACTACCCGACTTGACATATGCCAAAACTACAGAACAAGTCCAGCTGGGTAAAACAAGAAATTTGTAACACTATTTGAAAATGTTGGGGAACAATTCAAATTTCAATTTCGACTGAGATTATCGTAATTTGACTTCGCCCTGCTGTGCTTCGTATGTCTCGACTTGTCCTTATGGTCGCGATTTGTCCCTACTACCCGACTTGACATATGCCAAATCTACAGAACAAGTCCAGCAGGGTAACACAAGAAATTTGTAACACTATTGGAAAATGTTGGGGAACAATTCTAATTTCAATTCCGACTGGGATTTTCGTAAATTGACTTAGCCCTGCTGTGCTTCGTATGTCTCGACTTGTCCTTATGGTCCCGATTTGTCCCTACTACCCGACTCGACATATGCCAAATCTACAGAACAAGTCCAGCAGGGTAAGACAAGAAATTTGTAACACAATTGGAAAATGTTGGGGAACAATTCAAATTTCAACTCCGACTGAGATTTTAGTAATTTAACTTCGCCCTGCTGTGCTTCGTATGTCTCGACTTGTCCTAATGGTCCCGACTTTTTTTTAACGACCCGACTTGACAAATGCCAAAATACAGAACAAGTCTAGCTGGGTAAAACATGAAATTTGTAAAACGATTGGAAAATATTGTGGAACATTCAAATTTAAATTCCGACTGAGATTTCCGTAATTTGACTTCGCCCTGCTATGCTTCGTATGTCTCGACTTGTCCTAATGGTCCCGATTTGTCCTTAATGACCCGACTTGACAATCCAGCTGGGTAAAACAAGAAATTTGTAAAACATTTGGAAAATGTTGTGGAACATTCAAATTTCAATTCCGACTGAGATTTTCGTAATTTGACTTCGCCCTGCTGTGCTTCATTTTCCTCGACTTGTCCTAATGGTCCCGATTTGTCCTTAATGACCCGACTTGACAAATGCCAAAAAAAAGAACGAGTCCAGCTGAGTAATTCAAGAAATTTGTAACACAATTGGAAAGTGTTGGGAACATTCAAATTTCAATTCCGACTGAGAGTTCCGTAATTTGACTTCGTCCTGCTGTGCTTCATTTGCCACGACTTGTCCTAATGGTCCCGATTTGTCCTTGATGGCCCGACTTGACAAATGCCAAAAAAGAGACAAGTCCAGCTGGGTAAAACAAGAAATTTGTAACATAATAGGAAAATGTTGGGGAACATTTCTAATTTGAATTCCGACTGGGATTTTCGTAAATTGACTTAGCTCTGCTGTGCTTCGTATGTCTCGACTTGTCCTAATGGTCCCGATTTGTCCTTGATGACCCGACTTGACATATGACAAAATACAGGGCTAGTCCAGCTGGGTAAAACAAGAAATTTGTAACACAATTGGAAAATGTCGGGGAACAATTCTAATTTCAATTCCGACTTACATTTTCGAAATTTGACTTCGCCCTGCTGTGCTTCATATCTATCAACTTGTCCTAATGGTCCCGATTTGTCCCTACTACCCGACTTGACATATGCCAAAACTACAGAACAAGTCTAGCTGGGTAAAACATGAAATTTGTAAAACGATTGGAAAATATTGTGGAACATTCAAATTTCAATTCCGACTGAGATTTCCGTAATTTGACTTCGCCCTGCTGTGCTTCGTATGTCTCGACTTGTCCTAATGGTCCCGATTGGTCCTTAATGACCCGACTTGACAAATGCCAAAACTACAGAAAAAGTCCAGCTGGGTAAAACAAGAAATTTGTAAAACATTTGGAAAATGTGGAACATTCAAATTTCAATTCCGACTGAGATTTTCGTATTTTGACTTCGCCCTGCTGTGCTTCATTTTCCTCGACTTGTCCCAATGGTTCCAATTTGTCCTTAATGACCCGACTTGACAAATTCCAAAAAACAGAACGAGTCCAGCTGAGTAATTCAAGAAATTTGTAACACAATTGGAAAGTGTTGCGAACATTCAAATTTCAATTCCGACTGAGATTTTCGTATTTTGACTTCGCCCTGCTGTGCTTCATTTTCCTCGACTTGTCCCAATGGTTCCAATTTGTCCTTAATGACCCGACTTGACAAATTCCAAAAAACAGAACGAGTCCATCTGAGTAATTCAAGAAATTTGTAACACAATTGGAAAGTGTTGCGAACATTCAAATTTCAATTCCGACTGAGAGTTCCGTAATTTGACTTCGTCCTGCTGTGCTTCATTTGCCACGACTTGTCCTAATGGTCCCGATTTGTCCTTGATGGCCCGACTTGACAAATGCCAAAAAAGAGACAAGTCCGGCTGGGTAAAACAAGAAATTTGTAACACAATAGGAAAATGTTCGGGAACATTTCTAATTTGAATTCCGACTGGGATTTTCGTAAATTGACTTAGCTCTGCTGTGCTTCGTATGTCTCGACTTGTCCTAATGGTCCCGATTTGTCCTTGATGACCCGACTTGACATATGCCAAAATACAGGGCTAGTCCAGCTGGGTAAAACAAGAAATTTGTAACACAATTGGAAAATGTCGGGGAACAATTCTAATTTCAATTCCGACTTACATTTTCGAAATTTGACTTCGCCCTGCTGTGCTTCATATTTATCAACTTGTCCTAATGGTCCCGATTTGTCCCTACTACCCGACTTGACATATGCCAAAACTACAGAACAAGTCCAGCTGGGTAAAACAAGAAATTTGTAACACTATTGGAAAATGGTGGGGAACAATTCAAATTTCAATTCCGACTGAGATTTACGTTATTTGACTTCGCCCTGCTGTGCTTCGTATGTCTCGACTTGTCCTAATGGTCCCGACTTTTTTTAACGACCCGACTTGACAAATGCCAAAATACAGAACAAGTCTAGCTGGGTAAAACATGAAATTTGTAAAACGATTGGAAAATATTGTAGAACATTCAAATTTCAATTCCGACTGAGATTTCCGTAATTTGACTTCAGCCTGCTGTGCTCCGTATGTCTCGACTTGTCTAATGGTCCCGATTTGTCCTTAATGACCCGACTTAACAAATGCCAAAACTACAGAACAAGTCCAGTTGGGTGAAACAAGAAATTTGTAACACTATTGGAAAATGTTAGGGAACAATTCTAATTTCAATTCCGACTGGGATTTTCGTAAATTGACTCAGCCCTGCTGTGCTTCGTATGTCCCGACTTGTCCTTATGGTCCCGATTTGTACCTACTGACCCGACTTGACATATGCCAAAACTACAGAACAAGTCCAGCTGGGTATAACAAGAAATTTGTAACACAATTGGAAAATGTTGGGGAACAATTCAAATTTCAACTCCTACTGAGATTTTAGTAATTTAACTTCGCCCTGCTGTGCTTCGTATGTCTCGACTTGTCCTAATGGCCCCGACTTTTTTTTAACGACCCGACTTGACAAATGCCAAAATACAGAACAAGTCTAGCTGGGTAAAACATGAAATTTGTAAAACGATTGGAAAATATTGTGGAACATTCAAATTTCAATTCCGACTGAGATTTCCGTAATTTGACTTCGCCCTGCTGTGCTTCGTATGTCTCGACTTGTCCTCATGGTCCCGATTTGTTCTTAATGACCCGACTTGACAATCCAGCTGGGTAAAACAAGAAATTTGTAAAACATTTGGAAAATGTTGTGGAACATTCAAATTTCAATTCCGACTGAGATTTTCGTAATTTGACTTCGCCCTGCTGTGCTTCATTTTCCTCGACTTGTCCTAATGGTCCCGATTTGTCCTTAATGACCCGACTTGACAAATGCCAAAAAAAAGAACGAGTCCAGCTGAGTAATTCAAGAAATTTGTAACACAATTGGAAAGTGTTGGGAACATTCAAATTTCAATTCCGACTTAGATTTTCGTGATATGACTTCGCCCTGCTGTGCTTCGTATCTATCAACTTGTCCTAATGGTCCCGATTTGTCCCTACTACCCGACTTGACATATGCCAAAACTACAGAACAAGTCCAGCTGGGTAAAACAAGAAATTTGTAACACTATTTGAAAATGTTGGGGAACAATTCAAATTTCAATTTCGACTGAGATTATCGTAATTTGACTTCGCCCTGCTGTGCTTCGTATGTCTCGACTTGTCCTTATGGTCGCGATTTGTCCCTACTACCCGACTTGACATATGCCAAATCTACAGAACAAGTCCAGCAGGGTAACACAAGAAATTTGTAACACTATTGGAAAATGTTGGGGAACAATTCTAATTTCAATTCCGACTGGGATTTTCGTAAATTGACTTAGCCCTGCTGTGCTTCGTATGTCTCGACTTGTCCTTATGGTCCCGATTTGTCCCTACTACCCGACTTGACATATGCCAAATCTACAGAACAAGTCCAGCAGGGTAAGACAAGAAATTTGTAACACAATTGGAAAATGTTGGGGAACAATTCAAATTTCAACTCCGACTGAGATTTTAGTAATTTAACTTCGCCCTGCTGTGCTTCGTATGTCTCGACTTGTCCTAATGGTCCCGACTTTTTTTTAACGACCCGACTTGACAAATGCCAAAATACAGAACAAGTCTAGCTGGGTAAAACATGAAATTTGTAAAACGATTGGAAAATATTGTGGAACATTCAAATTTAAATTCCGACTGAGATTTCCGTAATTTGACTTCGCCCTGCTATGCTTCGTATGTCTCGACTTGTCCTAATGGTCCCGATTTGTCCTTAATGACCCGACTTGACAATCCAGCTGGGTAAAACAAGAAATTTGTAAAACATTTGGAAAATGTTGTGGAACATTCAAATTTCAATTCCGACTGAGATTTTCGTAATTTGACTTCGCCCTGCTGTGCTTCATTTTCCTCGACTTGTCCTAATGGTCCCGATTTGTCCTTAATGACCCGACTTGACAAATGCCAAAAAAAAGAACGAGTCCAGCTGAGTAATTCAAGAAATTTGTAACACAATTGGAAAGTGTTGGGAACATTCAAATTTCAATTCCGACTGAGAGTTCCGTAATTTGACTTCGTCCTGCTGTGCTTCATTTGCCACGACTTGTCCTAATGGTCCCGATTTGTCCTTGATGGCCCGACTTGACAAATGCCAAAAAAGAGACAAGTCCAGCTGGGTAAAACAAGAAATTTGTAACATAATAGGAAAATGTTGGGGAACATTTCTAATTTGAATTCCGACTGGGATTTTCGTAAATTGACTTAGCTCTGCTGTGCTTCGTATGTCTCGACTTGTCCTAATGGTCCCGATTTGTCCTTGATGACCCGACTTGACATATGACAAAATACAGGGCTAGTCCAGCTGGGTAAAACAAGAAATTTGTAACACAATTGGAAAATGTCGGGGAACAATTCTAATTTCAATTCCGACTTACATTTTCGAAATTTGACTTCGCCCTGCTGTGCTTCATATCTATCAACTTGTCCTAATGGTCCCGATTTGTCCCTACTACCCGACTTGACATATGCCAAAACTACAGAACAAGTCCAGCTGGGTAAAACAAGAAATTTGTAACACTATCGGAAAATGTTGAGGAACAATTCAAATATCAATTCCGACTGAGATTTTCGTTATTTGACTTCGCCCTGCTGTGCTTCGTATGTCTTGACTTGTCCTAATGGTCCCGACTTTTTTTTAACGACCAGACTTGACAAATGCCAAAATACAGAACAAGTCTAGCTGGGTAAAACATGAAATTTGTAAAACGATAGGAAGATATTGTGGAACATTCAAATTTCAATTCCGACTGAGATTTCCGTAATTTGACTTCGCCCTGCTGTGCTTCGTATGTCTCGACTTGTCCTAATGGTCCCGATTGGTCCTTAATGACCCGACTTGACAAATGCCAAAACTACAGAAAAAGTCCAGCTGGGTAAAACAAGAAATTTGTAAAACATTTGGAAAAAGTGGAACATTCAAATTTCAATTCCGACTGAGATTTTCGTAATTTGACTTCGTCCTGCTGTGCTTCATTTGCCACGACTTGTCCTAATGGTCCCGATTTGTCCTTGATGGCCCGACTTGACAAATGCCAAAAAAGAGACAAGTCCAGCTGGGTAAAACAAGAAATTTGTAACATAATAGGAAAATGTTGGGGAACATTTCTAATTTGAATTCCGACTGGGATTTTCGTAAATTGACTTAGATCTGCTGTGCTTCGTATGTCTCGACTTGTCCTAATGGTCCCGATTTGTCCTTGATGACCCGACTTGACATATGACAAAATACAGGGCTAGTCCAGCTAGGTAAAACAAGAAATTTGTAACACAATTGGAAAATGTCGGGGAACAATTCTAATTTCAATTCCGACTTACATTTTCGAAATTTGACTTCGCCCTGCTGTGCTTCATATCTATCAGCTTGTCCTAATGGTCCCGATTTGTCCCTACTACCCGACTTGACATATGCCAAAATACAGAACAAGTCTAGCTGGGTAAAACATGAAATTTGTAAAACGATTGGAAAATATTGTGGAACATTCAAATTTCAATTCCGACTGAGATTTCCGTAATTTGACTTCGCCCTGCTGTGCTTCGTATGTCTCGACTTGTCCTAATGGTCCCGATTGGTCCTTAATGACCCGACTTGACAAATGCCAAAACTACAGAAAAAGTCCAGCTGGGTAACACAAGAAATTTGTAAAACATTTGGAAAATGTGGAACATTCAAATTTCAATTCCGACTGAGATTTTCGTATTTTGACTTCGCCCTGCTGTGCTTCATTTTCCTCGACTTGTCCCAATGGTTCCAATTTGTCCTTAATGACCCGACTTGACAAATTCCAAAAAACAGAACGAGTCCAGCTGAGTAATTCAAGAAATTTGTAACACAATTGGAAAGTGTTGCGAACATTCAAATTTCAATTCCGACTGAGAGTTCCGTAATTTGACTTCGTCCTGCTGTGCTTCATTTGCCACGACTAGTCCTAATGGTCCCAATTTGTCCTTGATGGCCCGACTTGACAAATGCTAAAAAAGAGACAAGTCCAGCAGGGTAAGACAAGAAATTTGTAACACTATTGGAAAATGTTGGGGAACAATTCTAATTTCAATTCCGACTGAGATTTTAGTAATTTAACTTCGCCCTGCTGTGCTTCGTATGTCTCGACTTGTCCTAATGGTCCCGACTTTTTCTTAACGACCCGACTTGACAAATGCCAAAATACAGAACAAGTCTAGCTGGGTAAAACATGAAATTTGTAAAACGATTGGAAAATATTGTGGAACATTCAAATTTAAATTCCGACTGAGATTTCCGTAATTTGACTTCGCCCTGCTATGCTTCGTATGTCTCGACTTGTCCTAATGGTCCCGATTTGTCCTTAATGACCCGACTTGACAATCCAGCTGGGTAAAACAAGAAATTTGTAAAACATTTGGAAAATGTTGTGGAACATTCAAATTTCAATTCCGACTGAGATTTTCGTAATTTGACTTCGCCCTGCTGTGCTTCATTTTCCTCGACTTGTCCTAATGGTCCCGAATTGTCCTTAATGACCCGACTTGACAAATGCCAAAAAAAAGAACGAGTCCAGCTGAGTAATTCAAGAAATTTGTAACACAATTGGAAAGTGTTGGGAACATTCAAATTTCAATTCCGACTTAGATTTTCGTGATATGACTTCGCCCTGCTGTGCTTCGTATCTATCAACTTGTCCTAATGGTCCCGATTTGTCCCTACTACCCGACTTGACATATGCCAAAACTACAGATCAAGTCCAGCTGGGTAAAACAAGAAATTTGTAACACTATTTGAAAATGTTGGGGAACAATTCAAATTTCAATTTCGACTGAGATTATCGTAATTTGACTTCGCCCTGCTGTGCTTCGTATGTCTAGACTTGTCCTTATGGGTCCGATTTGTCCCTACTACCCGACTTGACATATGCCAAATCTACAGAACAAGTCCAGCAGGGTAAGACAAGAAATTTGTAACACAATTGGAAAATGTTGGGGAACAATTCTAATTTCAATTCCGACTGGGATTTTCGTAAATTGACTTAGCCCTGCTGTGCTTCGTATGTCTCGACTTGTCCTTATGGTCCCGATTTGTACCTACTGACCAGACTTGACATATGCCAAAACTACAGAACAAGTCCAGCTGGGTATAACAAGAAATTTGTAACACAATTGGAAAATGTTGGGGAACAATTAAAATTTCAACTCCGACTGAGATTTTAGTAATTTAACTTCGCCCTGCTGTGCTTCGTATGTCTCGACTTGTCCTAATGGTCCCGACTTTTTTTTAACGACCCGACTTGACAAATGCCAAAATACAGAACAAGTCTAGCTGGGTAAAACATAAAATTTGTAAAACGATTGGAAAATATTGTGGAACATTCAAATTTCAATTCCGACTGAGATTTCCGTAATTTGACTTCGCCCTGCTATGCTTCGTATGTCTCGACTTGTCCTAATGGTCCCGATTTGTCCTTAATGACCCGACTTGACAATCCAGCTGGGTAAAACAAGAAATTTGTAAAACATTTGGAAAATGTTGTGGAACATTCAAATTTCAATTCCGACTGAGATTTTCGTAATTTGACTTCGTCCTGCTGTGCTTCATTTGCCACGACTTGTCCTAATGGTCCCGATTTGTCCTTGATGGCCCGACTTGACAAATGCCAAAAAAGAGACAAGTCCAGCTGGGTAAAACAAGAAATTTGTAACATAATAGGAAAATGTTGGGGAACATTTCTAATTTGAATTCCGACTGGGATTTTCGTAAATTGACTTAGATCTGCTGTGCTTCGTATGTCTCGACTTGTCCTGATGGTCCCGATTTGTCCTTGATGACCCGACTTGACATATGACAAAATACAGGGCTAGTCCAGCTGGGTAAAACAAGAAATTTGTAACACAATTGGGAAATGTCGGGGAACAATTCTAACTTCAATTCCGACTTACATTTTCGAAATTTGACTTCGCCCTGCTGTGCCTCATATCTATCAGCTTGTCCTAATGGTCCCGATTTGTCCCTACTACCCGACTTGACATATGCCAAAATACAGAACAAGTCTAGCTGGGTAAAACATGAAATTTGTAAAACGAATGGAAAATATTGTGGAACATTCAAATTTCAATTCCGACTGAGATTTCTGTAATTTGACTTCGCCCTGCTGTGCTTTGTATGTCTCGACTTGTCCTAATGGTCCCGATTGGTCCTTAATGACCCGACTTGACAAATGCCAAAACTACAGAAAAAGTCCAGCTGGGTAAAACAAGAAATTTGTAAAACATTTGGAAAATGTGGAACATTCAAATTTCAATTCCGACTGAGATTTTCGTATTTTGACTTCGCCCTGCTGTGCTTCATTTTCCTCGACTTGTCCCAATGGTTCCAATTTGTCCTTAATGACCCGACTTGACAAATTCCAAAAAACAGAACGAGTCCAGCTGAGTAATTCAAGAAATTTGTAACACAATTGGAAAGTGTTGCGAACATTCAAATTTCAATTCCGACTGAGAGTTCCGTAATTTGACTTCGTCCTGCTGTGCTTCATTTGCCACGACTTGTCCTAATGGTCCCAATTTGTCCTTGATGGCCCGACTTGACAAATGCCAAAAAAGAGACAAGTCCAGCAGGGTGAGACAAGAAATTTGTAACACTATTGGAAAATGTTGGGGAACAATTCTAATTTCAATTCCGACTGGGATTTTCGTAAATTGACTTAGCCCTGCTGTGCTTCGTATGTCTCGACTTGTCCTTATGGTCCCGATTTGTACCTACTGACCAGACTTGACATATGCCAAAACTACAGAACAAGTCCAGCTGGGTATAACAAGAAATTTGTAACACAATTGGAAAATGTTGGGGAACAATTAAAATTTCAACTCCGACTGAGATTTTAGTAATTTAACTTCGCCCTGCTGTGCTTCGTATGTCTCGACTTGTCCTAATGGTCCCGACTTTTTTTTAACGACCCGACTTGACAAATGCCAAAATACAGAACAAGTCTAGCTGGGTAAAACATAAAATTTGTAAAACGATTGGAAAATATTGTGGAACATTCAAATTTCAATTCCGACTGAGATTTCCGTAATTTGACTTCGCCCTGCTATGCTTCGTATGTCTCGACTTGTCCTAATGGTCCCGATTTGTCCTTAATGACCCGACTTGACAATCCAGCTGGGTAAAACAAGAAATTTGTAAAACATTTGGAAAATGTTGTGGAACATTCAAATTTCAATTCCGACTGAGATTTTCGTAATTTGACTTCGTCCTGCTGTGCTTCATTTGCCACGACTTGTCCTAATGGTCCCGATTTGTCCTTGATGGCCCGACTTGACAAATGCCAAAAAAGAGACAAGTCCAGCTGGGTAAAACAAGAAATTTGTAACATAATAGGAAAATGTTGGGGAACATTTCTAATTTGAATTCCGACTGGGATTTTCGTAAATTGACTTAGATCTGCTGTGCTTCGTATGTCTCGACTTGTCCTGATGGTCCCGATTTGTCCTTGATGACCCGACTTGACATATGACAAAATACAGGGCTAGTCCAGCTGGGTAAAACAAGAAATTTGTAACACAATTGGGAAATGTCGGGGAACAATTCTAACTTCAATTCCGACTTACATTTTCGAAATTTGACTTCGCCCTGCTGTGCCTCATATCTATCAGCTTGTCCTAATGGTCCCGATTTGTCCCTACTACCCGACTTGACATATGCCAAAATACAGAACAAGTCTAGCTGGGTAAAACATGAAATTTGTAAAACGAATGGAAAATATTGTGGAACATTCAAATTTCAATTCCGACTGAGATTTCTGTAATTTGACTTCGCCCTGCTGTGCTTTGTATGTCTCGACTTGTCCTAATGGTCCCGATTGGTCCTTAATGACCCGACTTGACAAATGCCAAAACTACAGAAAAAGTCCAGCTGGGTAAAACAAGAAATTTGTAAAACATTTGGAAAATGTGGAACATTCAAATTTCAATTCCGACTGAGATTTTCGTATTTTGACTTCGCCCTGCTGTGCTTCATTTTCCTCGACTTGTCCCAATGGTTCCAATTTGTCCTTAATGACCCGACTTGACAAATTCCAAAAAACAGAACGAGTCCAGCTGAGTAATTCAAGAAATTTGTAACACAATTGGAAAGTGTTGCGAACATTCAAATTTCAATTCCGACTGAGAGTTCCGTAATTTGACTTCGTCCTGCTGTGCTTCATTTGCCACGACTTGTCCTAATGGTCCCAATTTGTCCTTGATGGCCCGACTTGACAAATGCCAAAAAAGAGACAAGTCCAGCAGGGTGAGACAAGAAATTTGTAACACTATTGGAAAATGTTGGGGAACAATTCTAATTTCAATTCCGACTGGGATTTTCGTAAATTGACTTAGCCCTGCTGTGCTTCGTATGTCTCGACTTGTCCTTATGGTCCCGATTTGTCCCTACTACCCGACTTGACATATGCCAAATCTACAGAACAAGTCCAGCAGGGTAAGACAAGAAATTTGTAACACAATTGGAAAATGTTGGGGAACAATTCAAATTTCAACTCCGACTGAGATTTTAGTAATTTAACTTCGCCCTGCTGTGCTTCGTATGTCTCGACTTGTCCTAATGGTCCCGACTTTTTCTTAACGACCCGACTTGACAAATGCCAAAATACAGAACAAGTCTAGCTGGGTAAAACATGAAATTTGTAAAACGATTGGAAAATATTGTGGAACATTCAAATTTAAATTCCGACTGAGATTTCCGTAATTTGACTTCGCCCTGCTATGCTTCGTATGTCTCGACTTGTCCTAATGGTCCCGATTTGTCCTTAATGACCCGACTTGACAATCCAGCTGGGTAAAACAAGAAATTTGTAAAACATTTGGAAAATGTTGTGGAACATTCAAATTTCAATTCCGACTGAGATTTTCGTAATTTGACTTCGCCCTGCTGTGCTTCATTTTCCTCGACTTGTCCTAATGGTCCCGATTTGTCCTTAATGACCCGACTTGACAAATGCAAAAAAAAAGAACGAGTCCAGCTGAGTAATTCAAGAAATTTGTAACACAATTGGAAAGTGTTGGGAACATTCAAATTTCAATTCCGACTTAGATTTTCGTGATATGACTTCGCCCTGCTGTGCTTCGTATCTATCAACTTGTCCTAATGGTCCCGATTTGTCCCTACTACCCGACTTGACATATGCCAAAACTACAGATCAAGTCCAGCTGGGTAAAACAAGAAATTTGTAACACTATTTGAAAATGTTGGGGAACAATTCAAATTTCAATTTCGACTGAGATTATCGTAATTTGACTTCGCCCTGCTGTGCTTCGTATGTCTAGACTTGTCCTTATGGTCCCGATTTGTCCCTACTACCCGACTTGACATATGCCAAATCTACAGAACAAGTCCAGCAGGGTAAGACAAGAAATTTGTAACACAATTGGAAAATGTTGGGGAACAATTCTAATTTCAATTCCGACTGGGATTTTCGTAAATTGACTTGGCCCTGCTGTGCTTCGTATGTCTCGACTTGTCCTTATGGTCCCGATTTGTACCTACTGACCAGACTTGACATATGCCAAAACTACAGAACAAGTCCAGCTGGGTATAACAAGTAATTTGTAACACAATTGAAAAATGTTGGGGAACAATTAAAATTTCAACTCCGACTGAGATTTTAGTAATTTAACTTCGCCCTGCTGTGCTTCGTATGTCTCGACTTGTCCTAATGGTCCCGACTTTTTTTTAACGACCCGACTTGACAAATGCCAAAATACAGAACAAGTCTAGCTGGGTAAAACATGAAATTTGTAAAACGATTGGAAAATATTGTGGAACATTCAAATTTCAATTCCGACTGAGATTTCCGTAATTTGACTTCGCCCTGCTATGCTTCGTATGTCTCGACTTGTCCTAATGGTCCCGATTTGTCCTTAATGACCCGACTTGACAATCCAGCTGGGTAAAACAAGAAATTTGTAAAACATTTGGAAAATGTTTTGGAACATTCAAATTTCAATTCCGACTGAGATTTTCGTAATTTGACTTCGTCCTGCTGTGCTTCATTTGCCACGACTTGTCCTAATGGTCCCGATTTGTCCTTGATGGCCCGACTTGACAAATGCCAAAAAAGAGACAAGTCCAGCTGGGTAAAACAAGAAATTTGTAACATAATAGGAAAATGTTGGGGAACATTTCTAATTTGAATTCCGACTGGGATTTTCGTAAATTGACTTAGATCTGCTGTGCTTCGTATGTCTCGACTTGTCCTAATGGTCCCGATTTGTCCTTGATGACCCGACTTGACATATGACAAAATACAGGGCTAGTCCAGCTGGGTAAAACAAGAAATTTGTAACACAATTGGAAAATGTCGGGGAACAATTCTAATTTCAATTCCGACTTACATTTTTGAAATTTGACTTCGCCCTGCTGTGCTTCATATCTATCAGCTTGTCCTAATGGTCCCGATTTGTCCCTACTACCCGACTTGACATATGCCAAAATACAGAACAAGTCTAGCTGGGTAAAACTTGAAATTTGTAAAACGATTGGAAAATATTGTGGAACATTCAAATTTCAATTCCGACTGAGATTTCCGTAATTTGACTTCGCCCTGCTGTGCTTCGTATGTCTCGACTTGTCCTAATGGTCCCGATTGGTCCTTAATGACCCGACTTGACAGATGCCAAAACTACAGAAAAAGTCCAGCTGGGTAAAACAAGAAATTTGTAAAACATTTGGAAAATGTGGAACATTCAAATTTCAATTCCGACTGAGATTTTCGTATTTTGACTTCGCCCTGCTGTGCTTCATTTTCCTCGACTTGTCCCAATGGTTCCAATTTGTCCTTAATGACCCGACTTGACAAATTCCAAAAAACAGAACGAGTCCAGCTGAGTAATTCAAGAAATTTGTAATACAATTGGAAAGTGTTGCGAACATTCAAATTTCAATTCCGACTGAGAGTTCCGTAATTTGACTTCGTCCTGCTGTGCTTCATTTGCCACGACTTGTCCTAATGGTCCCAATTTGTCCTTGATGGCCCGACTTGACAAATGCCAAAAAAGAGACAAGTCCAGCAGGGTAAGACAAGAAATTTGTAACACTATTGGAAAATGTTGGGGAACAATTCTAATTTCAATTCCGACTGGGATTTTCGTAAATTGACTTAGCCCTGCTGTGCTTCGTATGTCTCGACTTGTCCTTATGGTCCCGAATTGTCCCTACTACCCGACTTGACATATGCCAAATCTACAGAACAAGTCCAGCAGGGTAAGACAAGCAATTTGTAACACAATTGGAAAATGTTGGGGAACACTTCAAATTTCAACTCCGACTGAGATTTTAGTAATTTAACTTCGCCCTGCTGTGCTTCGTATGTCTCGACTTGTCCTAATGGTCCCGACTTTTTTTTAACGACCCGACTTGACAAATGCCAAAATACAGAACAAGTCTAGCTGGGTAAAACATGAAATTTGTAAAACGATTGGAAAATATTGTGGAACATTCAAATTTAAATTCCGACTGAGATTTCCGTAATTTGACTTCGCCCTGCTATGCTTCGTATGTCTCGACTTGTCCTAATGGTCCCGATTTGTCCTTAATGACCCGACTTGACAATCCAGCTGGGTAAAACAAGAAATTTGTAAAACATTTGGAAAATGTTGTGGAACATTCCAATTTCAATTCCGACTGAGATTTTCGTAATTTGACTTCGCCCTGCTGTGCTTCATTTTCCTCGACTTGTCCTAATGGTCCCGATTTGTCCTTAATGACCCGACTTGACAAATGCCAAAAAAAAGAACGAGTCCAGCTGAGTAATTCAAGAAATTTGTAACACAATTGGAAAGTGTTGGGAACATTCAAATTTCAATTCCGACTGAGAGTTCCGTAATTTGACTTCGTCCTGCTGTGCTTCATTTGCCACGACTTGTCCTAATGGTCCCGATTTGTCCTTGATGGCCCGACTTGACAAATGCCAAAAAAGAGACAAGTCCAGCTGGGTAAAACAAGAAATTTGTAACATAATAGGAAAATGTTGGGGAACATTTCTAATTTGAATTCCGGCTGGGATTTTCGTAAATTGACTTAGCTCTGCTGTGCTTCGTATGTCTCGACTTGTCCTAATGGTCCCGATTTGTCCTTGATGACCCGACTTGACATATGACAAAATACAGAGCTAGTCCAGCTGGGTAAAACAAGAAATTTGTAACACAATTGGAAAATGTCGGGGAACAATTCTAATTTCAATTCCGACTTACATTTTCGAAATTTGACTTCGCCCTGCTGTGCTTCATATCTATCAACTTGTCCTAATGGTCCCGATTTGTCCCTACTACCCGACTTGACATATGCCAAAACTACAGAACAAGTCCAGCTGGGTAAAACAAGAAATTTGTAACACTATCGGAAAATGTTGAGGAACAATTCAAATATCAATTCCGACTGAGATTTTCGTTATTTGACTTCGCCCTGCTGTGCTTCGTATGTCTTGACTTGTCCTAATGCTCCCGACTTTTTTTCAACGACCCGACTTGACAAATGCCAAAATACAGAACAAGTCTAGCTGGGTAAAACATGAAATTTGTAAAACGATAGGAAGATATTGTGGAACATTCAAAATTCAATTCCGACTGAGATTTCCGTAATTTGACTTCGCCCTGCTATGCTTCGTATGTCTCGACTTGTCCTAATGGTCCCGATTTGTCCTTAATGACCCGACTTGACAAATGCCTAGACTACAGAAAAAGTCCAGCTGGGTATAACAAGAAATTTGTAACACAATTGGAAAATGTTGGGGAACAATTCATATTTCAACTCCGACTGAGATTTTAGTAATTTAACTTCACCCTGCTGTGCTTCGTATGTCTCGACTTGTCCTAATGGTCCCGATTTTTTTTTAACGACCCGACTTGACAAATGCCAAAATACAGAACAAGTCTAGCTGGGTAAAACATGAAATTTGTAAAACGATTAGAAAATATTGTGGAACATTCAAATTTCAATTCCGACTGAGATTTCCGTAATTTGACTTCGCCCTGCTGTGCTTCGTATGTCTCGACTTGTCCTAATGGTCCCGATTTGTCCTTACTGACCCGACTTGACAATCCAGCTGGGTAAAACAAGAAATTTGTAAAACATTTGGAAAATGTTGTGGAACATTCAAATTTCAATTCCGACTGAGATTTTCGTAATTTGACTTCGCCCTGCTGTGCTTCATTTTCCTCGACTTGTCCTAATGGTCTCGAATTGTCCTTAATGACCCGACTTGACAAATGCCAAAAAAAAGAACGAGTCCAGCTGAGTAATTCAAGAAATTTGTAACACAATTGGAAAGTGTTGGGAACATTCAAATTTCAATTCCGACTTAGATTTTCGTGATATGACTTCGCCCTGCTGTGCTTCGTATCTATCAACTTGTCCTAATGGTCCCGATTTGTCCCTACTACCCGACTTGACATATGCCAAAACTACAGATCAAGTCCAGCTGGGTAAAACAAGAAATTTGTAACACTATTTGAAAATGTTGGGGAACAATTCAAATTTCAATTTCGACTGAGATTATCGTAATTTGAC
This sequence comes from Chrysolina americana, assembly GCA_958502065.1. NCBI lineage: Eukaryota > Metazoa > Arthropoda > Insecta > Coleoptera > Chrysomelidae > Chrysolina > Chrysolina americana. The sequence goes on from OY293417.1 coordinate 29,932,228, forward strand.
TTCGCCCTGTTGTGCTTCGTATGTCTAGACTTGTCCTTATGGTCCCGATTTGTCCCTACTACCCGACTTGACATATGCCAAATCTACAGAACAAGTCCAGCAGGGTAAGACAAGAAATTTGTAACACAATTGGAAAATGTTGGGGAACAATTCTAATTTCAATTCCGACTGGGATTTTCGTAAATTGACTTAGCCCTGCTGTGCTTCGTATGTCTCGACTTGTCCTTATGGTCCCGATTTGTACCTACTGACCAGACTTGACATATGCCAAAACTACAGAACAAGTCCAGCTGGGTATAACAAGAAATTTGTAACACAATTGGAAAATGTTGGGGAACAATTAAAATTTCAACTCCGACTGAGATTTTAGTAATTTAACTTCGCCCTGCTGTGCTTCGTATGTCTCGACTTGTCCTAATGGTCCCGACTTTTTTTTAACGACCCGACTTGACAAATGCCAAAATACAGAATAAGTCTAGCTGGGTAAAACATGAAATTTGTAAAACGATTGGAAAATATTGTGGAACATTCAAATTTCAATTCCGACTGAGATTTCCGTAATTTGACTTCGCCCTGCTATGCTTCGTATGTCTCGACTTGTCCTAATGGTCCCGATTTGTCCTTAATGACCCGACCTGACAATCGAGCTGGGTAAAACAAGAAATTTGTAAAACATTTGGAAAATGTTGTGGAACATTCAAATTTCAATTCCGACTGAGATTTTCGTAATTTGACTTCGCCCTGCTGTGCTTCATATTCCTCGACTTGTCCTAATGGTCCCGATTTGTCCTTAATGACCCGACTTGACAAATGCCTAAAAAAAGAACGAGTCCAGCTGAGTAATTCAAGAAATTTGTAACACAATTGGAAAGTGTTGGGATCATTCAAATTTCAATTCCGACTGAGAGTTCCGTAATTTGACTTCGTCCTGCTGTGCTTCATCTGCCACGACTTGTCCTAATGGTCCCGATTTGTCCTTGATGGCCCGACTTGACAAATGCCAAAAAAGAGACAAGTCCAGCTGGGTAAAACAAGAAATTTGTAACATAATAGGAAAATGTTGGGGAACATTTCTAATTTGAATTCCGACTGGGATTTTCGTAAATTGACTTAGATCTGCTGTGCTTCGTATGTCTCGACTTGTCCTAATGGTCCCGATTTGTCCTTGATGACCCGACTTGACATATGACAAAATACAGGGCTAGTCCAGCTGGGTAAACAAGAAATTTGTAACACAATTGGAAAATGTCGGGGAACAATTCTAATTTCAATTCCGACTTACATTTTCGAAATTTGACTTCGCCCTGCTGTGCTTCATATCTATCAGCTTGTCCTAATGGTCCCGATTTGTCCCTACTACCCGACTTGACATATGCCAAAACTACAGAACAGCTGGGTAAAACAAGAAATTTGTAACACTATTGGAAAATGGTGGGGAACAATTCAAATTTCAATTCCGACTGAGATTTTCGTTATTTGACTTCGCCCTGCTGTGCTTCGTATGTCTCGACTTGTCCTAATGGTCCCGACTTTTTTTTAACCACCCGACTTGACAAATGCCAAAATACAGAACAAGTCAAGCTGGGTAAAACATGAAATTTGTAAAACGATTGGAAAATATTGTAGAACATTCAAATTTCAATTCCGACTGAGATTTCCGTAATTAGACTTCAGCCTGCTGTGCTTCGTATGTCTCGACTTGTCTAATGGTCCCGATTTGTCCTTAATGACCCGACTTGACAAATGCCAAAACTACAGAAAAAGTCCAGTTGGGTGAAACAAGAAATTTGTAACACTATTGGAAAATGTTAGGGAACAATTCTAATTTCAATTCCAACTGGGATTTTCGTAAATTGACTTAGCCCTGCTGTGCTTCGTATGTCCCGACTTGTCCTTATGGTCCCGATTTGTACCTACTGACCCGACTTGACATATGCCAAAACTACAGAACAAGTCCAGCAGGGTAACACAAGAAATTTGTAACACTATTGGAAAATGTTGGGGAACAATTCTAATTTCAATTCCGACTGGGATTTTCGTAAATTGACTTAGCCCTGCTGTGCTTCGTATGACTCGACTTGTCCTTATGGTCCCGATTTGTCCCTACTACCCGACTTGACATATGCCAAATCTACAGAACAAGTCCAGCAGGGTAAGACAAGAAATTTGTAACACAACTGGAAAATGTTGGGGAACAATTCAAATTTCAACTCCGACTGAGATTTTAGTAATTTAACTTCGCCCTGCTGTGCTTCGTATGTCTCGACTTGTCCTAATGGTCCCGACTTTTTTTTAACGACCCGACTTGACAAATGCCAAAATACAGAACAAGTCTAGCTGGGTAAAACATGAAATTTGTAAAACGATTGGAAAATATTGTGGAACATTCAAATTTAAATTCCGACTGAGATTTCCGTAATTTGACTTCGCCCTGCTATGCTTCGTATGTCTCGACTTGTCCTAATGGTCCCGATTTGTCCTTAATGACCCGACTTGACAATCCAGCTGGGTAAAACAAGAAATTTGTAAAACATTTGGAAAATGTTGTGGAACATTCAAATTTCAATTCCGACTGAGATTTTCGTAATTTGACTTCGCCCTGCTGTGCTTCATTTTCCTCGACTTGTCCTAATGGTCCCGATTTGTCCTTAATGACCCGACTTGACAAATGCCAAAAAAAAGAACGAGTCCAGCTGAGCAATTCAAGAAATTTGTAACACAATTGGAAAGTGTTGGGAACATTCAAATTTCAATTCCGACTGAGAGTTCCGTAATTTGACTTCGTCCTGCTGTGCTTCATTTGCCACGACTTGTCCTAATGGTCCCGATTTGTCCTTGATGGCCCGACTTGACAAATGCCAAAAAAGAGACAAGTCCAGCTGGGTAAAACAAGAAATTTGTAACATAATAGGAAAATGTTGGGGAACATTTCTAATTTGAATTCCGACTGGGATTTTCGTAAATTGACTTAGCTCTGCTGTGCTTCGTATGTCTCGACTTGTCCTAATGGTCCCGACTTTTTTTTAACCACCCGACTTGACAAATGCCAAAATACAGAACAAGTCAAGCTGGGTAAAACATGAAATTTGTAAAACGATTGGAAAATATTGTAGAACATTCAAATTTCAATTCCGACTGAGATTTCCGTAATTAGACTTCAGCCTGCTGTGCTTCGTATGTCTCGACTTGTCTAATGGTCCCGATTTGTCCTTAATGACCCGACTTGACAAATGCCAAAACTACAGAAAAAGTCCAGTTGGGTGAAACAAGAAATTTGTAACACTATTGGAAAATGTTAGGGAACAATTCTAATTTCAATTCCAACTGGGATTTTCGTAAATTGACTTAGCCCTGCTGTGCTTCGTATGTCCCGACTTGTCCTTATGGTCCCGATTTGTACCTACTGACCCGACTTGACATATGCCAAAACTACAGAACAAGTCCAGCAGGGTAACACAAGAAATTTGTAACACAACTGCAAAATGTTGGGGAACAATTCAAATTTCAACTCCGACTGAGATTTTAGTAATTTAACTTCGCCCTGCTGTGCTTCGTATGTCTCGACTTGTCCTAATGGTCCCGACTTTTTTTTAACGACCCGACTTGACAAATGCCAAAATACAGAACAAGTCTAGCTGGGTAAAACATGAAATTTGTAAAACGATTGGAAAATATTGTGGAACATTCAAATTTAAATTCCGACTGAGATTTCCGTAATTTGACTTCGCCCTGCTATGCTTCGTATGTCTCGACTTGTCCTAATGGTCCCGATTTATCCTTAATGACCCGACTTGACAATCCAGCTGGGTAAAACAAGAAATTTGTAAAACATTTGGAAAATGTTGTGGAACATTCAAATTTCAATTCCGACTGAGATTTTCGTAATTTGACTTCGCCCTGCTGTGCTTCATTTTCCTCGACTTGTCCTAATGGTCCCGATTTGTCCTTAATGACCCGACTTGACAAATGCCAAAAAAAAAGAACGAGTCCAGCTGAGCAATTCAAGAAATTTGTAACACAATTGGAAAGTGTTGGGAACATTCAAATTTCAATTCCGACTGAGAGTTCCGTAATTTGACTTCGTCCTGCTGTGCTTCATTTGCCACGACTTGTCCTAATGGTCCCGATTTGTCCTTGATGGCCCGACTTGACATATGACAAAATACAGGGCTAGTCCAGCTGGGTAAAACAAGAAATTTGTAACACAATTGGAAAATGTCGGGGAACAATTTTAATTTCAATTCCGACTTACATTTTCGAAATTTGACTTCGCCCTGCTGTGCTTCATATCTATCAACTTGTCCTAATGGTCCCGATTTGTCCCTACTACCCGACTTGACATATGCCAAAACTACAGAACAAGTCCAGCTGGGTAAAACAAGAAATTTGTAACACTATCGGAAAATGTTGAGGAACAATTTAAATATCAATTCCGACTGAGATTTTCGTTATTTGACTTCGCCCTGCTGTGCTTCGTATGTCTCGACTTGTCCTAATGGTCCCGAATTGTCCTTATTGACCCGACTTGACAAATGCCAAAAAAAAGAACGAGTCCAGCTGAGTAATTCAAGAAATTTGTAACACAATTGGAAAGTGTTGGGAACATTCAAATTTCAATTCCGACTTAGATTTTCGTGATATGACTTCGCCCTGCTGTGCTTCGTATCTATCAACTTGTCCTAATGGTCCCGATTTGTCCCTACTACCCGACTTGACATATGCCAAAACTACAGATCAAGTCCAGCTGGGTAAAACAAGAAATTTGTAACACTATTTGAAAATGTTGGGGAACAATTCAAATTTCAATTTCGACTGAGATTATCGTAATTTGACTTCGCCCTGCTGTGCTTCGTATGTCTAGACTTGTCCTTATGGTCCCGATTTAACCCTACTACCCGACTTGACATATGCCAAATCTACAGAACAAGTCCAGCAGGGTAAGACAAGAAATTTGTAACACAATTGGAAAATGTTGGGGAACAATTCTAATTTCAATTCCGACTGGGATTTTCGTAAATTGACTTAGCCCTGCAGTGCTTCGTATGTCTCGACTTGTCCTTATGGTCCCGATTTGTACCTACTGACCAGACTTGACATATGCCAAAACTACAGAACAAGTCCAGCTGGGTATAACAAGAAATTTGTAACACAATTGGAAAATGTTGGGGAACAATTAAAATTTCAACTCCGACTGAGATTTTAGTAATTTAACTTCGCCCTGCTGTGCTTCGTATGTCTCGACTTGTCCTAATGGTCCCGACTTTTTTTTAACGACCCGACTTGACAAATGCCAAAATACAGAACAAGTCTAGCTGGGTAAAACATGAAATTTGTAAAACGATTGGAAAATATTGTGGAACATTCAAATTTCAATTCCGACTGAGATTTCCGTAATTTGACTTCGCCCTTGCTATGCTTCGTATGTCTCGACTTGTCCTAATGGTCCCGATTTGTCCTTAATGACCCGACTTGACAATCCAGCTGGGTAAAACAAGAAATTTGTAAAACATTTGGAAATTGTTGTGGAACATTCAAATTTCAATTCCGACTGAGATTTTCGTAATTTGACTTCGCCCTGCTGTGCTTCATATTCCTCGACTTGTCCTACTGGTCCCGATTTGTCCTTAATGACCCGACTTGACAAATGCCTAAAAAAAGAACGAGTCCAGCTGAGTAATTCAAGAAATTTGTAACACAATTGGAAAGTGTTGGGAACATTCAAATTTCAATTCCGACTGAGAGTTCCGTAATTTGACTTCGTCCTGCTGTGCTTCATCTGCCACGACTTGTCCTAATGGTCCCGATTTGTCCTTGATGGCCCGACTTGACAAATGCCAAAAAAGAGACAAGTCCAGCTGGGTAAAACAAGAAATTTGTAACATAATAGGAAAATGTTGGGGAACATTTCTAATTTGAATTCCGACTGGGATTTTCGTAAATTGACTTAGATCTGCTGTGCTTCGTATGTCTCGACTTGTCCTAATGGTCCCGATTTGTCCTTGATGACCCGACTTGACATATGACAAAATACAGGGCTAGTCCAGCTGGGTAAAACAAGAAATTTGTAACACAATTGGAAAATGTCGGGGAACAATTCTAATTTCAATTCCGACTTACATTTTCGAAATTTGACTTCGCCCTGCTGTGCTTCATATCTATCAGCTTGTCCTAATGGTCCCGATTTGTCCCTACTACCCGACTTGACATATGCCAAAATACAGAACAAGTCTAGCTGGGTAAAACATGAAATTTGTTAAACGATTGGAAAATATTGTGGAACATTCAAATTTCAATTCCGACTGAGATTTCCGTAATTTGACTTCGCCCTGCTGTGCTTCGTATGTCTCGACTTGTCCTAATGGTCCCGATTTGTCCTTAATGACCCGACTTGACAATCCAGCTGGGTAAAACAAGAAATTTGTAAAACATTTGGAAAATGTTGTGGAACATTCAAATTTCAATTCCGACTGAGAGTTCCGTAATTTGACTTCGTCCTGCTGTGCTTCATCTGCCACGACTTGTCCTAATGGTCCCGATTTGTCCTTGATGGCCCGACTTGACAAATGCCAAAAAAGAGACAAGTCCAGCTGGGTAAAACAAGAAATTTGTAACATAATAGGAAAATGTTGGGGAACATTTCTAATTTGAATTCCGACTGGGATTTTCGTAAATTGACTTAGATCTGCTGTGCTTCGTATGTCTCGACTTGTCCTAATGGTCCCGATTTGTCCTTGATGACCCGACTTGACATATGACAAAATACAGGGCTAGTCCAGCTGGGTAAACAAGAAATTTGTAACACAATTGGAAAATGTCGGGGAACAATTCTAATTTCAATTCCGACTTACATTTTCGAAATTTGACTTCGCCCTGCTGTGCTTCATATCTATCAGCTTGTCCTAATGGTCCCGATTTGTCCCTACTACCCGACTTGACATATGCCAAAACTACAGAACAGCTGGGTAAAACAAGAAATTTGTAACACTATTGGAAAATGGTGGGGAACAATTCAAATTTCAATTCCGACTGAGATTTTCGTTATTTGACTTCGCCCTGCTGTGCTTCGTATGTCTCGACTTGTCCTAATGGTCCCGACTTTTTTTTAACCACCCGACTTGACAAATGCCAAAATACAGAACACGTCAAGCTGGGTAAAACATGAAATTTGTAAAACGATTGGAAAATATTGTAGAACATTCAAATTTCAATTCCGACTGAGATTTCCGTAATTAGACTTCAGCCTGCTGTGCTTCGTATGTCTCGACTTGTCTAATGGTCCCGATTTGTCCTTAATGACCCGACTTGACAAATGCCAAAACTACAGAAAAAGTCCAGTTGGGTGAAACAAGAAATTTGTAACACTATTGGAAAATGTTAGGGAACAATTCTAATTTCAATTCCAACTGGGATTTTCGTAAATTGACTTAGCCCTGCTGTGCTTCGTATGTCCCGACTTGTCCTTATGGTCCCGATTTGTACCTACTGACCCGACTTGACATATGCCAAAACTACAGAACAAGTCCAGCAGGGTAACACAAGAAATTTGTAACACTATTGGAAAATGTTGGGGAACAATTCTAATTTCAATTCCGACTGGGATTTTCGTAAATTGACTTAGCCCTGCTGTGCTTCGTATGTCTCGACTTGTCCTTATGGTCCCGATTTGTCCCTACTACCCGACTTGACATATGCCAAATCTACAGAACAAGTCCAGCAGTGTAAGACAAGAAATTTGTAACACAACTGGAAAATGTTGGGGAACAATTCAAATTTCAACTCCGACTGAGATTTTAGTAATTTAACTTCGCCCTGCTGTGCTTCGTATGTCTCGACTTGTCCTAATGGTCCCGACTTTTTTTTAACGACCCGACTTGACAAATGCCAAAATACAGAACAAGTCTAGCTGGGTAAAACATGAAATTTGTAAAACGATTGGAAAATATTGTGGAACATTCAAATTTAAATTCCGACTGAGATTTCCGTAATTTGACTTCGCCCTGCTATGCTTCGTATGTCTCGACTTGTCCTAATGGTCCCGATTTGTCCTTAATGACCCGACTTGACAGTCCAGCTGGGTAAAACAAGAAATTTGTAAAACATTTGGAAAATGTTGTGGAACATTCAAATTTCAATTCCGACTGAGATTTTCGTAATTTGACTTCGCCCTGCTGTGCTTCATTTTCCTCGACTTGTCCTAATGGTCCCGATTTGTCCTTAATGACCCGACTTGACAAATGCCAAAAAAAAGAACGAGTCCAGCTGAGCAATTCAAGAAATTTGTAACACAATTGGAAAGTGTTGGGAACATTCAAATTTCAATTCCGACTGAGAGTTCCGTAATTTGACTTCGTCCTGCTGTGCTTCATTTGCCACGACTTGTCCTAATGGTCCCGATTTGTCCTTGATGGCCCGACTTGACAAATGCCAAAAAAGAGACAAGTCCAGCTGGGTAAAACAAGAAATTTGTAACATAATAGGAAAATGTTGGGGAACATTTCTAATTTGAATTCCGACTGGGATTTTCGTAAATTGACTTAGCTCTGCTGTGCTTCGTATGTCTCGACTTGTCCTAATGGTCCCGATTTGTCCTTGATGACCCGACTTGACATATGACAAAATACAGGGCTAGTCCAGCTGGGTAAAACAAGAAATTTGTAACACAATTGGAAAATGTCGGGGAACAATTTTAATTTCAATTCCGACTTACATTTTCGAAATTTGACTTCGCCCTGCTGTGCTTCATATCTATCAACTTGTCCTAATGGTCCCGATTTGTCCCTACTACCCGACTTGACATATGCCAAAACTACAGAACAAGTCCAGCTGGGTAAAACAAGAAATTTGTAACACTATCGGAAAATGTTGAGGAACAATTTAAATATCAATTCCGACTGAGATTTTCGTTATTTGACTTCGCCCTGCTGTGCTTCATATGTCTTGACTTGTCCTAATGGTCCCGACTTTTTTTTAACGACCCTACTTGACAAATGCCAAAATACAGAACAAGTCTAGCTGGGTAAAACATGAAATTTGTAAAACGATAGGAAGATATTGTGGAACATTCAAATTTCAATTCCGACTGAGATTTCCGTAATTTGACTTCGCCCTGCTATGCTTCGTATGTCTCGACTTGTCCTAATGGTCCCGATTTGTCCTTAATGACCCGACTTGACAAATGCCTAAACTACAGAAAAAGTCCAGCTGGGTATAACAAGAAATTTGTAACACAATTGGAAAATGTTGGGGAACAATTCATATTTCAACTCCGACTGAGATTTTAGTAATTTAACTTCACCCTGCTGTGCTTCGTATGTCTCGACTTGTCCTAATGGTCCCGACTTTTTTTTAACGACCCGACTTGACAAATGCCAAAATACAGAACAAGTCTAGCTGGGTAAAACATGAAATTTGTAAAACGATTGGAAAATATTGTGGAACATTCAAATTTCAATTCCGACTGAAATTTCCGTAATTTGACTTCGCCCTGCGGTGCTTCGTATGTCTCGACTTGTCCTAATGGTCCCGAATTGTCCTTAATGACCCGACTTGACAAATGCCAAAAAAAAGAACGAGTCCAGCTGAGTAATTCAAGAAATTTGTAACACAATTGGAAAGTGTTGGGAACATTCAAATTTCAATTCCGACTTAGATTTTCGTGATATGACTTCGCCCTGCTGTGCTTCGTATCTATCAACTTGTCCTAATGGTCCCGATTTGTCCCTACTACCCGACTTGACATATGCCAAAACTACAGATCAAGTCCAGCTGGGTAAAACAAGAAATTTGTAACACTATTTGAAAATGTTGGGGAACAATTCAAATTTCAATTTCGACTGAGATTATCGTAATTTGACTTCGCTCTGCTGTGCTTCGTATGTCTAGACTTGTCCTTATGGTCCCGATTTAACCCTACTACACGACTTGACATATGCCAAATCTACAGAACAAGTCCAGCAGGGTAAGACAAGAAATTTGTAACACAATTGGAAAATGTTGGGGAACAATTCTAATTTCAATTCCGACTGGGATTTTCGTAAATTGACTTAGCCCTGCTGTGCTTCGTATGTCTCGACTTGTCCTTATGGTCCCGATTTGTACCTACTGACCAGACTTGACATATGCCAAAACTACAGAACAAGTCCAGCTGGGTATAACAAGAAATTTGTAACACAATTGGAAAATGTTGGGGAACAATTAAAATTTCAACTCCGACTGAGATTTTAGTAATTTAACTTCGCCCTGCTGTGCTTCGTATGTCTCGACTTGTCCTAATGGTCCCGACTTTTTTTTAACGACCCGACTTGACAAATGCCAAAATACAGAACAAGTCTAGCTGGGTAAAACATGAAATTTGTAAAACGATTGGAAAATATTGTGGAACATTCAAATTTCAATTCCGACTGAGATTTCCGTAATTTGACTTCGCCCTGCTGTGCTTCGTATGTCTCGACTTGTCCTAATGGTCCCGATTTGTCCTTAATGACCCGACTTGACAATCCAGCTGGGTAAAACAAGAAATTTGTAAAACATTTGGAAAATGTTGTGGAACATTCAAATTTCAATTCCGACTGAGATTTTCGTAATTTGACTTCGCCCTGCTGTGCTTCATATTCCTCGACTTGTCCTAATGGTCCCGATTTGTCCTTAATGACCCGACTTGACAAATGCCTAAAAAAAGAACGAGTCCAGCTGAGTAATTCAAGAAATTTGTAACACAATTGGAAAGTGTTGGGAACATTCAAATTTCAATTCCGACTGAGAGTTCCGTAATTTGACTTCGTCCTGCTGTGCTTCATCTGCCACGACTTGTCCTAATGGTCCCGATTTGTCCTTGATGGCCCGACTTGACAAATGCCAAAAAAGAGACAAGTCCAGCTGGGTCAAACAAGAAATTTGTAACACAATAGGAAAATGTTGGGGAACATTTCTAATTTGAATTCCGACTGGGATTTTCGTAAATTGAATTAGCTCTGCTGTGCTTCGTATGTCTCGACTTGTCCTAATGGTCCCGATTTGTCCTTGATGACCCGACTTGACATATGCCAAAATACAGGGCTAGTCCAGCTGGGTAAAACAAGAAATTTGTAACACAATTGGAAAATGTCGGGGAACAATTCTAATTTCAATTCCGACTTACATTTTCGAAATTTGACTTCGCCCTGCTGTGCTTCATATCTATCAGCTTGTCCTAATGGTCCCGATTTGTCCCTACTACCCGACTTGACATATGCCAAAATACAGAACAAGTCTAGCTGGGTAAAACATGAAATTTGTTAAACGATTGGAAAATATTGTGGAACATTCAAATTTCAATTCCGACTGAGATTTCCGTAATTTGACTTCGCCCTGCTGTGCTTCGTATGTCTCGACTTGTCCTAATGGTCCCGATTTGTCCTTAATGACCCGACTTGACAATCCAGCTGGGTAAAACAAGAAATTTGTAAAACATTTGGAAAATGTTGTGGAACATTCAAATTTCAATTCCGACTGAGATTTTCGTAATTTGACTTCGCCCTGCTGTGCTTCATATTCCTCGACTTGTCCTAATGGTCCCGATTTGTCCTTAATGACCCGACTTGACAAATGCCTAAAAAAAGAACGAGTCCAGCTGAGTAATTCAAGAAATTTGTAACACAATTGGAAAGTGTTGGGAACATTCAAATTTCAATTCCGACTGAGAGTTCCGTAATTTGACTTCGTCCTGCTGTGCTTCATCTGCCACGACTTGTCCTAATGGTCCCGATTTGTCCTTGATGGCCCGACTTGACAAATGCCAAAAAAGAGACAAGTCCAGCTGGGTCAAACAAGAAATTTGTAACACAATAGGAAAATGTTGGGGAACATTTCTAATTTGAATTCCGACTGGGATTTTCGTAAATTGAATTAGCTCTGCTGTGCTTCGTATGTCTCGACTTGTCCTAATGGTCCCGATTTGTCCTTGATGACCCGACTTGACATATGCCAAAATACAGGGCTAGTCCAGCTGGGTAAAACAAGAAATTTGTAACACAATTGGAAAATGTCGGGGAACAATTCTAATTTCAATTCCGACTTACATATTCGAAATTTGACTTCGCCCTGCTGTGCTTCATATCTATCAACTTGTCCCAATGGTCCCGATTTGTCCCTACTACCCGACTTGACATATGCAAAAACTACAGAACAGCTGGGTAAAACAAGAAATTTGTAACACTATTGGAAAATGGTGGGGAACAATTCAAATTTCAATTCCGACTGAGATTTTCGTTATTTGACTTCGCCCTGCTGTGCTTCGTATGTCTCGACTTGTCCTAATGGTCCCGACTTTTTTTTAACCACTCGACTTGACAAATGCCAAAATACAGAACAAGTCTAGCTGGGTAAAACATGAAATTTGTAAAACGATTGGAAAATATTGTAGAACATTCAAATTTCAATTCCGACTGAGATTTCCGTAATTTGACTTCAGCCTGCTGTGCTTCGTATGTCTCGACTTGTCTAATGGTCCCGATTTGTCCTTAATGACTTGACTTGACAAATGCCAAAACTACAGAAAAAGTCCAGTTGGGTGAAACAAGAAATTTGTAACACTATTGGAAAATGTTAGGGAACAATTCTAATTTCAATTCCGACTGGGATTTTCGTAAATTGACTTAGCCCTGCTGTGCTTCGTATGTCCCGACTTGTCCTTATGGTCCCGATTTGTACCTACTGACCCGACTTGACATATGCCAAAACTACAGAACAAGTCCAGCTGGGTATAACAAGAAATTTGTAACACAATTGGAAAATGTTGGGGAACAATTCAAATTTCAACTCCGACTGAGATTTTAGTAATTTAACTTCGCCCTGCTGTGCTTCGTATGTCTCGACTTGTCCTAATGGTCCCGACTTTTTTTTAACGACCCGACTTGACAAATGCCAAAATACAGAACAAGTCTAGCTGGGTAAAACATGAAATTTGTAAAACGATTGGAAAATATTGTGGAACATTCAAATTTCAATTCCGACTGAGATTTCCGTAATTTGACTTCGCCCTGCTGTGCTTCATTTTCCTCGACTTGTCCTAATGGTCCCGATTTGTCCTTAATGACTCGACTTGACAAATGCCAAAAAAAAGAACGAGTCCAGCTGAGTAATTCAAGAAATTTGTAACACAATTGGAAAGTGTTGGGAACTTTCAAATTTCAATTCCGACTGAGAGTTCCGTAATTTGACTTCGTCCTGCTGTGCTTCATTTGCCTCGAGTTGTCCTAATGATCCCGATTTGTCCTTGATGGCCCGACTTGACAAATGCCAAAAAACAGAACGAGTCCAGCTGAGTAATTCAAGAAATTTGTAACACAATTGGAAATTGTTGGGAACATTCATATTTCAATTCCGACTTAGATTTTCGTAATATGACTTCGCCCTGCTGTGCTACGTATCTATCAACTTGTCCTAATGGTCCCGATTTGTCTCTACTACCCGACTTGACATGCCAAACCTACAGAACAAGTCCAGTTGAGTAAAACAAGAAATTTGTAAAACTATTGGAAAATGTTAGGGAACAATTCTAATTTCAATTCCGACTGGGATTTTCGTAAACTGAATTAGCCCTGCTGTGCTTCGTATGTCTCGACTTGTCCTTATGGTCCCGATTTGTACCTACTGACCCGACTTGACATATGCCAAAACTACAGAACAAGTCCAGCTGGGTATAACAAGAAATTTGTAACACAATTGGAAAATGTTCGGGAACAATTCAAATTTCAACTCAGACTGAGATTTCAGTAATTTGACTTCGCCCTGCTGTGCTTCGTATGTCTCGACTTGTCCTTATGGTCCCGATTTGTCCTTTATGACACGACTTGACAAATTCCAAAAGACAGAACGAGTCCAGCTGAGTAATTCAAGAAATTTGTAACACAATAGGAAAATGTAGTGGAACATTCAAATTTCAATTCCGACTGAGATTTTCGTATTTTGACTTCGCCCTGCTGTGCTTCATTTTCCTCGACTTGTCCCAATGGTTCCGATTTGTCCTTAATGACCCGACTTGACAAATTCCAAAAAACAGAACGAGTCCAGCTGAGTAATTCAAGAAATTTGTAACACAATTGGAAAGTGTTGCGAACATTCAAATTTCAATTCCGACTGAGAGTTCCGTAATTTGGCTTCGTCCTGCTGTGCTTCATTTGCCACGACTTGTCCTAATGGTCCCGATTTGTCCTTGATGACCCGACTTGACAAATGCCAAAACTACAGGAAAAGTCCAGCTGGGTAAAACAAGAAATTTGTAAAACCTTTGGAAATGGTCCCGATTTGCCCTTAATGACCCGACTTGACAAATGCCAAAAAAAAGAACGAGTCCAGCTGAGTAATTCAAGAAATTTGTAACACAATTGGAAAGTGTTGGAACATTCAAATTTCAATTCCGACTGAGAGTTCCGTAATTTGACTTCGTCCTGCTGTGCTTCGTATCTATCAACTTGTCCTAATGTCCCCATCTGTCCCTACTACCCGACTTGACATATGCCAAATCTACAGAACAAGTCCAGCAGGGTAAGACAAGAAATTTGTAACCCTATTGGAAAATGTTGGGGAACAATTCAAATTTCAATTCCGACTGAGATTATCGTAATTTGACTTCGCCCTGCTGTGCTTCGTATGTCTCGACTTGTCCTAATGGTCCCGACTTTTTTTTAATGACCCGACTTGACAAATGCCAAAAAACAGAACGAGTCCAGCTGAGTAATTCAAGATATTTTTAACACAATTGGAGAGTGTTGGGAACATTCATATTTCAATTCCGACTTAGATTTTCGTAATATGACTTTGCCCTGATGTGCTTCGTATCTATCAACTTGTCCTAATGGTCCCGATTTGTCCCTACTACCCGACTTGACATGCCAAACCTACAGAACAAGTCCAGTTGGGTAAAACAAGAAATTTGTAACACTATTGGAAAATGTTAGGGAACAATTCTAATTTCAATTCCGACTGGGATTTTCGTAATTTGACTTCGTCCTGCTGTGCTTCATTTGCCTCGAGTTGTCCTAATGGTCCCGATTTGTCCTTGATGGCCCGACTTGACAAATGCCAAAAAACAGAACGAGTCCAGCTGAGTAATTCAAGAAATTTGTAACACAATTGGAAAGTGTTGAGAACATTCAAATTTCAATTCCGACTTAGATTTTCGTAATATGACTTCGCCCTGCTGTGCTACGTATCTATCAACTTGTCCTAATGGTCCCGATTTGTCCCTACTACCCGACTTGACATGCCAAACCTACAGAACAAGTCCAGTTGGGTAAAACAAGAAATTTGTAAAACTATTGGAAAATGTTAGGGAACAATTCTAATTTTAATTCCGACTGGGATTTTCGTAAACTGACTTAGCCCTGCTGTGCTTCGTATGTCCCGACTTGTCCTTATGGTCCCGATTTGTACCTACTGACCCGACTTGACATATGCCAAAACTACAGAACAAGTCCAGCTGGGTATAACAAGAAATTTGTAACACAATTGGAAAATGTTCGGGAACAATTCAAATTTCAACTCAGACTGAGATTTCAGTAATTTGACTTCGCCCTGCTGTGCTTCGTATGTCTCGACTTGTCCATATGGTCCCGATTTGTCCTTAATGACACGACTTGACAAATTCCAAAAAACAGAACGAGTCCAGCTGAGTAATTCAAGAAATTTGTAACATAATAGGAAAATGTTGTGAAACATTCAAATTTCAATTCCGACTGAGATTTTCGTATTTTGACTTCGCCCTGCTGTGCTTCATTTTCCTCGACTTGTCCCAATGGTTCCGATTTGTCCTTAATGACCCGACTTGACAAATTCCAAAAAACAGAACGATTCTAGCTGAGTAATTCCCTACTACCCGACTTGACATGCCAAACCTACAGAACAAGTCCAGTTGGGTAAAACAAGAAATTTGTAACACTATTGGAAAATGTTAGGGAACAATTCTAATTTCAATTCCGACTGGGATTTTCGTAAATTGACTTAGCCCTGCTGTGCTTCGTATGTCTCGACTTGTCCTTATGGTCCCGACTTTTTTTTAACGACCCGACTTGACAAATGCCAAAACTACAGAAAAAGTCCAGCTGGGTAAAACATGAAATTTGTAAAACATTTGAAAAATGTTGTGGAACATTCAAATTTCAATTCCGACTGAGATTTTCGTATTTTGACTTCGCCCTGCTGTGCTTCATTTTCCTCGACTTGTCCTAATGGTCCCGATTTGTCCTTAATGACCCGACTTGACAAATGCCAAAAAAAAGAACGAGTCCAGCTGAGTAATTCAAGAAATTTGTAACACAATTGGAAAGTGTTGGGAACATTCAAATTTCAATTCCGACTGAGAGTTCCGTAATTTGACTTCGTCCTGCTGTGCTTCATTTGCCTCGAGTTGTCCTAATGGTCCCGATTTGTCCTTGATGGCCCGACTTGACAAATGCCAAAAAACAGAACGAGTCCAGCTGAGTAATTCAAGAAATTTGTAACACAATTGGAAAGTGTTTGGAACATTCAAATTTCAATTCCGACTTAGATTTTCGTAATATGACTTCGCCCTGCTGTGCTACGTATCTATCAACTTGTCCTAATGGTCCCGATTTGTCCCTACTACCCGACTTGACATGCCAAACCTACAGAACAAGTCCAGTTGGGTAAAACAAGAAATTTGTAAAACTATTGGAAAATGTTAGGGAACAATTCTAATTTCAATTCCGACTGGGATTTTCGTAAACTGACTTAGCCCTGCTGTGCTTCGTATATCTCGACTTGTCCTTATGGTCCCGATTTGTACCTACTGACCCGACTTGACATATGCCAAAACTACAGAACAAGTCCAGCTGGGTATAACAAGAAATTTGTAACACAATTGGAAAATGTTCGGGAACAATTCAAATTTCAACTCAGACTGATATTTTAGTAATTTGACTTCGCCCTGCTGTGCTTCGTATGTCTCGACTTGTCCTTATGGTCCCGATTTGTCCTTAATGACACGACTTGACAAATTCCAAAAAACAGAACGAGTCCAGCTGAGTAATTCAAGAAATTTTTAACACAATTGGAAAGTGTTGGGAACATTCAAATTTCAATTCCGACTTGGATTTTCGTAATATGACTTCGCCCTGCTGTGCTTCGTATCTATCAACTTGTCCTAATGGTCCCGATTTGTCCCTACTACCCGACTTGACATGCCAAACCTACAGTAAAAGTCCAGTTGGGTGAAACAAGAAATTTGTAACACTATTGGAAAATGTTAGGGAACAATTCTAATTTCAATTCCGACTGGGATTTTCGTAACCTGACTTAGCCCTGCTGTGCTTCATATGTCCCGACTTGTCCTTATGGTCCTGATTTGTACCTACTGACCCGACTTGACATATGCCAAAACTACAGAACAAGTCCAGCTGGGTATAACAAGAAATTTGTAACACAATTGGAAAATGTTGGGGAACAATTCAAATTTCAACTCCGACTGAGATTTTAGTAATTTAACTTCGCCCTGCTGTGCTTCGAATGTCTCGACTTGTCCTAATGGTCCTGACTTTTTTTTAACGACTTGACTTGACAAATGCCAAAATACAGAACAAGTCTAGCTGGGTAAAACATGAAATTTGTAAAACGATTGGAAAATATTGTGGAACATTCAAATTTCAATTCCGACTGAGATTTCCGTAATTTGACTACGCCCTGCTGTGCTTCGTATGTCTCGACTTGTCCTAATGGTCCCGATTTGTCCTTAATGACCCGACTTGACAAATGCCAATATACAGAACAAGTCTAGCTGGGTAAAACATGAAATTTGTAAAACGATTGGAAAATATTGTGGAACATTCAAATTTCAATTCCGACTGAGATTTTCGTAATTTGACTTCGCCCTGCTGTGCTTCATTTTCCTCGACTTGTCCTAATGGTCCCGATTTGCCCTTAATGACCCGACTTGACAAATGCCAAAAAAAAGAACGAGTCCAGCTGAGTAATTCAAGAAATTTGTAACACAATTGGAAAGTGTTGGAACATTCAAATTTCAATTCCGACTGAGAGTTCCGTAATTTGACTTCGTCCTGCTGTGCTTCGTATCTATCAACTTGTCCTAATGTCCCCATCTGTCCCTACTACCCGACTTGACATATGCCAAATCTACAGAACAAGTCCAGCAGGGTAAGACAAGAAATTTGTAACCCTATTGGAAAATGTTGGGGAACAATTCAAATTTCAATTCCGACTGAGATTATCGTAATTTGACTTCGCCCTGCTGTGCTTCGTATGTCTCGACTTGTCCTAATGGTCCCGACTTTTTTTTAATGACCCGACTTGACAAATGCCAAAAAACAGAACGAGTCCAGCTGAGTAATTCAAGATATTTTTAACACAATTGGAGAGTGTTGGGAACATTCATATTTCAATTTCGACTTAGATTTTCGTAATATGACTTCGCCCTGATGTGCTTCGTATCTATCAACTTGTCCTAATGGTCCCGATTTGTCCCTACTACCCGACTTGACATGCCAAACCTACAGAACAAGTCCAGTTGGGTAAAACAAGAAATTTGTAACACTATTGGAAAATGTTAGGGAACAATTCTAATTTCAATTCCGACTGGGATTTTCGTAATTTGACTTCGTCCTGCTGTGCTTCATTTGCCTCGAGTTGTCCTAATGGTCCCGATTTGTCCTTGATGGCCCGACTTGACAAATGCCAAAAAACAGAACGAGTCCAGCTGAGTAATTCAAGAAATTTGTAACACAATTGGAAAGTGTTGAGAACATTCAAATTTCAATTCCGACTTAGATTTTCGTAATATGACTTCGCCCTGCTGTGCTACGTATCTATCAACTTGTCCTAATGGTCCCGATTTGTCCCTACTACCCGACTTGACATGCCAAACCTACAGAACAAGTCCAGTTGGGTAAAACAAGAAATTTGTAAAACTATTGGAAAATGTTAGGGAACAATTCTAATTTTAATTCCGACTGGGATTTTCGTAAACTGACTTAGCCCTGCTGTGCTTCGTATGTCCCTACTTGTCCTTATGGTCCCGATTTGTACCTACTGACCCGACTTGACATATGCCAAAACTACAGAACAAGTCCAGCTGGGTATAACAAGAAATTTGTAACACAATTGGAAAATGTTCGGGAACAATTCAAATTTCAACTCAGACTGAGATTTCAGTAATTTGACTTCGCCCTGCTGTGCTTCGTATGTCTCGACTTGTCCATATGGTCCCGATTTGTCCTTAATGACACGACTTGACAAATTCCAAAAAACAGAACGAGTCCAGCTGAGTAATTCAAGAAATTTGTAACATAATAGGAAAATGTTGTGAAACATTCAAATTTCAATTCCGACTGAGATTTTCGTATTTTGACTTCGCCCTGCTGTGCTTCATTTTCCTCGACTTGTCCCAATGGTTCCGATTTGTCCTTAATGACCCGACTTGACAAATTCCAAAAAACAGAACGATTCTAGCTGAGTAATTCCCTACTACCCGACTTGACATGCCAAACCTACAGAACAAGTCCAGTTGGGTAAAACAAGAAATTTGTAACACTATTGGAAAATGTTAGGGAACAATTCTAATTTCAATTCCGACTGGGATTTTCGTAAATTGACTTAGCCCTGCTGTGCTTCGTATGTCTCGACTTGTCCTTATGGTCCCGACTTTTTTTTAACGACCCGACTTGACAAATGCCAAAACTACAGAAAAAGTCCAGCTGGGTAAAACATGAAATTTGTAAAACATTTGAAAAATGTTGTGGAACATTCAAATTTCAATTCCGACTGAGATTTTCGTATTTTGACTTCGCCCTGCTGTGCTTCATTTTCCTCGACTTGTCCTAATGGTCCCGATTTGTCCTTAATGACCCGACTTGACAAATGCCAAAAAAAAGAACGAGTCCAGCTGAGTAATTCAAGAAATTTGTAACACAATTGGAAAGTGTTGGGAACATTCAAATTTCAATTCCGACTGAGAGTTCCGTAATTTGACTTCGTCCTGCTGTGCTTCATTTGCCTCGAGTTGTCCTAATGGTCCCGATTTGTCCTTGATGGCCCGACTTGACAAATGCCAAAAAACAGAACGAGTCCAGCTGAGTAATTCAAGAAATTTGTAACACAATTGGAAAGTGTTTGGAACATTCAAATTTCAATTCCGACTTAGATTTTCGTAATATGACTTCGCCCTGCTGTGCTACGTATCTATCAACTTGTCCTAATGGTCCCGATTTGTCCCTACTACCCGACTTGACATGCCAAACCTACAGAACAAGTCCAGTTGGGTAAAACAAGAAATTTGTAAAACTATTGGAAAATGTTAGGGAACAATTCTAATTTCAATTCCGACTGGGATTTTCGTAAACTGACTTAGCCCTGCTGTGTTTCGTATGTCTCGACTTGTCCTTATGGTCCCGATTTGTACCTACTGACCCGACTTGACATATGCCAAAACTACAGAACAAGTCCAGCTGGGTATAACAAGAAATTTGTAACACAATTGGAAAATGTTCGGGAACAATTCAAATTTCAACTCAGACTGATATTTTAGTAATTTGACTTCGCCCTGCTGTGCTTCGTATGTCTCGACTTGTCCTTATGGTCCCGATTTGTCCTTAATGACACGACTTGACAAATTCCAAAAAACAGAACGAGTCCAGCTGAGTAATTCAAGAAATTTGTAACACAATAGGAAAATGTTGTGGAACATTCAAATTTCAATTCCGACTGAGAGTTCCGTAATTTTACTTCGTCCTGCTGTGCTTCATTTGCCACGACTTGTCCTAATGGTCCCGATTTGTCCTTGATGGCCCGACTTGACAAATTCCAAAAAACAGAACGAGTCCAGCTGAGTAATTCAAGAAATTTGTAACACAATTGGAAAGTGTTGCGAACATTCAAATTTCAATTCCGACTGAGAGTTCCGTAATTTTACTTCGTCCTGCTGTGCTTCATTTGCCACGACTTGTCCTAATGGTCCCGATTTGTCCTTGATGGCCCTACTTGACAAATGCCAAAAAAGAGACAAGTCCAGCTGGGTAAAACAAGAAATTTGTAACACATTAGGAAAATGTTGGGGAACATTTCTAATTTGAATTCCGACTGGAATTTTCGTAAATTGACTTAGCTCTGCTGTGCTTCGTATGTCTTGACTTGTCCTAAAGGTCCCGATTTGTCCTTGATGACCCGACTTGACATATGCCAAAATACAGGGCTAGTCCAGCTGGGTAAAACAAGAAATTTGTAACACAATTGGAAAATGTCGGGGAACAAATCTAATTTCAATTCCGACTTACATTTTCGATATTTGACTTCGCCCTGCTGTGCTTCATATCTATCAACTTGTCCTAATGGTCCCGATTTGTCCCTACTACCCGACTTGACATATGCCAAAACTACAGAACAAGTCCAGTTGGGTAAAACAAGAAATTTGTAACACTATTGGAAAATGTTAGGGAACAATTCTAATTTCAATTCCGACTGGGATTTTCGTAAATTGACTTAGCCCTGCTGTGCTTCGTATGTCTCGACTTGTCCTTATGGTCCCGACTTTTTTTTAACGACCCGACTTGACAAATGCCAAAACTACAGAAAAAGTCCAGCTGGGTAAAACATGAAATTTGTAAAACATTTGAAAAATGTTGTGGAACATTCAAATTTCAATTCCGACTGAGATTTTCGTATTTTGACTTCGCCCTGCTGTGCTTCATTTTCCTCGACTTGTCCTAATGGTCCCGATTTGTCCTTAATGACACGACTTGACAAATTCCAAAAAACAGAACGAGTCCAGCTGAGTAATTCAAGAAATTTGTAACACAATAGGAAAATGTTGTGGAACATTCAAATTTCAATTCCGACTGAGAGTTCCGTAATTTTACTTCGTCCTGCTGTGCTTCATTTGCCACGACTTGTCCTAATGGTCCCGATTTGTCCTTGATGGCCCGACTTGACAAATTCCAAAAAACAGAACGAGTCCAGCTGAGTAATTCAAGAAATTTGTAACACAATTGGAAAGTGTTGCGAACATTCAAATTTCAATTCCGACTGAGAGTTCCGTAATTTTACTTCGTCCTGCTGTGCTTCATTTGCCACGACTTGTCCTAATGGTCCCGGTTTGTCCTTGATGGCCCTACTTGACAAATGCCAAAAAAGAGACAAGTCCAGCTGGGTAAAACAAGAAATTTGTAACACATTAGGAAAATGTTGGGGAACATTTCTAATTTGAATTCCGACTGGAATTTTCGTAAATTGACTTAGCTCTGCTGTGCTTCGTATGTCTTGACTTGTCCTAAAGGTCCCGATATGTCCTTGATGACCCGACTTGACATATGCCAAAATACAGGGCTAGTCCAGCTGGGTAAAACAAGAAATTTGTAACACAATTGGAAAATGTCGGGGAACAATTCTAATTTCAATTCCGACTTACATTTTCGATATTTGACTTCGCCCTGCTGTGCTTCATATCTATCAACTTGTCCTAATGGTCCCGATTTGTCCCTACTACCCGACTTGACATATGCCAAAACTACAGAACAAGTCCAGCTGGGTAAAACAAGAAATTTGTAACACTATTGGAAAATGTTGGGGAACAATTCAAATTTCAATTCCGACTGAGATTTTCGTTATTTGACTTCGCCCTGCTGTGCTTCGTATGTCTCGACTTGTCCTAATGGTCCCGACTTTTTTTTAACGACCCGACTTGACAAATGCCAAAATACAGAACAAGTCTAGCTGGGTAAAACATGAAATTTGTAAAACGATTGGAAAATATTGTGGAACATTCAAATTTCAATTCCGACTGAGATTTTCGTAATTTGACTTCGCCCTGCTGTGCTTTGTATGTCTCGACTTGTCCTAATGCTCCCGATTTGTCCTTGATGACCCGACTTGACAAATGCCAAAAAAAAGAACGAGTCCAGCTGAGTAATTCAAGAAATTTGTAACACAATTGGAAAGTGTTGGGAACATTCAAATTTCAATTCCGACTGAGAGTTCCGTAATTTGACTTCGTCCTGCTGTGCTTCGTATCTATCAACTTGTCCTAATGGTCCCGATCTGTCCCTACTACCCGACTTGACATATGCCAAATCTACAGAACAAGTCCAGCAGGGTAAGACAAGAAATTTGTAACACTAATGGAAAATGTTGGGGAACAATTCGAATTTCAATTCCGACTGAGATTATCGTAATTTGACTTCGCCCTGCTGTGCTTCGTATGCCTCGACTTGTCCTAATGGTCCCGACTTTTTTTATTGACCCGACTTGACAAATGCCAAAAAACAGAACGAGTCCAGCTGAGTAATTCAAGAAATTTTTAACACAATTGGAAAGTGTTGGGAACATTCAAATTTCAATTCCGACTTAGATTTTCGTAATTTGACTTCGCCCTGCTGTGCTTCGTATGTCTCGACTTGTCCTTATGGTCCCGATTTGTCCTTAATGACACGACTTGACAAATTCCAAAAAAGAGACAAGTCCAGCTGGGTAAAACAAGAAATTTGTAACACAATAGGAAAATGTTGGGGAACAATTCTAATTTCAATTCCGACTGGGATTTTCGTATATTGACTTAGCTCTGCTGTGCATCGTATGTCTCGACTTGTCCTAATGGTCCCGATTTGTCCTTGATGACCCGACTTGACATATGCCAAAATACAGGGCTAGTCCAGCTGGGTAAAACAAGAAATTTCTAACACAATTGGAAAATGTCGGGAAACAATTCTAATTTCAATTCCGACTGACATTTTTGAAATTTGACTTCGCCCTGCTGTGCTTCGTATGTCTCGACTTGTCCTAATGGTCCCGACTTTTTTTTAACGACCCGAATTGACAAATGCCAAAATACAAAACAAGTCTAGCTGGGTAACAAGAAATTTGTAACACAATTGGAAAATGTTGGGAAACAATTCAAATTTCAACTCCGACTGAGATTTTAGTAATTTGAATTCGTCCTGCTGTGCTTCATTGCCACGACTTGTCCTAATGGTCCCGATTTGTCCTTGATGACCCGACTTGACATATGCCAAAATACAGGGCTAGTCCAGCTGGGTAAAACAAGAAATTTGTAACACAATTGGAAAATGTCGGGGAACAATTCTAATTTCAATTCCGACTTACATTTTCGATATTTGACTTCGCCCTGCTGTGCTTCATATCTATCAACTTGTCCTAATGGTCCCGATTTGTCCCTACTACCCGACTTGACATATGCCAAACTACAGAACAAGTCCAGCTGGGTATAACAAGAAATTTGTAACACAATTGGAAAATGTTGGGAAACAATTCAAATTTCAACTCCGACTGAGATTTTAGTAATTTGACTTCGTCCTGCTGTGCTTCATTGCCACGACTTGTCCTAATGGTCCCGATTTGTCCTTGATGACCCGACTTGACATATGCCAAAATACAGGGCTAGTCCAGCTGGGTAAAACAAGAAATTTGTAACACAATTGGAAAATGTCGGGGAACAATTCTAATTTCAATTCCGACTTACATTTTCGATACTTGACTTCGCCCTGCTGTGCTTTATATCTATCAACTTGTCCTAATGGTCCCGATTTTTCTCTACTACCCGACTTGACATATGCCAAAACTACAGAACAAGTCCAGCTGGGTAAAACAAGAAATTTGTAACACTATTGTAAAATGTTAGGGAACAATTCTAATTTCAATTCCGACTTAGATTTTCGTAATATGACTTCGCCCTGCTGTGCTACGTATCTATCAACTTGTCCTACTGGTCCCGATTTGTCCCTACTACCCGACTTGACATGCCAAACCTACAGAACAAGTCCAGTTGGGTAAAACAAGAAATTTGTAACACCATTGGAAAATGTTAGGGAAAAATTCTAATTTCAATTCCGACTGAGAGTTCCGTAATT
The DNA here is from genome assembly GCA_958502065.1 of Chrysolina americana. Taxonomy (NCBI): domain Eukaryota; kingdom Metazoa; phylum Arthropoda; class Insecta; order Coleoptera; family Chrysomelidae; genus Chrysolina; species Chrysolina americana. The sequence goes on from OY293417.1 coordinate 29,957,091, forward strand.
TGACTTCGTCCTGCCGTGCTTCGTATCTATCAACTTGTCCTAATGTCCCGATCTGTCCCTACTACCCGACTTGACATATGCCAAATCTACAGAACAAGTCCAGCAGGGTAAGACAAGAAATTTGTAACACTATTGGAAAATGTTGGGGAACAATTCAAATTTCAATTTCGACTGAGATTATCGTAATTTGACTTCGCCCTGCTGTGCTTCGTATGTCTCGACTTGTCCTAATGGTCCCGACTTTTTTTCAATGACCCGACTTGACAAATGCCAAAAAACAGAACGAGTCCAGCTGAGTAATTCAAGAAATTTTTAACACATTTGGAGAGTGTTGGGAACATTCATATTTCAATTCCGACTTAGATTTTCGTAATATGACTTCGCCCTGCTGTGCTTCGTATCTATCAACTTGTCCTAATGGTCCCGATTTGTCCCTACTACCCGACTTGACATGCCAAACCTACAGAACAAGTCCAGTTGGGTAAAACAAGAAATTTGTAACACTATTGGAAAATGTTAGGGAACAATTCTAATTTCAATTCCGACTGGGATTTTCGTAAATTGACTTAGCCCTGCTGTGCTTCGTATGTCTCGACTTGTCCTTATGGTCCCGATTTGTACCTACTGACCCGACTTGACATATGCCAAAACTACAGAACAAGTCCAGCTGGGTATAACAAGACATTTGTAACACAATTGGAAAATGTTGGGGAACAATTCAAATTTCAACTCCGACTGAGATTTTAGTAATTTAACTTCGCCCTGCTGTGCTTCGAATGTCTCGACTTGTCCTAATGGTCCTGACTTTTTTTTAACGACTTGACTTGACAAATGCCAAAATACAGAACAAGTCTAGCTGGGTAAAACATGAAATTTGTAAAACGATTGGAAAATATTGTGGAACATTCAAATTTCAATTCCGACTGAGATTTCCGTAATTTGACTTCGCCCTGCTGTGCTTCGTATGTCTCGACTTGTCCTAATGGTCCCGATTTGTCCTTAATGACCCGACTTGACAAATGCCAAAAAAAAAACGAGTCCAGCTGAGTAATTCAAGAAATTTGTAACACAATTGGAAAGTGTTGGGAACATTCAAAATTCAATTCCGACTGAGAGTTCCGTAATTTGACTTCGTCCTGCTGTGCTTCATTTGCCTCGAGTTGTCCTAATGATCCCGATTTGTCCTTGATGGCCCGACTCGACAAATGCCAAAAAACAGAACGAGTCCAGCTAAGTAATTCAAGAAATTTGTAACACAATTGGAAAATGTTCGGGAACAATTCAAATTTCAACTCAGACTGAGATTTCAGTAATTTGACTTCGCCCTGCTGTGCTTCGTATGTCTCGACTTGTCCTTATGGTCCCGATTTGTCCTTTATGACACGACTTGACAAATTCCAAAAAACAGAACGAGTCCAGCTGAGTAATTCAAGAAATTTGTAACACAATAGGAAAATGTAGTGGAACATTCAAATTTCAATTCCGACTGAGATTTTCGTATTTTGACTTCGCCCTGCTGTGCTTCATTTTCCTCGACTTGTCCCAATGGTTCCGATTTGTCCTTAATGACCCGACTTGACAAATTCCAAAAAACAGAACGAGTCCAGCTGAGTAATTCCCTACTACCCGACTTGACATGCCAAACCTACAGAACAAGTCCAGCAGGGTAAGACAAGAAATTTGTAACACTATTGGAAAATGTTGGGGAACAATTCGAATTTCAATTCCGACTGAGATTATCGTAATTTGACTTCGCCCTGCTGTGCTTCGTATGCCTCGACTTGTCCTAATGGTCCCGACTTTTTTTATTGACCCGACTTGACAAATGCCAAAAAACAGAACGAGTCCAGCTGAGTAATTCAAGAAATTTTTAACACAATTGGAAAGTGTTGGGAACATTCAAATTTCAATTCCGATTTAGATTTTCGTAATTTGACTTCGCCCTGCTGTGCTTCGTATGTCTCGACTTGTCCTTATGGTCCCGATTTGTCCTTAATGACACGACTTGACAAATTCCAAAAAAGAGACAAGTCCAGCTGGGTAAAACAAGAAATTTGTAACACAATAGGAAAATGTTGGGGAACAATTCTAATTTCAATTCCGACTGGGATTTTCGTAAATTGACTTAGCTCTGCTGTGCATCGTATGTCTCGACTTGTCCTAATGGTCCCGATTTGTCCTTGATGACCCGACTTGACATATGCCAAAATACAGGGCTAGTCCAGCTGGGTAAAACAAGAAATTTCTAACACAATTGGAAAATGTCGGGGAACAATTCTAATATCAATTCCGACTGACATTTTTGAAATTTGACTTCGCCCTGCTGTGCTTCGTATGTCTCGACTTGTCCTAATGGTCCCGACTTTTTTTTAACGACCCGACTTGACAAATGCCAAAATACAAAACAAGTCTAGCTGGGTAACAAGAAATTTGTAACACAATTGGAAATTGTTGGGAAACAATTCAAATTTCAACTCCGACTGAGATTTTAGTAATTTGACTTCGTCCTGCTGTGCTTCATTGCCACGACTTGTCCTAATGGTCCCGATTTGTCCTTGATGACCCGACTTGACATATGCCAAAATACAGGGCTAGTCCAGCTGGGTAAAACAAGAAATTTGTAACACAATTGGAAAATGTCGGGGAACAATTCTAATTTCAATTCCGACTTACATTTTCGATATTTGACTTCGCCCTGCTGTGCTTCATATCTATCAACTTGTCCTAATGGTCCCGATTTGTCCCTACTACCCGACTAGACATATGCCAAACTACAGAACAAGTCCAGCTGGGTAAAACAAGAAATTTGTAACACAATAGGAAAATGTTGGGGAACATTTCTAATTTGAATTCCGACTGGGATTTTCGTAAATTGACTTAGCTCTGCTGTGCTTCGTATGTCTCGACTTGTCCTAATGGTCCCGATTTGTCCTTGATGACCCGACTTGACATATGCCAAAATACAGGGCTAGTCCAGCTGGGTAAAACAAGAAATTTGTAACACAATTGGAAAATGTCGGGGAACAATTCTAATTTCAATTCCGACTTACATTTTCGAAATTTGACTTCGCCCTGCTGTGCTTCATATCTATCAACTTGTCCTAATGGTCCCGATTTGTCCCTACTACCCGACTTGACATATGCCAAAACTACAGAACAAGTCCAGCTGGGTAAAACAAGAAATTTGTAACACTATTGGAAAATGTTGGGAAACAATTCAAATTTCAATTCCGACTGAGATTTTCGTATTTTGACTTCGCCCTGCTGTGCTTCATTTTCCTCGACTTGTCCTAATGGTCCCGATTTGTCCTTAATGACCCGACTTGACAAATGCCAAAAAAAAGAACGAGTCCAGCTGAGTAATTCAAGAAATTTGTAACACAATTGGAAAGTGTTGGGAACATTCAAATTTCAATTCCGACTGAGAGTTCCGTAATTTGACTTCGTCCTGCTGTGCTTCATTTGCCTCGAGTTGTCCTAATGGTCCCGATTTGTCCTTGATGGCCCGACTTGACAAATGCCAAAAAACAGAACGAGTCCAGCTGAGTAATTCAAGAAATTTGTAACACAATTGGAAAGTGTTTGGAACATTCAAATTTCAATTCCGACTTAGATTTTCGTAATATGACTTCGCCCTGCTGTGCTACGTATCTATCAACTTGTCCTAATGGTCCCGATTTGTCCCTACTACCCGACTTGACATGCCAAACCTACAGAACAAGTCCAGTTGGGTAAAACAAGAAATTTGTAAAACTATTGGAAAATGTTAGGGAACAATTCTAATTTCAATTCCGACTGGGATTTTCGTAAACTGACTTAGCCCTGCTGTGCTTCGTATGTCTCGACTTGTCCTTATGGTCCCGATTTGTACCTACTGACCCGACTTGACATATGCCAAAACTACAGAACAAGTCCAGCTGGGTATAACAAGAAATTTGTAACACAATTGGAAAATGTTCGGGAACAATTCAAATTTCAACTCAGACTGATATTTTAGTAATTTGACTTCGCCCTGCTGTGCTTCGTATGTCTCGACTTGTCCTTATGGTCCCGATTTGTCCTTAATGACACGACTTGACAAATTCCAAAAAACAGAACGAGTCCAGCTGAGTAATTCAAGAAATTTGTAACACAATAGGAAAATGTTGTGGAACATTCAAATTTCAATTCCGACTGAGAGTTCCGTAATTTTACTTCGTCCTGCTGTGCTTCATTTGCCACGACTTGTCCTAATGGTCCCGATTTGTCCTTGATGGCCCGACTTGACAAATTCCAAAAAACAGAACGAGTCCAGCTGAGTAATTCAAGAAATTTGTAACACAATTGGAAAGTGTTGCGAACATTCAAATTTCAATTCCGACTGAGAGTTCCGTAATTTTACTTCGTCCTGCTGTGCTTCATTTGCCACGACTTGTCCTAATGGTCCCGATTTGTCCTTGATGGCCCTACTTGACAAATGCCAAAAAAGAGACAAGTCCAGCTGGGTAAAACAAGAAATTTGTAACACATTAGGAAAATGTTGGGGAACATTTCTAATTTGAATTCCGACTGGAATTTTCGTAAATTGACTTAGCTCTGCTGTGCTTCGTATGTCTTGACTTGTCCTAAAGGTCCCGATTTGTCCTTGATGACCCGACTTGACATATGCCAAAATACAGGGCTAGTCCAGCTGGGTAAAACAAGAAATTTGTAACACAATTGGAAAATGTCGGGGAACAAATCTAATTTCAATTCCGACTTACATTTTCGATATTTGACTTCGCCCTGCTGTGCTTCATATCTATCAACTTGTCCTAATGGTCCCGATTTGTCCCTACTACCCGACTTGACATATGCCAAAACTACAGAACAAGTCCAGTTGGGTAAAACAAGAAATTTGTAACACTATTGGAAAATGTTAGGGAACAATTCTAATTTCAATTCCGACTGGGATTTTCGTAAATTGACTTAGCCCTGCTGTGCTTCGTATGTCTCGACTTGTCCTTATGGTCCCGACTTTTTTTTAACGACCCGACTTGACAAATGCCAAAACTACAGAAAAAGTCCAGCTGGGTAAAACATGAAATTTGTAAAACATTTGAAAAATGTTGTGGAACATTCAAATTTCAATTCCGACTGAGATTTTCGTATTTTGACTTCGCCCTGCTGTGCTTCATTTTCCTCGACTTGTCCTAATGGTCCCGATTTGTCCTTAATGACACGACTTGACAAATTCCAAAAAACAGAACGAGTCCAGCTGAGTAATTCAAGAAATTTGTAACACAATAGGAAAATGTTGTGGAACATTCAAATTTCAATTCCGACTGAGAGTTCCGTAATTTTACTTCGTCCTGCTGTGCTTCATTTGCCACGACTTGTCCTAATGGTCCCGATTTGTCCTTGATGGCCCGACTTGACAAATTCCAAAAAACAGAACGAGTCCAGCTGAGTAATTCAAGAAATTTGTAACACAATTGGAAAGTGTTGCGAACATTCAAATTTCAATTCCGACTGAGAGTTCCGTAATTTTACTTCGTCCTGCTGTGCTTCATTTGCCACGACTTGTCCTAATGGTCCCGGTTTGTCCTTGATGGCCCTACTTGACAAATGCCAAAAAAGAGACAAGTCCAGCTGGGTAAAACAAGAAATTTGTAACACATTAGGAAAATGTTGGGGAACATTTCTAATTTGAATTCCGACTGGAATTTTCGTAAATTGACTTAGCTCTGCTGTGCTTCGTATGTCTTGACTTGTCCTAAAGGTCCCGATTTGTCCTTGATGACCCGACTTGACATATGCCAAAATACAGGGCTAGTCCAGCTGGGTAAAACAAGAAATTTGTAACACAATTGGAAAATGTCGGGGAACAATTCTAATTTCAATTCCGACTTACATTTTCGATATTTGACTTCGCCCTGCTGTGCTTCATATCTATCAACTTGTCCTAATGGTCCCGATTTGTCCCTACTACCCGACTTGACGTATGCCAAAACTACAGAACAAGTCCAGCTGGGTAAAACAAGAAATTTGTAACACTATTGGAAAATGTTGGGGAACAATTCAAATTTCAATTCCGACTGAGATTTTCGTTATTTGACTTCGCCCTGCTGTGCTTCGTATGTCTCGACTTGTCCTAATGGTCCCGACTTTTTTTTAACGACCCGACTTGACAAATGCCAAAATACAGAACAAGTCTAGCTGGGTAAAACATGAAATTTGTAAAACGATTGGAAAATATTGTGGAACATTCAAATTTCAATTCCGACTGAGATTTTCGTAATTTGACTTCGCCCTGCTGTGCTTTGTATGTCTCGACTTGTCCTAATGCTCCCGATTTGTCCTTGATGACCCGACTTGACAAATGCCAAAAAAAAGAACGAGTCCAGCTGAGTAATTCAAGAAATTTGTAACACAATTGGAAAGTGTTGGGAACATTCAAATTTCAATTCCGACTGAGAGTTCCGTAATTTGACTTCGTCCTGCTGTGCTTCGTATCTATCAACTTGTCCTAATGGTCCCGATCTGTCCCTACTACCCGACTTGACATATGCCAAATCTACAGAACAAGTCCAGCAGGGTAAGACAAGAAATTTGTAACACTAATGGAAAATGTTGGGGAACAATTCGAATTTCAATTCCGACTGAGATTATCGTAATTTGACTTCGCCCTGCTGTGCTTCGTATGCCTCGACTTGTCCTAATGGTCCCGACTTTTTTTATTGACCCGACTTGACAAATGCCAAAAAACAGAACGAGTCCAGCTGAGTAATTCAAGAAATTTTTAACACAATTGGAAAGTGTTGGGAACATTCAAATTTCAATTCCGACTTAGATTTTCGTAATTTGACTTCGCCCTGCTGTGCTTCGTATGTCTCGACTTGTCCTTATGGTCCCGATTTGTCCTTAATGACACGACTTGACAAATTCCAAAAAAGAGACAAGTCCAGCTGGGTAAAACAAGAAATTTGTAACACAATAGGAAAATGTTGGGGAACAATTCTAATTTCAATTCCGACTGGGATTTTCGTATATTGACTTAGCTCTGCTGTGCATCGTATGTCTCGACTTGTCCTAATGGTCCCGATTTGTCCTTGATGACCCGACTTGACATATGCCAAAATACAGGGCTAGTCCAGCTGGGTAAAACAAGAAATTTCTAACACAATTGGAAAATGTCGGGAAACAATTCTAATTTCAATTCCGACTGACATTTTTGAAATTTGACTTCGCCCTGCTGTGCTTCGTATGTCTCGACTTGTCCTAATGGTCCCGACTTTTTTTTAACGACCCGAATTGACAAATGCCAAAATACAAAACAAGTCTAGCTGGGTAACAAGAAATTTGTAACACAATTGGAAAATGTTGGGAAACAATTCAAATTTCAACTCCGACTGAGATTTTAGTAATTTGAATTCGTCCTGCTGTGCTTCATTGCCACGACTTGTCCTAATGGTCCCGATTTGTCCTTGATGACCCGACTTGACATATGCCAAAATACAGGGCTAGTCCAGCTGGGTAAAACAAGAAATTTGTAACACAATTGGAAAATGTCGGGGAACAATTCTAATTTCAATTCCGACTTACATTTTCGATATTTGACTTCGCCCTGCTGTGCTTCATATCTATCAACTTGTCCTAATGGTCCCGATTTGTCCCTACTACCCGACTTGACATATGCCAAACTACAGAACAAGTCCAGCTGGGTATAACAAGAAATTTGTAACACAATTGGAAAATGTTGGGAAACAATTCAAATTTCAACTCCGACTGAGATTTTAGTAATTTGACTTCGTCCTGCTGTGCTTCATTGCCACGACTTGTCCTAATGGTCCCGATTTGTCCTTGATGACCCGACTTGACATATGCCAAAATACAGGGCTAGTCCAGCTGGGTAAAACAAGAAATTTGTAACACAATTGGAAAATGTCGGGGAACAATTCTAATTTCAATTCCGACTTACATTTTCGATACTTGACTTCGCCCTGCTGTGCTTTATATCTATCAACTTGTCCTAATGGTCCCGATTTTTCTCTACTACCCGACTTGACATATGCCAAAACTACAGAACAAGTCCAGCTGGGTAAAACAAGAAATTTGTAACACTATTGTAAAATGTTAGGGAACAATTCTAATTTCAATTCCGACTTAGATTTTCGTAATATGACTTCGCCCTGCTGTGCTACGTATCTATCAACTTGTCCTACTGGTCCCGATTTGTCCCTACTACCCGACTTGACATGCCAAACCTACAGAACAAGTCCAGTTGGGTAAAACAAGAAATTTGTAACACCATTGGAAAATGTTAGGGAAAAATTCTAATTTCAATTCCGACTGAGAGTTCCGTAATTTGACTTCGTCCTGCCGTGCTTCGTATCTATCAACTTGTCCTAATGTCCCGATCTGTCCCTACTACCCGACTTGACATATGCCAAATCTACAGAACAAGTCCAGCAGGGTAAGACAAGAAATTTGTAACACTATTGGAAAATGTTGGGGAACAATTCAAATTTCAATTTCGACTGAGATTATCGTAATTTGACTTCGCCCTGCTGTGCTTCGTATGTCTCGACTTGTCCTAATGGTCCCGACTTTTTTTCAATGACCCGACTTGACAAATGCCAAAAAACAGAACGAGTCCAGCTGAGTAATTCAAGAAATTTTTAACACATTTGGAGAGTGTTGGGAACATTCATATTTCAATTCCGACTTAGATTTTCGTAATATGACTTCGCCCTGCTGTGCTTCGTATCTATCAACTTGTCCTAATGGTCCCGATTTGTCCCTACTACCCGACTTGACATGCCAAACCTACAGAACAAGTCCAGTTGGGTAAAACAAGAAATTTGTAACACTATTGGAAAATGTTAGGGAACAATTCTAATTTCAATTCCGACTGGGATTTTCGTAAATTGACTTAGCCCTGCTGTGCTTCGTATGTCTCGACTTGTCCTTATGGTCCCGATTTGTACCTACTGACCCGACTTGACATATGCCAAAACTACAGAACAAGTCCAGCTGGGTATAACAAGACATTTGTAACACAATTGGAAAATGTTGGGGAACAATTCAAATTTCAACTCCGACTGAGATTTTAGTAATTTAACTTCGCCCTGCTGTGCTTCGAATGTCTCGACTTGTCCTAATGGTCCTGACTTTTTTTTAACGACTTGACTTGACAAATGCCAAAATACAGAACAAGTCTAGCTGGGTAAAACATGAAATTTGTAAAACGATTGGAAAATATTGTGGAACATTCAAATTTCAATTCCGACTGAGATTTCCGTAATTTGACTTCGCCCTGCTGTGCTTCGTATGTCTCGACTTGTCCTAATGGTCCCGATTTGTCCTTAATGACCCGACTTGACAAATGCCAAAAAAAAAACGAGTCCAGCTGAGTAATTCAAGAAATTTGTAACACAATTGGAAAGTGTTGGGAACATTCAAAATTCAATTCCGACTGAGAGTTCCGTAATTTGACTTCGTCCTGCTGTGCTTCATTTGCCTCGAGTTGTCCTAATGATCCCGATTTGTCCTTGATGGCCCGACTCGACAAATGCCAAAAAACAGAACGAGTCCAGCTAAGTAATTCAAGAAATTTGTAACACAATTGGAAAATGTTCGGGAACAATTCAAATTTCAACTCAGACTGAGATTTCAGTAATTTGACTTCGCCCTGCTGTGCTTCGTATGTCTCGACTTGTCCTTATGGTCCCGATTTGTCCTTTATGACACGACTTGACAAATTCCAAAAAACAGAACGAGTCCAGCTGAGTAATTCAAGAAATTTGTAACACAATAGGAAAATGTAGTGGAACATTCAAATTTCAATTCCGACTGAGATTTTCGTATTTTGACTTCGCCCTGCTGTGCTTCATTTTCCTCGACTTGTCCCAATGGTTCCGATTTGTCCTTAATGACCCGACTTGACAAATTCCAAAAAACAGAACGAGTCCAGCTGAGTAATTCCCTACTACCCGACTTGACATGCCAAACCTACAGAACAAGTCCAGCAGGGTAAGACAAGAAATTTGTAACACTATTGGAAAATGTTGGGGAACAATTCGAATTTCAATTCCGACTGAGATTATCGTAATTTGACTTCGCCCTGCTGTGCTTCGTATGCCTCGACTTGTCCTAATGGTCCCGACTTTTTTTATTGACCCGACTTGACAAATGCCAAAAAACAGAACGAGTCCAGCTGAGTAATTCAAGAAATTTTTAACACAATTGGAAAGTGTTGGGAACATTCAAATTTCAATTCCGATTTAGATTTTCGTAATTTGACTTCGCCCTGCTGTGCTTCGTATGTCTCGACTTGTCCTTATGGTCCCGATTTGTCCTTAATGACACGACTTGACAAATTCCAAAAAAGAGACAAGTCCAGCTGGGTAAAACAAGAAATTTGTAACACAATAGGAAAATGTTGGGGAACAATTCTAATTTCAATTCCGACTGGGATTTTCGTAAATTGACTTAGCTCTGCTGTGCATCGTATGTCTCGACTTGTCCTAATGGTCCCGATTTGTCCTTGATGACCCGACTTGACATATGCCAAAATACAGGGCTAGTCCAGCTGGGTAAAACAAGAAATTTCTAACACAATTGGAAAATGTCGGGGAACAATTCTAATATCAATTCCGACTGACATTTTTGAAATTTGACTTCGCCCTGCTGTGCTTCGTATGTCTCGACTTGTCCTAATGGTCCCGACTTTTTTTTAACGACCCGACTTGACAAATGCCAAAATACAAAACAAGTCTAGCTGGGTAACAAGAAATTTGTAACACAATTGGAAATTGTTGGGAAACAATTCAAATTTCAACTCCGACTGAGATTTTAGTAATTTGACTTCGTCCTGCTGTGCTTCATTGCCACGACTTGTCCTAATGGTCCCGATTTGTCCTTGATGACCCGACTTGACATATGCCAAAATACAGGGCTAGTCCAGCTGGGTAAAACAAGAAATTTGTAACACAATTGGAAAATGTCGGGGAACAATTCTAATTTCAATTCCGACTTACATTTTCGATATTTGACTTCGCCCTGCTGTGCTTCATATCTATCAACTTGTCCTAATGGTCCCGATTTGTCCCTACTACCCGACTAGACATATGCCAAACTACAGAACAAGTCCAGCTGGGTAAAACAAGAAATTTGTAACACAATAGGAAAATGTTGGGGAACATTTCTAATTTGAATTCCGACTGGGATTTTCGTAAATTGACTTAGCTCTGCTGTGCTTCGTATGTCTCGACTTGTCCTAATGGTCCCGATTTGTCCTTGATGACCCGACTTGACATATGCCAAAATACAGGGCTAGTCCAGCTGGGTAAAACAAGAAATTTGTAACACAATTGGAAAATGTCGGGGAACAATTCTAATTTCAATTCCGACTTACATTTTCGAAATTTGACTTCGCCCTGCTGTGCTTCATATCTATCAACTTGTCCTAATGGTCCCGATTTGTCCCTACTACCCGACTTGACATATGCCAAAACTACAGAACAAGTCCAGCTGGGTAAAACAAGAAATTTGTAACACTATTGGAAAATGTTGGGAAACAATTCAAATTTCAATTCCGACTGAGATTTTCGTTATTTGACTTCGCCCTGCTGTGCTTCGTATGACTCGACTTGTCCTAATGGTCCCGACTTTTTTTTAACGACCCGACTTGACAAATGCCAAAATACAGAACAAGTCTAGCTGGGTAAAACATGAAATTTGTAAAACGATTGGAAAATATTGTGGAACATTCAAATTTCAATTCCGACTGAGATTTCCGTAATTTGACTTCGCCCTGCTGTGCTTCGTATGTCTCGACTTGTCTAATGGTCCCGATTTGTCCTTAATGACCCGACTTGACAAATGCCAAAACTACAGGAAAAGTCCAGCTAGGTAAAACAAGAAATTTGTAAAACCTTTGGAAAATGTTGTGGAACATTCAAATTTCAATTCCGACTGAGATTTTCGTAATTTGACTTCGCCCTGCTGTGCTTCATTTTCCTCGACTTGTCCTAATGTTCCCGATTTGTCCTTAATGACCCGACTTGACAAATGCCAAAAAAAAGAACGAGTCCAGCTGAGTAATTCAAGAAATTTGTAACACAATTGGAAAGTGTTGGGAACATTCAAATTTCAATTCCGACTGAGAGTTCCGTAATTTGACTTCGCCCTGCTGTGCTTCGTATCTATCAACTTGTCCTAATGGTCCCGATCTGTCCCTACTACCCGACTTGACATATGCCAAATCTACAGAACAAGTCCAGCAGGGTAAGACAAGAAATTTGTAACACTATTGGAAAATGTTGGGGAACAATTCAAATTTCAATTCCGACTGAGATTATCGTAACCTGACTTAGCTCTGCTGTGCTTCATTTGTCTCGACTTGTCCTAATGGTCCCGACTTTTTTTTAATGACCCGACTTGACAAATGCCAAAAAACAGAACGAGTCCAGCTGAGTAATTCAAGAAATTTTTAACACAATTGGAAAGTGTTGGGAACATTCAAATTTTTATTCCGACTTGGATTTTCGTAATATGACTTCGCCCTGCTGTGCTTCGTATCTATCAACTTGTCCTAATGGTCCCGATTTGTCCCTACTACCCGACTTGACATGCCAAACCTACAGTAAAAGTCCAGTTGGGTGAAACAAGAAATTTGTAACACTATTGGAAAATGTTAGGGAACAATTCTAATTTCAATTCCGACTGGGATTTTCGTAACCTGACTTAGCCCTGCTGTGCTTCATATGTCCCGACTTGTCCTTATGGTCCCGATTTGTACCTACTGACCCGACTTGACATATGCCAAAACTACAGAACAAGTCCAGCTGGGTATAACAAGACATTTGTAACACAATTGGAAAATGTTGGGGAACAATTCAAATTTCAACTCCGACTGAGATTTTAGTAATTTAACTTCGCCCTGCTGTGCTTCGAATGTCTCGACTTGTCCTAATGGTCCTGACTTTTTTTTAACGACTTGACTTGACAAATGCCAAAATACAGAACAAGTCTAGCTGGGTAAAACATGAAATTTGTAAAACGATTGGAAAATATTGTGGAACATTCAAATTTCAATTCCGACTGAGATTTCCGTAATTTGACTTCGCCCTGCTGTGCTTCGTATGTCTCGACTTGTCCTAATGGTCCCGATTTGTCCTTAATGACCCGACTTGACAAATGCCAATATACAGAACAAGTCTAGCTGGGTAAAACATGAAATTTGTAAAACGATTGGAAAATATTGTGGAACATTCAAATTTCAATTCCGACTGAGATTTTCGTAATTTGACTTCGCCCTGCTGTGCTTCATTTTCCTCGACTTGTCCTAATGGTCCCGATTTGCCCTTAATGACCCGACTTGACAAATGCCAAAAAAAAGAACGAGTCCAGCTGAGTAATTCAAGAAATTTGTAACACAATTGGAAAGTGTTGGAACATTCAAATTTCAATTCCGACTGAGAGTAACGTAATTTGACTTCGTCCTGCTGTGCTTCGTATCTATCAACTTGTCCTAATGTCCCCATCTGTCCCTACTACCCGACTTGACATATGCCAAATCTACAGAACAAGTCCAGCAGGGTAAGACAAGAAATTTGTAACCCTATTGGAAAATGTTGGGGAACAATTCAAATTTCAATTCCGACTGAGATTATCGTAATTTGACTTCGCCCTGCTGTGCTTCGTATGTCTCGACTTGTCCTAATGGTCCCGACTTTTTTTTAATGACCCGACTTGACAAATGCCAAAAAACAGAACGAGTCCAGCTGAGTAATTCAAGATATTTTTAACACAATTGGAGAGTGTTGGGAACATTCATATTTCAATTCCGACTTAGATTTTCGTAATATGACTTCGCCCTGATGTGCTTCGTATCTATCAACTTGTCCTAATGGTCCCGATTTGTCCCTACTACCCGACTTGACATGCCAAACCTACAGAACAAGTCCAGTTGGGTAAAACAAGAAATTTGTAACACTATTGGAAAATGTTAGGGAACAATTCTAATTTCAATTCCGACTGGGATTTTCGTAATTTGACTTCGTCCTGCTGTGCTTCATTTGCCTCGAGTTGTCCTAATGGTCCCGATTTGTCCTTGATGGCCCGACTTGACAAATGCCAAAAAACAGAACGAGTCCAGCTGAGTAATTCAAGAAATTTGTAACACAATTGGAAAGTGTTGAGAACATTCAAATTTCAATTCCGACTTAGATTTTCGTAATATGACTTCGCCCTGCTGTGCTACGTATCTATCAACTTGTCCTAATGGTCCCGATTTGTCCCTACTACCCGACTTGACATGCCAAACCTACAGAACAAGTCCAGTTGGGTAAAACAAGAAATTTGTAAAACTATTGGAAAATGTTAGGGAACAATTCTAATTTTAATTCCGACTGGGATTTTCGTAAACTGACTTAGCCCTGCTGTGCTTCGTATGTCCCGACTTGTCCTTATGGTCCCGATTTGTACCTACTGACCCGACTTGACATATGCCAAAACTACAGAACAAGTCCGGCTGGGTATAACAAGAAATTTGTAACACAATTGGAAAATGTTCGGGAACAATTCAAATTTCAACTCAGACTGAGATTTCAGTAATTTGACTTCGCCCTGCTGTGCTTCGTATGTCTCGACTTGTCCATATGGTCCCGATTTGTCCTTAATGACACGACTTGACAAATTCCAAAAAACAGAACGAGTCCAGCTGAGTAATTCAAGAAATTTGTAACATAATAGGAAAATGTTGTGAAACATTCAAATTTCAATTCCGACTGAGATTTTCGTATTTTGACTTCGCCCTGCTGTGCTTCATTTTCCCCGACTTGTCCCAATGGTTCCGATTTGTCCTTAATGACCCGACTTGACAAATTCCAAAAAACAGAACGAGTCTAGCTGAGTAATTCCCTACTACCCGACTTGACATGCCAAACCTACAGAACAAGTCCAGATGGGTAAAACAAGAAATTTGTAACACTATTGGAAAATGTTAGGGAACAATTCTAATTTCAATTCCGACTGGGATTTTCGTAAATTGACTTAGCCCTGCTGTGCTTCGTATGTCTCGACTTGTCCTTATGGTCCCGACTTTTTTTTAACGACCCGACTTGACAAATGCCAAAACTACAGAAAAAGTCCAGCTGGGTAAAACATGAAATTTGTAAAACATTTGAAAAATGTTGTGGAACATTCAAATTTCAATTCCGAGTGAGATTTTCGTATTTTGACTTCGCCCTGCTGTGCTTCATTTTCCTCGACTTGTCCTAATGGTCCCGATTTGTCCTTAATGATCCGACTTGACAAATGCCAAAAAAAAGAACGAGTCCAGCTGAGTAATTCAAGAAATTTGTAACACAATTGGAAAGTGTTGGGAACATTCAAATTTCAATTCCGACTGAGAGTTCCGTAATTTGACTTCGTCCTGCTGTGCTTCATTTGCCTCGAGTTGTCCTAATGGTCCCGATTTGTCCTTGATGGCCCGACTTGACAAATGCCAAAAAACAGAACGAGTCCAGCTGAGTAATTCAAGAAATTTGTAACACAATTGGAAAGTGTTTGGAACATTCAAATTTCAATTCCGACTTAGATTTTCGTAATATGACTTCGCCCTGCTGTGCTACGTATCTATCAACTTGTCCTAATGGTCCCGATTTGTCCCTACTACCCGACTTGACATGCCAAACCTACAGAACAAGTCCAGTTGGGTAAAACAAGAAATTTGTAAAACTATTGGAAAATGTTAGGGAACAATTCTAATTTCAATTCCGACTGGGATTTTCGTAAACTGACTTAGCCCTGCTGTGCTTCGTATGTCTCGACTTGTCCTTATGGTCCCGATTTGTACCTACTGACCCGACTTGACATATGCCAAAACTACAGAACAAGTCCAGCTGGGTATAACAAGAAATTTGTAACACAATTGGAAAATGTTCGGGAACAATTCAAATTTCAACTCAGACTGATATTTTAGTAATTTGACTTCGCCCTGCTGTGCTTCGTATGTCTCGACTTGTCCTTATGGTCCCGATTTGTCCTTAATGACACGACTTGACAAATTCCAAAAAACAGAACGAGTCCAGCTGAGTAATTCAAGAAATTTGTAACACAATAGGAAAATGTTGTGGAACATTCAAATTTCAATTCCGACTGAGAGTTCCGTAATTTTACTTCGTCCTGCTGTGCTTCATTTGCCACGACTTGTCCTAATGGTCCCGATTTGTCCTTGATGGCCCGACTTGACAAATTCCAAAAAACAGAACGAGTCCAGCTGAGTAATTCAAGAAATTTGTAACACAATTGGAAAGTGTTGCGAACATTCAAATTTCAATTCCGACTGAGATTTTCGTATTTTGACTTCGCCCTGCTGTGCTTCATTTTCCTCGACTTGTCCTAATGGTCCCGATTTGTCCTTAATGACCCGACTTGACAAATGCCAAAAAACAGAACGAGTCCAGCTGAGTAATTCAAGAAATTTTTAACACAATTGGAAAGTGTTGGGAACATTCTAATTTCAATTACGACTGACATTTTTGAAATTTGACTTCGCCCTGCTGTGCTTCGTATGTCTCGACTTGTCCTAATGGTCCCGACTTTTTTTTAACGACCCGACTTGACAAATGCCAAAATACAAAACAAGTCTAGCTGGGTAACAAGAAATTTGTAACACAATTGGAAAATGTTGGGAAACAATTCAAATTTCAACTCCGACTGAGATTTTAGTAATTTGAATTCGTCCTGCTGTGCTTCATTGCCACGACTTGTCCTAATGGTCCCGATTTGTCCTTGATGACCCGACTTGACATATGCCAAAATACAGGGCTAGTCCAGCTGGGTAAAACAAGAAATTTGTAACACAATTGGAAAATGTCGGGGAACAATTCTAATTTCAATTCCGACTTACATTTTCGATATTTGACTTCGCCCTGCTGTGCTTCATATCTATCAACTTGTCCTAATGGTCCCGATTTGTCCCTACTACCCGACTTGACATATGCCAAACTACAGAACAAGTCCAGCTGGGTATAACAAGAAATTTGTAACACAATTGGAAAATGTTGGGAAACAATTCAAATTTCAACTCCGACTGAGATTTATTAATTTGACTTCGTCCTGCTGTGCTTCATTGCCACGACTTGTCCTAATGGTCCCGATTTGTCCTTGATGACCCGACTTGACATATGCCAAAATACAGGGCTAGTCCAGCTGGGTAAAACAAGAAATTTGTAACACAATTGGAAAATGTCGGGGAACAATTCTAATTTCAATTCCGACTTACATTTTCGATATTTGACTTCGCCCTGCTGTGCTTTATATCTATCAACTTGTCCTAATGGTCCCGATTTGTCTCTACTACCCGACTTGACATATGCCAAAACTACAGAACAAGTCCAGCTGGGTAAAACAAGAAATTTGTAACACTATTATAAAATGTTAGGGAACAATTCTAATTTCAATTCCGACTTAGATTTTCGTAATATGACTTCGCCCTGCTGTGCTACGTATCTATCAACTTGTCCTACTGGTCCCGATTTGTCCCTACTACCCGACTTGACATGCCAAACCTACAGAACAAGTCCAGTTGGGTAAAACAAGAAATTTGTAACACCATTGGAAAATGTTAGGGAACAATTCTAATTTCAATTCCGACTGAGAGTTCCGTAATTTGACTTCGTCCTGCCGTGCTTCGTATCTATCAACTTGTCCTAATGTCCCGATCTGTCCCTACTACCCGACTTGACATATGCCAAATCTACAGAACAAGTCCAGCAGGGTAAGACAAGAAATTTGTAACACTATTGGAAAATGTTGGGGAACAATTCAAATTTCAATTTCGACTGAGATTATCGTAATTTGACTTCGCCCTGCTGTGCTTCGTATGTCTCGACTTGTCCTAATGGTCCCGACTTTTTTTTAATGACCCGACTTGACAAATGCCAAAAAACAGAACGAGTCCAGCTGAGTAATTCAAGAAATTTTTAACACATTTGGAGAGTGTTGGGAACATTCATATTTCAATTCCGACTTAGATTTTCGTAATATGACTTCGCCCTGCTGTGCTTCGTATCTATCAACTTGTCCTAATGGTCCCGATTTGTCCCTACTACCCGACTTGACATGCCAAACCTACAGAACAAGTCCAGTTGGGTAAAACAAGAAATTTGTAACACTATTGGAAAATGTTAGGGAACAATTCTAATTTCAATTCCGACTGGGATTTTCGTAAATTGACTTAGCCCTGCTGTGCTTCGTATGTCTCGACTTGTCCTTATGGTCCCGATTTGTACCTACTGACCCGACTTGACATATGCCAAAACTACAGAACAAGTCCAGCTGGGCATAACAAGAAATTTGTAACACAATTGGAAAATGTTGGGGAACAATTCAAATTTCAACTCCGACTGAGATTTTAGTAATTTAACTTCGCCCTGCTGTGCTTCGTATGTCTCGACTTGTCCTAATGGTCCCGACTTTTTTTTAACGACCCGACTTGACAAATGCCAAAACTACAGAAAAAGTCCAGCTGGGTAAAACAAGAAATTTGTAAAACATTTGAAAAATGTTGTGGAACATTCAAATTTCAATTCCGACTGAGATTTTCGTATTTTGACTTCGCCCTGCTGTGCTTCATTTTCCTCGACTTGTCCTAATGGTCCCGATTTGTCCTTAATGACCCGACTTGACAAATGCCAAAAAAAAAAACGAGTCCAGCTGAGTAATTCAAGAAATTTGTAACACAATTGGAAAGTGTTGGGAACATTCAAAATTCAATTCCGACTGAGAGTTCCGTAATTTGACTTCGTCCTGCTGTGCTTCATTTGCCTCGAGTTGTCCTAATGATCCCGATTTGTCCTTGATGGCCCGACTCGACAAATGCCAAAAAACAGAACTAGTCCAGCTAAGTAATTCAAGAAATTTGTAACACAATTGGAAAATGTTCGGGAACAATTCAAATTTCAACTCAGACTGAGATTTCAGTAATTTGACTTCGCCCTGCTGTGCTTCGTATGTCTCGACTTGTCCTTATGGTCCCGATTTGTCCTTTATGACACGACTTGACAAATTCCAAAAAACAGAACGAGTCCAGCTGAGTAATTCAAGAAATTTGTAACGATAGGAAAATGTAGTGGAACATTCAAATTTCAATTCCGACTGAGATTTTCGTATTTTGACTTCGCCCTGCTGTGCTTCATTTTCCTCGACTTGTCCCAATGGTTCCGATTTGTCCTTAATGACCCGACTTGACAAATTCCAAAAAACAGAACGAGTCCAGCTGAGTAATTCCCTACTACCCGACTTGACATGCCAAACCTACAGAACAAGTCCAGTTGGGTAAAACAAGAAATTTGTAACACTATTGGAAAATGTTAGGGAACAATTCTAATTTCAATTACGACTGGGATTTTCGTAAATTGACTTAGCCCTGCTGTGCTTCGTATGTCTCGACTTGTCCTTATGGTCCCGATTTGTACCTACTGACCCGACTTGACATATGCCAAAACTACAGAACAAGTCCAGCTGGGTATAACAAGAAATTTCTAACACAATTGGAAAATGTTGGGGAACAATTCAAATTTCAACTCCGACTGAGATTTTAGTAATTTAACTTCGCCCTGCTGTGCTTCGTATGTCTCGACTTGTCCTAATGGTCCCGACTTTTTTTAACGACCCGACTTGACAAATGCCAAAACTACAGAAAAAGTCTAGCTAGGCAAAACAAGAAATTTGTAAAACATTTGAAAAATGTTGTGGAACATTCAAATTTCAATTCCGACTGAGATTTTCGTATTTTGACTTCGCCCTGCTGTGCTTCATTTTCCTTCACTTGTCCTAATGGTCCCGATTTGTCCTTAATGACCCGACTTGACAAATGCCAAAAAAAAGAACGAGTCCAGCTGAGTAATTCAAGAAATTTGTAACACAATTGGAAAGTGTTGGGAACATTCAAATTTCAATTCCGACTGAGAGTTCCGTAATTTGACTTCGTCCTGCTGTGCTTCATTTGCCTCGAGTTGTCCTAATGGTTCCGATTTGTCCTTGATGGCCCGACTTGACAAATGCCAAAAAAACAGAACGAGTCCAGCTGAGTAATTCAAGAAATTTGTAACACAATTGGAAAGTGTTGGGAACATTTAAATTTCAATTCCGACTTAGATTTTCGTAATATGACTTCGCCCTGCTGTGCTACGTATCTATCAACTAGTCCTAATGGTCCCGATTTGTCCCTACTACCCGACTTGACATGCCAAACCTACAGAACAAGTCCAGTTGGGTAAAACAAGAAATTTGTAAAACTATTGGAAAATGTTAGGGAACAATTCTAATTTCAATTCCGACTGGGTATTTCGTAAACTGACTTAGCCCTGCTGTGCTTCGTATGTCTCGACTTGTCCTTATGGTCCCGATTTGTACCTACTGACCCGACTTGACATATGCCAAAACTACAGAACAAGTCCAGCTGGGTATAACAAGAAATTTGTAACACAATTGGAAAATGTTCGGGAACAATTCAAATTTCAACTCAGACTGAGATTTTAGTAATTTGACTTCGCCCTGCTGTGCTTCGTATGTCTCGACTTATCCTTATGGTCCCGATTTGTCCTTAATGACACGAATTGACAAATTCCAAAAAACAGAACGAGTCCAGCTGAGTAATTCAAGAAATTTGTAAGCCAATAGAAAAATGTTGTGGAACATTCAAATTTCAATTCCGACTGAGATTTTCGTAATTTGACTTTGCCCTGCTGTGCTTCATTTTCCTCGACTTGTCCTAATGGTCCCGAATTGTCCTTAATGACCCGACTTGACAAATGCCAAAAAAGAACGAGTCCAGCTGAGTAATTCAAGAAATTTGTAACACAATTGGAAAGTGTTGGGAACATTCAAATTTCAATTCCGACTTAGATTTTCGTGATATGACTTCGCCCTGCTGTGCTTCGAATCTATCAACTTGTCCTAATGGTCCCGATTTGTCCCTACTACCCGACTTGACATATGCCAAAACTACAGATCAAGTCCAGCTGGGTAAAACAAGAAATTTGTAACACTATTTGAAAATGTTGGGGAACAATTCAAATTTCAATTTCGACTGAGATTATCGTAATTTGACTTCGCCCTGTTGTGCTTCGTATGTCTAGACTTGTCCTTATGGTCCCGATTTGTCTCTACTACCCGACTTGACATATGCCAAATCTACAGAACAAGTCCAGCAGGGTAAGACAAGATATTTGTAACACAATTGGAAAATGTTGGGGAACAATTCTAATTTCAATTCCGACTGGGATTTTCGTAAATTGACTTAGCCCTGCTGTGCTTCGTATGTCTCGACTTGTCATTATGGTCCCGATTTGTACCTACTGACCAGACTTGACATATGCCAAAACTACAGAACAAGTCCAGCTGGGTATAACAAGAAATTTGTAACACAATTGGAAAATGTTGGGGAACAATTAAAATTTCAACTCCGACTGAGATTTTAGTAATTTAACTTCGCCCTGCTGTGCTTCGTATGTCTCGACTTGTCCTAATGTTCCCGACTTTTTTTTAACGACCCGACTTGACAAATGCCAAAATACAGAACAAGTCTAGCTGGGTAAAACATGAAATTTGTAAAACGATTGGAAAATATTGTGGAACATTCAAATTTCAATTCCGACTGAGATTTCCGTAATTTGACTACGCCCTGCTATGCTTCGTATGTCTCGACTTGTCCTAATGGTCCCGATTTGTCCTTAATGACCCGACTTGACTATCCAGCTGGGTAAAACAAGAAATTTGTAAAACATTTGGAAAATGTTGTGGAACATTCAAATTTCAATTCCGACTGAGATTTTCGTAATTTGACTTCGCCCTGCTCTGCTTCATATTCCTCGACTTGTCCTAATGGTCCCGATTTGTCCTTAATAACCCGACTTGACTATCCAGCTGGGTAAAACAAGAAATTTGTAAATCATTTGGAAAATGTTGTGGAACATTCAAATTTCAATTCCGACTGAGATTTTCGTAATTTGACTTCGCCCTGCTCTGCTTCATATTCCTCGACTTGTCCTAAGTCCCGATTTGTCCTTAATGACCCGACTTGACAAATGCCTAAAAAAAGAACGAGTCCAGCTGAGTAATTCAAGAAATTTGTAACACAATTGGAAAGTGTTGGGAACATTCAAATTTCAATTCCGACTGAGAGTTCCGTAATTTGACTTCGTCCTGCTGTGCTTCATATGCCACGACTTGTCCTAATGGTCCCGATTTGTCCTTGATGGCCCGACTTGACAAATGCCAAAAAAGAGACAAGTCCAGCTGGGTAAAACAAGAAATTTGTAACATAATAGGAAAATGTTGGGGAACATTTCTAATTTGAATTCCGACTGGGATTTTCGTAAATTGACTTAGCCCTGCTGTGCTTCGTATGTCTCGACTTGTCCTTATGGTCCCGATTTGTACCTACTGACCCGACTTGACATATGCCAAAACTACAGAACAAGTCCAGCTGGGTATAACAAGAAATTTCTAACACAATTGGAAAATGTTGGGGAACAATTCAAATTTCAACTCCGACTGAGATTTTAGTAATTTAACTTCGCCCTGCTGTGCTTCGTATGTCTCGACTTGTCCTAATGGTCCCGACTTTTTTTAACGACCCGACTTGACAAATGCCAAAACTACAGAAAAAGTCTAGCTAGGCAAAACAAGAAATTTGTAAAACATTTGAAAAATGTTGTGGAACATTCAAATTTCAATTCCGACTGAGATTTTCGTATTTTGACTTCGCCCTGCTGTGCTTCATTTTCCTTCACTTGTCCTAATGGTCCCGATTTGTCCTTAATGACCCGACTTGACAAATGCCAAAAAAAAGAACGAGTCCAGCTGAGTAATTCAAGAAATTTGTAACACAATTGGAAAGTGTTGGGAACATTCAAATTTCAATTCCGACTGAGAGTTCCGTAATTTGACTTCGTCCTGCTGTGCTTCATTTGCCTCGAGTTGTCCTAATGGTTCCGATTTGTCCTTGATGGCCCGACTTGACAAATGCCAAAAAAACAGAACGAGTCCAGCTGAGTAATTCAAGAAATTTGTAACACAATTGGAAAGTGTTGGGAACATTTAAATTTCAATTCCGACTTAGATTTTCGTAATATGACTTCGCCCTGCTGTGCTACGTATCTATCAACTAGTCCTAATGGTCCCGATTTGTCCCTACTACCCGACTTGACATGCCAAACCTACAGAACAAGTCCAGTTGGGTAAAACAAGAAATTTGTAAAACTATTGGAAAATGTTAGGGAACAATTCTAATTTCAATTCCGACTGGGTATTTCGTAAACTGACTTAGCCCTGCTGTGCTTCGTATGTCTCGACTTGTCCTTATGGTCCCGATTTGTACCTACTGACCCGACTTGACATATGCCAAAACTACAGAACAAGTCCAGCTGGGTATAACAAGAAATTTGTAACACAATTGGAAAATGTTCGGGAACAATTCAAATTTCAACTCAGACTGAGATTTTAGTAATTTGACTTCGCCCTGCTGTGCTTCGTATGTCTCGACTTATCCTTATGGTCCCGATTTGTCCTTAATGACACGAATTGACAAATTCCAAAAAACAGAACGAGTCCAGCTGAGTAATTCAAGAAATTTGTAAGCCAATAGAAAAATGTTGTGGAACATTCAAATTTCAATTCCGACTGAGATTTTCGTAATTTGACTTTGCCCTGCTGTGCTTCATTTTCCTCGACTTGTCCTAATGGTCCCGAATTGTCCTTAATGACCCGACTTGACAAATGCCAAAAAAGAACGAGTCCAGCTGAGTAATTCAAGAAATTTGTAACACAATTGGAAAGTGTTGGGAACATTCAAATTTCAATTCCGACTTAGATTTTCGTGATATGACTTCGCCCTGCTGTGCTTCGAATCTATCAACTTGTCCTAATGGTCCCGATTTGTCCCTACTACCCGACTTGACATATGCCAAAACTACAGATCAAGTCCAGCTGGGTAAAACAAGAAATTTGTAACACTATTTGAAAATGTTGGGGAACAATTCAAATTTCAATTTCGACTGAGATTATCGTAATTTGACTTCGCCCTGTTGTGCTTCGTATGTCTAGACTTGTCCTTATGGTCCCGATTTGTCTCTACTACCCGACTTGACATATGCCAAATCTACAGAACAAGTCCAGCAGGGTAAGACAAGATATTTGTAACACAATTGGAAAATGTTGGGGAACAATTCTAATTTCAATTCCGACTGGGATTTTCGTAAATTGACTTAGCCCTGCTGTGCTTCGTATGTCTCGACTTGTCATTATGGTCCCGATTTGTACCTACTGACCAGACTTGACATATGCCAAAACTACAGAACAAGTCCAGCTGGGTATAACAAGAAATTTGTAACACAATTGGAAAATGTTGGGGAACAATTAAAATTTCAACTCCGACTGAGATTTTAGTAATTTAACTTCGCCCTGCTGTGCTTCGTATGTCTCGACTTGTCCTAATGTTCCCGACTTTTTTTTAACGACCCGACTTGACAAATGCCAAAATACAGAACAAGTCTAGCTGGGTAAAACATGAAATTTGTAAAACGATTGGAAAATATTGTGGAACATTCAAATTTCAATTCCGACTGAGATTTCCGTAATTTGACTTCGCCCTGCTATGCTTCGTATGTCTCGACTTGTCCTAATGGTCCCGATTTGTCCTTAATGACCCGACTTGACTATCCAGCTGGGTAAAACAAGAAATTTGTAAAACATTTGGAAAATGTTGTGGAACATTCAAATTTCAATTCCGACTGAGATTTTCGTAATTTGACTTCGCCCTGCTCTGCTTCATATTCCTCGACTTGTCCTAATGGTCCCGATTTGTCCTTAATAACCCGACTTGACTATCCAGCTGGGTAAAACAAGAAATTTGTAAATCATTTGGAAAATGTTGTGGAACATTCAAATTTCAATTCCGACTGAGATTTTCGTAATTTGACTTCGCCCTGCTCTGCTTCATATTCCTCGACTTGTCCTAAGTCCCGATTTGTCCTTAATGACCCGACTTGACAAATGCCTAAAAAAAGAACGAGTCCAGCTGAGTAATTCAAGAAATTTGTAACACAATTGGAAAGTGTTGGGAACATTCAAATTTCAATTCCGACTGAGAGTTCCGTAATTTGACTTCGTCCTGCTGTGCTTCATATGCCACGACTTGTCCTAATGGTCCCGATTTGTCCTTGATGGCCCGACTTGACAAATGCCAAAAAAGAGACAAGTCCAGCTGGGTAAAACAAGAAATTTGTAACATAATAGGAAAATGTTGGGGAACATTTCTAATTTGAATTCCGACTGGGATTTTCGTAAATTGACTTAGCCCTGCTGTGCTTCGTATGTCTCGACTTGTCCTTATGGTCCCGATTTGTACCTACTGACCCGACTTGACATATGCCAAAACTACAGAACAAGTCCAGCTGGGTATAACAAGAAATTTCTAACACAATTGGAAAATGTTGGGGAACAATTCAAATTTCAACTCCGACTGAGATTTTAGTAATTTAACTTCGCCCTGCTGTGCTTCGTATGTCTCGACTTGTCCTAATGGTCCCGACTTTTTTTAACGACCCGACTTGACAAATGCCAAAACTACAGAAAAAGTCTAGCTAGGCAAAACAAGAAATTTGTAAAACATTTGAAAATTGTTGTGGAACATTCAAATTTCAATTCCGACTGAGATTTTCGTATTTTGACTTCGCCCTGCTGTGCTTCATTTTCCTTCACTTGTCCTAATGGTCCCGATTTGTCCTTAATGACCCGACTTGACAAATGCCAAAAAAAAGAACGAGTCCAGCTGAGTAATTCAAGAAATTTGTAACACAATTGGAAAGTGTTGGGAACATTCAAATTTCAATTCCGACTGAGAGTTCCGTAATTTGACTTCGTCCTGCTGTGCTTCATTTGCCTCGAGTTGTCCTAATGGTTCCGATTTGTCCTTGATGGCCCGACTTGACAAATGCCAAAAAAACAGAACGAGTCCAGCTGAGTAATTCAAGAAATTTGTAACACAATTGGAAAGTGTTGGGAACATTTAAATTTCAATTCCGACTTAGATTTTCGTAATATGACTTCGCCCTGCTGTGCTACGTATCTATCAACTAGTCCTAATGGTCCCGATTTGTCCCTACTACCCGACTTGACATGCCAAACCTACAGAACAAGTCCAGTTGGGTAAAACAAGAAATTTGTAAAACTATTGGAAAATGTTAGGGAACAATTCTAATTTCAATTCCGACTGGGTATTTCGTAAACTGACTTAGCCCTGCTGTGCTTCGTATGTCTCGACTTGTCCTTATGGTCCCGATTTGTACCTACTGACCCGACTTGACATATGCCAAAACTACAGAACAAGTCCAGCTGGGTATAACAAGAAATTTGTAACACAATTGGAAAATGTTCGGGAACAATTCAAATTTCAACTCAGACTGAGATTTTAGTAATTTGACTTCGCCCTGCTGTGCTTCGTATGTCTCGACTTATCCTTATGGTCCCGATTTGTCCTTAATGACACGAATTGACAAATTCCAAAAAACAGAACGAGTCCAGCTGAGTAATTCAAGAAATTTGTAAGCCAATAGAAAAATGTTGTGGAACATTCAAATTTCAATTCCGACTGAGATTTTCGTAATTTGACTTTGCCCTGCTGTGCTTCATTTTCCTCGACTTGTCCTAATGGTCCCGAATTGTCCTTAATGACCCGACTTGACAAATGCCAAAAAAGAACGAGTCCAGCTGAGTAATTCAAGAAATTTGTAACACAATTGGAAAGTGTTGGGAACATTCAAATTTCAATTCCGACTTAGATTTTCGTGATATGACTTCGCCCTGCTGTGCTTCGAATCTATCAACTTGTCCTAATGGTCCCGATTTGTCCCTACTACCCGACTTGACATATGCCAAAACTACAGATCAAGTCCAGCTGGGTAAAACAAGAAATTTGTAACACTATTTGAAAATGTTGGGGAACAATTCAAATTTCAATTTCGACTGAGATTATCGTAATTTGACTTCGCCCTGTTGTGCTTCGTATGTCTAGACTTGTCCTTATGGTCCCGATTTGTCTCTACTACCCGACTTGACATATGCCAAATCTACAGAACAAGTCCAGCAGGGTAAGACAAGATATTTGTAACACAATTGGAAAATGTTGGGGAACAATTCTAATTTCAATTCCGACTGGGATTTTCGTAAATTGACTTAGCCCTGCTGTGCTTCGTATGTCTCGACTTGTCATTATGGTCCCGATTTGTACCTACTGACCAGACTTGACATATGCCAAAACTACAGAACAAGTCCAGCTGGGTATAACAAGAAATTTGTAACACAATTGGAAAATGTTGGGGAACAATTAAAATTTCAACTCCGACTGAGATTTTAGTAATTTAACTTCGCCCTGCTGTGCTTCGTATGTCTCGACTTGTCCTAATGTTCCCGACTTTTTTTTAACGACCCGACTTGACAAATGCCAAAATACAGAACAAGTCTAGCTGGGTAAAACATGAAATTTGTAAAACGATTGGAAAATATTGTGGAACATTCAAATTTCAATTCCGACTGAGATTTCCGTAATTTGACTTCGCCCTGCTATGCTTCGTATGTCTCGACTTGTCCTAATGGTCCCGATTTGTCCTTAATGACCCGACTTGACTATCCAGCTGGGTAAAACAAGAAATTTGTAAAACATTTGGAAAATGTTGTGGAACATTCAAATTTCAATTCCGACTGAGATTTTCGTAATTTGACTTCGCCCTGCTCTGCTTCATATTCCTCGACTTGTCCTAATGGTCCCGATTTGTCCTTAATAACCCGACTTGACTATCCAGCTGGGTAAAACAAGAAATTTGTAAATCATTTGGAAAATGTTGTGGAACATTCAAATTTCAATTCCGACTGAGATTTTCGTAATTTGACTTCGCCCTGCTCTGCTTCATATTCCTCGACTTGTCCTAAGTCCCGATTTGTCCTTAATGACCCGACTTGACAAATGCCTAAAAAAAGAACGAGTCCAGCTGAGTAATTCAAGAAATTTGTAACACAATTGGAAAGTGTTGGGAACATTCAAATTTCAATTCCGACTGAGAGTTCCGTAATTTGACTTCGTCCTGCTGTGCTTCATATGCCACGACTTGTCCTAATGGTCCCGATTTGTCCTTGATGGCCCGACTTGACAAATGCCAAAAAAGAGACAAGTCCAGCTGGGTAAAACAAGAAATTTGTAACATAATAGGAAAATGTTGGGGAACATTTCTAATTTGAATTCCGACTGGGATTTTCGTAAATTGACTTAGATCTGCTGTGCTCCGTATGTCTCGACTTGTCCTAATGGTCCCGATTTGTCCTTGATGACCCGACTTGACATATGACAAAATACAGGGCTAGTCCAGCTGGGTAAAACATGACATTTGTAACACAATTGGAAAATGTCGGGGAACAATTCTAATTTCAATTCCGACTTACATTTTCGAAATTTGAATTCGCCCTGCTGTGCTTCATATCTATCAGCTTGTCCTAATGGTCCCGATTTGTCCCTACTACCCGACTTGACATATGCCAAAATACAGAACAAGTCTAGCTGGGTAAAACATGAAATTTGTAAAACGATTGGAAAATATTGTGGAACATTCAAATTTCAATTCCGACTGAGATTTCCGTAATTTGACTTCGCCCTGCTGTGCTTCGTATGTCTCGACTTGTCCTAATGGTCCCGATTGGTCCTTAATGACCCGACTTGACAAATGCCAAAACTACAGAAAAAGTCCAGCTGGGTAAAACAAGAAATTTGTAAAACATTTGGAAAATGTGGAACATTCAAATTTCAATTCCGTCTGAGATTTTCGTATTTTGACTTCGCCCTGCTGTGCTTCATTTTCCTCGACTTGTCCCAATGGTTCCAATTTGTCCTTAATGACCCGACTTGACAAATTCCAAAAAACAGAACGAGTCCAGCTGAGTAATTCAAGAAATTTGTAACACAATTGGAAAGTGTTGCGAACATTCAAATTTCAATTCCGACTGAGAGTTCCGTAATTTGACTTCGTCCTGCTGTGCTTCATTTGCCACGACTTGTCCTAATGGTCCCGATTTGTCCTTGATGGCCCGACTTGACAAATGCCAAAAAAGAGACAAGTCCAGCTGGGTAAAACAAGAAATTTGTAACACAATAGGAAAATGTTGGGGAACATTTCTAATTTGAATTCCGACTGGGATTTTCGTAAATTGACTTAGCTCTGCTGTGCTTCGTATGTCTCGACTTGTCCTAATGGTCCCGATTTGTATTTGATGACCCGACTTGACATATGCCAAAATACAGGGCTAGTCCAGCTGGCTAAAACAAGAAATTTGTAACACAATTGGAAAATGTCGGGGAACAATTCTAATTTCAATTCCGACTTACATTTTCGAAATTTGACTTCGCCCTGCTGTGCTTCATATCTATCAACTTGTCCCAATGGTCCCGATTTGTCCCTACTACCCGACTTGACATATGCCAAAACTACAGAACAGCTGGGTAAAACAAGAAATTTGTAACACTATTGGAAAATGGTGGGGAACAATTCAAATTTCAATTCCGACTGAGATTTTCGTTATTTGACTTCGCCCTGCTGTGCTTCGTATGTCTCGACTTGTCCTAATGGTCCCGACTTTTTTTTAACCACCCGACTTGACAAATGCCAAAATACAGAACAAGTCTAGTTGGGTAAAACATGAAATTTGTAAAACGATTGGAAAATATTGTAGAACATTCAAATTTCAATTCCGACTGAGATTTCCGTAATTTGACTTCAGCCTGCTGTGCTTCGTATGTCTCGACTTGTCTAATGGTACCGATTTGTCCTTAATGACCCGACTTGACAAATGCCAAAACTGCAGAAAAAGTCCAGTTGGGTGAAACAAGAAATTTGTAACACTATTGGAAAATGTTAGGGAACAATTCTAATTTCAATTCCGACTGGGATTTTCGTAAATTGACTTAGCCCTGCTGTGCTTCATATCTATCAGCTTGTCCTAATGGTCCCGATTTGTCCCTACTACCCGACTTGACATATGCCAAAATACAGAACAAGTCTAGCTGGGTAAAACATGAAATTTGTAAAACGATTGGAAAATATTGTGGAACATTCAAATTTCAATTCCGACTGAGATTTCCGTAATTTGACTTCGCCCTGCTGTGCTTCGTATGTCTCGACTTGTCCTAATGGTCCCGATTGGTCCTTAATGACCCGACTTGACAAATGCCAAAACTACAGAAAAAGTCCAGCTGGGTAAAACAAGAAATTTGTAAAACATTTGGAAAATGTGGAACATTCAAATTTCAATTCCGTCTGAGATTTTCGTATTTTGACTTCGCCCTGCTGTGCTTCATTTTCCTCGACTTGTCCCAATGGTTCCAATTTGTCCTTAATGACCCGACTTGACAAATTCCAAAAAACAGAACGAGTCCAGCTGAGTAATTCAAGAAATTTGTAACACAATTGGAAAGTGTTGCGAACATTCAAATTTCAATTCCGACTGAGAGTTCCGTAATTTGACTTCGTCCTGCTGTGCTTCATTTGCCACGACTTGTCCTAATGGTCCCGATTTGTCCTTGATGGCCCGACTTGACAAATGCCAAAAAAGAGACAAGTCCAGCTGGGTAAAACAAGAAATTTGTAACACAATAGGAAAATGTTGGGGAACATTTCTAATTTGAATTCCGACTGGGATTTTCGTAAATTGACTTAGCTCTGCTGTGCTTCGTATGTCTCGACTTGTCCTAATGGTCCCGATTTGTATTTGATGACCCGACTTGACATATGCCAAAATACAGGGCTAGTCCAGCTGGCTAAAACAAGAAATTTGTAACACAATTGGAAAATGTCGGGGAACAATTCTAATTTCAATTCCGACTTACATTTTCGAAATTTGACTTCGCCCTGCTGTGCTTCATATCTATCAACTTGTCCCAATGGTCCCGATTTGTCCCTACTACCCGACTTGACATATGCCAAAACTACAGAACAGCTGGGTAAAACAAGAAATTTGTAACACTATTGGAAAATGGTGGGGAACAATTCAAATTTCAATTCCGACTGAGATTTTCGTTATTTGACTTCGCCCTGCTGTGCTTCGTATGTCTCGACTTGTCCTAATGGTCCCGACTTTTTTTTAACCACCCGACTTGACAAATGCCAAAATACAGAACAAGTCTAGTTGGGTAAAACATGAAATTTGTAAAACGATTGGAAAATATTGTAGAACATTCAAATTTCAATTCCGACTGAGATTTCCGTAATTTGACTTCAGCCTGCTGTGCTTCGTATGTCCCGACTTGTCCTTATGGTCCCGATTTGTACCTACTGACCCGACTTGACATATGCCAAAACTACAGAACAAGTCCAGCTGGGTATAACAAGAAATTTGTAACACAATTGGAAAATGTCGGGGAACAATTCTAATTTCAATTCCGACTTACATTTTCGCCCTGCTGTGCTTCATATCTATCAACTTGTCCCAATGGTCCCGATTTGTCCCTACTACCCGACTTGACATATGCCAAAACTACAGAACAGCTGGGTAAAACAAGAAATTTGTAACACTATTGGAAAATGGTGGGGAACAATTCGAATTTCAATTCCGACTGAGATTTTCGTTATTTGACTTCGCCCTGCTGTGCTTCGTATGTCTCGACTTGTCCTAATGGTCCCGACTTTTTTTTAACCACCCGACTTGACAAATGCCAAAATACAGAACAAGTCTAGCTGGGTAAAACATGAAATTTGTAAAACGATTGGAAAATATTGTAGAACATTCAAATTTCAATTCCGACTGAGATTTCCGTAATTTGACTTCAGCCTGCTGTGCTTCGTATGTCTCGACTTGTCTAATGGTCCTAATTTGTCCTTAATGACCCGACTTGACAAATGCCAAAACTACAGAAAAAGTCCAGTTGGGTGAAACAAGAAATTTGTAACACTATTGGAAAATGTTAGGGAACAATTCAAATTTCAACTCCGACTGAGATTTTAGTAATTTAACTTCGCCCTGCTGTGCTTCGTATGTCTCGACTTGTCCTAATGGTCCCGACTTTTTTTTAACGACCCGACTTGACAAATGCCAAAATACAGAACAAGTCTAGCTGGGTAAAACATGAAATTTGTAACACAATTGGAAAGTGTTGGGAACATTCAAATTTCAATTCCGACTGAGATTTCCGTAATTTGACTTCGCCCTGCTGTGCTTCGTATGTCTCGACTTGTCCTCATGGTCCCGATTTGTTCTTAATGACCCGACTTGACAATCCAGCTGGGTAAAACAAGAAATTTGTAAAACATTTGGAAAATGTTGTGGAACATTCAAATTTCAATTCCGACTGAGATTTTCGTAATTTGACTTCGCCCTGCTGTGCTTCATTTTCCTCGACTTGTCCTAATGGTCCCGATTTGTCCTTAATGACCCGACTTGACAAATGCCAAAAAAAAGAACGAGTCCAGCTGAGTAATTCAAGAAATTTGTAACACAATTGGAAAGTGTTGGGAACATTCAAATTTCAATTCCGACTGAGAGTTCCGTAATTTGACCTCGTCCTGCTGTGCTTCATTTGCCTCGAGTTGTCCTAATGATCCCGATTTGTCCTTGATGGCCCGACTTGACAAATGCCAAAAAACAGAACGAGTCCAGCTGAGTAATTCAAGAAATTTGTAACACAATTGGAAATTGTTGTGAACATTCAAATTTCAATTCCGACTTAGATTTTCGTAATATGACTTCGCCCTGCTGTGCTACGTATCTATCAACTTGTCCTAATGGTCCCGATTTGTCTCTACTACCCGACTTGACATGCCAAACCTACAGAACAAGTCCAGTTGAGTAAAACAAGAAATTTGTAAAACTATTGGAAAATGTTAGGGAACAATTCTAATTTCAATTTCGACTGGGATTTTCGTAAACTGACTTAGCCCTGCTGTGCTTCGTATGTCTCGACTTGTCCTTATGGTCCCGATTTGTACCTACTGACCCGACTTGACATATGCCAAAACTACAGAACAAGTCCAGCTGGGTATAACAAGAAATTTGTAACACAATTGGAAAATGTTCGGGAACAATTCAAATTTCAACTCAGACTGAGATTTCAGTAATTTGACTTCGCCCTGCTGTGCTTCGTATGTCTCGACTTGTCCTTATGGTCCCGATTTGTCCTTTATGACACGACTTGACAAATTCCAAAAAACAGAACGAGTCCAGCTGAGTAATTCAAGAAATTTGTAACACAATAGGAAAATGTAGTGGAACATTCAAATTTCAATTCCGACTGAGATTTTCGTATTTTGACTTCGCCCTGCTGTGCTTCATTTTCCTCGACTTGTCCTAATGGTCCCGATTTGTCCTTAATGACCCGACTTGACAAATGCCAAAAAAAAGAACGAGTCCAGCTGAGTAATTCAAGAAATTTGTAACACAATTGGAAAGTGTTGGGAACATTCAAATTTCAATTCCGACTGAGAGTTCCGTAATTTGACCTCGTCCTGCTGTGCTTCATTTGCCTCGAGTTGTCCTAATGGTCCCGATTTGTCCTTGATGGCCCGTCTTGACAAATGCCAAAAAAAAGAACGAGTCCAGCTGAGTAATTCAAGAAATTTGTAACACAATTGGAAAGTGTTGGGAACATTCAAATTTCAATTCCGACTGAGAGTTCCGTAATTTGACTTCGTCCTGCTGTGCTTCATTTGCCTCGAGTTGTCCTAATGGTTCCGATTTGTCCTTGATGGCCCGACTTGACAAATGCCAAAAAACAGAACGAGTCCAGCTGAGTAATTCAAGAAATTTGTAACACAATTGGAAAGTGTTGGGAACATTCAAATTTCAATTCCGACTTAGATTTTCGTAATATGACTTCGCCCTGCTGTGCTACGTATCTATCAACTAGTCCTAATGGTCCCGATTTGTCCCTACTACCCGACTTGACATGCCAAACCTACAGAACAAGTCCAGTTGGGTAAAACAAGAAATTTGTAAAACTATTGGAAAATGTTAGGGAACAATTCTAATTTCAATTACGACTGGGTATTTCGTAAACTGACTTAGCCCTGCTGTGCTTCGTATGTCTCGACTTGTCCTTATGGTCCCGATTTGTACCTACTGACCCGACTTGACATATGCCAAAACTACAGAACAAGTCCAGCTGGGTATAACAAGAAATTTGTAACACAATTGGAAAATGTTCGGGAACAATTCAAATTTCAACTCAGACTGAGATTTTAGTAATTTGACTTCGCCCTGCTGTGCTTCGTATGTCTCGACTTGTCCTTATGGTCCCGATTTGTCCTTAATGACACGACTTGACAAATTCCAAAAAACAGAACGAGTCCAGCTGAGTAATTCAAGAAATTTGTAACACAATAGGAAAATGTTGTGGAACATTCAAATTTCAATTCCGACTGAGATTTTCGTATTTTGACTTCGCCCTGCTGTGCTTCATTTTCCTCGACTTGTCCTAATGGTTCCGATTTGTCCTTGATGGCCCGACTTGATAAATGCCAAAAAAGAGACAAGTCCAGCTGGGTAAAACAAGAAATTTGTAACACAATAGGAAAATGTTGGGGAACATTTCTAATTTGAATTCCGACTGGGATTTTCGTAAATTGACTTAGCTCTGCTGTGCTTCGTATGTCTCGACTTGTCCTAATGGTCCCGATTTGTCCTTGATGACCCGACTTGACATATGCCAAAATACAGGGCTAGTCCAGCTGGGTAAAACAAGAAATTTGTAACACAATTGGAAAATGTCGGGGAACAATTCTAATTTCAATTCCGACTAACATTTTCGAAATTTGACTTCGCCCTGCTGTGCTTCATATCTATCAACTTGTCCTAATGGTCCCGATTTTTCTCTACTACCCGACTTGACATATGCCAAAACTACAGAACAAGTCCAGCTGGGTAAAACAAGAAATTTGTAACACTATTGTAAAATGTTAGGGAACAATTCTAATTTCAATTCCGACTTAGATTTTCGTAATATGACTTCGCCCTGCTGTGCTACGTATCTATCAACTTGTCCTACTGGTCCCGATTTGTCCCTACTACCCGACTTGACATGCCAAACCTACAGAACAAGTCCAGTTGGGTAAAACAAGAAATTTGTAACACCATTGGAAAATGTTAGGGAAAAATTCTAATTTCAATTCCGACTGAGAGTTCCGTAATTTGACTTCGTCCTGCCGTGCTTCGTATCTATCAACTTGTCCTAATGTCCCGATCTGTCCCTACTACCCGACTTGACATATGCCAAATCTACAGAACAAGTCCAGCAGGGTAAGACAAGAAATTTGTAACACTATTGGAAAATGTTGGGGAACAATTCAAATTTCAATTTCGACTGAGATTATCGTAATTTGACTTCGCCCTGCTGTGCTTCGTATGTCTCGACTTGTCCTAATGGTCCCGACTTTTTTTCAATGACCCGACTTGACAAATGCCAAAAAACAGAACGAGTCCAGCTGAGTAATTCAAGAAATTTTTAACACATTTGGAGAGTGTTGGGAACATTCATATTTCAATTCCGACTTAGATTTTCGTAATATGACTTCGCCCTGCTGTGCTTCGTATCTATCAACTTGTCCTAATGGTCCCGATTTGTCCCTACTACCCGACTTGACATGCCAAACCTACAGAACAAGTCCAGTTGGGTAAAACAAGAAATTTGTAACACTATTGGAAAATGTTAGGGAACAATTCTAATTTCAATTCCGACTGGGATTTTCGTAAATTGACTTAGCCCTGCTGTGCTTCGTATGTCTCGACTTGTCCTTATGGTCCCGATTTGTACCTACTGACCCGACTTGACATATGCCAAAACTACAGAACAAGTCCAGCTGGGTATAACAAGACATTTGTAACACAATTGGAAAATGTTGGGGAACAATTCAAATTTCAACTCCGACTGAGATTTTAGTAATTTAACTTCGCCCTGCTGTGCTTCGAATGTCTCGACTTGTCCTAATGGTCCTGACTTTTTTTTAACGACTTGACTTGACAAATGCCAAAATACAGAACAAGTCTAGCTGGGTAAAACATGAAATTTGTAAAACGATTGGAAAATATTGTGGAACATTCAAATTTCAATTCCGACTGAGATTTCCGTAATTTGACTTCGCCCTGCTGTGCTTCGTATGTCTCGACTTGTCCTAATGGTCCCGATTTGTCCTTAATGACCCGACTTGACAAATGCCAAAAAAAAAACGAGTCCAGCTGAGTAATTCAAGAAATTTGTAACACAATTGGAAAGTGTTGGGAACATTCAAAATTCAATTCCGACTGAGAGTTCCGTAATTTGACTTCGTCCTGCTGTGCTTCATTTGCCTCGAGTTGTCCTAATGATCCCGATTTGTCCTTGATGGCCCGACTCGACAAATGCCAAAAAACAGAACGAGTCCAGCTAAGTAATTCAAGAAATTTGTAACACAATTGGAAAATGTTCGGGAACAATTCAAATTTCAACTCAGACTGAGATTTCAGTAATTTGACTTCGCCCTGCTGTGCTTCGTATGTCTCGACTTGTCCTTATGGTCCCGATTTGTCCTTTATGACACGACTTGACAAATTCCAAAAAACAGAACGAGTCCAGCTGAGTAATTCAAGAAATTTGTAACACAATAGGAAAATGTAGTGGAACATTCAAATTTCAATTCCGACTGAGATTTTCGTATTTTGACTTCGCCCTGCTGTGCTTCATTTTCCTCGACTTGTCCCAATGGTTCCGATTTGTCCTTAATGACCCGACTTGACAAATTCCAAAAAACAGAACGAGTCCAGCTGAGTAATTCCCTACTACCCGACTTGACATGCCAAACCTACAGAACAAGTCCAGCAGGGTAAGACAAGAAATTTGTAACACTATTGGAAAATGTTGGGGAACAATTCGAATTTCAATTCCGACTGAGATTATCGTAATTTGACTTCGCCCTGCTGTGCTTCGTATGCCTCGACTTGTCCTAATGGTCCCGACTTTTTTTATTGACCCGACTTGACAAATGCCAAAAAACAGAACGAGTCCAGCTGAGTAATTCAAGAAATTTTTAACACAATTGGAAAGTGTTGGGAACATTCAAATTTCAATTCCGATTTAGATTTTCGTAATTTGACTTCGCCCTGCTGTGCTTCGTATGTCTCGACTTGTCCTTATGGTCCCGATTTGTCCTTAATGACACGACTTGACAAATTCCAAAAAAGAGACAAGTCCAGCTGGGTAAAACAAGAAATTTGTAACACAATAGGAAAATGTTGGGGAACAATTCTAATTTCAATTCCGACTGGGATTTTCGTAAATTGACTTAGCTCTGCTGTGCATCGTATGTCTCGACTTGTCCTAATGGTCCCGATTTGTCCTTGATGACCCGACTTGACATATGCCAAAATACAGGGCTAGTCCAGCTGGGTAAAACAAGAAATTTCTAACACAATTGGAAAATGTCGGGGAACAATTCTAATATCAATTCCGACTGACATTTTTGAAATTTGACTTCGCCCTGCTGTGCTTCGTATGTCTCGACTTGTCCTAATGGTCCCGACTTTTTTTTAACGACCCGACTTGACAAATGCCAAAATACAAAACAAGTCTAGCTGGGTAACAAGAAATTTGTAACACAATTGGAAATTGTTGGGAAACAATTCAAATTTCAACTCCGACTGAGATTTTAGTAATTTGACTTCGTCCTGCTGTGCTTCATTGCCACGACTTGTCCTAATGGTCCCGATTTGTCCTTGATGACCCGACTTGACATATGCCAAAATACAGGGCTAGTCCAGCTGGGTAAAACAAGAAATTTGTAACACAATTGGAAAATGTCGGGGAACAATTCTAATTTCAATTCCGACTTACATTTTCGATATTTGACTTCGCCCTGCTGTGCTTCATATCTATCAACTTGTCCTAATGGTCCCGATTTGTCCCTACTACCCGACTAGACATATGCCAAACTACAGAACAAGTCCAGCTGGGTAAAACAAGAAATTTGTAACACAATAGGAAAATGTTGGGGAACATTTCTAATTTGAATTCCGACTGGGATTTTCGTAAATTGACTTAGCTCTGCTGTGCTTCGTATGTCTCGACTTGTCCTAATGGTCCCGATTTGTCCTTGATGACCCGACTTGACATATGCCAAAATACAGGGCTAGTCCAGCTGGGTAAAACAAGAAATTTGTAACACAATTGGAAAATGTCGGGGAACAATTCTAATTTCAATTCCGACTTACATTTTCGAAATTTGACTTCGCCCTGCTGTGCTTCATATCTATCAACTTGTCCTAATGGTCCCGATTTGTCCCTACTACCCGACTTGACATATGCCAAAACTACAGAACAAGTCCAGCTGGGTAAAACAAGAAATTTGTAACACTATTGGAAAATGTTGGGAAACAATTCAAATTTCAATTCCGACTGAGATTTTCGTTATTTGACTTCGCCCTGCTGTGCTTCGTATGACTCGACTTGTCCTAATGGTCCCGACTTTTTTTTAACGACCCGACTTGACAAATGCCAAAATACAGAACAAGTCTAGCTGGGTAAAACATGAAATTTGTAAAACGATTGGAAAATATTGTGGAACATTCAAATTTCAATTCCGACTGAGATTTCCGTAATTTGACTTCGCCCTGCTGTGCTTCGTATGTCTCGACTTGTCTAATGGTCCCGATTTGTCCTTAATGACCCGACTTGACAAATGCCAAAACTACAGGAAAAGTCCAGCTAGGTAAAACAAGAAATTTGTAAAACCTTTGGAAAATGTTGTGGAACATTCAAATTTCAATTCCGACTGAGATTTTCGTAATTTGACTTCGCCCTGCTGTGCTTCATTTTCCTCGACTTGTCCTAATGTTCCCGATTTGTCCTTAATGACCCGACTTGACAAATGCCAAAAAAAAGAACGAGTCCAGCTGAGTAATTCAAGAAATTTGTAACACAATTGGAAAGTGTTGGGAACATTCAAATTTCAATTCCGACTGAGAGTTCCGTAATTTGACTTCGCCCTGCTGTGCTTCGTATCTATCAACTTGTCCTAATGGTCCCGATCTGTCCCTACTACCCGACTTGACATATGCCAAATCTACAGAACAAGTCCAGCAGGGTAAGACAAGAAATTTGTAACACTATTGGAAAATGTTGGGGAACAATTCAAATTTCAATTCCGACTGAGATTATCGTAACCTGACTTAGCTCTGCTGTGCTTCATTTGTCTCGACTTGTCCTAATGGTCCCGACTTTTTTTTAATGACCCGACTTGACAAATGCCAAAAAACAGAACGAGTCCAGCTGAGTAATTCAAGAAATTTTTAACACAATTGGAAAGTGTTGGGAACATTCAAATTTTTATTCCGACTTGGATTTTCGTAATATGACTTCGCCCTGCTGTGCTTCGTATCTATCAACTTGTCCTAATGGTCCCGATTTGTCCCTACTACCCGACTTGACATGCCAAACCTACAGTAAAAGTCCAGTTGGGTGAAACAAGAAATTTGTAACACTATTGGAAAATGTTAGGGAACAATTCTAATTTCAATTCCGACTGGGATTTTCGTAACCTGACTTAGCCCTGCTGTGCTTCATATGTCCCGACTTGTCCTTATGGTCCCGATTTGTACCTACTGACCCGACTTGACATATGCCAAAACTACAGAACAAGTCCAGCTGGGTATAACAAGACATTTGTAACACAATTGGAAAATGTTGGGGAACAATTCAAATTTCAACTCCGACTGAGATTTTAGTAATTTAACTTCGCCCTGCTGTGCTTCGAATGTCTCGACTTGTCCTAATGGTCCTGACTTTTTTTTAACGACTTGACTTGACAAATGCCAAAATACAGAACAAGTCTAGCTGGGTAAAACATGAAATTTGTAAAACGATTGGAAAATATTGTGGAACATTCAAATTTCAATTCCGACTGAGATTTCCGTAATTTGACTTCGCCCTGCTGTGCTTCGTATGTCTCGACTTGTCCTAATGGTCCCGATTTGTCCTTAATGACCCGACTTGACAAATGCCAATATACAGAACAAGTCTAGCTGGGTAAAACATGAAATTTGTAAAACGATTGGAAAATATTGTGGAACATTCAAATTTCAATTCCGACTGAGATTTTCGTAATTTGACTTCGCCCTGCTGTGCTTCATTTTCCTCGACTTGTCCTAATGGTCCCGATTTGCCCTTAATGACCCGACTTGACAAATGCCAAAAAAAAGAACGAGTCCAGCTGAGTAATTCAAGAAATTTGTAACACAATTGGAAAGTGTTGGAACATTCAAATTTCAATTCCGACTGAGAGTAACGTAATTTGACTTCGTCCTGCTGTGCTTCGTATCTATCAACTTGTCCTAATGTCCCCATCTGTCCCTACTACCCGACTTGACATATGCCAAATCTACAGAACAAGTCCAGCAGGGTAAGACAAGAAATTTGTAACCCTATTGGAAAATGTTGGGGAACAATTCAAATTTCAATTCCGACTGAGATTATCGTAATTTGACTTCGCCCTGCTGTGCTTCGTATGTCTCGACTTGTCCTAATGGTCCCGACTTTTTTTTAATGACCCGACTTGACAAATGCCAAAAAACAGAACGAGTCCAGCTGAGTAATTCAAGATATTTTTAACACAATTGGAGAGTGTTGGGAACATTCATATTTCAATTCCGACTTAGATTTTCGTAATATGACTTCGCCCTGATGTGCTTCGTATCTATCAACTTGTCCTAATGGTCCCGATTTGTCCCTACTACCCGACTTGACATGCCAAACCTACAGAACAAGTCCAGTTGGGTAAAACAAGAAATTTGTAACACTATTGGAAAATGTTAGGGAACAATTCTAATTTCAATTCCGACTGGGATTTTCGTAATTTGACTTCGTCCTGCTGTGCTTCATTTGCCTCGAGTTGTCCTAATGGTCCCGATTTGTCCTTGATGGCCCGACTTGACAAATGCCAAAAAACAGAACGAGTCCAGCTGAGTAATTCAAGAAATTTGTAACACAATTGGAAAGTGTTGAGAACATTCAAATTTCAATTCCGACTTAGATTTTCGTAATATGACTTCGCCCTGCTGTGCTACGTATCTATCAACTTGTCCTAATGGTCCCGATTTGTCCCTACTACCCGACTTGACATGCCAAACCTACAGAACAAGTCCAGTTGGGTAAAACAAGAAATTTGTAAAACTATTGGAAAATGTTAGGGAACAATTCTAATTTTAATTCCGACTGGGATTTTCGTAAACTGACTTAGCCCTGCTGTGCTTCGTATGTCCCGACTTGTCCTTATGGTCCCGATTTGTACCTACTGACCCGACTTGACATATGCCAAAACTACAGAACAAGTCCGGCTGGGTATAACAAGAAATTTGTAACACAATTGGAAAATGTTCGGGAACAATTCAAATTTCAACTCAGACTGAGATTTCAGTAATTTGACTTCGCCCTGCTGTGCTTCGTATGTCTCGACTTGTCCATATGGTCCCGATTTGTCCTTAATGACACGACTTGACAAATTCCAAAAAACAGAACGAGTCCAGCTGAGTAATTCAAGAAATTTGTAACATAATAGGAAAATGTTGTGAAACATTCAAATTTCAATTCCGACTGAGATTTTCGTATTTTGACTTCGCCCTGCTGTGCTTCATTTTCCCCGACTTGTCCCAATGGTTCCGATTTGTCCTTAATGACCCGACTTGACAAATTCCAAAAAACAGAACGAGTCTAGCTGAGTAATTCCCTACTACCCGACTTGACATGCCAAACCTACAGAACAAGTCCAGATGGGTAAAACAAGAAATTTGTAACACTATTGGAAAATGTTAGGGAACAATTCTAATTTCAATTCCGACTGGGATTTTCGTAAATTGACTTAGCCCTGCTGTGCTTCGTATGTCTCGACTTGTCCTTATGGTCCCGACTTTTTTTTAACGACCCGACTTGACAAATGCCAAAACTACAGAAAAAGTCCAGCTGGGTAAAACATGAAATTTGTAAAACATTTGAAAAATGTTGTGGAACATTCAAATTTCAATTCCGAGTGAGATTTTCGTATTTTGACTTCGCCCTGCTGTGCTTCATTTTCCTCGACTTGTCCTAATGGTCCCGATTTGTCCTTAATGATCCGACTTGACAAATGCCAAAAAAAAGAACGAGTCCAGCTGAGTAATTCAAGAAATTTGTAACACAATTGGAAAGTGTTGGGAACATTCAAATTTCAATTCCGACTGAGAGTTCCGTAATTTGACTTCGTCCTGCTGTGCTTCATTTGCCTCGAGTTGTCCTAATGGTCCCGATTTGTCCTTGATGGCCCGACTTGACAAATGCCAAAAAACAGAACGAGTCCAGCTGAGTAATTCAAGAAATTTGTAACACAATTGGAAAGTGTTTGGAACATTCAAATTTCAATTCCGACTTAGATTTTCGTAATATGACTTCGCCCTGCTGTGCTACGTATCTATCAACTTGTCCTAATGGTCCCGATTTGTCCCTACTACCCGACTTGACATGCCAAACCTACAGAACAAGTCCAGTTGGGTAAAACAAGAAATTTGTAAAACTATTGGAAAATGTTAGGGAACAATTCTAATTTCAATTCCGACTGGGATTTTCGTAAACTGACTTAGCCCTGCTGTGCTTCGTATGTCTCGACTTGTCCTTATGGTCCCGATTTGTACCTACTGACCCGACTTGACATATGCCAAAACTACAGAACAAGTCCAGCTGGGTATAACAAGAAATTTGTAACACAATTGGAAAATGTTCGGGAACAATTCAAATTTCAACTCAGACTGATATTTTAGTAATTTGACTTCGCCCTGCTGTGCTTCGTATGTCTCGACTTGTCCTTATGGTCCCGATTTGTCCTTAATGACACGACTTGACAAATTCCAAAAAACAGAACGAGTCCAGCTGAGTAATTCAAGAAATTTGTAACACAATAGGAAAATGTTGTGGAACATTCAAATTTCAATTCCGACTGAGAGTTCCGTAATTTTACTTCGTCCTGCTGTGCTTCATTTGCCACGACTTGTCCTAATGGTCCCGATTTGTCCTTGATGGCCCGACTTGACAAATTCCAAAAAACAGAACGAGTCCAGCTGAGTAATTCAAGAAATTTGTAACACAATTGGAAAGTGTTGCGAACATTCAAATTTCAATTCCGACTGAGATTTTCGTATTTTGACTTCGCCCTGCTGTGCTTCATTTTCCTCGACTTGTCCTAATGGTCCCGATTTGTCCTTAATGACCCGACTTGACAAATGCCAAAAAACAGAACGAGTCCAGCTGAGTAATTCAAGAAATTTTTAACACAATTGGAAAGTGTTGGGAACATTCTAATTTCAATTACGACTGACATTTTTGAAATTTGACTTCGCCCTGCTGTGCTTCGTATGTCTCGACTTGTCCTAATGGTCCCGACTTTTTTTTAACGACCCGACTTGACAAATGCCAAAATACAAAACAAGTCTAGCTGGGTAACAAGAAATTTGTAACACAATTGGAAAATGTTGGGAAACAATTCAAATTTCAACTCCGACTGAGATTTTAGTAATTTGAATTCGTCCTGCTGTGCTTCATTGCCACGACTTGTCCTAATGGTCCCGATTTGTCCTTGATGACCCGACTTGACATATGCCAAAATACAGGGCTAGTCCAGCTGGGTAAAACAAGAAATTTGTAACACAATTGGAAAATGTCGGGGAACAATTCTAATTTCAATTCCGACTTACATTTTCGATATTTGACTTCGCCCTGCTGTGCTTCATATCTATCAACTTGTCCTAATGGTCCCGATTTGTCCCTACTACCCGACTTGACATATGCCAAACTACAGAACAAGTCCAGCTGGGTATAACAAGAAATTTGTAACACAATTGGAAAATGTTGGGAAACAATTCAAATTTCAACTCCGACTGAGATTTATTAATTTGACTTCGTCCTGCTGTGCTTCATTGCCACGACTTGTCCTAATGGTCCCGATTTGTCCTTGATGACCCGACTTGACATATGCCAAAATACAGGGCTAGTCCAGCTGGGTAAAACAAGAAATTTGTAACACAATTGGAAAATGTCGGGGAACAATTCTAATTTCAATTCCGACTTACATTTTCGATATTTGACTTCGCCCTGCTGTGCTTTATATCTATCAACTTGTCCTAATGGTCCCGATTTGTCTCTACTACCCGACTTGACATATGCCAAAACTACAGAACAAGTCCAGCTGGGTAAAACAAGAAATTTGTAACACTATTATAAAATGTTAGGGAACAATTCTAATTTCAATTCCGACTTAGATTTTCGTAATATGACTTCGCCCTGCTGTGCTACGTATCTATCAACTTGTCCTACTGGTCCCGATTTGTCCCTACTACCCGACTTGACATGCCAAACCTACAGAACAAGTCCAGTTGGGTAAAACAAGAAATTTGTAACACCATTGGAAAATGTTAGGGAACAATTCTAATTTCAATTCCGACTGAGAGTTCCGTAATTTGACTTCGTCCTGCCGTGCTTCGTATCTATCAACTTGTCCTAATGTCCCGATCTGTCCCTACTACCCGACTTGACATATGCCAAATCTACAGAACAAGTCCAGCAGGGTAAGACAAGAAATTTGTAACACTATTGGAAAATGTTGGGGAACAATTCAAATTTC
The DNA here is from genome assembly GCA_958502065.1 of Chrysolina americana. Taxonomy (NCBI): domain Eukaryota; kingdom Metazoa; phylum Arthropoda; class Insecta; order Coleoptera; family Chrysomelidae; genus Chrysolina; species Chrysolina americana. The sequence continues at coordinate 30,001,766 of OY293417.1, forward strand.
AATTTCGACTGAGATTATCGTAATTTGACTTCGCCCTGCTGTGCTTCGTATGTCTCGACTTGTCCTAATGGTCCCGACTTTTTTTTAATGACCCGACTTGACAAATGCCAAAAAACAGAACGAGTCCAGCTGAGTAATTCAAGAAATTTTTAACACATTTGGAGAGTGTTGGGAACATTCATATTTCAATTCCGACTTAGATTTTCGTAATATGACTTCGCCCTGCTGTGCTTCGTATCTATCAACTTGTCCTAATGGTCCCGATTTGTCCCTACTACCCGACTTGACATGCCAAACCTACAGAACAAGTCCAGTTGGGTAAAACAAGAAATTTGTAACACTATTGGAAAATGTTAGGGAACAATTCTAATTTCAATTCCGACTGGGATTTTCGTAAATTGACTTAGCCCTGCTGTGCTTCGTATGTCTCGACTTGTCCTTATGGTCCCGATTTGTACCTACTGACCCGACTTGACATATGCCAAAACTACAGAACAAGTCCAGCTGGGCATAACAAGAAATTTGTAACACAATTGGAAAATGTTGGGGAACAATTCAAATTTCAACTCCGACTGAGATTTTAGTAATTTAACTTCGCCCTGCTGTGCTTCGTATGTCTCGACTTGTCCTAATGGTCCCGACTTTTTTTTAACGACCCGACTTGACAAATGCCAAAACTACAGAAAAAGTCCAGCTGGGTAAAACAAGAAATTTGTAAAACATTTGAAAAATGTTGTGGAACATTCAAATTTCAATTCCGACTGAGATTTTCGTATTTTGACTTCGCCCTGCTGTGCTTCATTTTCCTCGACTTGTCCTAATGGTCCCGATTTGTCCTTAATGACCCGACTTGACAAATGCCAAAAAAAAAAACGAGTCCAGCTGAGTAATTCAAGAAATTTGTAACACAATTGGAAAGTGTTGGGAACATTCAAAATTCAATTCCGACTGAGAGTTCCGTAATTTGACTTCGTCCTGCTGTGCTTCATTTGCCTCGAGTTGTCCTAATGATCCCGATTTGTCCTTGATGGCCCGACTCGACAAATGCCAAAAAACAGAACTAGTCCAGCTAAGTAATTCAAGAAATTTGTAACACAATTGGAAAATGTTCGGGAACAATTCAAATTTCAACTCAGACTGAGATTTCAGTAATTTGACTTCGCCCTGCTGTGCTTCGTATGTCTCGACTTGTCCTTATGGTCCCGATTTGTCCTTTATGACACGACTTGACAAATTCCAAAAAACAGAACGAGTCCAGCTGAGTAATTCAAGAAATTTGTAACGATAGGAAAATGTAGTGGAACATTCAAATTTCAATTCCGACTGAGATTTTCGTATTTTGACTTCGCCCTGCTGTGCTTCATTTTCCTCGACTTGTCCCAATGGTTCCGATTTGTCCTTAATGACCCGACTTGACAAATTCCAAAAAACAGAACGAGTCCAGCTGAGTAATTCCCTACTACCCGACTTGACATGCCAAACCTACAGAACAAGTCCAGTTGGGTAAAACAAGAAATTTGTAACACTATTGGAAAATGTTAGGGAACAATTCTAATTTCAATTACGACTGGGATTTTCGTAAATTGACTTAGCCCTGCTGTGCTTCGTATGTCTCGACTTGTCCTTATGGTCCCGATTTGTACCTACTGACCCGACTTGACATATGCCAAAACTACAGAACAAGTCCAGCTGGGTATAACAAGAAATTTCTAACACAATTGGAAAATGTTGGGGAACAATTCAAATTTCAACTCCGACTGAGATTTTAGTAATTTAACTTCGCCCTGCTGTGCTTCGTATGTCTCGACTTGTCCTAATGGTCCCGACTTTTTTTAACGACCCGACTTGACAAATGCCAAAACTACAGAAAAAGTCTAGCTAGGCAAAACAAGAAATTTGTAAAACATTTGAAAAATGTTGTGGAACATTCAAATTTCAATTCCGACTGAGATTTTCGTATTTTGACTTCGCCCTGCTGTGCTTCATTTTCCTTCACTTGTCCTAATGGTCCCGATTTGTCCTTAATGACCCGACTTGACAAATGCCAAAAAAAAGAACGAGTCCAGCTGAGTAATTCAAGAAATTTGTAACACAATTGGAAAGTGTTGGGAACATTCAAATTTCAATTCCGACTGAGAGTTCCGTAATTTGACTTCGTCCTGCTGTGCTTCATTTGCCTCGAGTTGTCCTAATGGTTCCGATTTGTCCTTGATGGCCCGACTTGACAAATGCCAAAAAAACAGAACGAGTCCAGCTGAGTAATTCAAGAAATTTGTAACACAATTGGAAAGTGTTGGGAACATTTAAATTTCAATTCCGACTTAGATTTTCGTAATATGACTTCGCCCTGCTGTGCTACGTATCTATCAACTAGTCCTAATGGTCCCGATTTGTCCCTACTACCCGACTTGACATGCCAAACCTACAGAACAAGTCCAGTTGGGTAAAACAAGAAATTTGTAAAACTATTGGAAAATGTTAGGGAACAATTCTAATTTCAATTCCGACTGGGTATTTCGTAAACTGACTTAGCCCTGCTGTGCTTCGTATGTCTCGACTTGTCCTTATGGTCCCGATTTGTACCTACTGACCCGACTTGACATATGCCAAAACTACAGAACAAGTCCAGCTGGGTATAACAAGAAATTTGTAACACAATTGGAAAATGTTCGGGAACAATTCAAATTTCAACTCAGACTGAGATTTTAGTAATTTGACTTCGCCCTGCTGTGCTTCGTATGTCTCGACTTATCCTTATGGTCCCGATTTGTCCTTAATGACACGAATTGACAAATTCCAAAAAACAGAACGAGTCCAGCTGAGTAATTCAAGAAATTTGTAAGCCAATAGAAAAATGTTGTGGAACATTCAAATTTCAATTCCGACTGAGATTTTCGTAATTTGACTTTGCCCTGCTGTGCTTCATTTTCCTCGACTTGTCCTAATGGTCCCGAATTGTCCTTAATGACCCGACTTGACAAATGCCAAAAAAGAACGAGTCCAGCTGAGTAATTCAAGAAATTTGTAACACAATTGGAAAGTGTTGGGAACATTCAAATTTCAATTCCGACTTAGATTTTCGTGATATGACTTCGCCCTGCTGTGCTTCGAATCTATCAACTTGTCCTAATGGTCCCGATTTGTCCCTACTACCCGACTTGACATATGCCAAAACTACAGATCAAGTCCAGCTGGGTAAAACAAGAAATTTGTAACACTATTTGAAAATGTTGGGGAACAATTCAAATTTCAATTTCGACTGAGATTATCGTAATTTGACTTCGCCCTGTTGTGCTTCGTATGTCTAGACTTGTCCTTATGGTCCCGATTTGTCTCTACTACCCGACTTGACATATGCCAAATCTACAGAACAAGTCCAGCAGGGTAAGACAAGATATTTGTAACACAATTGGAAAATGTTGGGGAACAATTCTAATTTCAATTCCGACTGGGATTTTCGTAAATTGACTTAGCCCTGCTGTGCTTCGTATGTCTCGACTTGTCATTATGGTCCCGATTTGTACCTACTGACCAGACTTGACATATGCCAAAACTACAGAACAAGTCCAGCTGGGTATAACAAGAAATTTGTAACACAATTGGAAAATGTTGGGGAACAATTAAAATTTCAACTCCGACTGAGATTTTAGTAATTTAACTTCGCCCTGCTGTGCTTCGTATGTCTCGACTTGTCCTAATGTTCCCGACTTTTTTTTAACGACCCGACTTGACAAATGCCAAAATACAGAACAAGTCTAGCTGGGTAAAACATGAAATTTGTAAAACGATTGGAAAATATTGTGGAACATTCAAATTTCAATTCCGACTGAGATTTCCGTAATTTGACTACGCCCTGCTATGCTTCGTATGTCTCGACTTGTCCTAATGGTCCCGATTTGTCCTTAATGACCCGACTTGACTATCCAGCTGGGTAAAACAAGAAATTTGTAAAACATTTGGAAAATGTTGTGGAACATTCAAATTTCAATTCCGACTGAGATTTTCGTAATTTGACTTCGCCCTGCTCTGCTTCATATTCCTCGACTTGTCCTAATGGTCCCGATTTGTCCTTAATAACCCGACTTGACTATCCAGCTGGGTAAAACAAGAAATTTGTAAATCATTTGGAAAATGTTGTGGAACATTCAAATTTCAATTCCGACTGAGATTTTCGTAATTTGACTTCGCCCTGCTCTGCTTCATATTCCTCGACTTGTCCTAAGTCCCGATTTGTCCTTAATGACCCGACTTGACAAATGCCTAAAAAAAGAACGAGTCCAGCTGAGTAATTCAAGAAATTTGTAACACAATTGGAAAGTGTTGGGAACATTCAAATTTCAATTCCGACTGAGAGTTCCGTAATTTGACTTCGTCCTGCTGTGCTTCATATGCCACGACTTGTCCTAATGGTCCCGATTTGTCCTTGATGGCCCGACTTGACAAATGCCAAAAAAGAGACAAGTCCAGCTGGGTAAAACAAGAAATTTGTAACATAATAGGAAAATGTTGGGGAACATTTCTAATTTGAATTCCGACTGGGATTTTCGTAAATTGACTTAGCCCTGCTGTGCTTCGTATGTCTCGACTTGTCCTTATGGTCCCGATTTGTACCTACTGACCCGACTTGACATATGCCAAAACTACAGAACAAGTCCAGCTGGGTATAACAAGAAATTTCTAACACAATTGGAAAATGTTGGGGAACAATTCAAATTTCAACTCCGACTGAGATTTTAGTAATTTAACTTCGCCCTGCTGTGCTTCGTATGTCTCGACTTGTCCTAATGGTCCCGACTTTTTTTAACGACCCGACTTGACAAATGCCAAAACTACAGAAAAAGTCTAGCTAGGCAAAACAAGAAATTTGTAAAACATTTGAAAAATGTTGTGGAACATTCAAATTTCAATTCCGACTGAGATTTTCGTATTTTGACTTCGCCCTGCTGTGCTTCATTTTCCTTCACTTGTCCTAATGGTCCCGATTTGTCCTTAATGACCCGACTTGACAAATGCCAAAAAAAAGAACGAGTCCAGCTGAGTAATTCAAGAAATTTGTAACACAATTGGAAAGTGTTGGGAACATTCAAATTTCAATTCCGACTGAGAGTTCCGTAATTTGACTTCGTCCTGCTGTGCTTCATTTGCCTCGAGTTGTCCTAATGGTTCCGATTTGTCCTTGATGGCCCGACTTGACAAATGCCAAAAAAACAGAACGAGTCCAGCTGAGTAATTCAAGAAATTTGTAACACAATTGGAAAGTGTTGGGAACATTTAAATTTCAATTCCGACTTAGATTTTCGTAATATGACTTCGCCCTGCTGTGCTACGTATCTATCAACTAGTCCTAATGGTCCCGATTTGTCCCTACTACCCGACTTGACATGCCAAACCTACAGAACAAGTCCAGTTGGGTAAAACAAGAAATTTGTAAAACTATTGGAAAATGTTAGGGAACAATTCTAATTTCAATTCCGACTGGGTATTTCGTAAACTGACTTAGCCCTGCTGTGCTTCGTATGTCTCGACTTGTCCTTATGGTCCCGATTTGTACCTACTGACCCGACTTGACATATGCCAAAACTACAGAACAAGTCCAGCTGGGTATAACAAGAAATTTGTAACACAATTGGAAAATGTTCGGGAACAATTCAAATTTCAACTCAGACTGAGATTTTAGTAATTTGACTTCGCCCTGCTGTGCTTCGTATGTCTCGACTTATCCTTATGGTCCCGATTTGTCCTTAATGACACGAATTGACAAATTCCAAAAAACAGAACGAGTCCAGCTGAGTAATTCAAGAAATTTGTAAGCCAATAGAAAAATGTTGTGGAACATTCAAATTTCAATTCCGACTGAGATTTTCGTAATTTGACTTTGCCCTGCTGTGCTTCATTTTCCTCGACTTGTCCTAATGGTCCCGAATTGTCCTTAATGACCCGACTTGACAAATGCCAAAAAAGAACGAGTCCAGCTGAGTAATTCAAGAAATTTGTAACACAATTGGAAAGTGTTGGGAACATTCAAATTTCAATTCCGACTTAGATTTTCGTGATATGACTTCGCCCTGCTGTGCTTCGAATCTATCAACTTGTCCTAATGGTCCCGATTTGTCCCTACTACCCGACTTGACATATGCCAAAACTACAGATCAAGTCCAGCTGGGTAAAACAAGAAATTTGTAACACTATTTGAAAATGTTGGGGAACAATTCAAATTTCAATTTCGACTGAGATTATCGTAATTTGACTTCGCCCTGTTGTGCTTCGTATGTCTAGACTTGTCCTTATGGTCCCGATTTGTCTCTACTACCCGACTTGACATATGCCAAATCTACAGAACAAGTCCAGCAGGGTAAGACAAGATATTTGTAACACAATTGGAAAATGTTGGGGAACAATTCTAATTTCAATTCCGACTGGGATTTTCGTAAATTGACTTAGCCCTGCTGTGCTTCGTATGTCTCGACTTGTCATTATGGTCCCGATTTGTACCTACTGACCAGACTTGACATATGCCAAAACTACAGAACAAGTCCAGCTGGGTATAACAAGAAATTTGTAACACAATTGGAAAATGTTGGGGAACAATTAAAATTTCAACTCCGACTGAGATTTTAGTAATTTAACTTCGCCCTGCTGTGCTTCGTATGTCTCGACTTGTCCTAATGTTCCCGACTTTTTTTTAACGACCCGACTTGACAAATGCCAAAATACAGAACAAGTCTAGCTGGGTAAAACATGAAATTTGTAAAACGATTGGAAAATATTGTGGAACATTCAAATTTCAATTCCGACTGAGATTTCCGTAATTTGACTTCGCCCTGCTATGCTTCGTATGTCTCGACTTGTCCTAATGGTCCCGATTTGTCCTTAATGACCCGACTTGACTATCCAGCTGGGTAAAACAAGAAATTTGTAAAACATTTGGAAAATGTTGTGGAACATTCAAATTTCAATTCCGACTGAGATTTTCGTAATTTGACTTCGCCCTGCTCTGCTTCATATTCCTCGACTTGTCCTAATGGTCCCGATTTGTCCTTAATAACCCGACTTGACTATCCAGCTGGGTAAAACAAGAAATTTGTAAATCATTTGGAAAATGTTGTGGAACATTCAAATTTCAATTCCGACTGAGATTTTCGTAATTTGACTTCGCCCTGCTCTGCTTCATATTCCTCGACTTGTCCTAAGTCCCGATTTGTCCTTAATGACCCGACTTGACAAATGCCTAAAAAAAGAACGAGTCCAGCTGAGTAATTCAAGAAATTTGTAACACAATTGGAAAGTGTTGGGAACATTCAAATTTCAATTCCGACTGAGAGTTCCGTAATTTGACTTCGTCCTGCTGTGCTTCATATGCCACGACTTGTCCTAATGGTCCCGATTTGTCCTTGATGGCCCGACTTGACAAATGCCAAAAAAGAGACAAGTCCAGCTGGGTAAAACAAGAAATTTGTAACATAATAGGAAAATGTTGGGGAACATTTCTAATTTGAATTCCGACTGGGATTTTCGTAAATTGACTTAGCCCTGCTGTGCTTCGTATGTCTCGACTTGTCCTTATGGTCCCGATTTGTACCTACTGACCCGACTTGACATATGCCAAAACTACAGAACAAGTCCAGCTGGGTATAACAAGAAATTTCTAACACAATTGGAAAATGTTGGGGAACAATTCAAATTTCAACTCCGACTGAGATTTTAGTAATTTAACTTCGCCCTGCTGTGCTTCGTATGTCTCGACTTGTCCTAATGGTCCCGACTTTTTTTAACGACCCGACTTGACAAATGCCAAAACTACAGAAAAAGTCTAGCTAGGCAAAACAAGAAATTTGTAAAACATTTGAAAATTGTTGTGGAACATTCAAATTTCAATTCCGACTGAGATTTTCGTATTTTGACTTCGCCCTGCTGTGCTTCATTTTCCTTCACTTGTCCTAATGGTCCCGATTTGTCCTTAATGACCCGACTTGACAAATGCCAAAAAAAAGAACGAGTCCAGCTGAGTAATTCAAGAAATTTGTAACACAATTGGAAAGTGTTGGGAACATTCAAATTTCAATTCCGACTGAGAGTTCCGTAATTTGACTTCGTCCTGCTGTGCTTCATTTGCCTCGAGTTGTCCTAATGGTTCCGATTTGTCCTTGATGGCCCGACTTGACAAATGCCAAAAAAACAGAACGAGTCCAGCTGAGTAATTCAAGAAATTTGTAACACAATTGGAAAGTGTTGGGAACATTTAAATTTCAATTCCGACTTAGATTTTCGTAATATGACTTCGCCCTGCTGTGCTACGTATCTATCAACTAGTCCTAATGGTCCCGATTTGTCCCTACTACCCGACTTGACATGCCAAACCTACAGAACAAGTCCAGTTGGGTAAAACAAGAAATTTGTAAAACTATTGGAAAATGTTAGGGAACAATTCTAATTTCAATTCCGACTGGGTATTTCGTAAACTGACTTAGCCCTGCTGTGCTTCGTATGTCTCGACTTGTCCTTATGGTCCCGATTTGTACCTACTGACCCGACTTGACATATGCCAAAACTACAGAACAAGTCCAGCTGGGTATAACAAGAAATTTGTAACACAATTGGAAAATGTTCGGGAACAATTCAAATTTCAACTCAGACTGAGATTTTAGTAATTTGACTTCGCCCTGCTGTGCTTCGTATGTCTCGACTTATCCTTATGGTCCCGATTTGTCCTTAATGACACGAATTGACAAATTCCAAAAAACAGAACGAGTCCAGCTGAGTAATTCAAGAAATTTGTAAGCCAATAGAAAAATGTTGTGGAACATTCAAATTTCAATTCCGACTGAGATTTTCGTAATTTGACTTTGCCCTGCTGTGCTTCATTTTCCTCGACTTGTCCTAATGGTCCCGAATTGTCCTTAATGACCCGACTTGACAAATGCCAAAAAAGAACGAGTCCAGCTGAGTAATTCAAGAAATTTGTAACACAATTGGAAAGTGTTGGGAACATTCAAATTTCAATTCCGACTTAGATTTTCGTGATATGACTTCGCCCTGCTGTGCTTCGAATCTATCAACTTGTCCTAATGGTCCCGATTTGTCCCTACTACCCGACTTGACATATGCCAAAACTACAGATCAAGTCCAGCTGGGTAAAACAAGAAATTTGTAACACTATTTGAAAATGTTGGGGAACAATTCAAATTTCAATTTCGACTGAGATTATCGTAATTTGACTTCGCCCTGTTGTGCTTCGTATGTCTAGACTTGTCCTTATGGTCCCGATTTGTCTCTACTACCCGACTTGACATATGCCAAATCTACAGAACAAGTCCAGCAGGGTAAGACAAGATATTTGTAACACAATTGGAAAATGTTGGGGAACAATTCTAATTTCAATTCCGACTGGGATTTTCGTAAATTGACTTAGCCCTGCTGTGCTTCGTATGTCTCGACTTGTCATTATGGTCCCGATTTGTACCTACTGACCAGACTTGACATATGCCAAAACTACAGAACAAGTCCAGCTGGGTATAACAAGAAATTTGTAACACAATTGGAAAATGTTGGGGAACAATTAAAATTTCAACTCCGACTGAGATTTTAGTAATTTAACTTCGCCCTGCTGTGCTTCGTATGTCTCGACTTGTCCTAATGTTCCCGACTTTTTTTTAACGACCCGACTTGACAAATGCCAAAATACAGAACAAGTCTAGCTGGGTAAAACATGAAATTTGTAAAACGATTGGAAAATATTGTGGAACATTCAAATTTCAATTCCGACTGAGATTTCCGTAATTTGACTTCGCCCTGCTATGCTTCGTATGTCTCGACTTGTCCTAATGGTCCCGATTTGTCCTTAATGACCCGACTTGACTATCCAGCTGGGTAAAACAAGAAATTTGTAAAACATTTGGAAAATGTTGTGGAACATTCAAATTTCAATTCCGACTGAGATTTTCGTAATTTGACTTCGCCCTGCTCTGCTTCATATTCCTCGACTTGTCCTAATGGTCCCGATTTGTCCTTAATAACCCGACTTGACTATCCAGCTGGGTAAAACAAGAAATTTGTAAATCATTTGGAAAATGTTGTGGAACATTCAAATTTCAATTCCGACTGAGATTTTCGTAATTTGACTTCGCCCTGCTCTGCTTCATATTCCTCGACTTGTCCTAAGTCCCGATTTGTCCTTAATGACCCGACTTGACAAATGCCTAAAAAAAGAACGAGTCCAGCTGAGTAATTCAAGAAATTTGTAACACAATTGGAAAGTGTTGGGAACATTCAAATTTCAATTCCGACTGAGAGTTCCGTAATTTGACTTCGTCCTGCTGTGCTTCATATGCCACGACTTGTCCTAATGGTCCCGATTTGTCCTTGATGGCCCGACTTGACAAATGCCAAAAAAGAGACAAGTCCAGCTGGGTAAAACAAGAAATTTGTAACATAATAGGAAAATGTTGGGGAACATTTCTAATTTGAATTCCGACTGGGATTTTCGTAAATTGACTTAGATCTGCTGTGCTCCGTATGTCTCGACTTGTCCTAATGGTCCCGATTTGTCCTTGATGACCCGACTTGACATATGACAAAATACAGGGCTAGTCCAGCTGGGTAAAACATGACATTTGTAACACAATTGGAAAATGTCGGGGAACAATTCTAATTTCAATTCCGACTTACATTTTCGAAATTTGAATTCGCCCTGCTGTGCTTCATATCTATCAGCTTGTCCTAATGGTCCCGATTTGTCCCTACTACCCGACTTGACATATGCCAAAATACAGAACAAGTCTAGCTGGGTAAAACATGAAATTTGTAAAACGATTGGAAAATATTGTGGAACATTCAAATTTCAATTCCGACTGAGATTTCCGTAATTTGACTTCGCCCTGCTGTGCTTCGTATGTCTCGACTTGTCCTAATGGTCCCGATTGGTCCTTAATGACCCGACTTGACAAATGCCAAAACTACAGAAAAAGTCCAGCTGGGTAAAACAAGAAATTTGTAAAACATTTGGAAAATGTGGAACATTCAAATTTCAATTCCGTCTGAGATTTTCGTATTTTGACTTCGCCCTGCTGTGCTTCATTTTCCTCGACTTGTCCCAATGGTTCCAATTTGTCCTTAATGACCCGACTTGACAAATTCCAAAAAACAGAACGAGTCCAGCTGAGTAATTCAAGAAATTTGTAACACAATTGGAAAGTGTTGCGAACATTCAAATTTCAATTCCGACTGAGAGTTCCGTAATTTGACTTCGTCCTGCTGTGCTTCATTTGCCACGACTTGTCCTAATGGTCCCGATTTGTCCTTGATGGCCCGACTTGACAAATGCCAAAAAAGAGACAAGTCCAGCTGGGTAAAACAAGAAATTTGTAACACAATAGGAAAATGTTGGGGAACATTTCTAATTTGAATTCCGACTGGGATTTTCGTAAATTGACTTAGCTCTGCTGTGCTTCGTATGTCTCGACTTGTCCTAATGGTCCCGATTTGTATTTGATGACCCGACTTGACATATGCCAAAATACAGGGCTAGTCCAGCTGGCTAAAACAAGAAATTTGTAACACAATTGGAAAATGTCGGGGAACAATTCTAATTTCAATTCCGACTTACATTTTCGAAATTTGACTTCGCCCTGCTGTGCTTCATATCTATCAACTTGTCCCAATGGTCCCGATTTGTCCCTACTACCCGACTTGACATATGCCAAAACTACAGAACAGCTGGGTAAAACAAGAAATTTGTAACACTATTGGAAAATGGTGGGGAACAATTCAAATTTCAATTCCGACTGAGATTTTCGTTATTTGACTTCGCCCTGCTGTGCTTCGTATGTCTCGACTTGTCCTAATGGTCCCGACTTTTTTTTAACCACCCGACTTGACAAATGCCAAAATACAGAACAAGTCTAGTTGGGTAAAACATGAAATTTGTAAAACGATTGGAAAATATTGTAGAACATTCAAATTTCAATTCCGACTGAGATTTCCGTAATTTGACTTCAGCCTGCTGTGCTTCGTATGTCTCGACTTGTCTAATGGTACCGATTTGTCCTTAATGACCCGACTTGACAAATGCCAAAACTGCAGAAAAAGTCCAGTTGGGTGAAACAAGAAATTTGTAACACTATTGGAAAATGTTAGGGAACAATTCTAATTTCAATTCCGACTGGGATTTTCGTAAATTGACTTAGCCCTGCTGTGCTTCATATCTATCAGCTTGTCCTAATGGTCCCGATTTGTCCCTACTACCCGACTTGACATATGCCAAAATACAGAACAAGTCTAGCTGGGTAAAACATGAAATTTGTAAAACGATTGGAAAATATTGTGGAACATTCAAATTTCAATTCCGACTGAGATTTCCGTAATTTGACTTCGCCCTGCTGTGCTTCGTATGTCTCGACTTGTCCTAATGGTCCCGATTGGTCCTTAATGACCCGACTTGACAAATGCCAAAACTACAGAAAAAGTCCAGCTGGGTAAAACAAGAAATTTGTAAAACATTTGGAAAATGTGGAACATTCAAATTTCAATTCCGTCTGAGATTTTCGTATTTTGACTTCGCCCTGCTGTGCTTCATTTTCCTCGACTTGTCCCAATGGTTCCAATTTGTCCTTAATGACCCGACTTGACAAATTCCAAAAAACAGAACGAGTCCAGCTGAGTAATTCAAGAAATTTGTAACACAATTGGAAAGTGTTGCGAACATTCAAATTTCAATTCCGACTGAGAGTTCCGTAATTTGACTTCGTCCTGCTGTGCTTCATTTGCCACGACTTGTCCTAATGGTCCCGATTTGTCCTTGATGGCCCGACTTGACAAATGCCAAAAAAGAGACAAGTCCAGCTGGGTAAAACAAGAAATTTGTAACACAATAGGAAAATGTTGGGGAACATTTCTAATTTGAATTCCGACTGGGATTTTCGTAAATTGACTTAGCTCTGCTGTGCTTCGTATGTCTCGACTTGTCCTAATGGTCCCGATTTGTATTTGATGACCCGACTTGACATATGCCAAAATACAGGGCTAGTCCAGCTGGCTAAAACAAGAAATTTGTAACACAATTGGAAAATGTCGGGGAACAATTCTAATTTCAATTCCGACTTACATTTTCGAAATTTGACTTCGCCCTGCTGTGCTTCATATCTATCAACTTGTCCCAATGGTCCCGATTTGTCCCTACTACCCGACTTGACATATGCCAAAACTACAGAACAGCTGGGTAAAACAAGAAATTTGTAACACTATTGGAAAATGGTGGGGAACAATTCAAATTTCAATTCCGACTGAGATTTTCGTTATTTGACTTCGCCCTGCTGTGCTTCGTATGTCTCGACTTGTCCTAATGGTCCCGACTTTTTTTTAACCACCCGACTTGACAAATGCCAAAATACAGAACAAGTCTAGTTGGGTAAAACATGAAATTTGTAAAACGATTGGAAAATATTGTAGAACATTCAAATTTCAATTCCGACTGAGATTTCCGTAATTTGACTTCAGCCTGCTGTGCTTCGTATGTCCCGACTTGTCCTTATGGTCCCGATTTGTACCTACTGACCCGACTTGACATATGCCAAAACTACAGAACAAGTCCAGCTGGGTATAACAAGAAATTTGTAACACAATTGGAAAATGTCGGGGAACAATTCTAATTTCAATTCCGACTTACATTTTCGCCCTGCTGTGCTTCATATCTATCAACTTGTCCCAATGGTCCCGATTTGTCCCTACTACCCGACTTGACATATGCCAAAACTACAGAACAGCTGGGTAAAACAAGAAATTTGTAACACTATTGGAAAATGGTGGGGAACAATTCGAATTTCAATTCCGACTGAGATTTTCGTTATTTGACTTCGCCCTGCTGTGCTTCGTATGTCTCGACTTGTCCTAATGGTCCCGACTTTTTTTTAACCACCCGACTTGACAAATGCCAAAATACAGAACAAGTCTAGCTGGGTAAAACATGAAATTTGTAAAACGATTGGAAAATATTGTAGAACATTCAAATTTCAATTCCGACTGAGATTTCCGTAATTTGACTTCAGCCTGCTGTGCTTCGTATGTCTCGACTTGTCTAATGGTCCTAATTTGTCCTTAATGACCCGACTTGACAAATGCCAAAACTACAGAAAAAGTCCAGTTGGGTGAAACAAGAAATTTGTAACACTATTGGAAAATGTTAGGGAACAATTCAAATTTCAACTCCGACTGAGATTTTAGTAATTTAACTTCGCCCTGCTGTGCTTCGTATGTCTCGACTTGTCCTAATGGTCCCGACTTTTTTTTAACGACCCGACTTGACAAATGCCAAAATACAGAACAAGTCTAGCTGGGTAAAACATGAAATTTGTAACACAATTGGAAAGTGTTGGGAACATTCAAATTTCAATTCCGACTGAGATTTCCGTAATTTGACTTCGCCCTGCTGTGCTTCGTATGTCTCGACTTGTCCTCATGGTCCCGATTTGTTCTTAATGACCCGACTTGACAATCCAGCTGGGTAAAACAAGAAATTTGTAAAACATTTGGAAAATGTTGTGGAACATTCAAATTTCAATTCCGACTGAGATTTTCGTAATTTGACTTCGCCCTGCTGTGCTTCATTTTCCTCGACTTGTCCTAATGGTCCCGATTTGTCCTTAATGACCCGACTTGACAAATGCCAAAAAAAAGAACGAGTCCAGCTGAGTAATTCAAGAAATTTGTAACACAATTGGAAAGTGTTGGGAACATTCAAATTTCAATTCCGACTGAGAGTTCCGTAATTTGACCTCGTCCTGCTGTGCTTCATTTGCCTCGAGTTGTCCTAATGATCCCGATTTGTCCTTGATGGCCCGACTTGACAAATGCCAAAAAACAGAACGAGTCCAGCTGAGTAATTCAAGAAATTTGTAACACAATTGGAAATTGTTGTGAACATTCAAATTTCAATTCCGACTTAGATTTTCGTAATATGACTTCGCCCTGCTGTGCTACGTATCTATCAACTTGTCCTAATGGTCCCGATTTGTCTCTACTACCCGACTTGACATGCCAAACCTACAGAACAAGTCCAGTTGAGTAAAACAAGAAATTTGTAAAACTATTGGAAAATGTTAGGGAACAATTCTAATTTCAATTTCGACTGGGATTTTCGTAAACTGACTTAGCCCTGCTGTGCTTCGTATGTCTCGACTTGTCCTTATGGTCCCGATTTGTACCTACTGACCCGACTTGACATATGCCAAAACTACAGAACAAGTCCAGCTGGGTATAACAAGAAATTTGTAACACAATTGGAAAATGTTCGGGAACAATTCAAATTTCAACTCAGACTGAGATTTCAGTAATTTGACTTCGCCCTGCTGTGCTTCGTATGTCTCGACTTGTCCTTATGGTCCCGATTTGTCCTTTATGACACGACTTGACAAATTCCAAAAAACAGAACGAGTCCAGCTGAGTAATTCAAGAAATTTGTAACACAATAGGAAAATGTAGTGGAACATTCAAATTTCAATTCCGACTGAGATTTTCGTATTTTGACTTCGCCCTGCTGTGCTTCATTTTCCTCGACTTGTCCTAATGGTCCCGATTTGTCCTTAATGACCCGACTTGACAAATGCCAAAAAAAAGAACGAGTCCAGCTGAGTAATTCAAGAAATTTGTAACACAATTGGAAAGTGTTGGGAACATTCAAATTTCAATTCCGACTGAGAGTTCCGTAATTTGACCTCGTCCTGCTGTGCTTCATTTGCCTCGAGTTGTCCTAATGGTCCCGATTTGTCCTTGATGGCCCGTCTTGACAAATGCCAAAAAAAAGAACGAGTCCAGCTGAGTAATTCAAGAAATTTGTAACACAATTGGAAAGTGTTGGGAACATTCAAATTTCAATTCCGACTGAGAGTTCCGTAATTTGACTTCGTCCTGCTGTGCTTCATTTGCCTCGAGTTGTCCTAATGGTTCCGATTTGTCCTTGATGGCCCGACTTGACAAATGCCAAAAAACAGAACGAGTCCAGCTGAGTAATTCAAGAAATTTGTAACACAATTGGAAAGTGTTGGGAACATTCAAATTTCAATTCCGACTTAGATTTTCGTAATATGACTTCGCCCTGCTGTGCTACGTATCTATCAACTAGTCCTAATGGTCCCGATTTGTCCCTACTACCCGACTTGACATGCCAAACCTACAGAACAAGTCCAGTTGGGTAAAACAAGAAATTTGTAAAACTATTGGAAAATGTTAGGGAACAATTCTAATTTCAATTACGACTGGGTATTTCGTAAACTGACTTAGCCCTGCTGTGCTTCGTATGTCTCGACTTGTCCTTATGGTCCCGATTTGTACCTACTGACCCGACTTGACATATGCCAAAACTACAGAACAAGTCCAGCTGGGTATAACAAGAAATTTGTAACACAATTGGAAAATGTTCGGGAACAATTCAAATTTCAACTCAGACTGAGATTTTAGTAATTTGACTTCGCCCTGCTGTGCTTCGTATGTCTCGACTTGTCCTTATGGTCCCGATTTGTCCTTAATGACACGACTTGACAAATTCCAAAAAACAGAACGAGTCCAGCTGAGTAATTCAAGAAATTTGTAACACAATAGGAAAATGTTGTGGAACATTCAAATTTCAATTCCGACTGAGATTTTCGTATTTTGACTTCGCCCTGCTGTGCTTCATTTTCCTCGACTTGTCCTAATGGTTCCGATTTGTCCTTGATGGCCCGACTTGATAAATGCCAAAAAAGAGACAAGTCCAGCTGGGTAAAACAAGAAATTTGTAACACAATAGGAAAATGTTGGGGAACATTTCTAATTTGAATTCCGACTGGGATTTTCGTAAATTGACTTAGCTCTGCTGTGCTTCGTATGTCTCGACTTGTCCTAATGGTCCCGATTTGTCCTTGATGACCCGACTTGACATATGCCAAAATACAGGGCTAGTCCAGCTGGGTAAAACAAGAAATTTGTAACACAATTGGAAAATGTCGGGGAACAATTCTAATTTCAATTCCGACTAACATTTTCGAAATTTGACTTCGCCCTGCTGTGCTTCATATCTATCAACTTGTCCTAATGGTCCCGATTTGTCCCTACTACCCGACTTGACATATGCCAAAACTACAGAACAAGTCCAGCTGGGTAAAACAAGAAATTTGTAACACTATTGGAAAATGTTGGGAAACAATTCAAATTTCAATTCCGACTGAGATTTTCGTTATTTGACTTCGCCCTGCTGTGCTTCGTATGTCTCGACTTGTCCTAATGGTCCCGACTTTTTTTTAACGACCCGACTTGACAAATGCCAAAATACAGAACAAGTCTAGCTGGGTAAAACATGAAATTTGTAAAACGATTGGAAAATATTGTGGAACATTCAAATTTCAATTCCGACTGAGATTTCCGTAATATGACTTCGCCCTGCTGTGCTTCGTATGTCTCGACTTGTCTAATGGTCCGATTTGTCCTTAATGACCCGACTTGACAAATGCCAAAACTACAGGAAAAGTCCAGCTGGGTAAAACAAGAAATTTGTAAAACCTTTGGAAAATGTTGTGGAACATTCAAATTTCAATTCCGACTGAGATTTTCGTAATTTGACTTCGCCCTGCTGTGCTTCATTTTCCTCGACTTGTCCTAATGTTCCCGATTTGTCCTTAATGACCCGACTTGACAAATGCCAAAAAAAAGAACGAGTCCAGCTGAGTAATTCAAGAAATTTGTAACACAATTGGAAAGTGTTGGGAACATTCAAATTTCAATTCCGACTGAGAGTTCCGTAATTTGACTTCGTCCTGCTGTGCTTCGTATCTATCAACTTGTCCTAATGGTCCCGATCTGTCCCTACTACCCGAATTGACATATGCCAAATCTACAGAACAAGTCCAGCAGGGTAAGACAAGAAATTTGTAACACTATTGGAAAATGTTGGGGAACAATTCAAATTTCAATTCCGACTGAGATTATCGTAATTTGACTTCGCGCTGCTGTGCTTCGTATGTCTCGACTTGTCCTAATGGTCCCGACTTTTTTTTAATGACCCGACTTGACAAATGCCAAAAAACAGAACGAGTCCAGCTGAGTAATTCAAGAAATTTTTAACACAATTGGAAAGTGTTGGGAACATTCAAATTTCAATTCCGACTTAGATTTTCGTAATATGACTTCGCCCTGCTGTGCTTCGTATCTATCAACTTGTCCTAATGGTCCCGATTTGTCCCTACTACCCGACTTGACATGCCAAACCTACAGTAAAAGTCCAGTTGGGTGAAACAAGAAATTTGTAACACTATTGGAAAATGTTAGGGAACAATTCTAATATCAATTCCGACTGGGATTTTCGTAACCTGACTTAGCCCTGCTGTGCTTCATATGTCCCGACTTGTCCTCAAGGTCCCGAATTGTACCTACTGACCCGACTTGACATATGCCAAAACTACAGAACAAGTCCAGCTGGGTATAACAAGAAATTTGTAACACAATTGGAAAATGTTGGGGAACAATTCAAATTTCAACTCCGACTGAGATTTTAGTAATTTAACTTCGCCCTGCTGTGCTTCGAATGTCTCGACTTGTCCTAATGGTCCCGACTTTTTTTAACGACTTGACTTGACAATTGCCAAAATACAGAACAAGTCTAGCTGGGTAAAACATGAAATTTGTAAAACGATTGGAAAATATTGTGGAACATTCAAATTTCAATTCCGACTGAGATTTCCGTAATTTGACTTCGCCCTGCTGTGCTTCGTATGTCTCGACTTGTCCTAATGGTCCCGATTTGTCCTTGATGACCCGACTTGACATATGACAAAATACAGGGCTAGTCCAGCTGGGTAAAACAAGAAATTTGTAACACAATTGGAAAATGTCGGGGAACAATTCTAATTTAAATTCCGACTTACATTTTCGAAATTTGACTTCGCCCTGCTGTGCTTCATATTTATCAACTTGTCCTAATGGTCTCGATTTGTCCCTACTACCCGACTTGACATATGCCAAAACTACAGAACAAGTCCAGCTGGGTAAAACAAGAAATTTGTAACACTATCGAAAAATGTTGGGGAACAATTCAAATTTCAATTCCGACTGAGATTTTCGTTATTTGACTTCGCCCTGCTGTGCTTCGTATGTCTCGACTTGTCCTAATGGTCCCGACTTTTTTTTAACGACCCGACTTGACAATTGCCAAAATACAGAACAAGTCTAGCTGGGTAAAACATGAAATTTGTAAAACGATTGGAAAATATTGTGGAACATTCAAATTTCAATTCCGACTGAGATTTCCGTAATTTGACTTCGCCCTGCTGTGCTTCGTATGTCTCGACTTGTCCTATTGGTCCCGATTTGTCCTTAATGACCCGACTTGACAAATGCCAATATACAGAACAAGTCTAGCTGGGTAAAACATGAAATTTGTAAAACGATTGGAAAATATTGTGGAACATTCAAATTTCAATTCCGACTGAGATTTTCGTAATTTGACTTCGCCCTGCTGTGCTTCATTTTCCTCGACTTGTCCTAATGGTCCCGATTTGCCCTTAATGACCCGACTTGACAAATGCCAAAAAAAAGAACGAGTCCAGCTGAGTAATTCAAGAAATTTGTAACACAATTGGAAAGTGTTGGAACATTCAAATTTCAATTCCGACTGAGAGTTCCGTAATTTGACTTCGTCCTGCTGTGCTTCGTATGTCTCGACTTGTCCTAATGGTCCCGACTTTTTTTTAACGACCCGACTTGACAATTGCCAAAATACAGAACAAGTCTAGCTGGGTAAAACATGAAATTTGTAAAACGATTGGAAAATATTGTGGAACATTCAAATTTCAATTCCGACTGAGATTTCCGTAATTTGACTTCGCCCTGCTGTGCTTCGTATGTCTCGACTTGTCCTAATGGTCCCGATTTGTCCTTAATGACCCGACTTGACAAATGCCAATATACAGAACAAGTCTAGCTGGGTAAAACATGAAATATGTAAAACGATTGGAAAATATTGTGGAACATTCAAATTTCAATTCCGACTGAGATTTCCGTAATTTGACTTCGCCCTGCTGTGCTTCGTATGTCTCGACTTGTCCTAATGGTCCCGATTTGTCCTTAATGACCCGACTTGACAAATGCCAATATACAGAACAAGTCTAGCTGGGTAAAACATGAAATTTGTAAAACGATTGGAAGATATTGTGGAACATTCAAATTTCAATTCCGACTGAGATTTTCGTAATTTGACTTCGCCCTGCTGTGCTTCATTTTCCTCGACTTGTCCTAATGGTCCCGATTTGCCCTTAATGACCCGACTTGACAAATGCCAAAAAAAAGAACGAGTCCAGCTGAGTTATTCAAGAAATTTGTAACACAATTGGAAAGTGTTGGAACATTCAAATTTCAATTCCGACTGAGAGTTCCGTAATTTGACTTCGTCCTGCTGTGCTTCGTATCTATCAACTTGTCCTAATGTCCCCATCTGTCCCTACTACCCGACTTGACATATGCCAAATCTACAGAACAAGTCCAGCAGGGTAAGACAAGAAATTTGTAACCCTATTGGAAAATGTTGGGGAACAATTCAAATTTCAATTCCGACTGAGATTATCGTAATTTGACTTCGCCCTGCTGTGCTTCGTATGTCTCGACTTGTCCTAATGGTCCCGACTTTTTTTTAATGACCCGACTTGACAAATGCCAAAAAACAGAACGAGTCCAGCTGAGTAATTCAAGATATTTTTAACACAATTGGAGAGTGTTGGGAACATTCATATTTCAATTCCGACTTAGATTTTCGTAATATGACTTCGCCCTGCTGTGCTTCGTATCTATCAACTTGTCCTAATGGTCCCGATTTGTCCCTACTACCCGACTTGACATGCCAAACCTACAGAACAAGTCCAGTTGGGTAAAACAAGAAATTTGTAACACTATTGGAAAATGTTAGGGAACAATTCTAATTTCAATTCCGACTGGGATTTTCGTAAATTGACTTAGCCCTGCTGTGCTTCGTATGTCTCGACTTGTCCTTATGGTCCCGATTTGTACCTACTGACCCTACTTGACATATGCCAAAACTACAGAACAAGTCCAGCTGGGTATAACAAGAAATTTGTAACACAATTGGAAAATGTTCGGGAACAATTCAAATTTCAACTCAGACTGAGATTTCAGTAATTTGACTTCGCCCTGCTGTGCTTCGTATGTCTCGACTTGTCCATATGGTCCCGATTTGTCCTTAATGACACGACTTGACAAATTCCAAAAAACAGAACGAGTCCAGCTGAGTAATTCAAGAAATTTGTAACATAATAGGAAAATGTTGTGAAACATTCAAATTTCAATTCCGACTGAGATTTTCGTATTTTGACTTCGCCCTGCTGTGCTTCATTTTCCTCGACTTGTCCCAATGGTTCCGATTTGTCCTTAATGACCCGACTTGACAAATTCCAAAAAACAGAACGAGTCTAGCTGAGTAATTCCCTACTACCCGACTTGACATGCCAAACCTACAGAACAAGTCCAGTTGGGTAAAACAAGAAATTTGTAACACTATTGGAAAATGTTAGGGAACAATTCTAATTTCAATTCCGACTGGGATTTTCGTAAATTGACTTAGCCCTGCTGTGCTTCGTATGTCTCGACTTGTCCTTATGGTCCCGATTTGTACCTACTGACCCGACTTGACATATGCCAAAACTACAGAACAAGTCCAGCTGGGTATAACAAGAAATTTGTATTACAATTGGAAAATGTTGGGGAAAAATTCAAATTTCAACTCCGACTGAGATTTTAGTAATTTAACTTCGCCCTGCTGTGCTTCGTATGTCTCGACTTGCCCTAATGGTCCCGACTTTTTTTTAACGACCCGACTTGACAAATGCTAAAACTACAGAAAAAGTCCAGCTGGGTATAGCAAGAAATTTGTAACACAATTGGAAAGTGTTGGGAACATTCAAATTTCAATTCCGACTGAGAGTTCAGTAATTTGACTTCGTCCTGCTGTGCTTCATTTGCCTCGACTTGTCCTAATGGTCCCGATTTGTCCTTGATGGCCCGACTTGACATATGGCAAAAAAGAGACAAGTCCAGCTGGGTAAAACAAGAAATTTGTAACACAATAGGAAAATGTTGGGGAACAATTCTAATTTCAATTCCGACTTACATTTTCGAAATTTGACTTCGCCCTGCTGTGCTTCGTATGTCTCGACTTGTCCTATGGTCCCGACTTTTTTTAACGACCCGACTTGACAAATGCCAAAATACAGAACGAGTCCAGCTGAGTAATTCAAGAAATTTGTAACACAATAATTGAAAAGTGTTGGGAACATTCAAATTTCAATTCCGACTTAGATTTTCGTAATATGACTTCGCCCTGCTGTGCTTCGTATCTATCAACTTGTCCTAATGGTCCCGATTCGTCCCTACTACCCGACTTGACATATGCCAAAACTACAGAACAAGTCCAGCTGGGAAAAACAAGAAATTTGTAACACTATTTGAAAATGTTGGGGAACAATCAAATTTCAATTCCGACTGAGATTATCGTAATTTGACTTCGCCCTGCTGTGCTTCGTATGTCTCGACTTGTCCTAATGGTCCCGACTTTTTTTTAATGACCTGACTTGACAAATGCCAAAAAACAGAACGAGTCCAGCTGAGTAATTCAAGAAATTTGTACACAATTGGAAAGTGTTGAGAACATTCAAATTTCAATTCCGACTTAGATTTTCGTAATATGACTTCGCCCTGCTGTACTTCGTATCTATCAACTTGTCCTAATGGTCCCGATCTGTCCCTACTACCCGACTTGACATATGCCAAATCTACAGAACAAGTCCAGCAGGGTAAGACAAGAAATTTGTAACACTATTGGAAATTGTTGGGGAACAATTCAAATTTCAATTCCGACTGAGATTATCGTAATTTGACTTCGCCCTGCTGTGCTTCGTATGTCTCGACTTGTCCTAATGGTCCCGACTTTTTTTTAACGACCCGACCTGACAAATGCCAAAACTACAGAAAAAGTCCAGCTGGGTAAAACAAGAAATTTGTAAAACATTTGGAAAATGTGGAACATTCAAATTTCAATTCCGACCCGATTTGTCCTTGATGACCCGACTTGACAAATGCCAAAAAAAAGAACGAATCCAGCTGGGTAATTCAAGAAATTTGTAACACAATTGGAAAGTGTTGAGAACATTCAAATTTCAATTCCGACTTAGATTTTCGTAATATGACTTCGCCCTGCTGTACTTCGTATCTATCAACTTGTCCTAATGGTCCCGATCTGTCCCTACTACCCGACTTGACATATGCCAAATCTACAGAACAAGTCCAGCAGGGAAAGACAAGAAATTTGTAACACTATTGGAAAATGTTGGGGAACAATTCTAATTTCAATTCCGACTGAGAGTTCCGTAATTTGACTTCGTCCTGCTGTGCTTCATTGCCACTGTCCTAATGGTCCCGAATTGTCCTTGATGGCCCGACTTGACATATGGCAAAAAAGAGACAAGTCCAGCTGGGTAGAACAAGAAATTTGTAACACAATAGGAAAATGTTGGGGAACAATTCTAATTTCAATTCCGACTGGGATTTTCGTAAATTGACTTAGCTCTGCTGTGCTTCGTATGTCTCGACTTGTCCTAATGGTCCAGACTTTTTTTTAATGACCCGACTTGACAAATGCCAAAAAACAGAACGAGTCCAGCTGAATAATTCAAGAAATTTTTAAACAATTGGAAAGTGTTGGGAACATTCAAATTTCAATTCCGACTTAGATTTTCGTAATATGACTTCGCCCTGCTGTGCTTCGTATCTATCAACTTGTCCTAATGGTCCCGATTTGTCCCTACTACCCGACTTGACATATGCCAAATCTACAGAACAAGTCCAGTTGGGTAAAACAAGAAATTTGTAACACTATTGGAAAATGTTAGGGAACAATTCTAATTTCAATTCCGACTGGGATTTTCGTAAATTGACTTAGCCGTGCTGTGCTTCGTATGTCTCGACTTGTCCTTATGGTCCCGATTTGTACCTACTGACCCGACTTGACGTATGCCAAGACTACAGAACAACAATTGACAAATGCCAAAAAAAAGAACGAGTCGAGCTGAGTAATTCAAGAAATTTGTAACACAATTGGAAAGTGTTGAGAACATTCAAATTTCAATTCCGACTTAGATTTTCGTAATATGACTTCGCCCTGCTGTACTTCGTATCTATCAACTTGTCCTAATGGTCCCGATCCGTCCCTACTACCCGACTTGACATATGCCAAATCTACAGAACAAGTCCAGCAGGGTAAGACAAGAAATTTGTAACACTATTGGAAAATGTTGGGGAACAATTCAAATTTCAATTCCGACTGAGATTTTCGTTATTTGACTTCGCCCTGCTGTGCTTCGTATGTCTCGACTTGTCCTAATGGTCCCGACTTTTTTTTAATGACCCGACTTGACAAATGCCAAAAAACAGAACGAGTCCAGCTGAGTAATTCAAGAAATTTTCAACACAATTGGAAAGTGTTGGGAACATTCAAATTTCAATTCCGACTTAGATTTTCGTAATATGACTTCGCCCTGCTGTGCTTCGTATCTATCAACTTGTCCTAATGGTCCCGATTTGTCCCTAATACCCGACTTGACATATGCCAAAACTACAGAACAAGTCCAGCTGGGTAAAACAAGAAATTTGTAACACTATTGGAAAATGTTGGGGAACAATTCAAATTTCAATTCCGACTGAGATTTTCGTTATTTGACTTCGCCCTGCTGTGCTTCGTATGTCTTGACTTGTCCTAATGGTCCCGACTTTTTTTTAACGACCCGACTTGACAAATGCCAAAATACAGAACAAGTCTAACTGGGTAAAACATGAAATTTGTAAAACGATTGGAAAATATTGTGGAACATTCAAATTTCAATTCCGACTGAGATTTCCGTAATTTGACTTGGCCCTGCTGTGCTTCGTATGTCTCGACTTGTCCTAAGATCCCGACTTTTTTTTTACGACCCGACTTGACAAATGCCAAAATACAGAACAAGTCTAGCTGGGTAAAACATGAAATTTGTCAAACGATTGGAAAATATTGTGGAACATTTAAATTTCAATTCCGACTGAGATTTCCGTAATTTGACTTCGCCCTGCTGTGCTTCGTATGTCTCGACTTGTCCTAATGGTCCCGATCTGTCCCTACTACCCGACTTGACATATGCCAAAACTACAGAACAAGTCCAGCTGAGTAAAACAAGAAATTTGTAACACTATTGGAAAATGTTGGGGAATAATTCAAATTTCAATTCCGACTGAGATTTTCGTTATTTGAATTCGCCCTGCTGTGCTTCGTATGTCTCGACTTGTCCTAAGGTCCCTACTTTTTTTTAACGACCCGACTTGACAAATGCCAAAATACAGAACAAGTCTAGCTGGGTAAAACATGAAATTTGTAAAACGATTGGAAAATATTGTGGAACATTTAAATTTCAATTCCGACTGAGATTTCCGTAATTTGACTTCGCCCTGCTGTGCTTCGTATGTCTCGACTTGTCCTAATGGTCCCGATCTGTCCCTACTACCCGACTTGACATATGCCAAAACTACAGAACAAGTCCAGCTGGGTAAAACAAGAAATTTGTAACACTATTGGAAAATGTTGGGGAACAATTCAAATTTCAATTCCGACTGAGATTTTCGTTATTTGACTTCGCCCTGCTGTGCTTCGTATGTCTCGACTTGTCCTAATAGTCCCGACTTTTTTTTAATGACCCGACTTGACTCTAATTTCTATTCCGACTGAGATTTTCGTTATTTGACTTCGCCCTGCTGTGCTTCGTATGTCTCGACTTGTCCTAATAGTCCCGACTTTTTTTTAATGACCCGACTTGACTCTAATTTCTATTCCTACCGGGATTTTCGTAAATTGACATAGCCCTACTGTGCTTCGTATGTCTCGACTTGTCCTAATGGTCCCTATTTGTCCTTAATGACTTGACTTGACAAATACCAAAAAACACAACGAGTCCAGCTGGGTAATTCAAGAAATTTGTAACACATTTGGAAAGTGTTGAGAACATTCAAATTTCAATTCCGACTGACATTTTCGAAATTTGACTTCGCCCTGCTGTGCTTCGTATCTATCAACTTGTCCTAATGGTCCCGATCTGTCCCTACTACCCGACTTGACATATGCCAAATATACAGAACAAGTCCAGCAGGGTAAAACAAGAAATTTGTAACACTATTGGAAAATGTTGGGGAATAATTCAAATTTCAATTCCGACTGAGATTTTCGTTATTTGAATTCGCCCTGCTGTGCTTCGTATGTCTCGACTTGTCCTAAGGTCCCGATTTGTCCCTACTACCCGACTTGACATATGCCAAATCTACAGAACAAGTCCAGTTGGGTAAAACAAGAAATTTGTAACACTATTGGAAAATGTTAGGGAACAATTCTAATTTCAATTCCGACTGGGATTTTCGTAAATTGACTTAGCCGTGCTGTGCTTCGTATGTCTCGACTTGTCCTTATGGTCCTGATTTGTACCTACTGACCCGACTTGACGTATGCCAAGACTACAGAACAACAATTGACAAATGCCAAAAAAAAGAACGAGTCCAGCTGAGTAATTCAAGAAATTTGTAACACAATTGGAAAGTGTTGAGAACATTCAAATTTCAATTCCGACTTAGATTTTCGTAATATGACTTCGCCCTGCTGTACTTCGTATCTATCAACTTGTCCTAATGGTCCCGATCCGTCCCTACTACCCGACTTGACATATGCCAAATCTACAGAACAAGTCCAGCAGGGTGAGACAAGAAATTTGTAACACTATTGGAAAATGTTGGGGAACAATTCAAATTTCAATTCCGACTGAGATTATCGTAATTTGACTTCGCCCTGCTGTGCTTCGTATGTCTCGACTTGTCCTATTGGTCCCGACTTTTTTTTAATGACCCGACTTGACAAATGCCAAAAAACAGAACGAGTCCAGCTGAGTAATTCAAGAAATTTTCAACACAATTGGAAAGTGTTGGGAACATTCAAATTTCAATTCCGACTTAGATTTTCGTAATATGACTTCGTAACACAAGAAATTTGTAACACTAATGGAAAATGTTGGGGAACAATTCTAATTTCAATTCCGACTGAGATTTCCGTAATTTGACTTCGCCCTGCTGTGCTTCGTATGTCTCGACTTGTCCTAATGGTCCCGATCAGTCCCTACTACCCGACTTGACATATGCCAAAACTACAGAACAAGTCCAGCTGGGTATAACAAGAAATTTGTAACACAATTGGAAAATGTTGTGGAACATTTAAATTTCAATTCCGACTGAGATTTCCGTAATTTGACTTCGCCCTGCTGTGCTTCGTATGTCTCGACTTGTCCTAATGGTCCCGATCTGTCCCTACTACCCGACTTGACATATGCCAAAACTACAGAAAAAGTCCAGCTGGGTAAAACAAGAAATTTGTAACACTATTGGAAAATGTTGGGGAACAATTCAAATTTCAATTCCGACTGAGATTTTCGTTATTTGACTCCGCCCTGCTGTGCTTCGTATGTCTCGACTTGTCCTAATGGTCCCGACTTTTTTTTAACGACCCGACTTGACAAATGCCAAAATACAGAACAAGTCTAACTGGGTAAAACATGAAATTTGTAAAACGATTGGAAAATATTGTGGAACATTCAAATTTCAATTCCGACTGAGATTTCCGTAATTTGACTTGGCCCTGCTGTGCTTCGTATGTCTCGACTTGTCCTAAGATCCCGACTTTTTTTTTACGACCCGACTTGACAAATGCCAAAATACAGAACAAGTCTAGCTGGGTAAAACATGAAATTTGTAAGACGATTGGAAAATATTGTGGAACATTTAAATTTCAATTCCGACTGAGATTTCCGTAATTTGACTTCGCCCTGCTGTGCTTCATTTTCCTCGACTTGTCCTAATGTTCCCGATTTGTCCTTAATGACCCGACTTGACAAATGCCAAAAAAAAGAACGAGTCCAGCTGAGTAATTCAAGAAATTTGTAACACAATTGGAAAGTGTTGGGAACATTCAAATTTCAATTCCGACTGAGAGTTCCGTAATTTGACTTCGCCCTGCTGTGCTTTGTATCTATCAACTTGTCCTAATGGTCCCGATCTGTCCCTACTACCCGACTTGACATATGCCAAATCTACAGAACAAGTCCTGCAGGGTAAGACAAGAAATTTGTAACACTATTGGAAAATGTTGGGGAACAATTCAAATTTCAATTCCGACTGAGATTATCGTAACCTGACTTAGCCCTGCTGTGCTTCATATGTCTCGACTTGTCCTAATGGTCCCGACTTTTTTTTAATGACCCGACTTGACAAATGCCAAAAAACAGAACGAGTCCAGCTGAGTAATTCAAGAAATTTTTAACACAATTGGAAAGTGTTGGGAACATTCAAATTTTTATTCCGACTTGGATTTTCGTAATATGACTTCGCCCTGCTGTGCTTCGTATCTATCAACTTGTCCTAATGGTCCCGATTTGTCCCTACTACCCGACTTGACATGCCAAACCTACAGTAAAAGTCCAGTTGGGTGAAAAAAGAAATTTGTAACACTATTGGAAAATGTTAGGGAACAATTCTAATTTCAATTCCGACTGGGATTTTCGTAACCTGACTTAGCCCTGCTGTGCTTCATATGTCCCGACTTGTCCTTATGGTCCCGATTTGTACCTACTGACCCGACTTGACATATGCCAAAACTACAGAACAAGTCCAGCTGGGTATAACAAGACATTTGTAACACAATTGGAAAATGTTGGGGAACAATTCAAATTTCAACTCCGACTGAGATTTTAGTAATTTAACTTCGCCCTGCTGTGCTTCGAATGTCTCGACTTGTCCTAATGGTCCTGACTTTTTTTTAACGACTTGACTTGACAAATGCCAAAATACAGAACAAGTCTAGCTGGGTAAAACATGAAATTTGTAAAACGATTGGAAAATATTGTGGAACATTCAAATTTCAATTCCGACTGAGATTTCCGTAATTTGACTTCGCCCTGCTGTGCTTCGTATGTCTCGACTTGTCCTAATGGTCCCGATTTGTCCTTAATGACCCGACTTGACAAATGCCAATATACAGAACAAGTCTAGCTGGGTAAAACATGAAATTTGTGAAACGATTGGAAAATATTGTGGAACATTCAAATTTCAATTCCGACTGAGATTTTCGTAATTTGACTTCGCCCTGCTGTGCTTCATTTTCCTCGACTTGTCCTAATGGTCCCGATTTGCCCTTAATGACCCGACTTGACAAATGCCAAAAAAAAGAACGAGTCCAGCTGAGTAATTCAAGAAATTTGTAACACAATTGGAAAGTGTTGGAACATTCAAATTTCAATTCCGACTGAGAGTAACGTAATTTGACTTCGTCCTGCTGTGCTTCGTATCTATCAACTTGTCCTAATGTCCCCATCTGTCCCTACTACCCGACTTGACATATGCCAAATCTACAGAACAAGTCCAGCAGGGTAAGACAAGAAATTTGTAACCCTATTGGAAAATGTTGGGGAACAATTCAAATTTCAATTCCGACTGAGATTATCGTAATTTGACTTCGCCCTGCTGTGCTTCGTATGTCTCGACTTGTCCTAATGGTCCCGACTTTTTTTTAATGACCCGACTTGACAAATGCCAAAAAACAGAACGAGTCCAGCTGAGTAATTCAAGATATTTTTAACACAATTGGAGAGTGTTGGGAACATTCATATTTCAATTCCGACTTAGATTTTCGTAATATGACTTCGCCCTGATGTGCTTCGTATCTATCAACTTGTCCTAATGGTCCCGATTTGTCCCTACTACCCGACTTGACATGCCAAACCTACAGAACAAGTACAGTTGGGTAAAACAAGAAATTTGTAACACTATTGGAAAATGTTAGGGAACAATTCTAATTTCAATTCCGACTGGGATTTTCGTAATTTGACTTCGTCCTGCTGTGCTTCATATGTCCCGACTTGTCCTTATGGTCCCGATTTGTACCTACTGACCCGACTTGACATATGCCAAAACTACAGAACAAGTCCAGCTGGGTATAACAAGACATTTGTAACACAATTGGAAAATGTTGGGGAACAATTCAAATTTCAACTCCGACTGAGATTTTAGTAATTTAACTTCGCCCTGCTGTGCTTCGAATGTCTCGACTTGTCCTAATGGTCCTGACTTTTTTTTAACGACTTGACTTGACAAATGCCAAAATACAGAACAAGTCTAGCTGGGTAAAACATGAAATTTGTAAAACGATTGGAAAATATTGTGGAACATTCAAATTTCAATTCCGACTGAGATTTCCGTAATTTGACTTCGCCCTGCTGTGCTTCGTATGTCTCGACTTGTCCTAATGGTCCCGATTTGTCCTTAATGACCCGACTTGACAAATGCCAATATACAGAACAAGTCTAGCTGGGTAAAACATGAAATTTGTGAAACGATTGGAAAATATTGTGGAACATTCAAATTTCAATTCCGACTGAGATTTTCGTAATTTGACTTCGCCCTGCTGTGCTTCATTTTCCTCGACTTGTCCTAATGGTCCCGATTTGCCCTTAATGACCCGACTTGACAAATGCCAAAAAAAAGAACGAGTCCAGCTGAGTAATTCAAGAAATTTGTAACACAATTGGAAAGTGTTGGAACATTCAAATTTCAATTCCGACTGAGAGTAACGTAATTTGACTTCGTCCTGCTGTGCTTCGTATCTATCAACTTGTCCTAATGTCCCCATCTGTCCCTACTACCCGACTTGACATATGCCAAATCTACAGAACAAGTCCAGCAGGGTAAGACAAGAAATTTGTAACCCTATTGGAAAATGTTGGGGAACAATTCAAATTTCAATTCCGACTGAGATTATCGTAATTTGACTTCGCCCTGCTGTGCTTCGTATGTCTCGACTTGTCCTAATGGTCCCGACTTTTTTTTAATGACCCGACTTGACAAATGCCAAAAAACAGAACGAGTCCAGCTGAGTAATTCAAGATATTTTTAACACAATTGGAGAGTGTTGGGAACATTCATATTTCAATTCCGACTTAGATTTTCGTAATATGACTTCGCCCTGATGTGCTTCGTATCTATGAACTTGTCCTAATGGTCCCGATTTGTCCCTACTACCCGACTTGACATGCCAAACCTACAGAACAAGTCCAGTTGGGTAAAACAAGAAATTTGTAACACTATTGGAAAATGTTAGGGAACAATTCTAATTTCAATTCCGACTGGGATTTTCGTAATTTGACTTCGTCCTGCTGTGCTTCATTTGCCTCGAGTTGTCCTAATGGTCCCGATTTGTCCTTGATGGCCCGACTTGACAAATGCCAAAAAACAGAACGAGTCCAGCTGAGTAATTCAAGAAATTTGTAACACAATTGGAAAGTGTTGAGAACATTCAAATTTCAATTCCGACTTAGATTTTCGTAATATGACTTCGCCCTGCTGTGCTACGTATCTATCAACTTGTCCTAATGGTCCCGATTTGTCCCTACTACCCGACTTGACATGCCAAACCTACAGAACAAGTCCAGTTGGGTAAAACAAGAAATTTGTAAAACTATTGGAAAATGTTAGGGAACAATTCTAATTTTAATTCCGACTGGGATTTTCGTAAACTGACTTAGCCCTGCTGTGCTTCGTATGTCCCGACTTGTCCTTATGGTCCCGATTTGTACCTACTGACCCGACTTGACATATGCCAAAACTACAGAACAAGTCCAGCTGGGTATAACAAGAAATTTGTAACACAATTGGAAAATGTTCGGGAACAATTCAAATTTCAACTCAGACTGAGATTTCAGTAATTTGACTTCGCCCTGCTGTGCTTCGTATGTCTCGACTTGTCCATATGGTCCCGATTTGTCCTTAATGACACGACTTGACAAATTCCAAAAAACAGAACGAGTCCAGCTGAGTAATTCAAGAAATTTGTAACATAATAGGAAAATGTTGTGAAACATTCAAATTTCAATTCCGACTGAGATTTTCGTATTTTGACTTCGCCCTGCTGTGCTTCATTTTCCTCGACTTGTCCCAATGGTTCCGATTTGTCCTTAATGACCCGACTTGACAAATTCCAAAAAACAGAACGAGTCTAGCTGAGTAATTCCCTACTACCCGACTTGACATGCCAAACCTACAGAACAAGTCCAGATGGGTAAAACAAGAAATTTGTAACACTATTGGAAAATGTTAGGGAACAATTCTAATTTCAATTCCGACTGGGATTTTCGTAAATTGACTTAGCCCTGCTGTGCTTCGTATGTCTCGACTTGTCCTTATGGTCCCGACTTTTTTTTAACGACCCGACTTGACAAATGCCAAAATACAGAACAAGTCTAGCTGGGTAAAACATGAAATTTGTCAAACGATTGGAAAATATTGTGGAACATTTAAATTTCAATTCCGACTGAGATTTCCGTAATTTGACTTCGCCCTGCTGTGCTTCGTATGTCTCGACTTGTCCTAATGGTCCCGATCTGTCCCTACTACCCGACTTGACATATGCCAAAACTACAGAACAAGTCCAGCTGAGTAAAACAAGAAATTTGTAACACTATTGGAAAATGTTGGGGAATAATTCAAATTTCAATTCCGACTGAGATTTTCGTTATTTGAATTCGCCCTGCTGTGCTTCGTATGTCTCGACTTGTCCTAAGGTCCCTACTTTTTTTTAACGACCCGACTTGACAAATGCCAAAATACAGAACAAGTCTAGCTGGGTAAAACATGAAATTTGTAAAACGATTGGAAAATATTGTGGAACATTTAAATTTCAATTCCGACTGAGATTTCCGTAATTTGACTTCGCCCTGCTGTGCTTCGTATGTCTCGACTTGTCCTAATGGTCCCGATCTGTCCCTACTACCCGACTTGACATATGCCAAAACTACAGAACAAGTCCAGCTGGGTAAAACAAGAAATTTGTAACACTATTGGAAAATGTTGGGGAACAATTCAAATTTCAATTCCGACTGAGATTTTCGTTATTTGACTTCGCCCTGCTGTGCTTCGTATGTCTCGACTTGTCCTAATAGTCCCGACTTTTTTTTAATGACCCGACTTGACTCTAATTTCTATTCCGACTGAGATTTTCGTTATTTGACTTCGCCCTGCTGTGCTTCGTATGTCTCGACTTGTCCTAATAGTCCCGACTTTTTTTTAATGACCCGACTTGACTCTAATTTCTATTCCTACCGGGATTTTCGTAAATTGACATAGCCCTACTGTGCTTCGTATGTCTCGACTTGTCCTAATGGTCCCTATTTGTCCTTAATGACTTGACTTGACAAATACCAAAAAACACAACGAGTCCAGCTGGGTAATTCAAGAAATTTGTAACACATTTGGAAAGTGTTGAGAACATTCAAATTTCAATTCCGACTGACATTTTCGAAATTTGACTTCGCCCTGCTGTGCTTCGTATCTATCAACTTGTCCTAATGGTCCCGATCTGTCCCTACTACCCGACTTGACATATGCCAAATATACAGAACAAGTCCAGCAGGGTAAAACAAGAAATTTGTAACACTATTGGAAAATGTTGGGGAATAATTCAAATTTCAATTCCGACTGAGATTTTCGTTATTTGAATTCGCCCTGCTGTGCTTCGTATGTCTCGACTTGTCCTAAGGTCCCGATTTGTCCCTACTACCCGACTTGACATATGCCAAATCTACAGAACAAGTCCAGTTGGGTAAAACAAGAAATTTGTAACACTATTGGAAAATGTTAGGGAACAATTCTAATTTCAATTCCGACTGGGATTTTCGTAAATTGACTTAGCCGTGCTGTGCTTCGTATGTCTCGACTTGTCCTTATGGTCCTGATTTGTACCTACTGACCCGACTTGACGTATGCCAAGACTACAGAACAACAATTGACAAATGCCAAAAAAAAGAACGAGTCCAGCTGAGTAATTCAAGAAATTTGTAACACAATTGGAAAGTGTTGAGAACATTCAAATTTCAATTCCGACTTAGATTTTCGTAATATGACTTCGCCCTGCTGTACTTCGTATCTATCAACTTGTCCTAATGGTCCCGATCCGTCCCTACTACCCGACTTGACATATGCCAAATCTACAGAACAAGTCCAGCAGGGTGAGACAAGAAATTTGTAACACTATTGGAAAATGTTGGGGAACAATTCAAATTTCAATTCCGACTGAGATTATCGTAATTTGACTTCGCCCTGCTGTGCTTCGTATGTCTCGACTTGTCCTATTGGTCCCGACTTTTTTTTAATGACCCGACTTGACAAATGCCAAAAAACAGAACGAGTCCAGCTGAGTAATTCAAGAAATTTTCAACACAATTGGAAAGTGTTGGGAACATTCAAATTTCAATTCCGACTTAGATTTTCGTAATATGACTTCGTAACACAAGAAATTTGTAACACTAATGGAAAATGTTGGGGAACAATTCTAATTTCAATTCCGACTGAGATTTCCGTAATTTGACTTCGCCCTGCTGTGCTTCGTATGTCTCGACTTGTCCTAATGGTCCCGATCAGTCCCTACTACCCGACTTGACATATGCCAAAACTACAGAACAAGTCCAGCTGGGTATAACAAGAAATTTGTAACACAATTGGAAAATGTTGTGGAACATTTAAATTTCAATTCCGACTGAGATTTCCGTAATTTGACTTCGCCCTGCTGTGCTTCGTATGTCTCGACTTGTCCTAATGGTCCCGATCTGTCCCTACTACCCGACTTGACATATGCCAAAACTACAGAAAAAGTCCAGCTGGGTAAAACAAGAAATTTGTAACACTATTGGAAAATGTTGGGGAACAATTCAAATTTCAATTCCGACTGAGATTTTCGTTATTTGACTCCGCCCTGCTGTGCTTCGTATGTCTCGACTTGTCCTAATGGTCCCGACTTTTTTTTAACGACCCGACTTGACAAATGCCAAAATACAGAACAAGTCTAACTGGGTAAAACATGAAATTTGTAAAACGATTGGAAAATATTGTGGAACATTCAAATTTCAATTCCGACTGAGATTTCCGTAATTTGACTTGGCCCTGCTGTGCTTCGTATGTCTCGACTTGTCCTAAGATCCCGACTTTTTTTTTACGACCCGACTTGACAAATGCCAAAATACAGAACAAGTCTAGCTGGGTAAAACATGAAATTTGTAAGACGATTGGAAAATATTGTGGAACATTTAAATTTCAATTCCGACTGAGATTTCCGTAATTTGACTTCGCCCTGCTGTGCTTCATTTTCCTCGACTTGTCCTAATGTTCCCGATTTGTCCTTAATGACCCGACTTGACAAATGCCAAAAAAAAGAACGAGTCCAGCTGAGTAATTCAAGAAATTTGTAACACAATTGGAAAGTGTTGGGAACATTCAAATTTCAATTCCGACTGAGAGTTCCGTAATTTGACTTCGCCCTGCTGTGCTTTGTATCTATCAACTTGTCCTAATGGTCCCGATCTGTCCCTACTACCCGACTTGACATATGCCAAATCTACAGAACAAGTCCTGCAGGGTAAGACAAGAAATTTGTAACACTATTGGAAAATGTTGGGGAACAATTCAAATTTCAATTCCGACTGAGATTATCGTAACCTGACTTAGCCCTGCTGTGCTTCATATGTCTCGACTTGTCCTAATGGTCCCGACTTTTTTTTAATGACCCGACTTGACAAATGCCAAAAAACAGAACGAGTCCAGCTGAGTAATTCAAGAAATTTTTAACACAATTGGAAAGTGTTGGGAACATTCAAATTTTTATTCCGACTTGGATTTTCGTAATATGACTTCGCCCTGCTGTGCTTCGTATCTATCAACTTGTCCTAATGGTCCCGATTTGTCCCTACTACCCGACTTGACATGCCAAACCTACAGTAAAAGTCCAGTTGGGTGAAAAAAGAAATTTGTAACACTATTGGAAAATGTTAGGGAACAATTCTAATTTCAATTCCGACTGGGATTTTCGTAACCTGACTTAGCCCTGCTGT
This sequence comes from Chrysolina americana, assembly GCA_958502065.1. Taxonomy (NCBI): domain Eukaryota; kingdom Metazoa; phylum Arthropoda; class Insecta; order Coleoptera; family Chrysomelidae; genus Chrysolina; species Chrysolina americana. Next base: position 30,037,774 of record OY293417.1, read on the forward strand.
GCTTCATATGTCCCGACTTGTCCTTATGGTCCCGATTTGTACCTACTGACCCGACTTGACATATGCCAAAACTACAGAACAAGTCCAGCTGGGTATAACAAGACATTTGTAACACAATTGGAAAATGTTGGGGAACAATTCAAATTTCAACTCCGACTGAGATTTTAGTAATTTAACTTCGCCCTGCTGTGCTTCGAATGTCTCGACTTGTCCTAATGGTCCTGACTATTTTTTAACGACTTGACTTGACAAATGCCAAAATACAGAACAAGTCTAGCTGGGTAAAACATGAAATTTGTAAAACGATTGGAAAATATTGTGGAACATTCAAATTTCAATTCCGACTGAGATTTCCGTAATTTGACTTCGCCCTGCTGTGCTTCGTATGTCTCGACTTGTCCTAATGGTCCCGATTTGTCCTTAATGACCCGACTTGACAAATGCCAATATACAGAACAAGTCTAGCTGGGTAAAACATGAAATTTGTGAAACGATTGGAAAATATTGTGGAACATTCAAATTTCAATTCCGACTGAGATTTTCGTAATTTGACTTCGCCCTGCTGTGCTTCATTTTCCTCGACTTGTCCTAATGGTCCCGATTTGCCCTTAATGACCCGACTTGACAAATGCCAAAAAAAAGAACGAGTCCAGCTGAGTAATTCAAGAAATTTGTAACACAATTGGAAAGTGTTGGAACATTCAAATTTCAATTCCGACTGAGAGTAACGTAATTTGACTTCGTCCTGCTGTGCTTCGTATCTATCAACTTGTCCTAATGTCCCCATCTGTCCCTACTACCCGACTTGACATATGCCAAATCTACAGAACAAGTCCAGCAGGGTAAGACAAGAAATTTGTAACCCTATTGGAAAATGTTGGGGAACAATTCAAATTTCAATTCCGACTGAGATTATCGTAATTTGACTTCGCCCTGCTGTGCTTCGTATGTCTCGACTTGTCCTAATGGTCCCGACTTTTTTTTAATGACCCGACTTGACAAATGCCAAAAAACAGAACGAGTCCAGCTGAGTAATTCAAGATATTTTTAACACAATTGGAGAGTGTTGGGAACATTCATATTTCAATTCCGACTTAGATTTTCGTAATATGACTTCGCCCTGATGTGCTTCGTATCTATCAACTTGTCCTAATGGTCCCGATTTGTCCCTACTACCCGACTTGACATGCCAAACCTACAGAACAAGTACAGTTGGGTAAAACAAGAAATTTGTAACACTATTGGAAAATGTTAGGGAACAATTCTAATTTCAATTCCGACTGGGATTTTCGTAATTTGACTTCGTCCTGCTGTGCTTCATATGTCCCGACTTGTCCTTATGGTCCCGATTTGTACCTACTGACCCGACTTGACATATGCCAAAACTACAGAACAAGTCCAGCTGGGTATAACAAGACATTTGTAACACAATTGGAAAATGTTGGGGAACAATTCAAATTTCAACTCCGACTGAGATTTTAGTAATTTAACTTCGCCCTGCTGTGCTTCGAATGTCTCGACTTGTCCTAATGGTCCTGACTTTTTTTTAACGACTTGACTTGACAAATGCCAAAATACAGAACAAGTCTAGCTGGGTAAAACATGAAATTTGTAAAACGATTGGAAAATATTGTGGAACATTCAAATTTCAATTCCGACTGAGATTTCCGTAATTTGACTTCGCCCTGCTGTGCTTCGTATGTCTCGACTTGTCCTAATGGTCCCGATTTGTCCTTAATGACCCGACTTGACAAATGCCAATATACAGAACAAGTCTAGCTGGGTAAAACATGAAATTTGTGAAACGATTGGAAAATATTGTGGAACATTCAAATTTCAATTCCGACTGAGATTTTCGTAATTTGACTTCGCCCTGCTGTGCTTCATTTTCCTCGACTTGTCCTAATGGTCCCGATTTGCCCTTAATGACCCGACTTGACAAATGCCAAAAAAAAGAACGAGTCCAGCTGAGTAATTCAAGAAATTTGTAACACAATTGGAAAGTGTTGGAACATTCAAATTTCAATTCCGACTGAGAGTAACGTAATTTGACTTCGTCCTGCTGTGCTTCGTATCTATCAACTTGTCCTAATGTCCCCATCTGTCCCTACTACCCGACTTGACATATGCCAAATCTACAGAACAAGTCCAGCAGGGTAAGACAAGAAATTTGTAACCCTATTGGAAAATGTTGGGGAACAATTCAAATTTCAATTCCGACTGAGATTATCGTAATTTGACTTCGCCCTGCTGTGCTTCGTATGTCTCGACTTGTCCTAATGGTCCCGACTTTTTTTTAATGACCCGACTTGACAAATGCCAAAAAACAGAACGAGTCCAGCTGAGTAATTCAAGATATTTTTAACACAATTGGAGAGTGTTGGGAACATTCATATTTCAATTCCGACTTAGATTTTCGTAATATGACTTCGCCCTGATGTGCTTCGTATCTATCAACTTGTCCTAATGGTCCCGATTTGTCCCTACTACCCGACTTGACATGCCAAACCTACAGAACAAGTCCAGTTGGGTAAAACAAGAAATTTGTAACACTATTGGAAAATGTTAGGGAACAATTCTAATTTCAATTCCGACTGGGATTTTCGTAATTTGACTTCGTCCTGCTGTGCTTCATTTGCCTCGAGTTGTCCTAATGGTCCCGATTTGTCCTTAATGGCCCGACTTGACAAATGCCAAAAAACAGAACGAGTCCAGCTGAGTAATTCAAGAAATTTGTAACACAATTGGAAAGTGTTGAGAACATTCAAATTTCAATTCCGACTTAGATTTTCGTAATATGACTTCGCCCTGCTGTGCTACGTATCTATCAACTTGTCCTAATGGTCCCGATTTGTCCCTACTACCCGACTTGACATGCCAAACCTACAGAACAAGTCCAGTTGGGTAAAACAAGAAATTTGTAAAACTATTGGAAAATGTTAGGGAACAATTCTAATTTTAATTCCGACTGGGATTTTCGTAAACTGACTTAGCCCTGCTGTGCTTCGTATGTCCCGACTTGTCCTTATGGTCCCGATTTGTACCTACTGACCCGACTTGACATATGCCAAAACTACAGAACAAGTCCAGCTGGGTATAACAAGAAATTTGTAACACAATTGGAAAATGTTCGGGAACAATTCAAATTTCAACTCAGACTGAGATTTCAGTAATTTGACTTCGCCCTGCTGTGCTTCGTATGTCTCGACTTGTCCATATGGTCCCGATTTGTCCTTAATGACACGACTTGACAAATTCCAAAAAACAGAACGAGTCCAGCTGAGTAATTCAAGAAATTTGTAACATAATAGGAAAATGTTGTGAAACATTCAAATTTCAATTCCGACTGAGATTTTCGTATTTTGACTTCGCCCTGCTGTGCTTCATTTTCCTCGACTTGTCCCAATGGTTCCGATTTGTCCTTAATGACCCGACTTGACAAATTCCAAAAAACAGAACGAGTCTAGCTGAGTAATTCCCTACTACCCGACTTGACATGCCAAACCTACAGAACAAGTCCAGATGGGTAAAACAAGAAATTTGTAACACTATTGGAAAATGTTAGGGAACAATTCTAATTTCAATTCCGACTGGGATTTTCGTAAATTGACTTAGCCCTGCTGTGCTTCGTATGTCTCGACTTGTCCTTATGGTCCCGACTTTTTTTTAACGACCCGACTTGACAAATGCCAAAACTACAGAAAAAGTCCAGCTGGGTAAAACATGAAATTTGTAAAACATTTGAAAAATGTTGTGGAACATTCAAATTTCAATTCCGACTGAGATTTTCGTATTTTGACTTCGCCCTGCTGTGCTTCATTTTCCTCGACTTGTCCTAATGGTCCCGATTTGTCCTTAATGACCCGACTTGACAAATGCCAAAAAAAAGAACGAGTCCAGCTGAGTAATTCAAGAAATTTGTAACACAATTGGAAAGTGTTGGGAACATTCAAATTTCAATTCCGACTGAGGGTTCCGTAATTTGACTTCGTCCTGCTGTGCTTCATTTGCCTCGAGTTGTCCTAATGGTCCCGATTTGTCCTTGATGGCCCGACTTGACAAATGCCAAAAAACAGAACGAGTCCAGCTGAGTAATTCAAGAAATTTGTAACACAATTGGAAAGTGTTTGGAACATTCAAATTTCAATCCGACTTAGATTTTCGTAATATGACTTCGCCCTGCTGTGCTACGTATCTATCAACTTGTCCTAATGGTCCCGATTTGTCCCTACTACCCGACTTGACATGCCAAACCTACAGAACAAGTCCAGTTGGGTAAAACAAGAAATTTGTAAAACTATTGGAAAATGTTAGGGAACAATTCTAATTTCAATTCCGACTGGGATTTTCGTAAACTGACTTAGCCCTGCTGTGCTTCGTATGTCTCGACTTGTCCTTATGGTCCCGATTTGTACCTACTGACCCGACTTGACATATGCCAAAACTACAGAACAAGTCCAGCTGGGTATAACAAGAAATTTGTAACACAATTGGAAAATGTTCGGGAACAATTCAAATTTCAACTCAGACTGATATTTTAGTAATTTGACTTCGCCCTGCTGTGCTTCGTATGTCTCGACTTGTCCTTATGGTCCCGATTTGTCCTTAATGACACGACTTGACAAATTCCAAAAAACAGAACGAGTCCAGCTGAGTAATTCAAGAAATTTGTAACACAATAGGAAAATGTTGTGGAACATTCAAATTTCAATTCCGACTGAGAGTTCCGTAATTTTACTTCGTCCTGCTGTGCTTCATTTGCCACGACTTGTCCTAATGGTCCCGATTTGTCCTTGATGGCCCGACTTGACAAATTCCAAAAAACAGAACGAGTCCAGCTGAGTAATTCAAGAAATTTGTAACACAATTGGAAAGTGTTGCGAACATTCAAATTTCAATTCCGACTGAGATTTTCGTATTTTGACTTCGCCCTGCTGTGCTTCATTTTCCTCGACTTGTCCTAATGGTCCCGATTTGTCCTTAATGACCCGACTTGACAAATGCCAAAAAACAGAACGAGTCCAGCTGAGTAATTCAAGAAATTTTTAACACAATTGGAAAGTGTTGGGAACATTCTAATTTCAATTCCGACTGACATTTTTGAAATTTGACTTCGCCCTGCTGTGCTTCGTATGTCTCGACTTGTCCTAATGGTCCCGACTTTTTTTTAACGACCCGACTTGACAAATGCCAAAATACAAAACAAGTCTAGCTGGGTAACAAGAAAATTGTAACACAATTGGAAAATGTTGGGAAACAATTCAAATTTCAACTCCGACTGAGATTTTAGTAATTTGAATTCGTCCTGCTGTGCTTCATTGCCACGACTTGTCCTAATGGTCCCGATTTGTCCTTGATGACCCGACTTGACATATGCCAAAATACAGGGCTAGTCCAGCTGGGTAAAACAAGAAATTTGTAACACAATTGGAAAATGTCGGGGAACAATTCTAATTTCAATTCCGACTTACATTTTCGATATTTGACTTCGCCCTGCTGTGCTTCATATCTATCAACTTGTCCTAATGGTCCCGATTTGTCCCTACTACCCGACTTGACATATGCCAAACTACAGAACAAGTCCAGCTGGGTATAACAAGAAATTTGTAACACAATTGGAAAATGTTGGGAAACAATTCAAATTTCAACTCCGACTGAGATTTTAGTAATTTGACTTCGTCCTGCTGTGCTTCATTGCCACGACTTGTCCTAATGGTCCCGATTTGTCCTTGATGACCCGACTTGACATATGCCAAAATACAGGGCTAGTCCAGCTGGGTAAAACAAGAAATTTGTAACACAATTGGAAAATGTCGGGGAACAATTCTAATTTCAATTCCGACTTACATTTTCGATATTTGACTTCGCCCTGCTGTGCTTTATATCTATCAACTTGTCCTAATGGTCCCGATTTGTCTCTACTACCCGACTTGACATATGCCAAAACTACAGAACAAGTCCAGCTGGGTAAAACAAGAAATTTGTAACACTATTGTAAAATGTTAGGGAACAATTCTAATTTCAATTCCGACTGAGAGTTCCGTAATTTGACTTCGTCCTGCTGTGCTACGTATCTATCAACTTGTCCTACTGGTCCCGATTTGTCCCTACTACCCGACTTGACATGCCAAACCTACAGAACAAGTCCAGTTGGGTAAAACAAGAAATTTGTAACACCATTGGAAAATGTTAGGGAACAATTCTAATTTCAATTCCGACTGAGAGTTCCGTAATTTGACTTCGTCCTGCCGTGCTTCGTATCTATCAACTTGTCCTAATGTCCCGATCTGTCCCTACTACCCGACTTGACATATGCCAAATCTACAGAACAAGTCCAGCAGGGTAAGACAAGAAATTTGTAACACTATTGGAAAATGTTGGGGAACAATTCAAATTTCAATTTCGACTGAGATTATCGTAATTTGACTTCGCCCTGCTGTGCTTCGTATGTCTCGACTTGTCCTAATGGTCCCGACTTTTTTTTAATGACCCGACTTGACAAATGCCAAAAAACAGAACGAGTCCAGCTGAGTAATTCAAAAAATTTTTAACACATTTGGAGAGTGTTGGGAACATTCATATTTCAATTCCGACTTAGATTTTCGTAATATGACTTCGCCCTGCTGTGCTTCGTATCTATCAACTTGTCCTAATGGTCCCGATTTGTCCCTACTACCCGACTTGACATGCCAAACCTACAGAACAAGTCCAGTTGGGTAAAACAAGAAATTTGTAACACTATTGGAAAATGTTAGGGAACAATTCTAATTTCAATTCCGACTGGGATTTTCGTAAATTGACTTAGCCCTGCTGTGCTTCGTATGTCTCGACTTGTCCTTATGGTCCCGATTTGTACCTACTGACCCGACTTGACATATGCCAAAACTACAGAACAAGTCCAGCTGGGCATAACAAGAAATTTGTAACACAATTGGAAAATGTTGGGGAACAATTCAAATTTCAACTCCGACTGAGATTTTAGTAATTTAACTTCGCCCTGCTGTGCTTCGTATGTCTCGACTTGTCCTAATGGTCCCGACTTTTTTTTAACGACCCGACTTGACAAATGCCAAAACTACAGAAAAAGTCCAGCTGGGTAAAACAAGAAATTTGTAAAACATTTGGAAAATGTTGTGGAACATTCAAATTTCAATTCCGACTGAGATTTTCGTATTTTGACTTCGCCCTGCTGTGCTTCATTTTCCTCGACTTGTCCTAATGGTCCCGATTTGTCCTTAATGACCCGACTTGACAAATGCCAAAAAAAAAAACGAGTCCAGCTGAGTAATTCAAGAAATTTGTAACACAATTGGAAAGTGTTGGGAACATTCAAAATTCAATTCCGACTGAGAGTTCCGTAATTTGACTTCGTCCTGCTGTGCTTCATTTGCCTCGAGTTGTCCTAATGATCCCGATTTGTCCTTGATGGCCCGACTCGACAAATGCCAAAAAACAGAACTAGTCCAGCTAAGTAATTCAAGAAATTTGTAACACAATTGGAAAATGTTCCGGAACAATTCAAATTTCAACTCAGACTGAGATTTCAGTAATTTGACTTCGCCCTGCTGTGCTTCGTATGTCTCGACTTGTCCTTATGGTCCCGATTTGTCCTTTATGACACGACTTGACAAATTCCAAAAAACAGAACGAGTCCAGCTGAGTAATTCAAGAAATTTGTAACACAATAGGAAAATGTAGTGGAACATTCAAATTTCAATTCCGACTGAGATTTTCGTATTTTGACTTCGCCCTGCTGTGCTTCATTTTCCTCGACTTGTCCCAATGGTTCCGATTTGTCCTTAATGACCCGACTTGACAAATTCCAAAAAACAGAACGAGTCCAGCTGAGTAATTCCCTACTACCCGACTTGACATGCCAAACCTACAGAACAAGTCCAGTTGGGTAAAACAAGAAATTTGTAACACTATTGGAAAATGTTAGGGAACAATTCTAATTTCAATTCCGACTGGGATTTTCGTAAATTGACTTAGCCCTGCTGTGCTTCGTATGTCTCGACTTGTCCTTATGGTCCCGATTTGTACCTACTGACCCGACTTGACATATGCCAAAACTACAGAACAAGTCCAGCTGGGTATAACAAGAAATTTCTAACACAATTGGAAAATGTTGGGGAACAATTCAAATTTCAACTCCGACTGAGATTTTAGTAATTTAACTTCGCCCTGCTGTGCTTCGTATGTCTCGACTTGTCCTAATGGTCCCGACTTTTTTTAACGACCCGACTTGACAAATGCCAAAACTACAGAAAAAGTCTAGCTAGGCAAAACAAGAAATTTGTAAAACATTTGAAAAATGTTGTGGAACATTCAAATTTCAATTCCGACTGAGATTTTCGTATTTTGACTTCGCCCTGCTGTGCTTCATTTTCCTCGACTTGTCCTAATGGTCCCGATTTGTCCTTAATGACCCGACTTGACAAATGCCAAAAAAAAGAACGAGTCCAGCTGAGTAATTCAAGAAATTTGTAACACAATTGGAAAGTGTTGGGAACATTCAAATTTCAATTCCGACTGAGAGTTCCGTAATTTGACTTCATCCTGCTGTGCTTCATTTGCCTCGAGTTGTCCTAATGGTTCCGATTTGTCCTTGATGGCCCGACTTGACAAATGCCAAAAAACAGAACGAGTCCAGCTGAGTAATTCAAGAAATTTGTAACACAATTGGAAAGTGTTGGGAACATTTAAATTTCAATTCCGACTTAGATTTCCGTAATATGACTTCGCCCTGCTGTGCTACGTATCTATCAACTAGTCCTAATGGTCCCGATTTGTCCCTACTACCCGACTTGACATGCCAAACCTACAGAACAAGTCCAGTTGGGTAAAACAAGAAATTTGTAAAACTATTGGAAAATGTTAGGGAACAATTCTAATTTCAATTCCGACTGGGTATTTCGTAAACTGACTTAGCCCTGCTGTGCTTCGTATGTCTCGACTTGTCCTTATGGTCCCGATTTGTACCTACTGACCCGACTTGACATATGCCAAAACTACAGAACAAGTCCAGCTGGGTATAACAAGAAATTTGTAACACAATTGGAAAATGTTCGGGAACAATTCAAATTTCAACTCAGACTGAGATTTTAGTAATTTGACTTCGCCCTGCTGTGCTTCGTATGTCTCGACTTATCCTTATGGTCCCGATTTGTCCTTAATGACACGAATTGACAAATTCCAAAAAACAGAACGAGTCCAGCTGAGTAATTCAAGAAATTTGTAACATAATAGGAAAATGTTGTGAAACATTCAAATTTCAATTCCGACTGAGATTTTCGTATTTTGACTTCGCCCTGCTGTGCTTCATTTTCCTCGACTTGTCCCAATGGTTCCGATTTGTCCTTAATGACCCGACTTGACAAATTCCAAAAAACAGAACGAGTCTAGCTGAGTAATTCCCTACTACCCGACTTGACATGCCAAACCTACAGAACAAGTCCAGATGGGTAAAACAAGAAATTTGTAACACTATTGGAAAATGTTAGGGAACAATTCTAATTTCAATTCCGACTGGGATTTTCGTAAATTGACTTAGCCCTGCTGTGCTTCGTATGTCTCGACTTGTCCTTATGGTCCCGACTTTTTTTTAACGACCCGACTTGACAAATGCCAAAACTACAGAAAAAGTCCAGCTGGGTAAAACATGAAATTTGTAAAACATTTGAAAAATGTTGTGGAACATTCAAATTTCAATTCCGACTGAGATTTTCGTATTTTGACTTCGCCCTGCTGTGCTTCATTTTCCTCGACTTGTCCTAATGGTCCCGATTTGTCCTTAATGACCCGACTTGACAAATGCCAAAAAAAAGAACGAGTCCAGCTGAGTAATTCAAGAAATTTGTAACACAATTGGAAAGTGTTGGGAACATTCAAATTTCAATTCCGACTGAGAGTTCCGTAATTTGACTTCGTCCTGCTGTGCTTCATTTGCCTCGAGTTGTCCTAATGGTCCCGATTTGTCCTTGATGGCCCGACTTGACAAATGCCAAAAAACAGAACGAGTCCAGCTGAGTAATTCAAGAAATTTGTAACACAATTGGAAAGTGTTTGGAACATTCAAATTTCAATCCGACTTAGATTTTCGTAATATGACTTCGCCCTGCTGTGCTACGTATCTATCAACTTGTCCTAATGGTCCCGATTTGTCCCTACTACCCGACTTGACATGCCAAACCTACAGAACAAGTCCAGTTGGGTAAAACAAGAAATTTGTAAAACTATTGGAAAATGTTAGGGAACAATTCTAATTTCAATTCCGACTGGGATTTTCGTAAACTGACTTAGCCCTGCTGTGCTTCGTATGTCTCGACTTGTCCTTATGGTCCCGATTTGTACCTACTGACCCGACTTGACATATGCCAAAACTACAGAACAAGTCCAGCTGGGTATAACAAGAAATTTGTAACACAATTGGAAAATGTTCGGGAACAATTCAAATTTCAACTCAGACTGATATTTTAGTAATTTGACTTCGCCCTGCTGTGCTTCGTATGTCTCGACTTGTCCTTATGGTCCCGATTTGTCCTTAATGACACGACTTGACAAATTCCAAAAAACAGAACGAGTCCAGCTGAGTAATTCAAGAAATTTGTAACACAATAGGAAAATGTTGTGGAACATTCAAATTTCAATTCCGACTGAGAGTTCCGTAATTTTACTTCGTCCTGCTGTGCTTCATTTGCCACGACTTGTCCTAATGGTCCCGATTTGTCCTTGATGGCCCGACTTGACAAATTCCAAAAAACAGAACGAGTCCAGCTGAGTAATTCAAGAAATTTGTAACACAATTGGAAAGTGTTGCGAACATTCAAATTTCAATTCCGACTGAGATTTTCGTATTTTGACTTCGCCCTGCTGTGCTTCATTTTCCTCGACTTGTCCTAATGGTCCCGATTTGTCCTTAATGACCCGACTTGACAAATGCCAAAAAACAGAACGAGTCCAGCTGAGTAATTCAAGAAATTTTTAACACAATTGGAAAGTGTTGGGAACATTCTAATTTCAATTCCGACTGACATTTTTGAAATTTGACTTCGCCCTGCTGTGCTTCGTATGTCTCGACTTGTCCTAATGGTCCCGACTTTTTTTTAACGACCCGACTTGACAAATGCCAAAATACAAAACAAGTCTAGCTGGGTAACAAGAAAATTGTAACACAATTGGAAAATGTTGGGAAACAATTCAAATTTCAACTCCGACTGAGATTTTAGTAATTTGAATTCGTCCTGCTGTGCTTCATTGCCACGACTTGTCCTAATGGTCCCGATTTGTCCTTGATGACCCGACTTGACATATGCCAAAATACAGGGCTAGTCCAGCTGGGTAAAACAAGAAATTTGTAACACAATTGGAAAATGTCGGGGAACAATTCTAATTTCAATTCCGACTTACATTTTCGATATTTGACTTCGCCCTGCTGTGCTTCATATCTATCAACTTGTCCTAATGGTCCCGATTTGTCCCTACTACCCGACTTGACATATGCCAAACTACAGAACAAGTCCAGCTGGGTATAACAAGAAATTTGTAACACAATTGGAAAATGTTGGGAAACAATTCAAATTTCAACTCCGACTGAGATTTTAGTAATTTGACTTCGTCCTGCTGTGCTTCATTGCCACGACTTGTCCTAATGGTCCCGATTTGTCCTTGATGACCCGACTTGACATATGCCAAAATACAGGGCTAGTCCAGCTGGGTAAAACAAGAAATTTGTAACACAATTGGAAAATGTCGGGGAACAATTCTAATTTCAATTCCGACTTACATTTTCGATATTTGACTTCGCCCTGCTGTGCTTTATATCTATCAACTTGTCCTAATGGTCCCGATTTGTCTCTACTACCCGACTTGACATATGCCAAAACTACAGAACAAGTCCAGCTGGGTAAAACAAGAAATTTGTAACACTATTGTAAAATGTTAGGGAACAATTCTAATTTCAATTCCGACTGAGAGTTCCGTAATTTGACTTCGTCCTGCTGTGCTACGTATCTATCAACTTGTCCTACTGGTCCCGATTTGTCCCTACTACCCGACTTGACATGCCAAACCTACAGAACAAGTCCAGTTGGGTAAAACAAGAAATTTGTAACACCATTGGAAAATGTTAGGGAACAATTCTAATTTCAATTCCGACTGAGAGTTCCGTAATTTGACTTCGTCCTGCCGTGCTTCGTATCTATCAACTTGTCCTAATGTCCCGATCTGTCCCTACTACCCGACTTGACATATGCCAAATCTACAGAACAAGTCCAGCAGGGTAAGACAAGAAATTTGTAACACTATTGGAAAATGTTGGGGAACAATTCAAATTTCAATTTCGACTGAGATTATCGTAATTTGACTTCGCCCTGCTGTGCTTCGTATGTCTCGACTTGTCCTAATGGTCCCGACTTTTTTTTAATGACCCGACTTGACAAATGCCAAAAAACAGAACGAGTCCAGCTGAGTAATTCAAAAAATTTTTAACACATTTGGAGAGTGTTGGGAACATTCATATTTCAATTCCGACTTAGATTTTCGTAATATGACTTCGCCCTGCTGTGCTTCGTATCTATCAACTTGTCCTAATGGTCCCGATTTGTCCCTACTACCCGACTTGACATGCCAAACCTACAGAACAAGTCCAGTTGGGTAAAACAAGAAATTTGTAACACTATTGGAAAATGTTAGGGAACAATTCTAATTTCAATTCCGACTGGGATTTTCGTAAATTGACTTAGCCCTGCTGTGCTTCGTATGTCTCGACTTGTCCTTATGGTCCCGATTTGTACCTACTGACCCGACTTGACATATGCCAAAACTACAGAACAAGTCCAGCTGGGCATAACAAGAAATTTGTAACACAATTGGAAAATGTTGGGGAACAATTCAAATTTCAACTCCGACTGAGATTTTAGTAATTTAACTTCGCCCTGCTGTGCTTCGTATGTCTCGACTTGTCCTAATGGTCCCGACTTTTTTTTAACGACCCGACTTGACAAATGCCAAAACTACAGAAAAAGTCCAGCTGGGTAAAACAAGAAATTTGTAAAACATTTGGAAAATGTTGTGGAACATTCAAATTTCAATTCCGACTGAGATTTTCGTATTTTGACTTCGCCCTGCTGTGCTTCATTTTCCTCGACTTGTCCTAATGGTCCCGATTTGTCCTTAATGACCCGACTTGACAAATGCCAAAAAAAAAAACGAGTCCAGCTGAGTAATTCAAGAAATTTGTAACACAATTGGAAAGTGTTGGGAACATTCAAAATTCAATTCCGACTGAGAGTTCCGTAATTTGACTTCGTCCTGCTGTGCTTCATTTGCCTCGAGTTGTCCTAATGATCCCGATTTGTCCTTGATGGCCCGACTCGACAAATGCCAAAAAACAGAACTAGTCCAGCTAAGTAATTCAAGAAATTTGTAACACAATTGGAAAATGTTCCGGAACAATTCAAATTTCAACTCAGACTGAGATTTCAGTAATTTGACTTCGCCCTGCTGTGCTTCGTATGTCTCGACTTGTCCTTATGGTCCCGATTTGTCCTTTATGACACGACTTGACAAATTCCAAAAAACAGAACGAGTCCAGCTGAGTAATTCAAGAAATTTGTAACACAATAGGAAAATGTAGTGGAACATTCAAATTTCAATTCCGACTGAGATTTTCGTATTTTGACTTCGCCCTGCTGTGCTTCATTTTCCTCGACTTGTCCCAATGGTTCCGATTTGTCCTTAATGACCCGACTTGACAAATTCCAAAAAACAGAACGAGTCCAGCTGAGTAATTCCCTACTACCCGACTTGACATGCCAAACCTACAGAACAAGTCCAGTTGGGTAAAACAAGAAATTTGTAACACTATTGGAAAATGTTAGGGAACAATTCTAATTTCAATTCCGACTGGGATTTTCGTAAATTGACTTAGCCCTGCTGTGCTTCGTATGTCTCGACTTGTCCTTATGGTCCCGATTTGTACCTACTGACCCGACTTGACATATGCCAAAACTACAGAACAAGTCCAGCTGGGTATAACAAGAAATTTCTAACACAATTGGAAAATGTTGGGGAACAATTCAAATTTCAACTCCGACTGAGATTTTAGTAATTTAACTTCGCCCTGCTGTGCTTCGTATGTCTCGACTTGTCCTAATGGTCCCGACTTTTTTTAACGACCCGACTTGACAAATGCCAAAACTACAGAAAAAGTCTAGCTAGGCAAAACAAGAAATTTGTAAAACATTTGAAAAATGTTGTGGAACATTCAAATTTCAATTCCGACTGAGATTTTCGTATTTTGACTTCGCCCTGCTGTGCTTCATTTTCCTCGACTTGTCCTAATGGTCCCGATTTGTCCTTAATGACCCGACTTGACAAATGCCAAAAAAAAGAACGAGTCCAGCTGAGTAATTCAAGAAATTTGTAACACAATTGGAAAGTGTTGGGAACATTCAAATTTCAATTCCGACTGAGAGTTCCGTAATTTGACTTCATCCTGCTGTGCTTCATTTGCCTCGAGTTGTCCTAATGGTTCCGATTTGTCCTTGATGGCCCGACTTGACAAATGCCAAAAAACAGAACGAGTCCAGCTGAGTAATTCAAGAAATTTGTAACACAATTGGAAAGTGTTGGGAACATTTAAATTTCAATTCCGACTTAGATTTCCGTAATATGACTTCGCCCTGCTGTGCTACGTATCTATCAACTAGTCCTAATGGTCCCGATTTGTCCCTACTACCCGACTTGACATGCCAAACCTACAGAACAAGTCCAGTTGGGTAAAACAAGAAATTTGTAAAACTATTGGAAAATGTTAGGGAACAATTCTAATTTCAATTCCGACTGGGTATTTCGTAAACTGACTTAGCCCTGCTGTGCTTCGTATGTCTCGACTTGTCCTTATGGTCCCGATTTGTACCTACTGACCCGACTTGACATATGCCAAAACTACAGAACAAGTCCAGCTGGGTATAACAAGAAATTTGTAACACAATTGGAAAATGTTCGGGAACAATTCAAATTTCAACTCAGACTGAGATTTTAGTAATTTGACTTCGCCCTGCTGTGCTTCGTATGTCTCGACTTATCCTTATGGTCCCGATTTGTCCTTAATGACACGAATTGACAAATTCCAAAAAACAGAACGAGTCCAGCTGAGTAATTCAAGAAATTTGTAAGCCAATAGAAAAATGTTGTGGAACATTCAAATTTCAATTCCGACTGAGATTTTCGTATTTTGACTTCGCCCTGCTGTGCTTCATTTTCCTCGACTTGTCCTAATGGTTCCGATTTGTCCTTAATGACCCGACTTGACAAATTCCAAAAAACAGAACTAGTCCAGCTGAGTAATTCAAGAAATTTGTAACACAATTGGAAAGTGTTGCGAACATTCAAATTTCAATTCCGACTGAGAGTTCCGTAATTTGGCTTCGTCCTGCTGTGCTTCATTTGCCACGACTTGTCCTAATGGTCCCGATTTGTCCTTGATGGCCCGACTTGACAAATGCCAAAAAAGAGACAAGTCCAGCTGGGTAAAACAAGAAATTTGTAACACAATAGGAAAATGTTGGGGAACATTTCTAATTTGAATTCCGACTGGGATTTTCGTAAATTGACTTAGCTCTGCTGTGCTTCGTATGTCTCGACTTGTCCTAATGGTCCCGATTTGTCCTTGATGACCCGACTTGACATATGCCAAAATACAGTGCTAGTCCAGCTGGGTAAAACAAGAAATTTGTAACACAATTGGAAAATGTCGGGGAACAATTATAATTTCAATTCCGACTTACATTTTCGAAATTTGACTTCGCCCTGCTGTGCTTCATATCTATCAACTTGTCCTAATGGTCCCGATTTGTCCCTACTACCCGACTTGACATATGCCAAAACTACAGAACAAGTCCAGCTGGGTAAAACAAGAAATTTGTAACACTATTTGAAAATGTTGGGGAACAATTTGTAAAACGATTAGAAAATATTGTGGAACATTCAAATTTCAATTCCGACTGAGATTTCCGTAATTTGACTTCGCCCTGCTGTGCTTCGTATGTCTCGACTTGTCCTAATGGTCCCGATTTGTCCTTAATGACCCGACTTGACAATCCAGCTGGGTAAAACAAGAAATTTGTAAAACATTTGGAAAATGTTGTGGAACATTCAAATTTCAATTCCGACTGAGATTTTCGTAATTTGACTTCGCCCTGCTGTGCTTCATTTTCCTCGACTTGTCCTAATGGTCCCGAATTGTCCTTAATGACCCGACTTGACAAATGCCAAAAAAGAACGAGTCCAGCTGAGTAATTCAAGAAATTTGTAACACAATTGGAAAGTGTTGGGAACATTCAAATTTCAATTCCGACTTAGATTTTCGTGATATGACTTCGCCCTGCTGTGCTTCGAATCTATCAACTTGTCCTAATGGTCCCGATTTGTCCCTACTACCCGACTTGACATATGCCAAAACTACAGATCAAGTCCAGCTGGGTAAAACAAGAAATTTGTAACACTATTTGAAAATGTTGGGGAACAATTCAAATTTCAATTTCGACTGAGATTATCGTAATTTGACTTCGCCCTGTTGTGCTTCGTATGTCTAGACTTGTCCTTATGGTCCCGATTTGTCTCTACTACCCGACTTGACATATGCCAAATCTACAGAACAAGTCCAGCAGGGTAAGACAAGATATTTGTAACACAATTGGAAAATGTTGGGGAACAATTCTAATTTCAATTCCGACTGGGATTTTCGTAAATTGACTTAGCCCTGCTGTGCTTCGTATGTCTCGACTTGTCATTATGGTCCCGATTTGTACCTACTGACCAGACTTGACATATGCCAAAACTACAGAACAAGTCCAGCTGGGTATAACAAGAAATTTGTAACACAATTGGAAAATGTTGGGGAACAATTAAAATTTCAACTCCGACTGAGATTTTAGTAATTTAACTTCGCCCTGCTGTGCTTCGTATGTCTCGACTTGTCCTAATGTTCCCGACTTTTTTTTAACGACCCGACTTGACAAATGCCAAAATACAGAACAAGTCTAGCTGGGTAAAACATGAAATTTGTAAAACGATTGGAAAATATTGTGGAACATTCAAATTTCAATTCCGACTGAGATTTCCGTAATTTGACTTCGCCCTGCTATGCTTCGTATGTCTCGACTTGTCCTAATGGTCCCGATTTGTCCTTAATGACCCGACTTGACTATCCAGCTGGGTAAAACAAGAAATTTGTAAAACATTTGGAAAATGTTGTGGAACATTCAAATTTCAATTCCGACTGAGATTTTCGTAATTTGACTTCGCCCTGCTCTGCTTCATATTCCTCGACTTGTCCTAATGGTCCCGATTTGTCCTTAATGACCCGACTTGACTATCCAGCTGGGTAAAACAAGAAATTTGTAAATCATTTGGAAAATGTTGTGGAACATTCAAATTTCAATTCCGACTGAGATTTTCGTAATTTGACTTCGCCCTGCTCTGCTTCATATTCCTCGACTTGTCCTAAGTCCCGATTTGTCCTTAATGACCCGACTTGACAAATGCCTAAAAAAAGAACGAGTCCAGCTGAGTAATTCAAGAAATTTGTAACACAATTGGAAAGTGTTGGGAACATTCAAATTTCAATTCCGACTGAGAGTTCCGTAATTTGACTTCGTCCTGCTGTGCTTCATATGCCACGACTTGTCCTAATGGTCCCGATTTGTCCTTGATGGCCCGACTTGACAAATGCCAAAAAAGAGACAAGTCCATCTGGGTAAAACAAGAAATTTGTAACATAATAGGAAAATGTTGGGGAACATTTCTAATTTGAATTCCGACTGGGATTTTCGTAAATTGACTTAGATCTGCTGTGCTTCGTATGTCTCGACTTGTCCTAATGGTCCCGATTTGTCCTTGATGACCCGACTTGACATATGACAAAATACAGGGCTAGTCCAGCTGGGTAAAACATGACATTTGTAACACAATTGGAAAATGTCGGGGAACAATTCTAATTTCAATTCCGACTTACATTTTCGAAATTTGACTTTGCCCTGCTGTGCTTCATATCTATCAGCTTGTCCTAATGGTCCCGATTTGTCCCTACTACCCGACTTGACATATGCCAAAATACAGAACAAGTCTAGCTGGGTAAAACATGAAATTTGTAAAACGATTGGAAAATATTGTGGAACATTCAAATTTCAATTCCGACTGAGATTTCCGTAATTTGACTTCGCCCTGCTGTGCTTCGTATGTCTCGACTTGTCCTAATGGTCCCGATTGGTCCTTAATGACCCGACTTGACAAATGCCAAAACTACAGAAAAAGTCCAGCTGGGTAAAACAAGAAATTTGTAAAACATTTGGAAAATGTGGAACATTCAAATTTCAATTCCGTCTGAGATTTTCGTATTTTGACTTCGCCCTGCTGTGCTTCATTTTCCTCGACTTGTCCCAATGGTTCCAATTTGTCCTTAATGACCCGACTTGACAAATTCCAAAAAACAGAACGAGTCCAGCTGAGTAATTCAAGAAATTTGTAACACAATTGGAAAGTGTTGCGAACATTCAAATTTCAATTCCGACTGAGAGTTCCGTAATTTGACTTCGTCCTGCTGTGCTTCATTTGCCACGACTTGTCCTAATTGTCCCGATTTGTCCTTGATGGCCCGACTTGACAAATGCCAAAAAAGAGACAAGTCCAGCTGGGTAAAACAAGAAATTTGTAACACAATAGGAAAATGTTGGGGAACATTTCTAATTTGAATTCCGACTGGGATTTTCGTAAATTGACTTAGCTCTGCTGTGCTTCGTATGTCTCGACTTGTCCTAATGGTCCCGATTTGTCCTTGATGACCCGACTTGACATATGCCAAAATACAGGGCTAGTCAAGCTGGCTAAAACAAGAAATTTGTAACACAATTGGAAAATGTCGGGGAACAATTCTAATTTCAATTCCGACTTACATTTTCGAAATTTGACTTCGCCCTGCTGTGCTTCATATCTATCAACTTGTCCCAATGGTCCCGATTTGTCCCTACTACCCGACTTGACATATGCCAAAACTACAGAACAGCTGGGTAAAACAAGAAATTTGTAACACTATTGGAAAATGGTGGGGAACAATTCAAATTTCAATTCCGACTGAGATTTTCGTTATTTGACTTCGCCCTGCTGTGCTTCGTATGTCTCGACTTGTCCTAATGGTCCCGACTTTTTTTTAACCACCCGACTTGACAAATGCCAAAATACAGAACAAGTCTAGTTGGGTAAAACATGAAATTTGTAAAACGATTGGAAAATATTGTGGAACATTCAAATTTCAATTCCGACTGAGATTTCCGTAATTTGACTTCGCCCTGCTGTGCTTCGTATGTCTCGACTTGTCCTTATGGTCCCGATTTGTCCTTTATGACACGACTTGACAAATTCCAAAAAACAGAACGAGTCCAGCTGAGTAATTCAAGAAATTTGTAACACAATAGGAAAATGTAGTGGAACATTCAAATTTCAATTCCGACTGAGATTTTCGTATTTTGACTTCGCCCTGCTGTGCTTCATTTTCCTCGACTTGTCCCAATGGTTCCGATTTGTCCTTAATGACCCGACTTGACAAATTCCAAAAAACAGAACGAGTCCAGCTGAGTAATTCCCTACTACCCGACTTGACATGCCAAACCTACAGAACAAGTCCAGTTGGGTAAAACAAGAAATTTGTAACACTATTGGAAAATGTTAGGGAACAATTCTAATTTCAATTCCGACTGGGATTTTCGTAAATTGACTTAGCCCTGCTGTGCTTCGTATGTCTCGACTTGTCCTTATTGTCCCGATTTGTACCTACTGACCCGACTTGACATATGCCAAAACTACAGAACAAGTCCAGCTGGGTATAACAAGAAATTTCTAACACAATTGGAAAATGTTGGGGAACAATTCAAATTTCAACTCCGACTGAGATTTTAGTAATTTAACTTCGCCCTGCTGTGCTTCGTATGTCTCGACTTGTCCTAATGGTCCCGACTTTTTTTAACGACCCGACTTGACAAATGCCAAAACTACAGAAAAAGTCTAGCTAGGCAAAACAAGAAATTTGTAAAACATTTGAAAATTGTTGTGGAACATTCAAATTTCAATTCCGACTGAGATTTTCGTATTTTGACTTCGCCCTGCTGTGCTTCATTTTCCTCGACTTGTCCTAATGGTCCCGATTTGTCCTTAATGACCCGACTTGACAAATGCCAAAAAAAAGAACGAGTCCAGCTGAGTAATTCAAGAAATTTGTAACACAATTGGAAAGTGTTGGGAACATTCAAATTTCAATTCCGACTGAGAGTTCCGTAATTTGACTTCATCCTGCTGTGCTTCATTTGCCTCGAGTTGTCCTAATGGTTCCGATTTGTCCTTGATGGCCCGACTTGACAAATGCCAAAAAACAGAACGAGTCCAGCTGAGTAATTCAAGAAATTTGTAACACAATTGGAAAGTGTTGGGAACATTTAAATTTCAATTCCGACTTAGATTTCCGTAATATGACTTCGCCCTGCTGTGCTACGTATCTATCAACTAGTCCTAATGGTCCCGATTTGTCCCTACTACCCGACTTGACATATGCCAAAACTACAGAACAAGTCCAGCTGGGTAAAACAAGAAATTTGTAACACTATTTGAAAATGTTGGGGAACAATTTGTAAAACGATTAGAAAATATTGTGGAACATTCAAATTTCAATTCCGACTGAGATTTCCGTAATTTGACTTCGCCCTGCTGTGCTTCGTATGTCTCGACTTGTCCTAATGGTCCCGATTTGTCCTTAATGACCCGACTTGACAATCCAGCTGGGTAAAACAAGAAATTTGTAAAACATTTGGAAAATGTTGTGGAACATTCAAATTTCAATTCCGACTGAGATTTTCGTAATTTGACTTCGCCCTGCTGTGCTTCATTTTCCTCGACTTGTCCTAATGGTCCCGAATTGTCCTTAATGACCCGACTTGACAAATGCCAAAAAAGAACGAGTCCAGCTGAGTAATTCAAGAAATTTGTAACACAATTGGAAAGTGTTGGGAACATTCAAATTTCAATTCCGACTTAGATTTTCGTGATATGACTTCGCCCTGCTGTGCTTCGAATCTATCAACTTGTCCTAATGGTCCCGATTTGTCCCTACTACCCGACTTGACATATGCCAAAACTACAGATCAAGTCCAGCTGGGTAAAACAAGAAATTTGTAACACTATTTGAAAATGTTGGGGAACAATTCAAATTTCAATTTCGACTGAGATTATCGTAATTTGACTTCGCCCTGTTGTGCTTCGTATGTCTAGACTTGTCCTTATGGTCCCGATTTGTCTCTACTACCCGACTTGACATATGCCAAATCTACAGAACAAGTCCAGCAGGGTAAGACAAGATATTTGTAACACAATTGGAAAATGTTGGGGAACAATTCTAATTTCAATTCCGACTGGGATTTTCGTAAATTGACTTAGCCCTGCTGTGCTTCGTATGTCTCGACTTGTCATTATGGTCCCGATTTGTACCTACTGACCAGACTTGACATATGCCAAAACTACAGAACAAGTCCAGCTGGGTATAACAAGAAATTTGTAACACAATTGGAAAATGTTGGGGAACAATTAAAATTTCAACTCCGACTGAGATTTTAGTAATTTAACTTCGCCCTGCTGTGCTTCGTATGTCTCGACTTGTCCTAATGTTCCCGACTTTTTTTTAACGACCCGACTTGACAAATGCCAAAATACAGAACAAGTCTAGCTGGGTAAAACATGAAATTTGTAAAACGATTGGAAAATATTGTGGAACATTCAAATTTCAATTCCGACTGAGATTTCCGTAATTTGACTTCGCCCTGCTATGCTTCGTATGTCTCGACTTGTCCTAATGGTCCCGATTTGTCCTTAATGACCCGACTTGACTATCCAGCTGGGTAAAACAAGAAATTTGTAAAACATTTGGAAAATGTTGTGGAACATTCAAATTTCAATTCCGACTGAGATTTTCGTAATTTGACTTCGCCCTGCTCTGCTTCATATTCCTCGACTTGTCCTAATGGTCCCGATTTGTCCTTAATGACCCGACTTGACTATCCAGCTGGGTAAAACAAGAAATTTGTAAATCATTTGGAAAATGTTGTGGAACATTCAAATTTCAATTCCGACTGAGATTTTCGTAATTTGACTTCGCCCTGCTCTGCTTCATATTCCTCGACTTGTCCTAAGTCCCGATTTGTCCTTAATGACCCGACTTGACAAATGCCTAAAAAAAGAACGAGTCCAGCTGAGTAATTCAAGAAATTTGTAACACAATTGGAAAGTGTTGGGAACATTCAAATTTCAATTCCGACTGAGAGTTCCGTAATTTGACTTCGTCCTGCTGTGCTTCATATGCCACGACTTGTCCTAATGGTCCCGATTTGTCCTTGATGGCCCGACTTGACAAATGCCAAAAAAGAGACAAGTCCATCTGGGTAAAACAAGAAATTTGTAACATAATAGGAAAATGTTGGGGAACATTTCTAATTTGAATTCCGACTGGGATTTTCGTAAATTGACTTAGATCTGCTGTGCTTCGTATGTCTCGACTTGTCCTAATGGTCCCGATTTGTCCTTGATGACCCGACTTGACATATGACAAAATACAGGGCTAGTCCAGCTGGGTAAAACATGACATTTGTAACACAATTGGAAAATGTCGGGGAACAATTCTAATTTCAATTCCGACTTACATTTTCGAAATTTGACTTTGCCCTGCTGTGCTTCATATCTATCAGCTTGTCCTAATGGTCCCGATTTGTCCCTACTACCCGACTTGACATATGCCAAAATACAGAACAAGTCTAGCTGGGTAAAACATGAAATTTGTAAAACGATTGGAAAATATTGTGGAACATTCAAATTTCAATTCCGACTGAGATTTCCGTAATTTGACTTCGCCCTGCTGTGCTTCGTATGTCTCGACTTGTCCTAATGGTCCCGATTGGTCCTTAATGACCCGACTTGACAAATGCCAAAACTACAGAAAAAGTCCAGCTGGGTAAAACAAGAAATTTGTAAAACATTTGGAAAATGTGGAACATTCAAATTTCAATTCCGTCTGAGATTTTCGTATTTTGACTTCGCCCTGCTGTGCTTCATTTTCCTCGACTTGTCCCAATGGTTTCAATTTGTCCTTAATGACCCGACTTGACAAATTCCAAAAAACAGATCGAGTCCAGCTGAGTAATTCAAGAAATTTGTAACACAATTGGAAAGTGTTGCGAACATTCAAATTTCAATTCCGACTGAGAGTTCCGTAATTTGACTTCGTCCTGCTGTGCTTCATTTGCCACGACTTGTCCTAATGGTCCCGATTTGTCCTTGATGGCCCGACTTGACAAATGCCAAAAAAGAGACAAGTCCAGCTGGGTAAAACAAGAAATTTGTAACACAATAGGAAAATGTTGGGGAACATTTCTAATTTGAATTCCGACTGGGATTTTCGTAAATTGACTTAGCTCTGCTGTGCTTCGTATGTCTCGACTTGTCCTAATGGTCCCGATTTGTCCTTGATGACCCGACTTGACATATGCCAAAATACAGGGCTAGTCCAGCTGGCTAAAACAAGAAATTTGTAACACAATTGGAAAATGTCGGGGAACAATTCTAATTTCAATTCCGACTTACATTTTCGAAATTTGACTTCGCCCTGCTGTGCTTCATATCTATCAACTTGTCCCAATGGTCCCGATTTGTCCCTACTACCCGACTTGACATATGCCAAAACTACAGAACAGCTGGGTAAAACAAGAAATTTGTAACACTATTGGAAAATGGTGGGGAACAATTCAAATTTCAATTCCGACTGAGATTTTCGTTATTTGACTTCGCCCTGCTGTGCTTCGTATGTCTCGACTTGTCCTAATGGTCCCGACTTTTTTTTAACCACCCGACTTGACAAATGCCAAAATACAGAACAAGTCTAGTTGGGTAAAACATGAAATTTGTAAAACGATTGGAAAATATTGTAGAACATTCAAATTTCAATTCCGACTGAGATTTCCGTAATTTGACTTCAGCCTGCTGTGCTTCGTATGTCTCGACTTGTCTAATGGTACCGATTTGTCCTTAATGACCCGACTTGACAAATGCCAAAACTGCAGAAAAAGTCCAGTTGGGTGAAACAAGAAATTTGTAACACTATTGGAAAATGTTAGGGAACAATTCTAATTTCAATTCCGACTGGGATTTTCGTAAATTGACTTAGCCCTGCTGTGCTTCATATCTATCAACTTGTCCCAATGGTCCCGATTTGTCCCTACTACCCGACTTGACATATGCCAAAACTACAGAACAGCTGGGTAAAACAAGAAATTTGTAACACTATTGGAAAATGGTGGGGAACAATTCAAATTTCAATTCCGACTGAGATTTTCGTTATTTGACTTCGCCCTGCTGTGCTTCGTATGTCCCGACTTGTCCTTATGGTCCCGATTTGTACCTACTGACCCGACTTGACATAAGCCAAAACTACAGAACAAGTCCAGCTGGGTATAACAAGAAATTTGTAACACAATTGGAAAATGTCGGGGAACAATTCTAATTTCAATTCCGACTTACATTTTCGAAATTTGACTTCGCCCTGCTGTGCTTCATATCTATCAACTTGTCCCAATGGTCCCGATTTGTCCCTACTACCCGACTTGACATATGCCAAAACTACAGAACAGCTGGGTAAAACAAGAAATTTGTAACACTATTGGAAAATGGTGGGGAACAATTCAAATTTCAATTCCGACTGAGATTTTCGTTATTTGACTTCGCCCTGCTGTGCTTCGTATGTCTCGACTTGTCCTAATGGTCCCGACTTTTATTTAACCACCCGACTTGACAAATGCCAAAATACAGAACAAGTCTAGTTGGGTAAAACATGAAATTTGTAAAACGATTGGAAAATATTGTAGAACATTCAAATTTCAATTCCGACTGAGATTTCCGTAATTTGACTTCAGCCTGCTGTGCTTCGTATGTCTCGACTTGTCTAATGGTACCGATTTGTCCTTAATGACCCGACTTGACAAATGCCAAAACTGCAGAAAAAGTCCAGTTGGGTGAAACAAGAAATTTGTAACACTATTGGAAAATGTTAGGGAACAATTCTAATTTCAATTCCGACTGGGATTTTCGTAAATTGACTTAGCCCTGCTGTGCTTCATATCTATCAACTTGTCCCAATGGTCCCGATTTGTCCCTACTACCCGACTTGACATATGCCAAAACTACAGAACAGCTGGGTAAAACAAGAAATTTGTAACACTATTGGAAAATGGTGGGGAACAATTCAAATTTCAATTCCGACTGAGATTTTCGTTATTTGACTTCGCCCTGCTGTGCTTCGTATGTCCCGACTTGTCCTTATGGTCCCGATTTGTACCTACTGACCCGACTTGACATATGCCAAAACTACAGAACAAGTCCAGCTGGGTATAACAAGAAATTTGTAACACAATTGGAAAATGTCGGGGAACAATTCTAATTTCAATTCCGACTTACATTTTCGAAATTTGACTTCGCCCTGCTGTGCTTCATATCTATCAACTTGTCCCAATGGTCCCGATTTGTCCCTACTACCCGACTTGACATATGCCAAAACTACAGAACAGCTGGGTAAAACAAGAAATTTGTAACACTATTGGAAAATGGTGGGGAACAATTCAAATTTCAATTCCGACTGAGATTTTCGTTATTTGACTTCGCCCTGCTGTGCTTCGTATGTCTCGACTTGTCCTAATGGTCCCGACTTTTTTTTAACCACCCGACTTGACAAATGCCAAAATACAGAACAAGTCTAGCTGGGTAAAACATGAAATTTGTAAAACGATTGGAAAATATTGTAGAACATTCAAATTTCAATTCCGACTGAGATTTCCGTAATTTGACTTCAGCCTGCTGTGCTTCGTATGTCTCGACTTGTCTAATGGTCCTGATTTGTCCTTAATGACCCGACTTGACAAATGCCAAAACTACAGAAGAAGTCCAGTTGGGTGAAACAAGAAATTTGTAACACTATTGGAAAATGTTAGGGAACAATTCAAATTTCAACTCCGACTGAGATTTTAGTAATTTAACTTCGCCCTGCTGTGCTTCGTATGTCTCGACTTGTCCTAATGGTCCCGACTTTTTTTTAACGACCCGACTTGACAAATGCCAAAATACAGAACAAGTCTAGCTGGGTAAAACATGAAATTTGTAAAACGATTGGAAAATATTGTGGAACAATTCAAATTTCAACTCCGACTGAGATTTCCGTAATTTGACTTCGCCCTGCTGTGCTTCGTATGTCTCGACTTGTCCTCATGGTCCCGATTTGTTCTTAATGACCCGACTTGACAATCCAGCTGGGTAAAACAAGAAATTTGTAAAACATTTGGAAAATGTTGTGGAACATTCAAATTTCAATTCCGACTGAGATTTTCGTAATTTGACTTCGCCCTGCTGTGCTTCATTTTCCTCGACTTGTCCTAATGGTCCCGATTTGTCCTTAATGACCCGACTTGACAAATGCCAAAAAAAAGAACGAGTCCAGCTGAGTGATTCAAGAAATTTGTAACACAATTGGAAAGTGTTGGGAACATTCAAATTTCAATTCCGACTGAGAGTTCCGTAATTTGACCTCGTCCTGCTGTGCTTCATTTGCCTCGAGTTGTCCTAATGATCCCGATTTGTCCTTGATGGCCCGACTTGACAAATGCCAAAAAACAGAACGAGTCCAGCTGAGTAATTCAAGAAATTTGTAACACAATTGGAAATTGTTGTGAACATTCAAATTTCAATTCCGACTTAGATTTTCGTAATATGACTTCGCCCTGCTGTGCTACGTATCTATCAACTTGTCCTAATGGTCCCGATTTGTCTCTACTACCCGACTTGACATGCCAAACCTACAGAACAAGTCCAGTTGAGTAAAACAAGAAATTTGTAAAACTATTGGAAAATGTTAGGGAACAATTCTAATTTCAATTCCGACTGGGATTTTCGTAAACTGACTTAGCCCTGCTGTGCTTCGTATGTCTCGACTTGTCCTTATGGTCCCGATTTGTACCTACTGACCCGACTTGACATATGCCAAAAGTACAGAACAAGTCCAGCTGGGTATAACAAGAAATTTGTAACACAATTGGAAAATGTTCGGGAACAATTCAAATTTCAACTCAGACTGAGATTTCAGTAATTTGACTTCGCCCTGCTGTGCTTCGTATGTCTCGACTTGTCCTTATGGTCCCGATTTGTCCTTTATGACACGACTTGACAAATTCCAAAAAACAGAACGAGTCCAGCTGAGTAATTCAAGAAATTTGTAACACAATAGGAAAATGTAGTGGAACATTCAAATTTCAATTCCGACTGAGATTTTCGTATTTTGACTTCGCCCTGCTGTGCTTCATTTTCCTCGACTTGTCCCAATGGTTCCGATTTGTCCTTAATGACCCGAC
Source organism: Chrysolina americana (assembly GCA_958502065.1). Classification (NCBI taxonomy): domain Eukaryota; kingdom Metazoa; phylum Arthropoda; class Insecta; order Coleoptera; family Chrysomelidae; genus Chrysolina; species Chrysolina americana. Next base: position 30,065,256 of record OY293417.1, read on the forward strand.
TTGACAAATTCCAAAAAACAGAACGAGTCCAGCTGAGTAATTCCCTACTACCCGACTTGACATGCCAAACCTACAGAACAAGTCCAGTTGGGTAAAACAAGAAATTTGTAACACTATTGGAAAATGTTAGGGAACAAATCTAATTTCAATTCCGACTGGGATTTCCGTAAATTGACTTAGCCCTGCTGTGCTTCGTATGTCTCGACTTGTCCTTATGTTCCCGATTTGTACCTACCTACCCGACTTGACATATGCCAAAACTACAGAACAAGTCCAGCTGGGTATAACAAGAAATTTGTAACACAATTGGAAAATGTTGGGGAACAATTCAAATTTCAACTCCGACTGAGATTTTAGTAATTTAACTTCGCCCTGCTGTGCTTCGTATGTCTCGACTTGTCCTAATGGTCCCGACTTTTTTTTAACGACCCGACTTGACAAATGCCAAAACTGCAGAAAAAGTCCAGCTAGGTAAAACAAGAAATTTGTAAAACATTTGAAAAATGTTGTGGAACATTCAAATTTCAATTCCGACTGAGATTTTCGTATTTTGACTTCGCCCTGCTGTGCTTCATTTTCCTCGACTTGTCCTAATGGTCCCGATTTGTCCTTAATGACCCGACTTGACAAATGCCAAAAAAAAGAACGAGTCCAGCTGAGTAATTCAAGAAATTTGTAACACAATTGGAAAGTGTTGGGAACATTCAAATTTCAATTCCGACTGAGAGTTCCGTAATTTGACTTCGTCCTGCTGTGCTTCATTTGCCTCGAGTTGTCCTAATGGTTCCGATTTGTCCTTGATGGCCCGACTTGACAAATGCCAAAAAACAGAACGAGTCCAGCTGAGTAATTCAAGAAATTTGTAACACAATTGGAAAGTGTTGGGAACATTCAAATTTCAATTCCGACTTAGATTTTCGTAATATGACTTCGCCCTGCTGTGCTACGTATCTATCAACTAGTCCTAATGGTCCCGATTTGTCCCTACTACCCGACTTGACATGCCAAACCTACAGAACAAGTCCAGTTGGGTAAAACAAGAAATTTGTAAAACTATTGGAAAATGTTAGGGAACAATTCTAATTTCAATTACGACTGGGTATTTCGTAAACTGACTTAGCCCTGCTGTGCTTCGTATGTCTCGACTTGTCCTTATGGTCCCGATTTGTACCTACTGACCCGACTTGACATATGCCAAAACTACAGAACAAGTCCAGCTGGGTATAACAAGAAATTTGTAACACAATTGGAAAATGTTCGGGAACAATTCAAATTTCAACTCAGACTGAGATTTTAGTAATTTGACTTCGCCCTGCTGTGCTTCGTATGTCTCGACTTGTCCTTATGGTCCCGATTTGTCCTTAATGACACGACTTGACAAATTCCAAAAAACAGAACGAGTCCAGCTGAGTAATTCAAGAAATTTGTAACACAATAGGAAAATGTTGTGGAACATTCAAATTTCAATTCCGACTGAGATTTTCGTATTTTGACTTCGCCCTGCTGTGCTTCATTTTCCTCGACTTGTCCTAATGGTTCCGATTTGTCCTTGATGGCCCGACTTGATAAATGCCAAAAAAGAGACAAGTCCAGCTGGGTAAAACAAGAAATTTGTAACACAATAGGAAAATGTTGGGGAACATTTCTAATTTGAATTCCGACTGGGATTTTCGTAAATTGACTTAGCTCTGCTGTGCTTCGTATGTCTCGACTTGTCCTAATGGTCCCGATTTGTCCTTGATGACCCGACTTGACATATGCCAAAATACAGGGCTAGTCCAGCTGGGTAAAACAAGAAATTTGTAACACAATTGGAAAATGTCGGGGAACAATTCTAATTTCAATTCCGACTAACATTTTCGAAATTTGACTTCGCCCTGCTGTGCTTCATATCTATCAACTTGTCCTAATGGTCCCGATTTGTCCCTACTACCCGACTTGACATATGCCAAAACTACAGAACAAGTCCAGCTGGGTAAAACAAGAAATTTGTAACACTATTGGAAAATGTTGGGAAACAATTCAAATTTCAATTCCGACTGAGATTTTCGTTATTTGACTTCGCCCTGCTGTGCTTCGTATGTCTCGACTTGTCCTAATGGTCCCGACTTTTTTTTAACGACCCGACTTGACAAATGCCAAAATACAGAACAAGTCTAGCTGGGTAAAACATGAAATTTGTAAAACGATTGGAAAATATTGTGGAACATTCAAATTTCAATTCCGACTGAGATTTCCGTAATTTGACTTCGCCCTGCTGTGCTTCGTATGTCTCGACTTGTCTAATGGTCCGATTTGTCCTTAATGACCCGACTTGACAAATGCCAAAACTACAGGAAAAGTCCAGCTGGGTAAAACAAAAAATTTGTAAAACCTTTGGAAAATGTTGTGGAACATTCAAATTTCAATTCCGACTGAGATTTTCGTAATTTGACTTCGCCCTGCTGTGCTTCATTTTCCTCGACTTGTCCTAATGTTCCCGATTTGTCCTTAATGACCCGACTTGACAAATGCCAAAAAAAAGAACGAGTCCAGCTGAGTAATTCAAGAAATTTGTAACACAATTGGAAAGTGTTGGGAACATTCAAATTTCAATTCCGACTGAGAGTTCCGTAATTTGACTTCGTCCTGCTGTGCTTCGTATCTATCAACTTGTCCTAATGGTCCCGATCTGTCCCTACTACCCGACTTGACATATGCCAAATCTACAGAACAAGTCCAGCAGGGTAAGACAAGAAATTTGTAACACTATTGGAAAATGTTGGGGAACAATTCAAATTTCAATTCCGACTGAGATTATCGTAATTTGACTTCGCGCTGCTGTGCTTCGTATGTCTCGACTTGTCCTAATGGTCCCGACTTTTTTTTAATGACCCGACTTGACAAATGCCAAAAAACAGAACGAGTCCAGCTGAGTAATTCAAGAAATTTTTAACACAATTGGAAAGTGTTGGGAACATTCAAATTTCAATTCCGACTTAGATTTTCGTAATATGACTTCGCCCTGCTGTGCTTCGTATCTATCAACTTGTCCTAATGGTCCCGATTTGTCCCTACTACCCGACTTGACATGCCAAACCTACAGTAAAAGTCCAGTTGGGTGAAACAAGAAATTTGTAACACTATTGGAAAATGTTAGGGAACAATTCTAATTTCAATTCCGACTGGGATTTTCGTAACCTGACTTAGCCCTGCTGTGCTTCATATGTCCCGACTTGTCCTCAAGGTCCCGAATTGTACCTACTGACCCGATTCGACATATGCCAAAACTACAGAACAAGTCCAGCTGGGTATAACAAGAAATTTGTAACACAATTGGAAAATGTTGGGGAACAATTCAAATTTCAACTCCGACTGAGATTTTAGTAATTTAACTTCGCCCTGCTGTGCTTCGAATGTCTCGACTTGTCCTAATGGTCCCGACTTTTTTTTAACGACTTGACTTGACAAATGCCAAAATACAGAACAAGTCTAGCTGGGTAAAACATGAAATATGTAAAACGATTGGAAAATATTGTGGAACATTCAAATTTCAATTCCGACTGAGATTTCCGTAATTTGACTTCGCCCTGCTGTGCTTCGTATGTCTCGACTTGTCCTAATGGTCCCGATTTGTCCTTGATGACCCGACTTGACATATGACAAAATACAGGGCTAGTCCAGCTGGGTAAAACAAGAAATTTGTAACACAATTGGAAAATGTCGGGGAACAATTCTAATTTAAATTCCGACTTACAATTTCGAAATTTGACTTCGCCCTGCTGTGCTTCATATCTATCAACTTGTCCTAATGGTCTCGATTTGTCCCTACTACCCGACTTGACATATGCCAAAACTACAGAACAAGTCCAGCTGGGTAAAACAAGAAATTTGTAACACTATCGAAAAATGTTGGGGAACAATTCAAATTTCAATTCCGACTGAGATTTTCGTTATTTGACTTCGCCCTGCTGTGCTTCGTATGTCTCGACTTGTCCTAATGGCCCCGACTTTTTTTTAACGACCCGACTTGACAATTGCCAAAATACAGAACAAGTCTAGCTGGGTAAAACATGAAATTTGTAAAACGATTGGAAAATATTGTGGAACATTCAAATTTCAATTCCGACTGAGATTTCCGTAATTTGACTTCGCCCTGCTGTGCTTCGTATGTCTCGACTTGTCCTATTGGTCCCGATTTGTCCTTAATGACCCGACTTGACAAATGCCAATATACAGAACAAGTCCAGCTGGGTAAAACATGAAATTTGTAAAACGATTGGAAAATATTGTGGAACATTCAAATTTCAATTCCGACTGAGATTTTCGTAATTTGACTTCGCCCTGCTGTGCTTCATTTTCCTCGACTTGTCCTAATGGTCCCGATTTGCCCTTAATGACCCGACTTGACAAATGCCAAAAAAAAGAACGAGTCCAGCTGAGTAATTCAAGAAATTTGTAACACAATTGGAAAGTGTTGGAACATTCAAATTTCAATTCCGACTGAGAGTTCCGTAATTTGACTTCGTCCTGCTGTGCTTCGTATGTCTCGACTTGTCCTAATGGTCCCGACTTTTTTTTAACGACCCGACTTGACAATTGCCAAAATACAGAACAAGTCTAGCTGGGTAAAACATGAAATTTGTAAAACGATTGGAAAATATTGTGGAACATTCAAATTTCAATTCCGACTGAGATTTCCGTAATTTGACTTCGCCCTGCTGTGCTTCGTATGTCTCGACTTGTCCTAATGGTCCCGATTTGTCCTTAATGACCCGACTTGACGAATGCCAATATACAGAACAAGTCTAGCTGGGTAAAACATGAAATATGTAAAACGATTGGAAAATATTGTGGAACATTCAAATTTCAATTCCGACTGAGATTTCCGTAATTTGACTTCGCCCTGCTGTGCTTCGTATGTCTCGACTTGTCCTAATGGTCCCGATTTGTCCTTAATGACCCGACTTGACAAATGCCAATATACAGAACAAGTCTAGCTGGGTAAAACATGAAATTTGTAAAACGATTGGAAAATATTGTGGAACATTCAAATTTCAATTCCGACTGAGATTTTCGTAATTTGACTTCGCCCTGCTGTGCTTCATTTTCCTCGACTTGTCCTAATGGTCCCGATTTGCCCTTAATGACCCGACTTGACAAATGCCAAAAAAAAGAACGAGTCCAGCTGAGTTATTCAAGAAATTTGTAACACAATTGGAAAGTGTTGGAACATTCAAATTTCAATTCCGACTGAGAGTTCCGTAATTTGACTTCGTCCTGCTGTGCTTCGTATCTATCAACTTGTCCTAATGTCCCCATCTGTCCCTACTACCCGACTTGACATATGCCAAATCTACAGAACAAGTCCAGCAGGGTAAGACAAGAAATTTGTAACCCTATTGGAAAATGTTGGGGAACAATTCAAATTTCAATTCCGACTGAGATTATCGTAATTTGACTTCGCCCTGCTGTGCTTCGTATGTCTCGACTTGTCCTAATGGTCCCGACTTTTTTTTAATGACCCGACTTGACAAATGCCAAAAAACAGAACGAGTCCAGCTGAGTAATTCAAGATATTTTTAACACAATTGGAGAGTGTTGGGAACATTCATATTTCAATTCCGACTTAGATTTTCGTAATATGACTTCGCCCTGCTGTGCTTCGTATCTATCAACTTGTCCTAATGGTCCCGATTTGTCCCTACTACCCGACTTGACATGCCAAACCTACAGAACAAGTCCAGTTGGGTAAAACAAGAAATTTGTAACACTATTGGAAAATGTTAGGGAACAATTCTAATTTCAATTCCGACTGGGATTTTCGTAAATTGACTTAGCCCTGCTGTGCTTCGTATGTCTCGACTTGTCCTTTTGGTCCCGATTTGTACCTACTGACCCGACTTGACATATGCCAAAACTACAGAACAAGTCCAGCTGGGTATAACAAGAAATTTGTAACACAATTGGAAAATGTTCGGGAACAATTCAAATTTCAACTCAGACTGAGATTTCAGTAATTTGACTTCGCCCTGCTGTGCTTCGTATGTCTCGACTTGTCCATATGGTCCCGATTTGTCCTTAATGACACGACTTGACAAATTCCAAAAAACAGAACGAGTCCAGCTGAGTAATTCAAGAAATTTGTAACATAATAGGAAAATGTTGTGAAACATTCAAATTTCAATTCCGACTGAGATTTTCGTATTTTGACTTCGCCCTGCTGTGCTTCATTTTCCTCGACTTGTCCCAATGGTTCCGATTTGTCCTTAATGACCCGACTTGACAAATTCCAAAAAACAGAACGAGTCTAGCTGAGTAATTCCCTACTACCCGACTTGACATGCCAAACCTACAGAACAAGTCCAGTTGGGTAAAACAAGAAATTTGTAACACTATTGGAAAATGTTAGGGAACAATTCTAATTTCAATTCCGACTGGGATTTTCGTAAATTGACTTAGCCCTGCTGTGCTTCGTATGTCTCGACTTGTCCTTATGGTCCCGATTTGTACCTACTGACCCGACTTGACATATGCCAAAACTACAGAACAAGTCCAGCTGGGTATAACAAGAAATTTGTATTACAATTGGAAAATGTTGGGGAACAATTCAAATTTCAACTCCGACTGAGATTTTAGTAATTTAACTTCGCCCTGCTGTGCTTCGTATGTCTCGACTTGCCCTAATGGTCCCGACTTTTTTTTAACGACCCGACTTGACAAATGCTAAAACTACAGAAAAAGTCCAGCTGGGTATAACAAGAAATTTGTAACACAATTGGAAAGTGTTGGGAACATTCAAATTTCAATTCCGACTGAGAGTTCAGTAATTTGACTTCGTCCTGCTGTGCTTCATTTGCCTCGACTTGTCCTAATGGTCCCGATTTGTCCTTGATGGCCCGACTTGACATATGGCAAAAAAGAGACAAGTCCAGCTGGGTAAAACAAGAAATTTGTAACACAATAGGAAAATGTTGGGGAACAGTTCTAATTTCAATTCCGACTTACATTTTCGAAATTTGACTTCGCCCTGCTGTGCTTCGTATGTCTCGACTTGTCCTATGGTCCCGACTTTTTTTAACGACCCGACTTGACAAATGCCAAAATACAGAACAAGTCTAGCTGGGTAAAACAGGAAATTTGTGAAACGATTGGAAAATATTGTGGAACATTCAAATTTCAATTCCGACTGAGATTTCCGTAATTTGACTTCGCCCTGCTGTGCTTCGTATGTCTCGACTTGTCCTAATGGTCCCGACTTTTTTTTAATGACCCGACTTGACAAATGCCAAAAAACAGAACGAGTCCAGCTGAGTAATTCAAGAAATTTGTAACACAATAATTGAAAAGTGTTGGGAACATTCAAATTTCAATTCCGACTTAGATTTTCGTAATATGACTTCGCCCTGCTGTGCTTCGTATCTATCAACTTGTCCTAATGGTCCCGATTCGTCCCTACTACCCGACTTGACATATGCCAAAACTACAGAACAAGTCCAGCTGGGAAAAACAAGAAATTTGTAACACTATTTGAAAATGTTGGGGAACAATCAAATTTCAATTCCGACTGAGATTATCGTAATTTGACTTCGCCCTGCTGTGCTTCGTATGTCTCGACTTGTCCTAATGGTCCCGACTTTTTTTTAATGACCCGACTTGACAAATGCCAAAAAACAGAACGAGTCCAGCTGAGTAATTCAAGAAATTTGTACACAATTGGAAAGTGTTGAGAACATTCAAATTTCAATTCCGACTTAGATTTTCGTAATATGACTTCGCCCTGCTGTACTTCGTATCTATCAACTTGTCCTAATGGTCCCGATCTGTCCCTACTACCCGACTTGACATATGCCAAATCTACAGAACAAGTCCAGCAGGGTAAGACAAGAAATTTGTAACACTATTGGAAATTGTTGGGGAACAATTCAAATTTCAATTCCGACTGAGATTATCGTAATTTGACTTCGCCCTGCTGTGCTTCGTATGTCTCGACTTGTCCTAATGGTCCCGACTTTTTTTTAACGACCCGACCTGACAAATGCCAAAACTACAGAAAAAGTCCAGCTGGGTAAAACAAGAAATTTGTAAAACATTTGGAAAATGTGGAACATTCAAATTTCAATTCCGACCCGATTTGTCCTTGATGACCCGACTTGACAAATGCCAAAAAAAAGAACGAATCCAGCTGAGTAATTCAAGAAATTTGTAACACAATTGGAAAGTGTTGAGAACATTCAAATTTCAATTCCGACTTAGATTTTCGTAATATGACTTCGCCCTGCTGTACTTCGTATCTATCAACTTGTCCTAATGGTCCCGATCTGTCCCTACTACCCGACTTGACATATGCCAAATCTACAGAACAAGTCCAGCAGGGTAAGACAAGAAATTTGTAACACTATTGGAAAATGTTGGGGAACAATTCTAATTTCAATTCCGACTGAGAGTTCCGTAATTTGACTTCGTCCTGCTGTGCTTCATTGCCACTGTCCTAATGGTCCCGAATTGTCCTTGATGGCCCGACTTGACATATGGCAAAAATGAGACAAGTCCAGCTGGGTAGAACAAGAAATTTGTTACACAATAGGAAAATGTTGGGGAACAATTCTAATTTCAATTCCGACTGGGATTTTCGTAAATTGACTTAGCTCTGCTGTGCTTCGTATGTCTCGACTTGTCCTAATGGTCCAAACTTTTTTTTAATGACCCGACTTGACAAATGCCAAAAAACAGAACGAGTCCAGCTGAATAATTCAAGAAATTTTTAAACAATTGGAAAGTGTTGGGAACATTCAAATTTCAATTCCGACTTAGATTTTCGTAATATGACTTCGCCCTGCTGTGCTTCGTATCTAACAACTTGTCCTAATGGTCCCGATTTGTCCCTACTACCCGACTTGACATATGCCAAATCTACAGAACAAGTCCAGTTGGGTAAAACAAGAAATTTGTAACACTATTGGAAAATGTTAGGGAACAATTCTAATTTCAATTCCGACTGGGATTTTCGTAAATTGACTTAGCCGTGCTGTGCTTCGTATGTCTCGACTTGTCCTTATGGTCCCGATTTGTACCTACTGACCCGACTTGACGTATGCCAAGACTACAGAACAACAATTGACAAATGCCAAAAAAAAGAACGAGTCGATCTGAGTAATTCAAGAAATTTGTAACACAATTGGAAAGTGTTGAGAACATTCAAATTTCAATTCCGACTTAGATTTTCGTAATATGACTTCGCCCTGCTGTACTTCGTATCTATCAACTTGTCCTAATGGTCCCGATCCGTCCCTACTACCCGACTTGACATATGCCAAATCTACAGAACAAGTCCAGCAGGGTAAGACAAGAAATTTGTAACACTATTGGAAAATGTTGGGGAACAATTCAAATTTCAATTCCGACTGAGATTATCGTAATTTGACTTCGCCCTGCTGTGCTTCGTATGTCTCGACTTGTCCTAATGGTCCCAACTTTTTTTTAATGACCCGACTTGACAAATGCCAAAAAACAGAACGAGTCCAGCTGAGTAATTCAAGAAATTTTCAACACAATTGGAAAGTGTTGGGAACATTCAAATTTCAATTCCGACTTAGATTTTCGTAATATGACTTCGCCCTGCTGTGCTTCGTATCTATCAACTTGTCCTAATGGTCCCGATTTGTCCCTAATACCCGACTTGACATATGCCAAAACTACAGAACAAGTCCAGCTGGGTAAAACAAGAAATTTGTAACACTATTGGAAAATGTTGGGGAACAATTCAAATTTCAATTCCGACTGAGATTTTCGTTATTTGACTTCGCCCTGCTGTGCTTCGTATGTCTTGACTTGTCCTAATGGTCCCGACTTTTTTTTAACGACCCGACTTGACAAATGCCAAAATACAGAACAAGTCTAACTGGGTAAAACATGAAATTTGTAAAACGATTGGAAAATATTGTGGAACATTCAAATTTCAATTCCGACTGAGATTTCCGTAATTTGACTTGGCCCTGCTGTGCTTCGTATGTCTCGACTTGTCCTAAGATCCCGACTTTTTTTTTACGACCCGACTTGACAAATGCCAAAATACAGAACAAGTCTAGCTGGGTAAAACATGAAATTTGTAAAACGATTGGAAAATATTGTGGAACATTTAAATTTCAATTCCGACTGAGATTTCCGTAATTTAACTTCGCCCTGCTGTGCTTCGTATGTCTCGACTTGTCCTAATGGTCCCGATCTTTCCCTACTACCCGACTTGACATATGCCAAAACTACAGAACAAGTCCAGCTGGGTAAAACAAGAAATTTGTAACACTATTGGAAAATGTTGGGGAATAATTCAAATTTCAATTCCGACTGAGATTTTCGTTATTTGAATTCGCCCTGCTGTGCTTCGTATGTCTCGACTTGTCCTAAGGTCCCGACTTTTTTTTAACGACCCGACTTGACAAATGCCAAAATACAGAACAAGTCTAGCTGGGTAAAACATGAAATTTGTAAAACGATTGGAAAATATTGTGGAACATTTAAATTTCAATTCCGACTGAGATTTCCGTAATTTGACTTCGCCCTGCTGTGCTTCGTATGTCTCGACTTGTCCTAATGGTCCCGATCTGTCCCTACTACCCGACTTGACATATGCCAAAACTACAGAACAAGTCCAGCTGGGTAAAACAAGAAATTTGTAACACTATTGGAAAATGTTGGGGAACAATTCAAATTTCAATTCCGACTGAGATTTTCGTTATTTGACTTCGCCCTGCTGTGCTTCGTATGTCTCGACTTGTCCTAATAGTCCCGACTTTTTTTTAATGACCCGACTTGACTCTAATTTCTATTCCTACCGGGATTTTCGTAAATTGACATAGCCCTACTGTGCTTCGTATGTCTCGACTTGTCCTAATGGTCCCTATTTGTCCTTAATGACTTGACTTGACAAATACCAAAAAACACAACGAGTCCAGCTGGGTAATTCAAGAAATTTGTAACACATTTGGAAAGTGTTGAGAACATTCAAATTTCAATTCCGACTGACATTTTCGAAATTTGACTTCGCCCTGCTGTGCTTCGTATCTATCAACTTGTCCTAATGGTCCCGATCTGTCCCTACTACCCGACTTGACATATGCCAAATATACAGAACAAGTCCAGCAGGGTAAATCAAGAAATTTGTAACACTATTGGAAAATGTTGGGGAATAATTCAAATTTCAATTCCGACTGAGATTTTCGTTATTTGAATTCGCCCTGCTGTGCTTCGTATGTCTCGACTTGTCCTAAGGTCCCGACTTTTTTTTAACGACCCGACTTGACAAATGCCAAAATACAGAACAAGTCTAGCTGGGTAAAACATGAAATTTGTAAAACGATTGGAAAATATTGTGGAACATTTAAATTTCAATTCCGACTGAGATTTCCGTAATTTGACTTCGCCCTGCTGTGCTTCGTATGTCTCGACTTGTCCTAATGGTCCCGATCTGTCCCTACTACCCGACTTGACATATGCCAAAACTACAGAACAAGTCCAGCTGGGTATAACAAGAAATTTGTAACACAATTGGAAAATGTTGTGGAACATTTAAATTTCAATTCCGACTGAGATTTCCGTAATTTGACTTCGCCCTGCTGTGCTTCGTATGTCTCGACTTGTCCTAATGGTCCCGATCTGTCCCTACTACCCGACTTGACATATGCCAAAACTACAGAACAAGTCCAGCTGGGTAAAGCAAGAAATTTGTAACACTATTGGAAAATGTTGGGGAACAATTCAAATTTCAATTCCGACTGAGATTTTCGTTATTTGACTTCGCCCTGCTGTACTTCGTATGTCTCGACTTGTCCTAATGGTCCCGACTTTTTTTTAACGACCCGACTTGACAAATGCCAAAATACAGAACAAGTCTAACTGGGTAAAACATGAAATTTGTAAAACGATTGGAAAATATTGTGGAACATTCAAATTTCAATTCCGACTGAGATTTCCGTAATTTGACTTGGCCCTGCTGTGCTTCGTATGTCTCGACTTGTCCTAAGATCCCGACTTTTTTTTTACGACCCGACTTGACAAATGCCAAAATACAGAACAAGTCTAGCTGGGTAAAACATGAAATTTGTAAAACGATTGGAAAATATTGTGGAACATTTAAATTTCAATTCCGACTGAGATTTCCGTAATTTGACTTCGCCCTGCTGTGCTTCGTATGTCTCGACTTGTCCTAATGGTCCCGATCTGTCCCTACTACCCGACTTGACATATGCCAAAACTACAGAACAAGTCCAGCTGGGTAAAACAAGAAATTTGTAACACTATTGGAAAATGCTGGGGAACAATTCAAATTTCAATTCCGACTGAGATTTTCGTTATTTGACTTCGCCCTGCTGTGCTTCGTATGTCTCGACTTGTCCTAATGGTCCCGACTTTTTTTTAACGACCCGACTTGACAAATGCCAAAATACAGAACAAGTCTAACTGGGTAAAACATGAAATTTGTAAAATGATTGGAAAATATTGTGGAACATTCAAATTTCAATTCCGACTGAGATTTCCGTAATTTGACTTGGCCCTGCTGTGCTTCGTATGTCTCGACTTGTCCTAAGGTCCCGACTTTTTTTTAACGACCCGACTTGACGAATGCCAAAATACTGAACAAGTCTAGCTGGGTAAAACATGAAATTTGTAAAACGATTGGAAAATATTGTGGAACATTTAAATTTCAATTCCGACTGAGACTTCCGTAATTTGACTTCGCCCTGCTGTGCTTCGTATGTCTCGACTTGTCCTAATGGTCCCGATCTGTCCCTACTACCCGACTTGTCATATGCCAAAACTACAGAACAAGTCCAGCTGGGTAAAACAAGAAATTTGTAACACTATTGGAAAATGTTGGGGAATAATTCAAATTTCAATTCCGACTGAGATTTTCGTTATTTGAATTCGCCCTGCTGTGCTTCGTATGTCTCGACTTGTCCTAAGGTCCCGACTTTTTTTTAACGACCCGACTTGAGAAATGCCAAAATACAGAACAAGTCTAGCTGGGAAAGACATGAAATTTGTAAAACGATTGGAAAATATTGTGGAACATTTAAATTTCAATTCCGACTGAGACTTCCGTAATTTGACTCCGCCCTGCTGTGCTTCGTATGTCTCGACTTGTCCCGACTGAGATTTTCGTTATTTGAATTCGCCCTGCTGTGCTTCGTATGTCTCGACTTGTCCTAATGGTCCCGACTTTCTTTTTAACGACCCGACTTGACAAATGCCAAAATACACAACAAGTCTAGCTGGGTAAAACATGAAATTTGTAAAACGATTGGAAAATATTGTGGAACATTCAAATTTCAATTCCGACTGAGATTTCCGTAATTTGACTTCGCCCTGCTGTGCTTCGTATGTCTCGACTTGTCCTAATGGTCCCGACTTTTTTTTAACGACCCGACCTGACAAATGCCAAAACTACAGAAAAAGTCCAGCTGGGTAAAACAAGAAATTTGTAAAACATTTGGAAAATGTGGAACATTCAAATTTCAATTCCGACCCGATTTGTCCTTGATGACCCGACTTGACAAATGCCAAAAAAAAGAACGAGTCCAGCTGAGTAATTCAAGAAATTTGTAACACAATTGGAAAGTGTTGAGAACATTCAAATTTCAATTCCGACTTAGATTTTCGTAATATGACTTCGCCCTGCTGTACTTCGTATCTATCAACTTGTCCTAATGGTCCCGATTTGTCCCTAATACCCGACTTGACATATGCCAAATCTACAGAACAAGTCCAGCAGGGTAAGACAAGAAATTTGTAACACTAATGGAAAATGTTGGGGAACAATTCTAATTTCAATTCCGACTGAGAGTTCCGTAATTTGACTTCGTCCTGCTGTGCTTCATTGCCACTGTCCTAATGGTCCCGATTTGTCCTTGATGGCCCGACTTGACATATGGCAAAAAAGAGACAAGTCCAGCTGGGTAAAACAAGAAATTTGTAACACAATAGGAAAATGTTGGGGAACAATTCTAATTTCAATTCCGACTGGGATTTTCGTAAATTGACTTAGCTCTGCTGTGCTTCGTATGTCTCGACTTGTCCTAATGGTCCCGATTTGTCCCTACTACCCGACTTGACATATGCCAAATCTACAGAACAAGTCCAGTTGGGTAAAACAAGAAATTTGTAACACTATTGGAAAATGTTAGGGAACAATTCTAATTTCAATTCCGACTGGGATTTTCGTAAATTGACTTAGCCGTGCTGTGCTTCGTATGTCTCGACTTGTCCTTATGGTCCCGATTTGTACCTACTGACCCGACTTGACGTATGCCAAGACTACAGAACAACAATTGACAAATGCCAAAAAAAAGAACGAGTCCAGCTGAGTAATTCAAGAAATTTGTAACACAATTGGAAAGTGTTGAGAACATTCAAATTTCAATTCCGACTTAGATTTTCGTAATATGACTTCGCCCTGCTGTACTTCGTATCTATCAACTTGTCCTAATGGTCCCGATCCGTCCCTACTACCCGACTTGACATATGCCAAATCTACAGAACAAGTCCAGCAGGGTGAGACAAGAAATTTGTAACACTATTGGAAAATGTTGGGGAACAATTCAAATTTCAATTCCGACTGAGATTATCGTAATTTGACTTCGCCCTGCTGTGCTTCGTATGTCTCGACTTGTCCTATTGGTCCCGACTTTTTTTTAATGACCCGACTTGACAAATGCCAAAAAACAGAACGAGTCCAGCTGAGTAATTCAAGAAATTTTCAACACAATTGGAAAGTGTTGGGAACATTCAAATTTCAATTCCGACTGAGAGTTCCGTAATTTGACTTCGTCCTGCTGTGCTTCGTATCTATCAACTTGTCCTAATGTCCCCATCTGTCCCTACTACCCGACTTGACATATGCCAAATCTACAGAACAAGTCCAGCAGGGTAAGACAAGAAATTTGTAACCCTATTGGAAAATGTTGGGGAACAATTCAAATTTCAATTCCGACTGAGATTATCGTAATTTGACTTCGCCCTGCTGTGCTTCGTATGTCTCGACTTGTCCTAATGGTCCCGACTTTTTTTTAATGACCCGACTTGACAAATGCCAAAAAACAGAACGAGTCCAGCTGAGTAATTCAAGATATTTTTAACACAATTGGAGAGTGTTGGGAACATTCATATTTCAATTCCGACTTAGATTTTCGTAATATGACTTCGCCCTGCTGTGCTTCGTATCTATCAACTTGTCCTAATGGTCCCGATTTGTCCCTACTACCCGACTTGACATGCCAAACCTACAGAACAAGTCCAGTTGGGTAAAACAAGAAATTTGTAACACTATTGGAAAATGTTAGGGAACAATTCTAATTTCAATTCCGACTGGGATTTTCGTAAATTGACTTAGCCCTGCTGTGCTTCGTATGTCTCGACTTGTCCTTATGGTCCCGATTTGTACCTACTGACCCGACTTGACATATGCCAAAACTACAGAACAAGTCCAGCTGGGTATAACAAGAAATTTGTAACACAATTGGAAAATGTTCGGGAACAATTCAAATTTCAACTCAGACTGAGATTTCAGTAATTTGACTTCGCCCTGCTGTGCTTCGTATGTCTCGACTTGTCCATATGGTCCCGATTTGTCCTTAATGACACGACTTGACAAATTCCAAAAAACAGAACGAGTCCAGCTGAGTAATTCAAGAAATTTGTAACATAATAGGAAAATGTTGTGAAACATTCAAATTTCAATTCCGACTGAGATTTTCGTATTTTGACTTCGCCCTGCTGTGCTTCATTTTCCTCGACTTGTCCCAATGGTTCCGATTTGTCCTTAATGACCCGACTTGACAAATTCCAAAAAACAGAACGAGTCTAGCTGAGTAATTCCCTACTACCCGACTTGACATGCCAAACCTACAGAACAAGTCCAGTTGGGTAAAACAAGAAATTTGTAACACTATTGGAAAATGTTAGGGAACAATTCTAATTTCAATTCCGACTGGGATTTTCGTAAATTGACTTAGCCCTGCTGTGCTTCGTATGTCTCGACTTGTCCTTATGGTCCCGATTTGTACCTACTGACCCGACTTGACATATGCCAAAACTACAGAACAAGTCCAGCTGGGTATAACAAGAAATTTGTATTACAATTGGAAAATGTTGGGGAACAATTCAAATTTCAACTCCGACTGAGATTTTAGTAATTTAACTTCGCCCTGCTGTGCTTCGTATGTCTCGACTTGCCCTAATGGTCCCGACTTTTTTTTAACGACCCGACTTGACAAATGCTAAAACTACAGAAAAAGTCCAGCTGGGTATAACAAGAAATTTGTAACACAATTGGAAAGTGTTGGGAACATTCAAATTTCAATTCCGACTGAGAGTTCAGTAATTTGACTTCGTCCTGCTGTGCTTCATTTGCCTCGACTTGTCCTAATGGTCCCGATTTGTCCTTGATGGCCCGACTTGACATATGGCAAAAAAGAGACTAGTCCAGCTGGGTAAAACAAGAAATTTGTAACACAATAGGAAAATGTTGGGGAACAATTCTAATTTCAATTCCGACTTACATTTTCGAAATTTGACTTCGCCCTGCTGTGCTTCGTATGTCTCGACTTGTCCTATGGTCCCGACTTTTTTTAACGACCCGACTTGACAAATGCCAAAATACAGAACAAGTCTAGCTGGGTAAAACAGGAAATTTGTGAAACGATTGGAAAATATTGTGGAACATTCAAATTTCAATTCCGACTGAGATTTCCGTAATTTGACTTCGCCCTGCTGTGCTTCGTATGTCTCGACTTGTCCTAATGGTCCCGACTTTTTTTTAATGACCCGACTTGACAAATGCCAAAAAACAGAACGAGTCCAGCTGAGTAATTCAAGAAATTTGTAACACAATAATTGAAAAGTGTTGGGAACATTCAAATTTCAATTCCGACTTAGATTTTCGTAATATGACTTCGCCCTGCTGTGCTTCGTATCTATCAACTTGTCCTAATGGTCCCGATTCGTCCCTACTACCCGACTTGACATATGCCAAAACTACAGAACAAGTCCAGCTGGGAAAAACAAGAAATTTGTAACACTATTTGAAAATGTTGGGGAACAATCAAATTTCAATTCCGACTGAGATTATCGTAATTTGACTTCGCCCTGCTGTGCTTCATATGTCTCGACTTGTCCTAATGGTCCCGACTTTTTTTTAATGACCCGACTTGACAAATGCCAAAAAACAGAACGAGTCCAGCTGAGTAATTCAAGAAATTTGTACACAATTGGAAAGTGTTGAGAACATTCAAATTTCAATTCCGACTTAGATTTTCGTAATATGACTTCGCCCTGCTGTACTTCGTATCTATCAACTTGTCCTAATGGTCCCGATCTGTCCCTACTACCCGACTTGACATATGCCAAATCTACAGAACAAGTCCAGCAGGGTAAGACAAGAAATTTGTAACACTATTGGAAATTGTTGGGGAACAATTCAAATTTCAATTCCGACTGAGATTATCGTAATTTGACTTCGCCCTGCTGTGCTTCGTATGTCTCGACTTGTCCTAATGGTCCCGACTTTTTTTTAACGACCCGACCTGACAAATGCCAAAACTACAGAAAAAGTCCAGCTGGGTAAAACAAGAAATTTGTAAAACATTTGGAAAATGTGGAACATTCAAATTTCAATTCCGACCCGATTTGTCCTTGATGACCCGACTTGACAAATGCCAAAAAAAAGAACGAATCCAGCTGAGTAATTCAAGAAATTTGTAACACAATTGGAAAGTGTTGAGAACATTCAAATTTCAATTCCGACTTAGATTTTCGTAATATGACTTCGCCCTGCTGTACTTCGTATCTATCAACTTGTCCTAATGGTCCCGATCTGTCCCTACTACCCGACTTGACATATGCCAAATCTACAGAACAAGTCCAGCAGGGTAAGACAAGAAATTTGTAACACTATTGGAAAATGTTGGGGAACAATTCTAATTTCAATTCCGACTGAGAGTTCCGTAATTTGACTTCGTCCTGCTGTGCTTCATTGCCACTGTCCTAATGGTCCCGAATTGTCCTTGATGGCCCGACTTGACATATGGCAAAAATGAGACAAGTCCAGCTGGGTAGAACAAGAAATTTGTTACACAATAGGAAAATGTTGGGGAACAATTCTAATTTCAATTCCGACTGGGATTTTCGTAAATTGACTTAGCTCTGCTGTGCTTCGTATGTCTCGACTTGTCCTAATGGTCCAGACTTTTTTTTAATGACCCGACTTGACAAATGCCAAAAAACAGAACGAGTCCAGCTGAATAATTCAAGAAATTTTTAAACAATTGGAAAGTGTTGGGAACATTCAAATTTCAATTCCGACTTAGATTTTCGTAATATGACTTCGCCCTGCTGTGCTTCGTATCTATCAACTTGTCCTAATGGTCCCGATTTGTCCCTACTACCCGACTTGACATATGCCAAATCTACAGAACAAGTCCAGTTGGGTAAAACAAGAAATTTGTAACACTATTGGAAAATGTTAGGGAACAATTCTAATTTCAATTCCGACTGGGATTTTCGTAAATTGACTTAGCCGTGCTGTGCTTCGTATGTCTCGACTTGTCCTTATGGTCCCGATTTGTACCTACTGACCCGACTTGACGTATGCCAAGACTACAGAACAACAATTGACAAATGCCAAAAAAAAGAACGAGTCGATCTGAGTAATTCAAGAAATTTGTAACACAATTGGAAAGTGTTGAGAACATTCAAATTTCAATTCCGACTTAGATTTTCGTAATATGACTTCGCCCTGCTGTACTTCGTATCTATCAACTTGTCCTAATGGTCCCGATCCGTCCCTACTACCCGACTTGACATATGCCAAATCTACAGAACAAGTCCAGCAGGGTAAGACAAGAAATTTGTAACACTATTGGAAAATGTTGGGGAACAATTCAAATTTCAATTCCGACTGAGATTATCGTAATTTGACTTCGCCCTGCTGTGCTTCGTATGTCTCGACTTGTCCTAATGGTCCCGACTTTTTTTTAATGACCCGACTTGACAAATGCCAAAAAACAGAACGAGTCCAGCTGAGTAATTCAAGAAATTTTCAACACAATTGGAAAGTGTTGGGAACATTCAAATTTCAATTCCGACTTAGATTTTCGTAATATGACTTCGCCCTGCTGTGCTTCGTATCTATCAACTTGTCCTAATGGTCCCGATTTGTCCCTAATACCCGACTTGACATATGCCAAAACTACAGAACAAGTCCAGCTGGGTAAAACAAGAAATTTGTAACACTATTGGAAAATGTTGGGGAACAATTCAAATTTCAATTCCGACTGAGATTTTCGTTATTTGACTTCGCCCTGCTGTGCTTCGTATGTCTTGACTTGTCCTAATGGTCCCGACTTTTTTTTAACGACCCGACTTGACAAATGCCAAAATACAGAACAAGTCTAACTGGGTAAAACATGAAATTTGTAAAACGATTGGAAAATATTGTGGAACATTCAAATTTCAATTCCGACTGAGATTTCCGTAATTTGACTTGGCCCTGCTGTGCTTCGTATGTCTCGACTTGTCCTAAGATCCCGACTTTTTTTTTACGACCCGACTTGACAAATGCCAAAATACAGAACAAGTCTAGCTGGGTAAAACATGAAATTTGTAAAACGATTGGAAAATATTGTGGAACATTTAAATTTCAATTCCGACTGAGATTTCCGTAATTTGACTTCGCCCTGCTGTGCTTCGTATGTCTCGACTTGTCCTAATGGTCCCGATCTTTCCCTACTACCCGACTTGACATATGCCAAAACTACAGAACAAGTCCAGCTGGGTAAAACAAGAAATTTGTAACACTATTGGAAAATGTTGGGGAATAATTCAAATTTCAATTCCGACTGAGATTTTCGTTATTTGAATTCGCCCTGCTGTGCTTCGTATGTCTCGACTTGTCCTAAGGTCCCGACTTTTTTTTAACGACCCGACTTGACAAATGCCAAAATACAGAACAAGTCTAGCTGGGTAAAACATGAAATTTGTAAAACGATTGGAAAATATTGTGGAACATTTAAATTTCAATTCCGACTGAGATTTCCGTAATTTGACTTCGCCCTGCTGTGCTTCGTATGTCTCGACTTGTCCTAATGGTCCCGATCTGTCCCTACTACCCGACTTGACATATGCCAAAACTACAGAACAAGTCCAGCTGGGTAAAACAAGAAATTTGTAACACTATTGGAAAATGTTGGGGAACAATTCAAATTTCAATTCCGACTGAGATTTTCGTTATTTGACTTCGCCCTGCTGTGCTTCGTATGTCTCGACTTGTCCTAATAGTCCCGACTTTTTTTTAATGACCCGACTTGACTCTAATTTCTATTCCTACCGGGATTTTCGTAAATTGACATAGCCCTACTGTGCTTCGTATGTCTCGACTTGTCCTAATGGTCCCTATTTGTCCTTAATGACTTGACTTGACAAATACCAAAAAACACAACGAGTCCAGCTGGGTAATTCAAGAAATTTGTAACACATTTGGAAAGTGTTGAGAACATTCAAATTTCAATTCCGACTGACATTTTCGAAATTTGACTTCGCCCTGCTGTGCTTCGTATCTATCAACTTGTCCTAATGGTCCCGATCTGTCCCTACTACCCGACTTGACATATGCCAAATATACAGAACAAGTCCAGCAGGGTAAAACAAGAAATTTGTAACACTATTGGAAAATGTTGGGGAATAATTCAAATTTCAATTCCGACTGAGATTTTCGTTATTTGAATTCGCCCTGCTGTGCTTCGTATGTCTCGACTTGTCCTAAGGTCCCGACTTTTTTTAACGACCCGACTTGACAAATGCCAAAATACAGAACAAGTCTAGCTGGGTAAAACATGAAATTTGTAAAACGATTGGAAAATATTGTGGAACATTTAAATTTCAATTCCGACTGAGATTTCCGTAATTTGACTTCGCCCTGCTGTGCTTCGTATGTCTCGACTTGTCCTAATGGTCCCGATCTGTCCCTACTACCCGACTTGACATATGCCAAAACTACAGAACAAGTCCAGCTGGGTATAACAAGAAATTTGTAACACAATTGGAAAATGTTGTGGAACATTTAAATTTCAATTCCGACTGAGATTTCCGTAATTTGACTTCGCCCTGCTGTGCTTCGTATGTCTCGACTTGTCCTAATGGTCCCGATCTGTCCCTACTACCCGACTTGACATATGCCAAAACTACAGAACAAGTCCAGCTGGGTAAAGCAAGAAATTTGTAACACTATTGGAAAATGTTGGGGAACAATTCAAATTTCAATTCCGACTGAGATTTTCGTTATTTGACTTCGCCCTGCTGTACTTCGTATGTCTCGACTTGTCCTAATGGTCCCGACTTTTTTTTAACGACCCGACTTGACAAATGCCAAAATACAGAACAAGTCTAACTGGGTAAAACATGAAATTTGTAAAACGATTGGAAAATATTGTGGAACATTCAAATTTCAATTCCGACTGAGATTTCCGTAATTTGACTTGGCCCTGCTGTGCTTCGTATGTCTCGACTTGTCCTAAGATCCCGACTTTTTTTTACGACCCGACTTGACAAATGCCAAAATACAGAACAAGTCTAGCTGGGTAAAACATGAAATTTGTAAAACGATTGGAAAATATTGTGGAACATTTAAATTTCAATTCCGACTGAGATTTCCGTAATTTGACTTCGCCCTGCTGTGCTTCGTATGTCTCGACTTGTCCTAATGGTCCCGATCTGTCCCTACTACCCGACTTGACATATGCCAAAACTACAGAACAAGTCCAGCTGGGTAAAACAAGAAATTTGTAACACTATTGGAAAATGCTGGGGAACAATTCAAATTTCAATTCCGACTGAGATTTTCGTTATTTGACTTCGCCCTGCTGTGCTTCGTATGTCTCGACTTGTCCTAATGGTCCCGACTTTTTTTTAACGACCCGACTTGACAAATGCCAAAATACAGAACAAGTCTAACTGGGTAAAACATGAAATTTGTAAAATGATTGGAAAATATTGTGGAACATTCAAATTTCAATTCCGACTGAGATTTCCGTAATTTGACTTGGCCCTGCTGTGCTTCGTATGTCTCGACTTGTCCTAAGGTCCCGACTTTTTTTTAACGACCCGACTTGACGAATGCCAAAATACTGAACAAGTCTAGCTGGGTAAAACATGAAATTTGTAAAACGATTGGAAAATATTGTGGAACATTTAAATTTCAATTCCGACTGAGACTTCCGTAATTTGACTTCGCCCTGCTGTGCTTCGTATGTCTCGACTTGTCCTAATGGTCCCGATCTGTCCCTACTACCCGACTTGACATATGCCAAAACTACAGAACAAGTCCAGCTGGGTAAAACAAGTAATTTGTAACACTATTGGAAAATGTTGGGGAATAATTCAAATTTCAATTCCGACTGAGATTTTCGTTATTTGAATTCGCCCTGCTGTGCTTCGTATGTCTCGACTTGTCCTAAGGTCCCGACTTTTTTTTAACGACCCGACTTGAGAAATGCCAAAATACAGAACAAGTCTAGCTGGGAAAGACATGAAATTTGTAAAACGATTGGAAAATATTGTGGAACATTTAAATTTCAATTCCGACTGAGACTTCCGTAATTTGACTCCGCCCTGCTGTGCTTCGTATGTCTCGACTTGTCCCGACTGAGATTTTCGTTATTTGAATTCGCCCTGCTGTGCTTCGTATGTCTCGACTTGTCCTAATGGTCCCGACTTTCTTTTTAACGACCCGACTTGACAAATGCCAAAATACACAACAAGTCTAGCTGGGTAAAACATGAAATTTGTAAAACGATTGGAAAATATTGTGGAACATTCAAATTTCAATTCCGACTGAGATTTCCGTAATTTGACTTCGCCCTGCTGTGCTTCGTATGTCTCGACTTGTCCTAATGGTCCCGACTTTTTTTTAACGACCCGACCTGACAAATGCCAAAACTACAGAAAAAGTCCAGCTGGGTAAAACAAGAAATTTGTAAAACATTTGGAAAATGTGGAACATTCAAATTTCAATTCCGACCCGATTTGTCCTTGATGACCCGACTTGACAAATGCCAAAAAAAAGAACGAGTCCAGCTGAGTAATTCAAGAAATTTGTAACACAATTGGAAAGTGTTGAGAACATTCAAATTTCAATTCCGACTTAGATTTTCGTAATATGACTTCGCCCTGCTGTACTTCGTATCTATCAACTTGTCCTAATGGTCCCGATTTGTCCCTAATACCCGACTTGACATATGCCAAATCTACAGAACAAGTCCAGCAGGGTAAGACAAGAAATTTGTAACACTAATGGAAAATGTTGGGGAACAATTCTAATTTCAATTCCGACTGAGAGTTCCGTAATTTGACTTCGTCCTGCTGTGCTTCATTGCCACTGTCCTAATGGTCCCGATTTGTCCTTGATGGCCCGACTTGACATATGGCAAAAAAGAGACAAGTCCAGCTGGGTAAAACAAGAAATTTGTAACACAATAGGAAAATGTTGGGGAACAATTCTAATTTCAATTCCGACTGGGATTTTCGTAAATTGACTTAGCTCTGCTGTGCTTCGTATGTCTCGACTTGTCCTAATGGTCCCGATTTGTCCCTACTACCCGACTTGACATATGCCAAATCTACAGAACAAGTCCAGTTGGGTAAAACAAGAAATTTGTAACACTATTGGAAAATGTTAGGGAACAATTCTAATTTCAATTCCGACTGGGATTTTCGTAAATTGACTTAGCCGTGCTGTGCTTCGTATGTCTCGACTTGTCCTTATGATCCCGATTTGTACCTACTGCCCGACTTGACGTATGCCAAGACTACAGAACAACAATTGACAAATGCCAAAAAAAAGAACGAGTCCAGCTGAGTAATTCAAGAAATTTGTAACACAATTGGAAAGTGTTGAGAACATTCAAATTTCAATTCCGACTTAGATTTTCGTAATATGACTTCGCGCTGCTGTACTTCGTATCTATCAACTTGTCCTAATGGTCCCGATCCGTCCCTACTACCCGACTTGACATATGCCAAATCTACAGAACAAGTCCAGCAGGGTGAGACAAGAAATTTGTAACACTATTGGAAAATGTTGGGGAACAATTCAAATTTCAATTCCGACTGAGATTATCGTAATTTGACTTCGCCCTGCTGTGCTTCATATGTCTCGACTTGTCCTATTGGTCCCGACTTTTTTTTAATGACCCGACTTGACAAATGCCAAAAAACAGAACGAGTCCAGCTGAGTAATTCAAGAAATTTTCAACACAATTGGAAAGTGTTGGGAACATTCAAATTTCAATTCCGACTTAGATTTTCGTAATATGACTTCGCCCTGCTGTGCTTCGTATCTATCAACTTGTCCTAATGGTCCCGATTTGTCCCTAATACCCGACTTGACATATGCCAAATCTACAGAACAAGTCCAGCAGGGTAACACAAGAAATTTGTAACACTAATGGAAAATGTTGGGGAACAATTCTAATTTCAATTCCGACTGAGATTTCCGTAATTTGACTTCGCCCTGCTGTGCTTCGTATGTCTCGACTTGTCCTAATGGTCCCGATCTGTCCCTACTACCCGACTTGACATATGCCAAAACTACAGAACAAGTCCAGCTGGGTATAACAAGAAATTTGTAACACAATTGGAAAATGTTGTGGAACATTTAAATTTCAATTCCGACTGAGATTTCCGTAATTTGACTTCGCCCTGCTGTGCTTCGTATGTCTCGACTTGTCCTAATGGTCCCGATCTGTCCCTACTACCCGACTTGACATATGCCAAAACTACAGAACAAGTCCAGCTGGGTAAAACAAGAAATTTGTAACACTATTGGAAAATGTTGGGGAACAATTCAAATTTCAATTCCGACTGAGATTTTCGTTATTTGACTTCGCCCTGCTGTGCTTCGTATGTCTCGACTTGTCCTAATGGTCCCGACTTTTTTTTAACGACCCGACTTGACAAATGCCAAAATACAGAACAAGTCTAACTGGGTAAAACATGAAATTTGTAAAACGATTGGAAAATATTGTGGAACATTCAAATTTCAATTCCGACTGAGATTTCCGTAATTTGACTTGGCCCTGCTGTGCTTCGTATGTCTCGACTTGTCCTAAGATACCGACTTTTTTTTTACGACCCGACTTGACAAATGCCAAAATACAGAACAAGTCTAGCTGGGTAAAACATGAAATTTGTAAGACGATTGGAAAATATTGTGGAACATTTAAATTTCAATTCCGACTGAGATTTCCGTAATTTGACTTCGCCCTGCTGTGCTTCGTATGTCTCGACTTGTCCTAATGGTCCCGATCTGTCCCTACTACCCGACTTGACATATGCCAAAACTACAGAACAAGTCCAGCTGGGTAAAACAAGAAATTTGTAACACTATTGAAAAATGTTGGGGAATAATTCAAATTTCATTTCGGACTGAGATTTTCGTTATTTGAATTCGCCCTGCAGTGCTTCGTATGTCTCGACTTGTCCTAAGGTCCCGACTTTTTTTTAACGACCCGACTTGACAAATGCCAAAATACAGAACAAGTCTAGCTGGGTAAAACATGAAATTTGTAAAACGATTGGAAAATATTGTGGAACATTTAAATTTCAATTCCGACTGAGATTTCCGTAATTTGACTTCGCCCTGCTGTGCTTCGTATGTCTCGACTTGTCCTAATGGTCCCGATCTGTCCCTACTACCCGACTTGACATATGCCAAAACTACAGAACAAGTCCAGCTGGGTAAAACAAGAAATTTGTAACACTATTGGAAAATGTTGGGGAACAATTCAAATTTCAATTCCGACTGAGATTTTCGTTATTTGACTTCGCCCTGCTGTGCTTCGTATGTCTCGACTTGTCCTAATAGTCCCGACTTTTCTTTAATGACCCGACTTGACTCTAATTTCTATTCCTACCGGTATTTTCGTAAATTGACATAGCCCTACTGTGCTTCGTATGTCTCGACTTGTCCTAATGGTCCCTATTTGTCCTTAATGACTTGACTTGACAAATACCAAAAAACAGAACGAGTCCAGCTGGGTAATTCAAGAAATTTGTAACACATTTGGAAAGTGTTGAGAACATTCAAATTTCAATTCCGACTGACATTTTCGAAATTTGACTTCGCCCTGCTGTGCTTCGTATCTATCAACTTGTCCTAATGGTCCCGATCTGTCCCTACTACCCGACTTGACATATGCCAAATATACAGAACAAGTCCAGCAGGGTAAAACAAGAAATTTGTAACACTATTGGAAAATGTTGGGGAATAATTCAAATTTCAATTCCGACTGAGATTTTCGTTATTTGACTTCGCCCTGCTGTGCTTCGTATGTCTCGACTTGTCCTAATGGTCTCCCGACTTTTTTTTAACGACCCGACTTGACAAATGCCAAAATACAGAACAAGTCTAGCTGGGTAAAACATGAAATTTGTAAAACGATTGGAAAATATTGTAGAACATTCAAATTTCAATTCCGACTGAGATTTCCGTAATATGACTTCGCCCTGCTGTGCTTGACAAATGCCAAAAAACAGAACGATTCCAGCTGAGTAATTCAAGAAGTTTGTAACACAATTGGAAAGTGTTGGGAACATTCAAATTTCAATTCCGACTGAGAGTTCAGTAATTTGACTTCGTCCTGGTGTGCTTCATTTGCCTCGACTTGTCCTAATGGTCCCGATTTGTCCTTAATGACACGACTTGACATATTCCAAAAAACAGAACGAGTCCAGCTGAGTAATTCAAGAAATTTGTAACACATTTGGAAAGTGTTGAGAACATTCAAATTTCAATTCCGACTGACATTTTCGAAATTTGACTTCTACCTGCTGTGCTTCGTATCTATCAACTTGTCCTAATGGTCCCGATTCGTCCCTACTACCCGACTTGACATATGCCAAATATACAGAACAAGTCCAGCAGGGTAAAACAAGAAATTTGTAACACTATTTGAAAATGTTGGGGAACAATTCAAATTTCAATTCCGACTGAGATTATCGTAATTTGACTTCGCCCTGCTGTGCTTCGTATGTCTCTACTTGTCCTAATAGTCTCGACTTTTTTTAATGACCTGACTTGACTCTAATTTCTATTCCTACCGGGATTTTCGTAATTTGACTTCGTCCTGCTGTGCTTCATTTGCCTCGAGTTGTCCTATTGGTCCCGATTTGTCCTTGATGGCCCGACTTGACAAATGCCAAAAAACAGAACGAGTCCAGCTGAGTATTCAAGAAATTTGTAACACAATTAGAAAGTGTTGGGAACATT
Source organism: Chrysolina americana (assembly GCA_958502065.1). Classification (NCBI taxonomy): domain Eukaryota; kingdom Metazoa; phylum Arthropoda; class Insecta; order Coleoptera; family Chrysomelidae; genus Chrysolina; species Chrysolina americana. Next base: position 30,092,548 of record OY293417.1, read on the forward strand.
CAAATTTCAATTCCGTCTTAGATTTTCGTAATATGACTTCGCCCTGCTGTACTTCGTATCTATCAACTTGTCCTAATGGTCCCGATCTGTCCCTACTACCCGACTTGACATATGCCAAATCTACAGAACAAGTCCAGCAGGGTAAGACAAGAAATTTGTAACACTATTGGAAAATGTTGGGGAACAATTCAAATTTCAATTCCGACTGAGATTATCGTAATTTGACTTCGCCCTGCTGTGCTTCGTATGTCTCGACTTGTCCTAATGGTCCCGACTTTTTTTTAACGACCCGACCTGACAAATGCCAAAACTACAGAAAAAGTCCAGCTGGGTAAAACAAGAAATTTGTAAAACATTTGGAAAATGTGGAACATTCAAATTTCAATTCCGACCCGATTTGTCCTTGATGACCCGACTTGACAAATGCCAAAAAAAAGAACGAATCCAGCTGAGTAATTCAAGAAATTTGTAACACAATTGGAAAGTGTTGAGAACATTCAAATTTCAATTCCGACTTAGATTTTCGTAATATGACTTCGCCCTGCTGTACTTCGTATCTATCAACTTGTCCTAATGGTCCCGATCTGTCCCTACTACCCGACTTGACATATGCCAAATCTACAGAACAAGTCCAGCAGGGTAAGACAAGAAATTTGTAACACTATTGGAAAATGTTGGGGAACAATTCTAATTTCAATTCCGACTGAGAGTTCCGTAATTTGACTTCGTCCTGCTGTGCTTCATTGCCACTGTCCTAATGGTCCCGAATTGTCCTTGATGGCCCGACTTGACATATGGCAAAAATGAGACAAGTCCAGCTGGGTAGAACAAGAAATTTGTTACACAATAGGAAAATGTTGGGGAACAATTCTAATTTCAATTCCGACTGGGATTTTCGTAAATTGACTTAGCTCTGCTGTGCTTCGTATGTCTCGACTTGTCCTAATGGTCCAGACTTTTTTTTAATGACCCGACTTGACAAATGCCAAAAAACAGAACGAGTCCAGCTGAATAATTCAAGAAATTTTTAAACAATTGGAAAGTGTTGGGAACATTCAAATTTCAATTCCGACTTAGATTTTCGTAATATGACTTCGCCCTGCTGTGCTTCGTATCTATCAACTTGTCCTAATGGTCCCGATTTGTCCCTACTACCCGACTTGACATATGCCAAATCTACAGAACAAGTCCAGTTGGGTAAAACAAGAAATTTGTAACACTATTGGAAAATGTTAGGGAACAATTCTAATTTCAATTCCGACTGGGATTTTCGTAAATTGACTTAGCCGTGCTGTGCTTCGTATGTCTCGACTTGTCCTTATGGTCCCGATTTGTACCTACTGACCCGACTTGACGTATGCCAAGACTACAGAACAACAATTGACAAATGCCAAAAAAAAGAACGAGTCGATCTGAGTAATTCAAGAAATTTGTAACACAATTGGAAAGTGTTGAGAACATTCAAATTTCAATTCCGACTTAGATTTTCGTAATATGACTTCGCCCTGCTGTACTTCGTATCTATCAACTTGTCCTAATGGTCCCGATCCGTCCCTACTACCCGACTTGACATATGCCAAATCTACAGAACAAGTCCAGCAGGGTAAGACAAGAAATTTGTAACACTATTGGAAAATGTTGGGGAACAATTCAAATTTCAATTCCGACTGAGATTATCGTAATTTGACTTCGCCCTGCTGTGCTTCGTATGTCTCGACTTGTCCTAATGGTCCCGACTTTTTTTTAATGACCCGACTTGACAAATGCCAAAAAACAGAACGAGTCCAGCTGAGTAATTCAAGAAATTTTCAACACAATTGGAAAGTGTTGGGAACATTCAAATTTCAATTCCGACTTAGATTTTCGTAATATGACTTCGCCCTGCTGTGCTTCGTATCTATCAACTTGTCCTAATGGTCCCGATTTGTCCCTAATACCCGACTTGACATATGCCAAAACTACAGAACAAGTCCAGCTGGGTAAAACAAGAAATTTGTAACACTATTGGAAAATGTTGGGGAACAATTCAAATTTCAATTCCGACTGAGATTTTCGTTATTTGACTTCGCCCTGCTGTGCTTCGTATGTCTTGACTTGTCCTAATGGTCCCGACTTTTTTTTAACGACCCGACTTGACAAATGCCAAAATACAGAACAAGTCTAACTGGGTAAAACATGAAATTTGTAAAACGATTGGAAAATATTGTGGAACATTCAAATTTCAATTCCGACTGAGATTTCCGTAATTTGACTTGGCCCTGCTGTGCTTCGTATGTCTCGACTTGTCCTAAGATCCCGACTTTTTTTTTACGACCCGACTTGACAAATGCCAAAATACAGAACAAGTCTAGCTGGGTAAAACATGAAATTTGTAAAACGATTGGAAAATATTGTGGAACATTTAAATTTCAATTCCGACTGAGATTTCCGTAATTTGACTTCGCCCTGCTGTGCTTCGTATGTCTCGACTTGTCCTAATGGTCCCGATCTTTCCCTACTACCCGACTTGACATATGCCAAAACTACAGAACAAGTCCAGCTGGGTAAAACAAGAAATTTGTAACACTATTGGAAAATGTTGGGGAATAATTCAAATTTCAATTCCGACTGAGATTTTCGTTATTTGAATTCGCCCTGCTGTGCTTCGTATGTCTCGACTTGTCCTAAGGTCCCGACTTTTTTTTAACGACCCGACTTGACAAATGCCAAAATACAGAACAAGTCTAGCTGGGTAAAACATGAAATTTGTAAAACGATTGGAAAATATTGTGGAACATTTAAATTTCAATTCCGACTGAGATTTCCGTAATTTGACTTCGCCCTGCTGTGCTTCGTATGTCTCGACTTGTCCTAATGGTCCCGATCTGTCCCTACTACCCGACTTGACATATGCCAAAACTACAGAACAAGTCCAGCTGGGTAAAACAAGAAATTTGTAACACTATTGGAAAATGTTGGGGAACAATTCAAATTTCAATTCCGACTGAGATTTTCGTTATTTGACTTCGCCCTGCTGTGCTTCGTATGTCTCGACTTGTCCTAATAGTCCCGACTTTTTTTTAATGACCCGACTTGACTCTAATTTCTATTCCTACCGGGATTTTCGTAAATTGACATAGCCCTACTGTGCTTCGTATGTCTCGACTTGTCCTAATGGTCCCTATTTGTCCTTAATGACTTGACTTGACAAATACCAAAAAACACAACGAGTCCAGCTGGGTAATTCAAGAAATTTGTAACACATTTGGAAAGTGTTGAGAACATTCAAATTTCAATTCCGACTGACATTTTCGAAATTTGACTTCGCCCTGCTGTGCTTCGTATCTATCAACTTGTCCTAATGGTCCCGATCTGTCCCTACTACCCGACTTGACATATGCCAAATATACAGAACAAGTCCAGCAGGGTAAAACAAGAAATTTGTAACACTATTGGAAAATGTTGGGGAATAATTCAAATTTCAATTCCGACTGAGATTTTCGTTATTTGAATTCGCCCTGCTGTGCTTCGTATGTCTCGACTTGTCCTAAGGTCCCGACTTTTTTTAACGACCCGACTTGACAAATGCCAAAATACAGAACAAGTCTAGCTGGGTAAAACATGAAATTTGTAAAACGATTGGAAAATATTGTGGAACATTTAAATTTCAATTCCGACTGAGATTTCCGTAATTTGACTTCGCCCTGCTGTGCTTCGTATGTCTCGACTTGTCCTAATGGTCCCGATCTGTCCCTACTACCCGACTTGACATATGCCAAAACTACAGAACAAGTCCAGCTGGGTATAACAAGAAATTTGTAACACAATTGGAAAATGTTGTGGAACATTTAAATTTCAATTCCGACTGAGATTTCCGTAATTTGACTTCGCCCTGCTGTGCTTCGTATGTCTCGACTTGTCCTAATGGTCCCGATCTGTCCCTACTACCCGACTTGACATATGCCAAAACTACAGAACAAGTCCAGCTGGGTAAAGCAAGAAATTTGTAACACTATTGGAAAATGTTGGGGAACAATTCAAATTTCAATTCCGACTGAGATTTTCGTTATTTGACTTCGCCCTGCTGTACTTCGTATGTCTCGACTTGTCCTAATGGTCCCGACTTTTTTTTAACGACCCGACTTGACAAATGCCAAAATACAGAACAAGTCTAACTGGGTAAAACATGAAATTTGTAAAACGATTGGAAAATATTGTGGAACATTCAAATTTCAATTCCGACTGAGATTTCCGTAATTTGACTTGGCCCTGCTGTGCTTCGTATGTCTCGACTTGTCCTAAGATCCCGACTTTTTTTTACGACCCGACTTGACAAATGCCAAAATACAGAACAAGTCTAGCTGGGTAAAACATGAAATTTGTAAAACGATTGGAAAATATTGTGGAACATTTAAATTTCAATTCCGACTGAGATTTCCGTAATTTGACTTCGCCCTGCTGTGCTTCGTATGTCTCGACTTGTCCTAATGGTCCCGATCTGTCCCTACTACCCGACTTGACATATGCCAAAACTACAGAACAAGTCCAGCTGGGTAAAACAAGAAATTTGTAACACTATTGGAAAATGCTGGGGAACAATTCAAATTTCAATTCCGACTGAGATTTTCGTTATTTGACTTCGCCCTGCTGTGCTTCGTATGTCTCGACTTGTCCTAATGGTCCCGACTTTTTTTTAACGACCCGACTTGACAAATGCCAAAATACAGAACAAGTCTAACTGGGTAAAACATGAAATTTGTAAAATGATTGGAAAATATTGTGGAACATTCAAATTTCAATTCCGACTGAGATTTCCGTAATTTGACTTGGCCCTGCTGTGCTTCGTATGTCTCGACTTGTCCTAAGGTCCCGACTTTTTTTTAACGACCCGACTTGACGAATGCCAAAATACTGAACAAGTCTAGCTGGGTAAAACATGAAATTTGTAAAACGATTGGAAAATATTGTGGAACATTTAAATTTCAATTCCGACTGAGACTTCCGTAATTTGACTTCGCCCTGCTGTGCTTCGTATGTCTCGACTTGTCCTAATGGTCCCGATCTGTCCCTACTACCCGACTTGACATATGCCAAAACTACAGAACAAGTCCAGCTGGGTAAAACAAGTAATTTGTAACACTATTGGAAAATGTTGGGGAATAATTCAAATTTCAATTCCGACTGAGATTTTCGTTATTTGAATTCGCCCTGCTGTGCTTCGTATGTCTCGACTTGTCCTAAGGTCCCGACTTTTTTTTAACGACCCGACTTGAGAAATGCCAAAATACAGAACAAGTCTAGCTGGGAAAGACATGAAATTTGTAAAACGATTGGAAAATATTGTGGAACATTTAAATTTCAATTCCGACTGAGACTTCCGTAATTTGACTCCGCCCTGCTGTGCTTCGTATGTCTCGACTTGTCCCGACTGAGATTTTCGTTATTTGAATTCGCCCTGCTGTGCTTCGTATGTCTCGACTTGTCCTAATGGTCCCGACTTTCTTTTTAACGACCCGACTTGACAAATGCCAAAATACACAACAAGTCTAGCTGGGTAAAACATGAAATTTGTAAAACGATTGGAAAATATTGTGGAACATTCAAATTTCAATTCCGACTGAGATTTCCGTAATTTGACTTCGCCCTGCTGTGCTTCGTATGTCTCGACTTGTCCTAATGGTCCCGACTTTTTTTTAACGACCCGACCTGACAAATGCCAAAACTACAGAAAAAGTCCAGCTGGGTAAAACAAGAAATTTGTAAAACATTTGGAAAATGTGGAACATTCAAATTTCAATTCCGACCCGATTTGTCCTTGATGACCCGACTTGACAAATGCCAAAAAAAAGAACGAGTCCAGCTGAGTAATTCAAGAAATTTGTAACACAATTGGAAAGTGTTGAGAACATTCAAATTTCAATTCCGACTTAGATTTTCGTAATATGACTTCGCCCTGCTGTACTTCGTATCTATCAACTTGTCCTAATGGTCCCGATTTGTCCCTAATACCCGACTTGACATATGCCAAATCTACAGAACAAGTCCAGCAGGGTAAGACAAGAAATTTGTAACACTAATGGAAAATGTTGGGGAACAATTCTAATTTCAATTCCGACTGAGAGTTCCGTAATTTGACTTCGTCCTGCTGTGCTTCATTGCCACTGTCCTAATGGTCCCGATTTGTCCTTGATGGCCCGACTTGACATATGGCAAAAAAGAGACAAGTCCAGCTGGGTAAAACAAGAAATTTGTAACACAATAGGAAAATGTTGGGGAACAATTCTAATTTCAATTCCGACTGGGATTTTCGTAAATTGACTTAGCTCTGCTGTGCTTCGTATGTCTCGACTTGTCCTAATGGTCCCGATTTGTCCCTACTACCCGACTTGACATATGCCAAATCTACAGAACAAGTCCAGTTGGGTAAAACAAGAAATTTGTAACACTATTGGAAAATGTTAGGGAACAATTCTAATTTCAATTCCGACTGGGATTTTCGTAAATTGACTTAGCCGTGCTGTGCTTCGTATGTCTCGACTTGTCCTTATGATCCCGATTTGTACCTACTGCCCGACTTGACGTATGCCAAGACTACAGAACAACAATTGACAAATGCCAAAAAAAAGAACGAGTCCAGCTGAGTAATTCAAGAAATTTGTAACACAATTGGAAAGTGTTGAGAACATTCAAATTTCAATTCCGACTTAGATTTTCGTAATATGACTTCGCCCTGCTGTACTTCGTATCTATCAACTTGTCCTAATGGTCCCGATCCGTCCCTACTACCCGACTTGACATATGCCAAATCTACAGAACAAGTCCAGCAGGGTGAGACAAGAAATTTGTAACACTATTGGAAAATGTTGGGGAACAATTCAAATTTCAATTCCGACTGAGATTATCGTAATTTGACTTCGCCCTGCTGTGCTTCATATGTCTCGACTTGTCCTATTGGTCCCGACTTTTTTTTAATGACCCGACTTGACAAATGCCAAAAAACAGAACGAGTCCAGCTGAGTAATTCAAGAAATTTTCAACACAATTGGAAAGTGTTGGGAACATTCAAATTTCAATTCCGACTTAGATTTTCGTAATATGACTTCGCCCTGCTGTGCTTCGTATCTATCAACTTGTCCTAATGGTCCCGATTTGTCCCTAATACCCGACTTGACATATGCCAAATCTACAGAACAAGTCCAGCAGGGTAACACAAGAAATTTGTAACACTAATGGAAAATGTTGGGGAACAATTCTAATTTCAATTCCGACTGAGATTTCCGTAATTTGACTTCGCCCTGCTGTGCTTCGTATGTCTCGACTTGTCCTAATGGTCCCGATCTGTCCCTACTACCCGACTTGACATATGCCAAAACTACAGAACAAGTCCAGCTGGGTATAACAAGAAATTTGTAACACAATTGGAAAATGTTGTGGAACATTTAAATTTCAATTCCGACTGAGATTTCCGTAATTTGACTTCGCCCTGCTGTGCTTCGTATGTCTCGACTTGTCCTAATGGTCCCGATCTGTCCCTACTACCCGACTTGACATATGCCAAAACTACAGAACAAGTCCAGCTGGGTAAAACAAGAAATTTGTAACACTATTGGAAAATGTTGGGGAACAATTCAAATTTCAATTCCGACTGAGATTTTCGTTATTTGACTTCGCCCTGCTGTGCTTCGTATGTCTCGACTTGTCCTAATGGTCCCGACTTTTTTTTAACGACCCGACTTGACAAATGCCAAAATACAGAACAAGTCTAACTGGGTAAAACATGAAATTTGTAAAACGATTGGAAAATATTGTGGAACATTCAAATTTCAATTCCGACTGAGATTTCCGTAATTTGACTTGGCCCTGCTGTGCTTCGTATGTCTCGACTTGTCCTAAGATACCGACTTTTTTTTTACGACCCGACTTGACAAATGCCAAAATACAGAACAAGTCTAGCTGGGTAAAACATGAAATTTGTAAGACGATTGGAAAATATTGTGGAACATTTAAATTTCAATTCCGACTGAGATTTCCGTAATTTGACTTCGCCCTGCTGTGCTTCGTATGTCTCGACTTGTCCTAATGGTCCCGATCTGTCCCTACTACCCGACTTGACATATGCCAAAACTACAGAACAAGTCCAGCTGGGTAAAACAAGAAATTTGTAACACTATTGAAAAATGTTGGGGAATAATTCAAATTTCATTTCGGACTGAGATTTTCGTTATTTGAATTCGCCCTGCAGTGCTTCGTATGTCTCGACTTGTCCTAAGGTCCCGACTTTTTTTTAACGACCCGACTTGACAAATGCCAAAATACAGAACAAGTCTAGCTGGGTAAAACATGAAATTTGTAAAACGATTGGAAAATATTGTGGAACATTTAAATTTCAATTCCGACTGAGATTTCCGTAATTTGACTTCGCCCTGCTGTGCTTCGTATGTCTCGACTTGTCCTAATGGTCCCGATCTGTCCCTACTACCCGACTTGACATATGCCAAAACTACAGAACAAGTCCAGCTGGGTAAAACAAGAAATTTGTAACACTATTGGAAAATGTTGGGGAACAATTCAAATTTCAATTCCGACTGAGATTTTCGTTATTTGACTTCGCCCTGCTGTGCTTCGTATGTCTCGACTTGTCCTAATAGTCCCGACTTTTCTTTAATGACCCGACTTGACTCTAATTTCTATTCCTACCGGTATTTTCGTAAATTGACATAGCCCTACTGTGCTTCGTATGTCTCGACTTGTCCTAATGGTCCCTATTTGTCCTTAATGACTTGACTTGACAAATACCAAAAAACAGAACGAGTCCAGCTGGGTAATTCAAGAAATTTGTAACACATTTGGAAAGTGTTGAGAACATTCAAATTTCAATTCCGACTGACATTTTCGAAATTTGACTTCGCCCTGCTGTGCTTCGTATCTATCAACTTGTCCTAATGGTCCCGATCTGTCCCTACTACCCGACTTGACATATGCCAAATATACAGAACAAGTCCAGCAGGGTAAAACAAGAAATTTGTAACACTATTGGAAAATGTTGGGGAATAATTCAAATTTCAATTCCGACTGAGATTTTCGTTATTTGACTTCGCCCTGCTGTGCTTCGTATGTCTCGACTTGTCCTAATGGTCTCCCGACTTTTTTTTAACGACCCGACTTGACAAATGCCAAAATACAGAACAAGTCTAGCTGGGTAAAACATGAAATTTGTAAAACGATTGGAAAATATTGTAGAACATTCAAATTTCAATTCCGACTGAGATTTCCGTAATATGACTTCGCCCTGCTGTGCTTGACAAATGCCAAAAAACAGAACGATTCCAGCTGAGTAATTCAAGAAGTTTGTAACACAATTGGAAAGTGTTGGGAACATTCAAATTTCAATTCCGACTGAGAGTTCAGTAATTTGACTTCGTCCTGGTGTGCTTCATTTGCCTCGACTTGTCCTAATGGTCCCGATTTGTCCTTAATGACACGACTTGACATATTCCAAAAAACAGAACGAGTCCAGCTGAGTAATTCAAGAAATTTGTAACACATTTGGAAAGTGTTGAGAACATTCAAATTTCAATTCCGACTGACATTTTCGAAATTTGACTTCTACCTGCTGTGCTTCGTATCTATCAACTTGTCCTAATGGTCCCGATTCGTCCCTACTACCCGACTTGACATATGCCAAATATACAGAACAAGTCCAGCAGGGTAAAACAAGAAATTTGTAACACTATTTGAAAATGTTGGGGAACAATTCAAATTTCAATTCCGACTGAGATTATCGTAATTTGACTTCGCCCTGCTGTGCTTCGTATGTCTCTACTTGTCCTAATAGTCTCGACTTTTTTTAATGACCTGACTTGACTCTAATTTCTATTCCTACCGGGATTTTCGTAATTTGACTTCGTCCTGCTGTGCTTCATTTGCCTCGAGTTGTCCTATTGGTCCCGATTTGTCCTTGATGGCCCGACTTGACAAATGCCAAAAAACAGAACGAGTCCAGCTGAGTATTCAAGAAATTTGTAACACAATTAGAAAGTGTTGGGAACATTCAAATTTCAATTCCGTCTTAGATTTTCGTAATATGACTTCGCCCTGCTGTACTTCGTATCTATCAACTTGTCCTAATGGTCCCGATCTGTCCCTACTACCCGACTTGACATATGCCAAATCTACAGAACAAGTCCAGCAGGGTAAGACAAGAAATTTGTAACACTATTGGAAAATGTTGGGGAACAATTCAAATTTCAATTCCGACTGAGATTTTCGTTATTTGACTTCGCCCTGCTGTGCTTCGTATGTCTCGACTTGTCCTAATGGTCCCGACTTTTTTTAACGACCCGACTTGACAAATGCCAAAATACAGAACAAGTCTAGCTGGGTAAAACATGATATTTGTAAAACGATTGGAAAATATTGTGGAACATTTAAATTTCAATTCCGACTGAGATTTCCGTAATTTGACTTCGCCCTGCTGTGCTTCGTATGTCTCGACTTGTCCTAATGGTCCCGATCTGTCCCTACTACCTGACTTGACATATGCCAAAACTACAGAACAAGTCCAGCTGGGTAAAACATGAAATTTGTAAAACGATTGGAAAATATTGTGGAACATTTAAATTTCAATTCCGACTGAGATTTCCGTAATTTGACTTCGTCCTGCTGTGCTTCGTATGTCTCGACTTGTCCTAATGGTCCCGATCTGTCCCTACTACCTGACTTGACATATGCCAAAACTACAGAACAAGTCTAGCTGGGTAAAACATGAAATTTGTAAAACGATTGGAAAATATTGTGGAACATTTAAATTTCAATTCCGACTGAGATTTCCGTAATTTGACTTCGCCCTGCTGTGCTTCGTACGTCTCGACTTGTCCTAATGGTCCCGATCTGTCCCTACTACCTGACTTGACATATGCCAAAACTACAGAACAAGTCTAACTGGGTAAAACATGAAATTTGTAAAACGATTGGAAAATATTGTGGAACATTTAAATTTCAATTCCGACTGAGATTTCCGTAATTTGACTTCGCCCTGCTGTGCTTCGCACGTCTCGACTTGTCCTAATGGTCCCGATCTGTCCCTACTACCTGACTTGACATATGCCAAAACTACAGAACAAGTCTAGCTGGGTAAAACATGAAATTTGTAAAACGATTGGAAAATATTGTGGAACATTTAAATTTCAATTCCGACTGAGATTTTCGTAATATGACTTCGCCCTGCTGTGCTTCGTATCTATCAACTTGTCCTAATGGTCCCGATTCGTCCCTACTACCCGACTTGACATATGCCAAAACTACAGAACAAGTCCAGCTGGGAAAAACAAGAAATTTGTAACACTATTTGAAAATGTTGGGGAACAATCAAATTTCAATTCCGACTGAGATTATCGTAATTTGACTTCGCCCTGCTGTGCTTCGTATGTCTCGACTTGTCCTAATAGTCGCGATTTTTTTTTAATGACCCGACTTGACTCTAATTTCTATTCCTACCGGGATTTTCGTAAATTGACATAGCCCTACTGTGCTTCGTATGTCTCGACTTGTCCTTGTGGTCCCGATTTGTCCTTAATGACACGACTTGACAAATTCCAAAAAACAGAACGAGTCCAGCTGAGTAATTCAAGAAATTTGTAACACAATAGGAAAATGTTGTGGAACATTCAAATTTCAATTCCGACTGAGATTTTCGTAATTTGACTTCGCCCTGCTCTGCTTCATTTTCCTCGACTTGTCCCAATGGTTCCGATTTGTCTAATGACCCGACTTGACCAATTCCAAAAAACAGAACGAGTCCAGCTGAGTAATTCAAGAAATTTGTAACAATTGGAAAGTGTTGGGAACATTCAAATTTCAATTCCGACTGAGATTTCCGTAATTTGACTTCGCCCTGCTGTGCTTCGTATGTCTCGACTTGTCCTAATGGTCCCGATCTGTCCCTACTACCCGACTTGACATATGCCAAAACTACAGAACAAGTCCAGCTGAGTAAAACAAGAAATTTGTAACACTATTGGAAAATGTTGGGGAATAATTCAAATTTCAATTCCGACTGAGATTTTCGTTATTTGAATTCGCCCTGCTGTGCTTCGTATGTCTCGACTTGTCCTAAGGTCCCGACTTTTTTTTAACGACCCGACTTGACAAATGCCAAAATACAGAACAAGTCTAGCTGGGTAAAACATGAAATTTGTAAAACGATTGGAAAATATTGTGGAACATTTAAATTTCAATTCCGACTGAGATTTCCGTAATTTGACTTCGCCCTGCTGTGCTTCGTATGTCTCGACTTGTCCTAATGGTCCCGATCTGTCCCTACTACCCGACTTGACATATGCCAAAACTACAGAACAAGTCCAGCTGGGTAAAACAAGAAATTTGTAACACTATTGGAAAATGTTGGGGAACAATTCAAATTTCAATTCCGACTGAGATTTTCGTTATTTGACTTCGCCCTGCTGTGCTTCGTATGTCTCGACTTGTCCTAATAGTCCCGACTTTTTTTTAATGACCCGACTTGACTCTAATTTCTATTCCGACTGAGATTTTCGTTATTTGACTTCGCCCTGCTGTGCTTCGTATGTCTCGACTTGTCCTAATAGTCCCGACTTTTTTTTAATGACCCGACTTGACTCTAATTTCTATTCCTACCGGGATTTTCGTAAATTGACATAGCCCTACTGTGCTTCGTATGTCTCGACTTGTCCTAATGGTCCCTATTTGTCCTTAATGACTTGACTTGACAAATACCAAAAAACACAACGAGTCCAGCTGGGTAATTCAAGAAATTTGTAACACATTTGGAAAGTGTTGAGAACATTCAAATTTCAATTCCGACTGACATTTTCGAAATTTGACTTCGCCCTGCTGTGCTTCGTATCTATCAACTTGTCCTAATGGTCCCGATCTGTCCCTACTACCCGACTTGACATATGCCAAATATACAGAACAAGTCCAGCAGGGTAAAACAAGAAATTTGTAACACTATTGGAAAATGTTGGGGAATAATTCAAATTTCAATTCCGACTGAGATTTTCGTTATTTGAATTCGCCCTGCTGTGCTTCGTATGTCTCGACTTGTCCTAAGGTCCCGATTTGTCCCTACTACCCGACTTGACATATGCCAAATCTACAGAACAAGTCCAGTTGGGTAAAACAAGAAATTTGTAACACTATTGGAAAATGTTAGGGAACAATTCTAATTTCAATTCCGACTGGGATTTTCGTAAATTGACTTAGCCGTGCTGTGCTTCGTATGTCTCGACTTGTCCTTATGGTCCCGATTTGTACCTACTGACCCGACTTGACGTATGCCAAGACTACAGAACAACAATTGACAAATGCCAAAAAAAAGAACGAGTCCAGCTGAGTAATTCAAGAAATTTGTAACACAATTGGAAAGTGTTGAGAACATTCAAATTTCAATTCCGACTTAGATTTTCGTAATATGACTTCGCCCTGCTGTACTTCGTATCTATCAACTTGTCCTAATGGTCCCGATCCGTCCCTACTACCCGACTTGACATATGCCAAATCTACAGAACAAGTCCAGCAGGGTGAGACAAGAAATTTGTAACACTATTGGAAAATGTTGGGGAACAATTCAAATTTCAATTCCGACTGAGATTATCGTAATTTGACTTCGCCCTGCTGTGCTTCGTATGTCTCGACTTGTCCTATTGGTCCCGACTTTTTTTTAATGACCCGACTTGACAAATGCCAAAAAACAGAACGAGTCCAGCTGAGTAATTCAAGAAATTTTCAACACAATTGGAAAGTGTTGGGAACATTCAAATTTCAATTCCGACTTAGATTTTCGTAATATGACTTCGTAACACAAGAAATTTGTAACACTAATGGAAAATGTTGGGGAACAATTCTAATTTCAATTCCGACTGAGATTTCCGTAATTTGACTTCGCCCTGCTGTGCTTCGTATGTCTCGACTTGTCCTAATGGTCCCGATCAGTCCCTACTACCCGACTTGACATATGCCAAAACTACAGAACAAGTCCAGCTGGGTATAACAAGAAATTTGTAACACAATTGGAAAATGTTGTGGAACATTTAAATTTCAATTCCGACTGAGATTTCCGTAATTTGACTTCGCCCTGCTGTGCTTCGTATGTCTCGACTTGTCCTAATGGTCCCGATCTGTCCCTACTACCCGACTTGACATATGCCAAAACTACAGAAAAAGTCCAGCTGGGTAAAACAAGAAATTTGTAACACTATTGGAAAATGTTGGGGAACAATTCAAATTTCAATTCCGACTGAGATTTTCGTTATTTGACTCCGCCCTGCTGTGCTTCGTATGTCTCGACTTGTCCTAATGGTCCCGACTTTTTTTTAACGACCCGACTTGACAAATGCCAAAATACAGAACAAGTCTAACTGGGTAAAACATGAAATTTGTAAAACGATTGGAAAATATTGTGGAACATTCAAATTTCAATTCCGACTGAGATTTCCGTAATTTGACTTGGCCCTGCTGTGCTTCGTATGTCTCGACTTGTCCTAAGATCCCGACTTTTTTTTTACGACCCGACTTGACAAATGCCAAAATACAGAACAAGTCTAGCTGGGTAAAACATGAAATTTGTAAGACGATTGGAAAATATTGTGGAACATTTAAATTTCAATTCCGACTGAGATTTCCGTAATTTGACTTCGCCCTGCTGTGCTTCATTTTCCTCGACTTGTCCTAATGTTCCCGATTTGTCCTTAATGACCCGACTTGACAAATGCCAAAAAAAAGAACGAGTCCAGCTGAGTAATTCAAGAAATTTGTAACACAATTGGAAAGTGTTGGGAACATTCAAATTTCAATTCCGACTGAGAGTTCCGTAATTTGACTTCGCCCTGCTGTGCTTTGTATCTATCAACTTGTCCTAATGGTCCCGATCTGTCCCTACTACCCGACTTGACATATGCCAAATCTACAGAACAAGTCCTGCAGGGTAAGACAAGAAATTTGTAACACTATTGGAAAATGTTGGGGAACAATTCAAATTTCAATTCCGACTGAGATTATCGTAACCTGACTTAGCCCTGCTGTGCTTCATATGTCTCGACTTGTCCTAATGGTCCCGACTTTTTTTTAATGACCCGACTTGACAAATGCCAAAAAACAGAACGAGTCCAGCTGAGTAATTCAAGAAATTTTTAACACAATTGGAAAGTGTTGGGAACATTCAAATTTTTATTCCGACTTGGATTTTCGTAATATGACTTCGCCCTGCTGTGCTTCGTATCTATCAACTTGTCCTAATGGTCCCGATTTGTCCCTACTACCCGACTTGACATGCCAAACCTACAGTAAAAGTCCAGTTGGGTGAAAAAAGAAATTTGTAACACTATTGGAAAATGTTAGGGAACAATTCTAATTTCAATTCCGACTGGGATTTTCGTAACCTGACTTAGCCCTGCTGTGCTTCATATGTCCCGACTTGTCCTTATGGTCCCGATTTGTACCTACTGACCCGACTTGACATATGCCAAAACTACAGAACAAGTCCAGCTGGGTATAACAAGACATTTGTAACACAATTGGAAAATGTTGGGGAACAATTCAAATTTCAACTCCGACTGAGATTTTAGTAATTTAACTTCGCCCTGCTGTGCTTCGAATGTCTCGACTTGTCCTAATGGTCCTGACTTTTTTTTAACGACTTGACTTGACAAATGCCAAAATACAGAACAAGTCTAGCTGGGTAAAACATGAAATTTGTAAAACGATTGGAAAATATTGTGGAACATTCAAATTTCAATTCCGACTGAGATTTCCGTAATTTGACTTCGCCCTGCTGTGCTTCGTATGTCTCGACTTGTCCTAATGGTCCCGATTTGTCCTTAATGACCCGACTTGACAAATGCCAATATACAGAACAAGTCTAGCTGGGTAAAACATGAAATTTGTGAAACGATTGGAAAATATTGTGGAACATTCAAATTTCAATTCCGACTGAGATTTTCGTAATTTGACTTCGCCCTGCTGTGCTTCATTTTCCTCGACTTGTCCTAATGGTCCCGATTTGCCCTTAATGACCCGACTTGACAAATGCCAAAAAAAAGAACGAGTCCAGCTGAGTAATTCAAGAAATTTGTAACACAATTGGAAAGTGTTGGAACATTCAAATTTCAATTCCGACTGAGAGTAACGTAATTTGACTTCGTCCTGCTGTGCTTCGTATCTATCAACTTGTCCTAATGTCCCCATCTGTCCCTACTACCCGACTTGACATATGCCAAATCTACAGAACAAGTCCAGCAGGGTAAGACAAGAAATTTGTAACCCTATTGGAAAATGTTGGGGAACAATTCAAATTTCAATTCCGACTGAGATTATCGTAATTTGACTTCGCCCTGCTGTGCTTCGTATGTCTCGACTTGTCCTAATGGTCCCGACTTTTTTTTAATGACCCGACTTGACAAATGCCAAAAAACAGAACGAGTCCAGCTGAGTAATTCAAGATATTTTTAACACAATTGGAGAGTGTTGGGAACATTCATATTTCAATTCCGACTTAGATTTTCGTAATATGACTTCGCCCTGATGTGCTTCGTATCTATCAACTTGTCCTAATGGTCCCGATTTGTCCCTACTACCCGACTTGACATGCCAAACCTACAGAACAAGTCCAGTTGGGTAAAACAAGAAATTTGTAACACTATTGGAAAATGTTAGGGAACAATTCTAATTTCAATTCCGACTGGGATTTTCGTAATTTGACTTCGTCCTGCTGTGCTTCATATGTCCCGACTTGTCCTTATGGTCCCGATTTGTACCTACTGACCCGACTTGATATATGCCAAAACTACAGAACAAGTCCAGCTGGGTATAACAAGACATTTGTAACACAATTGGAAAATGTTGGGGAACAATTCAAATTTCAACTCCGACTGAGATTTTAGTAATTTAACTTCGCCCTGCTGTGCTTCGAATGTCTCGACTTGTCCTAATGGTCCTGACTTTTTTTTAACGACTTGACTTGACAAATGCCAAAATACAGAACAAGTCTAGCTGGGTAAAACATGAAATTTGTAAAACGATTGGAAAATATTGTGGAACATTCAAATTTCAATTCCGACTGAGATTTCCGTAATTTGACTTCGCCCTGCTGTGCTTCGTATGTCTCGACTTGTCCTAATGGTCCCGATTTGTCCTTAATGACCCGACTTGACAAATGCCAATATACAGAACAAGTCTAGCTGGGTAAAACATGAAATTTGTGAAACGATTGGAAAATATTGTGGAACATTCAAATTTCAATTCCGACTGAGATTTTCGTAATTTGACTTCGCCCTGCTGTGCTTCATTTTCCTCGACTTGTCCTAATGGTCCCGATTTGCCCTTAATGACCCGACTTGACAAATGCCAAAAAAAAGAACGAGTCCAGCTGAGTAATTCAAGAAATTTGTAACACAATTGGAAAGTGTTGGAACATTCAAATTTCAATTCCGACTGAGAGTAACGTAATTTGACTTCGTCCTGCTGTGCTTCGTATCTATCAACTTGTCCTAATGTCCCCATCTGTCCCTACTACCCGACTTGACATATGCCAAATCTACAGAACAAGTCCAGCAGGGTAAGACAAGAAATTTGTAACCCTATTGGAAAATGTTGGGGAACAATTCAAATTTCAATTCCGACTGAGATTATCGTAATTTGACTTCGCCCTGCTGTGCTTCGTATGTCTCGACTTGTCCTAATGGTCCCGACTTTTTTTTAATGACCCGACTTGACAAATGCCAAAAAACAGAACGAGTCCAGCTGAGTAATTCAAGATATTTTTAACACAATTGGAGAGTGTTGGGAACATTCATATTTCAATTCCGACTTAGATTTTCGTAATATGACTTCGCCCTGATGTGCTTCGTATCTATCAACTTGTCCTAATGGTCCCGATTTGTCCCTACTACCCGACTTGACATGCCAAACCTACAGAACAAGTCCAGTTGGGTAAAACAAGAAATTTGTAACACTATTGGAAAATGTTAGGGAACAATTCTAATTTCAATTCCGACTGGGATTTTCGTAATTTGACTTCGTCCTGCTGTGCTTCATTTGCCTCGAGTTGTCCTAATGGTCCCGATTTGTCCTTGATGGCCCGACTTGACAAATGCCAAAAAACAGAACGAGTCCAGCTGAGTAATTCAAGAAATTTGTAACACAATTGGAAAGTGTTGAGAACATTCAAATTTCAATTCCGACTTAGATTTTCGTAATATGACTTCGCCCTGCTGTGCTACGTATCTATCAACTTGTCCTAATGGTCCCGATTTGTCCCTACTACCCGACTTGACATGCCAAACCTACAGAACAAGTCCAGTTGGGTAAAACAAGAAATTTGTAAAACTATTGGAAAATGTTAGGGAACAATTCTAATTTTAATTCCGACTGGGATTTTCGTAAACTGACTTAGCCCTGCTGTGCTTCGTATGTCCCGACTTGTCCTTATGGTCCCGATTTGTACCTACTGACCCGACTTGACATATGCCAAAACTACAGAACAAGTCCAGCTGGGTATAACAAGAAATTTGTAACACAATTGGAAAATGTTCGGGAACAATTCAAATTTCAACTCAGACTGAGATTTCAGTAATTTGACTTCGCCCTGCTGTGCTTCGTATGTCTCGACTTGTCCATATGGTCCCGATTTGTCCTTAATGACACGACTTGACAAATTCCAAAAAACAGAACGAGTCCAGCTGAGTAATTCAAGAAATTTGTAACATAATAGGAAAATGTTGTGAAACATTCAAATTTCAATTCCGACTGAGATTTTCGTATTTTGACTTCGCCCTGCTGTGCTTCATTTTCCTCGACTTGTCCCAATGGTTCCGATTTGTCCTTAATGACCCGACTTGACAAATTCCAAAAAACAGAACGAGTCTAGCTGAGTAATTCCCTACTACCCGACTTGACATGCCAAACCTACAGAACAAGTCCAGATGGGTAAAACAAGAAATTTGTAACACTATTGGAAAATGTTAGGGAACAATTCTAATTTCAATTCCGACTGGGATTTTCGTAAATTGACTTAGCCCTGCTGTGCTTCGTATGTCTCGACTTGTCCTTATGGTCCCGACTTTTTTTTAACGACCCGACTTGACAAATGCCAAAACTACAGAAAAAGTCCAGCTGGGTAAAACATGAAATTTGTAAAACATTTGAAAAATGTTGTGGAACATTCAAATTTCAATTCCGACTGAGATTTTCGTATTTTGACTTCGCCCTGCTGTGCTTCATTTTCCTCGACTTGTCCTAATGGTCCCGATTTGTCCTTAATGACCCGACTTGACAAATGCCAAAAAAAAGAACGAGTCCAGCTGAGTAATTCAAGAAATTTGTAACACAATTGGAAAGTGTTGGGAACATTCAAATTTCAATTCCGACTGAGAGTTCCGTAATTTGACTTCGTCCTGCTGTGCTTCATTTGCCTCGAGTTGTCCTAATGGTCCCGATTTGTCCTTGATGGCCCGACTTGACAAATGCCAAAAAACAGAACGAGTCCAGCTGAGTAATTCAAGAAATTTGTAACACAATTGGAAAGTGTTTGGAACATTCAAATTTCAATCCGACTTAGATTTTCGTAATATGACTTCGCCCTGCTGTGCTACGTATCTATCAACTTGTCCTAATGGTCCCGATTTGTCCCTACTACCCGACTTGACATGCCAAACCTACAGAACAAGTCCAGTTGGGTAAAACAAGAAATTTGTAAAACTATTGGAAAATGTTAGGGAACAATTCTAATTTCAATTCCGACTGGGATTTTCGTAAACTGACTTAGCCCTGCTGTGCTTCGTATGTCTCGACTTGTCCTTATGGTCCCGATTTGTACCTACTGACCCGACTTGACATATGCCAAAACTACAGAACAAGTCCAGCTGGGTATAACAAGAAATTTGTAACACAATTGGAAAATGTTCGGGAACAATTCAAATTTCAACTCAGACTGATATTTTAGTAATTTGACTTCGCCCTGCTGTGCTTCGTATGTCTCGACTTGTCCTTATGGTCCCGATTTGTCCTTAATGACACGACTTGACAAATTCCAAAAAACAGAACGAGTCCAGCTGAGTAATTCAAGAAATTTGTAACACAATAGGAAAATGTTGTGGAACATTCAAATTTCAATTCCGACTGAGAGTTCCGTAATTTTACTTCGTCCTGCTGTGCTTCATTTGCCACGACTTGTCCTAATGGTCCCGATTTGTCCTTGATGGCCCGACTTGACAAATTCCAAAAAACAGAACGAGTCCAGCTGAGTAATTCAAGAAATTTGTAACACAATTGGAAAGTGTTGCGAACATTCAAATTTCAATTCCGACTGAGATTTTCGTATTTTGACTTCGCCCTGCTGTGCTTCATTTTCCTCGACTTGTCCTAATGGTCCCGATTTGTCCTTAATGACCCGACTTGACAAATGCCAAAAAACAGAACGAGTCCAGCTGAGTAATTCAAGAAATTTTTAACACAATTGGAAAGTGTTGGGAACATTCTAATTTCAATTCCGACTGACATTTTTGAAATTTGACTTCGCCCTGCTGTGCTTCGTATGTCTCGACTTGTCCTAATGGTCCCGACTTTTTTTTAACGACCCGACTTGACAAATGCCAAAATACAAAACAAGTCTAGCTGGGTAACAAGAAAATTGTAACACAATTGGAAAATGTTGGGAAACAATTCAAATTTCAACTCCGACTGAGATTTTAGTAATTTGAATTCGTCCTGCTGTGCTTCATTGCCACGACTTGTCCTAATGGTCCCGATTTGTCCTTGATGACCCGACTTGACATATGCCAAAATACAGGGCTAGTCCAGCTGGGTAAAACAAGAAATTTGTAACACAATTGGAAAATGTCGGGGAACAATTCTAATTTCAATTCCGACTTACATTTTCGATATTTGACTTCGCCCTGCTGTGCTTCATATCTATCAACTTGTCCTAATGGTCCCGATTTGTCCCTACTACCCGACTTGACATATGCCAAACTACAGAACAAGTCCAGCTGGGTATAACAAGAAATTTGTAACACAATTGGAAAATGTTGGGAAACAATTCAAATTTCAACTCCGACTGAGATTTTAGTAATTTGACTTCGTCCTGCTGTGCTTCATTGCCACGAC
Source organism: Chrysolina americana (assembly GCA_958502065.1). Classification (NCBI taxonomy): domain Eukaryota; kingdom Metazoa; phylum Arthropoda; class Insecta; order Coleoptera; family Chrysomelidae; genus Chrysolina; species Chrysolina americana. Next base: position 30,113,665 of record OY293417.1, read on the forward strand.
TTGTCCTAATGGTCCCGATTTGTCCTTGATGACCCGACTTGACATATGCCAAAATACAGGGCTAGTCCAGCTGGGTAAAACAAGAAATTTGTAACACAATTGGAAAATGTCGGGGAACAATTCTAATTTCAATTCCGACTTACATTTTCGATATTTGACTTCGCCCTGCTGTGCTTTATATCTATCAACTTGTCCTAATGGTCCCGATTTGTCTCTACTACCCGACTTGACATATGCCAAAACTACAGAACAAGTCCAGCTGGGTAAAACAAGAAATTTGTAACACTATTGTAAAATGTTAGGGAACAATTCTAATTTCAATTCCGACTGAGAGTTCCGTAATTTGACTTCGTCCTGCTGTGCTACGTATCTATCAACTTGTCCTACTGGTCCCGATTTGTCCCTACTACCCGACTTGACATGCCAAACCTACAGAACAAGTCCAGTTGGGTAAAACAAGAAATTTGTAACACCATTGGAAAATGTTAGGGAACAATTCTAATTTCAATTCCGACTGAGAGTTCCGTAATTTGACTTCGTCCTGCCGTGCTTCGTATCTATCAACTTGTCCTAATGTCCCGATCTGTCCCTACTACCCGACTTGACATATGCCAAATCTACAGAACAAGTCCAGCAGGGTAAGACAAGAAATTTGTAACACTATTGGAAAATGTTGGGGAACAATTCAAATTTCAATTTCGACTGAGATTATCGTAATTTGACTTCGCCCTGCTGTGCTTCGTATGTCTCGACTTGTCCTAATGGTCCCGACTTTTTTTAATGACCCGACTTGACAAATGCCAAAAAACAGAACGAGTCCAGCTGAGTAATTCAAAAAATTTTTAACACATTTGGAGAGTGTTGGGAACATTCATATTTCAATTCCGACTTAGATTTTCGTAATATGACTTCGCCCTGCTGTGCTTCGTATCTATCAACTTGTCCTAATGGTCCCGATTTGTCCCTACTACCCGACTTGACATGCCAAACCTACAGAACAAGTCCAGTTGGGTAAAACAAGAAATTTGTAACACTATTGGAAAATGTTAGGGAACAATTCTAATTTCAATTCCGACTGGGATTTTCGTAAATTGACTTAGCCCTGCTGTGCTTCGTATGTCTCGACTTGTCCTTATGGTCCCGATTTGTACCTACTGACCCGACTTGACATATGCCAAAACTACAGAACAAGTCCAGCTGGGCATAACAAGAAATTTGTAACACAATTGGAAAATGTTGGGGAACAATTCAAATTTCAACTCCGACTGAGATTTTAGTAATTTAACTTCGCCCTGCTGTGCTTCGTATGTCTCGACTTGTCCTAATGGTCCCGACTTTTTTTTAACGACCCGACTTGACAAATGCCAAAACTACAGAAAAAGTCCAGCTGGGTAAAACAAGAAATTTGTAAAACATTTGGAAAATGTTGTGGAACATTCGAATTTCAATTCCGACTGAGATTTTCGTATTTTGACTTCGCCCTGCTGTGCTTCATTTTCCTCGACTTGTCCTAATGGTCCCGATTTGTCCTTAATGACCCGACTTGACAAATGCCAAAAAAAAAAACGAGTCCAGCTGAGTAATTCAAGAAATTTGTAACACAATTGGAAAGTGTTGGGAACATTCAAAATTCAATTCCGACTGAGAGTTCCGTAATTTGACTTCGTCCTGCTGTGCTTCATTTGCCTCGAGTTGTCCTAATGATCCCGATTTGTCCTTGATGGCCCGACTCGACAAATGCCAAAAAACAGAACTAGTCCAGCTAAGTAATTCAAGAAATTTGTAACACAATTGGAAAATGTTCCGGAACAATTCAAATTTCAACTCAGACTGAGATTTCAGTAATTTGACTTCGCCCTGCTGTGCTTCGTATGTCTCGACTTGTCCTTATGGTCCCGATTTGTCCTTTATGACACGACTTGACAAATTCCAAAAAACAGAACGAGTCCAGCTGAGTAATTCAAGAAATTTGTAACACAATAGGAAAATGTAGTGGAACATTCAAATTTCAATTCCGACTGAGATTTTCGTATTTTGACTTCGCCCTGCTGTGCTTCATTTTCCTCGACTTGTCCCAATGGTTCCGATTTGTCCTTAATGACCCGACTTGACAAATTCCAAAAAACAGAACGAGTCCAGCTGAGTAATTCCCTACTACCCGACTTGACATGCCAAACCTACAGAACAAGTCCAGTTGGGTAAAACAAGAAATTTGTAACACTATTGGAAAATGTTAGGGAACAATTCTAATTTCAATTCCGACTGGGATTTTCGTAAATTGACTTAGCCCTGCTGTGCTTCGTATGTCTCGACTTGTCCTTATGGTCCCGATTTGTACCTACTGACCCGACTTGACATATGCCAAAACTACAGAACAAGTCCAGCTGGGTATAACAAGAAATTTCTAACACAATTGGAAAATGTTGGGGAACAATTCAAATTTCAACTCCGACTGAGATTTTAGTAATTTAACTTCGCCCTGCTGTGCTTCGTATGTCTCGACTTGTCCTAATGGTCCCGACTTTTTTTAACGACCCGACTTGACAAATGCCAAAACTACAGAAAAAGTCTAGCTAGGCAAAACAAGAAATTTGTAAAACATTTGAAAAATGTTGTGGAACATTCAAATTTCAATTCCGACTGAGATTTTCGTATTTTGACTTCGCCCTGCTGTGCTTCATTTTCCTCGACTTGTCCTAATGGTCCCGATTTGTCCTTAATGACCCGACTTGACAAATGCCAAAAAAAAGAACGAGTCCAGCTGAGTAATTCAAGAAATTTGTAACACAATTGGAAAGTGTTGGGAACATTCAAATTTCAATTCCGACTGAGAGTTCCGTAATTTGACTTCATCCTGCTGTGCTTCATTTGCCTCGAGTTGTCCTAATGGTTCCGATTTGTCCTTGATGGCCCGACTTGACAAATGCCAAAAAACAGAACGAGTCCAGCTGAGTAATTCAAGAAATTTGTAACACAATTGGAAAGTGTTGGGAACATTTAAATTTCAATTCCGACTTAGATTTCCGTAATATGACTTCGCCCTGCTGTGCTACGTATCTATCAACTAGTCCTAATGGTCCCGATTTGTCCCTACTACCCGACTTGACATGCCAAACCTACAGAACAAGTCCAGTTGGGTAAAACAAGTAATTTGTAAAACTATTGGAAAATGTTAGGGAACAATTCTAATTTCAATTCCGACTGGGTATTTCGTAAACTGACTTAGCCCTGCTGTGCTTCGTATGTCTCGACTTGTCCTTATGGTCCCGATTTGTACCTACTGACCCGACTTGACATATGCCAAAACTACAGAACAAGTCCAGCTGGGTATAACAAGAAATTTGTAACACAATTGGAAAATGTTCGGGAACAATTCAAATTTCAACTCAGACTGAGATTTTAGTAATTTGACTTCGCCCTGCTGTGCTTCGTATGTCTCGACTTATCCTTATGGTCCCGATTTGTCCTTAATGACACGAATTGACAAATTCCAAAAAACAGAACGAGTCCAGCTGAGTAATTCAAGAAATTTGTAAGCCAATAGAAAAATGTTGTGGAACATTCAAATTTCAATTCCGACTGAGATTTTCGTATTTTGACTTCGCCCTGCTGTGCTTCATTTTCCTCGACTTGTCCTAATGGTTCCGATTTGTCCTTAATGACCCGACTTGACAAATTCCAAAAAACAGAACTAGTCCAGCTGAGTAATTCAAGAAATTTGTAACACAATTGGAAAGTGTTGCGAACATTCAAATTTCAATTCCGACTGAGAGTTCCGTAATTTGGCTTCGTCCTGCTGTGCTTCATTTGCCACGACTTGTCCTAATGGTCCCGATTTGTCCTTGATGGCCCGACTTGACAAATGCCAAAAAAGAGACAAGTCCAGCTGGGTAAAACAAGAAATTTGTAACACAATAGGAAAATGTTGGGGAACATTTCTAATTTGAATTCCGACTGGGATTTTCGTAAATTGACTTAGCTCTGCTGTGCTTCGTATGTCTCGACTTGTCCTAATGGTCCCGATTTGTCCTTGATGACCCGACTTGACATATGCCAAAATACAGGGCTAGTCCAGCTGGGTAAAACAAGAAATTTGTAACACAATTGGAAAATGTCGGGGAACAATTATAATTTCAATTCCGACTTACATTTTCGAAATTTGACTTCGCCCTGCTGTGCTTCATATCTATCAACTTGTCCTAATGGTCCCGATTTGTCCCTACTACCCGACTTGACATATGCCAAAACTACAGAACAAGTCCAGCTGGGTAAAACAAGAAATTTGTAACACTATTTGAAAATGTTGGGGAACAATTTGTAAAACGATTAGAAAATATTGTGGAACATTCAAATTTCAATTCCGACTGAGATTTCCGTAATTTGACTTCGCCCTGCTGTGCTTCGTATGTCTCGACTTGTCCTAATGGTCCCGATTTGTCCTTAATGACCCGACTTGACAATCCAGCTGGGTAAAACAAGAAATTTGTAAAACATTTGGAAAATGTTGTGGAACATTCAAATTTCAATTCCGACTGAGATTTTCGTAATTTGACTTCGCCCTGCTGTGCTTCATTTTCCTCGACTTGTCCTAATGGTCCCGAATTGTCCTTAATGACCCGACTTGACAAATGCCAAAAAAGAACGAGTCCAGCTGAGTAATTCAAGAAATTTGTAACACAATTGGAAAGTGTTGGGAACATTCAAATTTCAATTCCGACTTAGATTTTCGTGATATGACTTCGCCCTGCTGTGCTTCGAATCTATCAACTTGTCCTAATGGTCCCGATTTGTCCCTACTACCCGACTTGACATATGCCAAAACTACAGATCAAGTCCAGCTGGGTAAAACAAGAAATTTGTAACACTATTTGAAAATGTTGGGGAACAATTCAAATTTCAATTTCGACTGAGATTATCGTAATTTGACTTCGCCCTGTTGTGCTTCGTATGTCTAGACTTGTCCTTATGGTCCCGATTTGTCTCTACTACCCGACTTGACATATGCCAAATCTACAGAACAAGTCCAGCAGGGTAAGACAAGATATTTGTAACACAATTGGAAAATGTTGGGGAACAATTCTAATTTCAATTCCGACTGGGATTTTCGTAAATTGACTTAGCCCTGCTGTGCTTCGTATGTCTCGACTTGTCATTATGGTCCCGATTTGTACCTACTGACCAGACTTGACATATGCCAAAACTACAGAACAAGTCCAGCTGGGTATAACAAGAAATTTGTAACACAATTGGAAAATGTTGGGGAACAATTAAAATTTCAACTCCGACTGAGATTTTAGTAATTTAACTTCGCCCTGCTGTGCTTCGTATGTCTCGACTTGTCCTAATGTTCCCGACTTTTTTTTAACGACCCGACTTGACAAATGCCAAAATACAGAACAAGTCTAGCTGGGTAAAACATGAAATTTGTAAAACGATTGGAAAATATTGTGGAACATTCAAATTTCAATTCCGACTGAGATTTCCGTAATTTGACTTCGCCCTGCTATGCTTCGTATGTCTCGACTTGTCCTAATGGTCCCGATTTGTCCTTAATGACCCGACTTGACTATCCAGCTGGGTAAAACAAGAAATTTGTAAAACATTTGGAAAATGTTGTGGAACATTCAAATTTCAATTCCGACTGAGATTTTCGTAATTTGACTTCGCCCTGCTCTGCTTCATATTCCTCGACTTGTCCTAATGGTCCCGATTTGTCCTTAATGACCCGACTTGACTATCCAGCTGGGTAAAACAAGAAATTTGTAAATCATTTGGAAAATGTTGTGGAACATTCAAATTTCAATTCCGACTGAGATTTTCGTAATTTGACTTCGCCCTGCTCTGCTTCATATTCCTCGACTTGTCCTAAGTCCCGATTTGTCCTTAATGACCCGACTTGACAAATGCCTAAAAAAAGAACGAGTCCAGCTGAGTAATTCAAGAAATTTGTAACACAATTGGAAAGTGTTGGGAACATTCAAATTTCAATTCCGACTGAGAGTTCCGTAATTTGACTTCGTCCTGCTGTGCTTCATATGCCACGACTTGTCCTAATGGTCCCGATTTGTCCTTGATGGCCCGACTTGACAAATGCCAAAAAAGAGACAAGTCCATCTGGGTAAAACAAGAAATTTGTAACATAATAGGAAAATGTTGGGGAACATTTCTAATTTGAATTCCGACTGGGATTTTCGTAAATTGACTTAGATCTGCTGTGCTTCGTATGTCTCGACTTGTCCTAATGGTCCCGATTTGTCCTTGATGACCCGACTTGACATATGACAAAATACAGGGCTAGTCCAGCTGGGTAAAACATGACATTTGTAACACAATTGGAAAATGTCGGGGAACAATTCTAATTTCAATTCCGACTTACATTTTCGAAATTTGACTTTGCCCTGCTGTGCTTCATATCTATCAGCTTGTCCTAATGGTCCCGATTTGTCCCTACTACCCGACTTGACATATGCCAAAATACAGAACAAGTCTAGCTGGGTAAAACATGAAATTTGTAAAACGATTGGAAAATATTGTGGAACATTCAAATTTCAATTCCGACTGAGATTTCCGTAATTTGACTTCGCCCTGCTGTGCTTCGTATGTCTCGACTTGTCCTAATGGTCCCGATTGGTCCTTAATGACCCGACTTGACAAATGCCAAAACTACAGAAAAAGTCCAGCTGGGTAAAACAAGAAATTTGTAAAACATTTGGAAAATGTGGAACATTCAAATTTCAATTCCGTCTGAGATTTTCGTATTTTGACTTCGCCCTGCTGTGCTTCATTTTCCTCGACTTGTCCCAATGGTTCCAATTTGTCCTTAATGACCCGACTTGACAAATTCCAAAAAACAGAACGAGTCCAGCTGAGTAATTCAAGAAATTTGTAACACAATTGGAAAGTGTTGCGAACATTCAAATTTCAATTCCGACTGAGAGTTCCGTAATTTGACTTCGTCCTGCTGTGCTTCATTTGCCACGACTTGTCCTAATGGTCCCGATTTGTCCTTGATGGCCCGACTTGACAAATGCCAAAAAAGAGACAAGTCCAGCTGGGTAAAACAAGAAATTTGTAACACAATAGGAAAATGTTGGGGAACATTTCTAATTTGAATTCCGACTGGGATTTTCGTAAATTGACTTAGCTCTGCTGTGCTTCGTATGTCTCGACTTGTCCTAATGGTCCCGATTTGTCCTTGATGACCCGACTTGACATATGCCAAAATACAGGGCTAGTCCAGCTGGCTAAAACAAGAAATTTGTAACACAATTGGAAAATGTCGGGGAACAATTCTAATTTCAATTCCGACTTACATTTTCGAAATTTGACTTCGCCCTGCTGTGCTTCATATCTATCAACTTGTCCCAATGGTCCCGATTTGTCCCTACTACCCGACTTGACATATGCCAAAACTACAGAACAGCTGGGTAAAACAAGAAATTTGTAACACTATTGGAAAATGGTGGGGAACAATTCAAATTTCAATTCCGACTGAGATTTTCGTTATTTGACTTCGCCCTGCTGTGCTTCGTATGTCTCGACTTGTCCTAATGGTCCCGACTTTTTTTTAACCACCCGACTTGACAAATGCCAAAATACAGAACAAGTCTAGTTGGGTAAAACATGAAATTTGTAAAACGATTGGAAAATATTGTGGAACATTCAAATTTCAATTCCGACTGAGATTTCCGTAATTTGACTTCGCCCTGCTGTGCTTCGTATGTCTCGACTTGTCCTTATGGTCCCGATTTGTCCTTTATGACACGACTTGACAAATTCCAAAAAACAGAACGAGTCCAGCTGAGTAATTCAAGAAATTTGTAACACAATAGGAAAATGTAGTGGAACATTCAAATTTCAATTCCGACTGAGATTTTCGTATTTTGACTTCGCCCTGCTGTGCTTCATTTTCCTCGACTTGTCCCAATGGTTCCGATTTGTCCTTAATGACCCGACTTGACAAATTCCAAAAAACAGAACGAGTCCAGCTGAGTAATTCCCTACTACCCGACTTGACATGCCAAACCTACAGAACAAGTCCAGTTGGGTAAAACAAGAAATTTGTAACACTATTGGAAAATGTTAGGGAACAATTCTAATTTCAATTCCGACTGGGATTTTCGTAAATTGACTTAGCCCTGCTGTGCTTCGTATGTCTCGACTTGTCCTTATGGTCCCGATTTGTACCTACTGACCCGACTTGACATATGCCAAAACTACAGAACAAGTCCAGCTGGGTATAACAAGAAATTTCTAACACAATTGGAAAATGTTGGGGAACAATTCAAATTTCAACTCCGACTGAGATTTTAGTAATTTAACTTCGCCCTGCTGTGCTTCGTATGTCTCGACTTGTCCTAATGGTCCCGACTTTTTTTAACGACCCGACTTGACAAATGCCAAAACTACAGAAAAAGTCTAGCTAGGCAAAACAAGAAATTTGTAAAACATTTGAAAAATGTTGTGGAACATTCAAATTTCAATTCCGACTGAGATTTTCGTATTTTGACTTCGCCCTGCTGTGCTTCATTTTCCTCGACTTGTCCTAATGGTCCCGATTTGTCCTTAATGACCCGACTTGACAAATGCCAAAAAAAAGAACGAGTCCAGCTGAGTAATTCAAGAAATTTGTAACACAATTGGAAAGTGTTGGGAACATTCAAATTTCAATTCCGACTGAGAGTTCCGTAATTTGACTTCATCCTGCTGTGCTTCATTTGCCTCGAGTTGTCCTAATGGTTCCGATTTGTCCTTGATGGCCCGACTTGACAAATGCCAAAAAACAGAACGAGTCCAGCTGAGTAATTCAAGAAATTTGTAACACAATTGGAAAGTGTTGGGAACATTTAAATTTCAATTCCGACTTAGATTTCCGTAATATGACTTCGCCCTGCTGTGCTACGTATCTATCAACTAGTCCTAATGGTCCCGATTTGTCCCTACTACCCGACTTGACATATGCCAAAACTACAGAACAAGTCCAGCTGGGTAAAACAAGAAATTTGTAACACTATTTGAAAATGTTGGGGAACAATTTGTAAAACGATTAGAAAATATTGTGGAACATTCAAATTTCAATTCCGACTGAGATTTCCGTAATTTGACTTCGCCCTGCTGTGCTTCGTATGTCTCGACTTGTCCTAATGGTCCCGATTTGTCCTTAATGACCCGACTTGACAATCCAGCTGGGTAAAACAAGAAATTTGTAAAACATTTGGAAAATGTTGTGGAACATTCAAATTTCAATTCCGACTGAGATTTTCGTAATTTGACTTCGCCCTGCTGTGCTTCATTTTCCTCGACTTGTCCTAATGGTCCCGAATTGTCCTTAATGACCCGACTTGACAAATGCCAAAAAAGAACGAGTCCAGCTGAGTAATTCAAGAAATTTGTAACACAATTGGAAAGTGTTGGGAACATTCAAATTTCAATTCCGACTTAGATTTTCGTGATATGACTTCGCCCTGCTGTGCTTCGAATCTATCAACTTGTCCTAATGGTCCCGATTTGTCCCTACTACCCGACTTGACATATGCCAAATCTACAGAACAAGTCCAGCAGGGTAAGACAAGATATTTGTAACACAATTGGAAAATGTTGGGGAACAATTCTAATTTCAATTCCGACTGGGATTTTCGTAAATTGACTTAGCCCTGCTGTGCTTCGTATGTCTCGACTTGTCATTATGGTCCCGATTTGTACCTACTGACCAGACTTGACATATGCCAAAACTACAGAACAAGTCCAGCTGGGTATAACAAGAAATTTGTAACACAATTGGAAAATGTTGGGGAACAATTAAAATTTCAACTCCGACTGAGATTTTAGTAATTTAACTTCGCCCTGCTGTGCTTCGTATGTCTCGACTTGTCCTAATGTTCCCGACTTTTTTTTAACGACCCGACTTGACAAATGCCAAAATACAGAACAAGTCTAGCTGGGTAAAACATGAAATTTGTAAAACGATTGGAAAATATTGTGGAACATTCAAATTTCAATTCCGACTGAGATTTCCGTAATTTGACTTCGCCCTGCTATGCTTCGTATGTCTCGACTTGTCCTAATGGTCCCGATTTGTCCTTAATGACCCGACTTGACTATCCAGCTGGGTAAAACAAGAAATTTGTAAAACATTTGGAAAATGTTGTGGAACATTCAAATTTCAATTCCGACTGAGATTTTCGTAATTTGACTTCGCCCTGCTCTGCTTCATATTCCTCGACTTGTCCTAATGGTCCCGATTTGTCCTTAATGACCCGACTTGACTATCCAGCTGGGTAAAACAAGAAATTTGTAAATCATTTGGAAAATGTTGTGGAACATTCAAATTTCAATTCCGACTGAGATTTTCGTAATTTGACTTCGCCCTGCTCTGCTTCATATTCCTCGACTTGTCCTAAGTCCCGATTTGTCCTTAATGACCCGACTTGACAAATGCCTAAAAAAAGAACGAGTCCAGCTGAGTAATTCAAGAAATTTGTAACACAATTGGAAAGTGTTGGGAACATTCAAATTTCAATTCCGACTGAGAGTTCCGTAATTTGACTTCGTCCTGCTGTGCTTCATATGCCACGACTTGTCCTAATGGTCCCGATTTGTCCTTGATGGCCCGACTTGACAAATGCCAAAAAAGAGACAAGTCCATCTGGGTAAAACAAGAAATTTGTAACATAATAGGAAAATGTTGGGGAACATTTCTAATTTGAATTCCGACTGGGATTTTCGTAAATTGACTTAGATCTGCTGTGCTTCGTATGTCTCGACTTGTCCTAATGGTCCCGATTTGTCCTTGATGACCCGACTTGACATATGACAAAATACAGGGCTAGTCCAGCTGGGTAAAACATGACATTTGTAACACAATTGGAAAATGTCGGGGAACAATTCTAATTTCAATTCCGACTTACATTTTCGAAATTTGACTTTGCCCTGCTGTGCTTCATATCTATCAGCTTGTCCTAATGGTCCCGATTTGTCCCTACTACCCGACTTGACATATGCCAAAATACAGAACAAGTCTAGCTGGGTAAAACATGAAATTTGTAAAACGATTGGAAAATATTGTGGAACATTCAAATTTCAATTCCGACTGAGATTTCCGTAATTTGACTTCGCCCTGCTGTGCTTCGTATGTCTCGACTTGTCCTAATGGTCCCGATTGGTCCTTAATGACCCGACTTGACAAATGCCAAAACTACAGAAAAAGTCCAGCTGGGTAAAACAAGAAATTTGTAAAACATTTGGAAAATGTGGAACATTCAAATTTCAATTCCGTCTGAGATTTTCGTATTTTGACTTCGCCCTGCTGTGCTTCATTTTCCTCGACTTGTCCCAATGGTTCCAATTTGTCCTTAATGACCCGACTTGACAAATTCCAAAAAACAGAACGAGTCCAGCTGAGTAATTCAAGAAATTTGTAACACAATTGGAAAGTGTTGCGAACATTCAAATTTCAATTCCGACTGAGAGTTCCGTAATTTGACTTCGTCCTGCTGTGCTTCATTTGCCACGACTTGTCCTTATGGTCCCGATTTGTCCTTGATGGCCCGACTTGACAAATGCCAAAAAAGAGACAAGTCCAGCTGGGTAAAACAAGAAATTTGTAGCACAATAGGAAAATGTTGGGGAACATTTCTAATTTGAATTCCGACTGGGATTTTCGTAAATTGACTTAGCTCTGCTGTGCTTCGTATGTCTCGACTTGTCCTAATGGTCCCGATTTGTCCTTGATGACCCGACTTGACATATGCCAAAATACAGGGCTAGTCCAGCTGGCTAAAACAAGAAATTTGTAACACAATTGGAAAATGTCGGGGAACAATTCTAATTTCAATTCCGACTTACATTTTCGAAATTTGACTTCGCCCTGCTGTGCTTCATATCTATCAACTTGTCCCAATGGTCCCGATTTGTCCCTACTACCCGACTTGACATATGCCAAAACTACAGAACAGCTGGGTAAAACAAGAAATTTGTAACACTATTGGAAAATGGTGGGGAACAATTCAAATTTCAATTCCGACTGAGATTTTCGTTATTTGACTTCGCCCTGCTGTGCTTCGTATGTCTCGACTTGTCCTAATGGTCCCGACTTTTTTTTAACCACCCGACTTGACAAATGCCAAAATACAGAACAAGTCTAGTTGGGTAAAACATGAAATTTGTAAAACGATTGGAAAATATTGTGGAACATTCAAATTTCAATTCCGACTGAGATTTCCGTAATTTGACTTCGCCCTGCTGTGCTTCGTATGTCTCGACTTGTCCTTATGGTCCCGATTTGTCCTTTATGACACGACTTGACAAATTCCAAAAAACAGAACGAGTCCAGCTGAGTAATTCAAGAAATTTGTAACACAATAGGAAAATGTAGTGGAACATTCAAATTTCAATTCCGACTGAGATTTTCGTATTTTGACTTCGCCCTGCTGTGCTTCATTTTCCTCGACTTGTCCCAATGGTTCCGATTTGTCCTTAATGACCCGACTTGACAAATTCCAAAAAACAGAACGAGTCCAGCTGAGTAATTCCCTACTACCCGACTTGACATGCCAAACCTACAGAACAAGTCCAGTTGGGTAAAACAAGAAATTTGTAACACTATTGGAAAATGTTAGGGAACAATTCTAATTTCAATTCCGACTGGGATTTTCGTAAATTGACTTAGCCCTGCTGTGCTTCGTATGTCTCGACTTGTCCTTATGGTCCCGATTTGTACCTACTGACCCGACTTGACATATGCCAAAACTACAGAACAAGTCCAGCTGGGTATAACAAGAAATTTCTAACACAATTGGAAAATGTTGGGGAACAATTCAAATTTCAACTCCGACTGAGATTTTAGTAATTTAACTTCGCCCTGCTGTGCTTCGTATGTCTCGACTTGTCCTAATGGTCCCGACTTTTTTTAACGACCCGACTTGACAAATGCCAAAACTACAGAAAAAGTCTAGCTAGGCAAAACAAGAAATTTGTAAAACATTTGAAAAATGTTGTGGAACATTCAAATTTCAATTCCGACTGAGATTTTCGTATTTTGACTTCGCCCTGCTGTGCTTCATTTTCCTCGACTTGTCCTAATGGTCCCGATTTGTCCTTAATGACCCGACTTGACAAATGCCAAAAAAAAGAACGAGTCCAGCTGAGTAATTCAAGAAATTTGTAACACAATTGGAAAGTGTTGGGAACATTCAAATTTCAATTCCGACTGAGAGTTCCGTAATTTGACTTCATCCTGCTGTGCTTCATTTGCCTCGAGTTGTCCTAATGGTTCCGATTTGTCCTTGATGGCCCGACTTGACAAATGCCAAAAAACAGAACGAGTCCAGCTGAGTAATTCAAGAAATTTGTAACACAATTGGAAAGTGTTGGGAACATTTAAATTTCAATTCCGACTTAGATTTCCGTAATATGACTTCGCCCTGCTGTGCTACGTATCTATCAACTAGTCCTAATGGTCCCGATTTGTCCCTACTACCCGACTTGACATATGCCAAAACTACAGAACAAGTCCAGCTGGGTAAAACAAGAAATTTGTAACACTATTTGAAAATGTTGGGGAACAATTTGTAAAACGATTAGAAAATATTGTGGAACATTCAAATTTCAATTCCGACTGAGATTTCCGTAATTTGACTTCGCCCTGCTGTGCTTCGTATGTCTCGACTTGTCCTAATGGTCCCGATTTGTCCTTAATGACCCGACTTGACAATCCAGCTGGGTAAAACAAGAAATTTGTAAAACATTTGGAAAATGTTGTGGAACATTCAAATTTCAATTCCGACTGAGATTTTCGTAATTTGACTTCGCCCTGCTGTGCTTCATTTTCCTCGACTTGTCCTAATGGTCCCGAATTGTCCTTAATGACCCGACTTGACAAATGCCAAAAAAGAACGAGTCCAGCTGAGTAATTCAAGAAATTTGTAACACAATTGGAAAGTGTTGGGAACATTCAAATTTCAATTCCGACTTAGATTTTCGTGATATGACTTCGCCCTGCTGTGCTTCGAATCTATCAACTTGTCCTAATGGTCCCGATTTGTCCCTACTACCCGACTTGACATATGCCAAAACTACAGATCAAGTCCAGCTGGGTAAAACAAGAAATTTGTAACACTATTTGAAAATGTTGGGGAACAATTCAAATTTCAATTTCGACTGAGATTATCGTAATTTGACTTCGCCCTGTTGTGCTTCGTATGTCTAGACTTGTCCTTATGGTCCCGATTTGTCTCTACTACCCGACTTGACATATGCCAAATCTACAGAACAAGTCCAGCAGGGTAAGACAAGATATTTGTAACACAATTGGAAAATGTTGGGGAACAATTCTAATTTCAATTCCGACTGGGATTTTCGTAAATTGACTTAGCCCTGCTGTGCTTCGTATGTCTCGACTTGTCATTATGGTCCCGATTTGTACCTACTGACCAGACTTGACATATGCCAAAACTACAGAACAAGTCCAGCTGGGTATAACAAGAAATTTGTAACACAATTGGAAAATGTTGGGGAACAATTAAAATTTCAACTCCGACTGAGATTTTAGTAATTTAACTTCGCCCTGCTGTGCTTCGTATGTCTCGACTTGTCCTAATGTTCCCGACTTTTTTTTAACGACCCGACTTGACAAATGCCAAAATACAGAACAAGTCTAGCTGGGTAAAACATGAAATTTGTAAAACGATTGGAAAATATTGTGGAACATTCAAATTTCAATTCCGACTGAGATTTCCGTAATTTGACTTCGCCCTGCTATGCTTCGTATGTCTCGACTTGTCCTAATGGTCCCGATTTGTCCTTAATGACCCGACTTGACTATCCAGCTGGGTAAAACAAGAAATTTGTAAAACATTTGGAAAATGTTGTGGAACATTCAAATTTCAATTCCGACTGAGATTTTCGTAATTTGACTTCGCCCTGCTCTGCTTCATATTCCTCGACTTGTCCTAATGGTCCCGATTTGTCCTTAATGACCCGACTTGACTATCCAGCTGGGTAAAACAAGAAATTTGTAAATCATTTGGAAAATGTTGTGGAACATTCAAATTTCAATTCCGACTGAGATTTTCGTAATTTGACTTCGCCCTGCTCTGCTTCATATTCCTCGACTTGTCCTAAGTCCCGATTTGTCCTTAATGACCCGACTTGACAAATGCCTAAAAAAAGAACGAGTCCAGCTGAGTAATTCAAGAAATTTGTAACACAATTGGAAAGTGTTGGGAACATTCAAATTTCAATTCCGACTGAGAGTTCCGTAATTTGACTTCGTCCTGCTGTGCTTCATATGCCACGACTTGTCCTAATGGTCCCGATTTGTCCTTGATGGCCCGACTTGACAAATGCCAAAAAAGAGACAAGTCCATCTGGGTAAAACAAGAAATTTGTAACATAATAGGAAAATGTTGGGGAACATTTCTAATTTGAATTCCGACTGGGATTTTCGTAAATTGACTTAGATCTGCTGTGCTTCGTATGTCTCGACTTGTCCTAATGGTCCCGATTTGTCCTTGATGACCCGACTTGACATATGACAAAATACAGGGCTAGTCCAGCTGGGTAAAACATGACATTTGTAACACAATTGGAAAATGTCGGGGAACAATTCTAATTTCAATTCCGACTTACATTTTCGAAATTTGACTTTGCCCTGCTGTGCTTCATATCTATCAGCTTGTCCTAATGGTCCCGATTTGTCCCTACTACCCGACTTGACATATGCCAAAATACAGAACAAGTCTAGCTGGGTAAAACATGAAATTTGTAAAACGATTGGAAAATATTGTGGAACATTCAAATTTCAATTCCGACTGAGATTTCCGTAATTTGACTTCGCCCTGCTGTGCTTCGTATGTCTCGACTTGTCCTAATGGTCCCGATTGGTCCTTAATGACCCGACTTGACAAATGCCAAAACTACAGAAAAAGTCCAGCTGGGTAAAACAAGAAATTTGTAAAACATTTGGAAAATGTGGAACATTCAAATTTCAATTCCGTCTGAGATTTTCGTATTTTGACTTCGCCCTGCTGTGCTTCATTTTCCTCGACTTGTCCCAATGGTTCCAATTTGTCCTTAATGACCCGACTTGACAAATTCCAAAAAACAGATCGAGTCCAGCTGAGTAATTCAAGAAATTTGTAACACAATTGGAAAGTGTTGCGAACATTCAAATTTCAATTCCGACTGAGAGTTCCGTAATTTGACTTCGTCCTGCTGTGCTTCATTTGCCACGACTTGTCCTAATGGTCCCGATTTGTCCTTGATGGCCCGACTTGACAAATGCCAAAAAAGAGACAAGTCCAGCTGGGTAAAACAAGAAATTTGTAACACAATAGGAAAATGTTGGGGAACATTTCTAATTTGAATTCCGACTGGGATTTTCGTAAATTGACTTAGCTCTGCTGTGCTTCGTATGTCTCGACTTGTCCTAATGGTCCCGATTTGTCCTTGATGACCCGACTTGACATATGCCAAAATACAGGGCTAGTCCAGCTGGCTAAAACAAGAAATTTGTAACACAATTGGAAAATGTCGGGGAACAATTCTAATTTCAATTCCGACTTACATTTTCGAAATTTGACTTCGCCCTGCTGTGCTTCATATCTATCAACTTGTCCCAATGGTCCCGATTTGTCCCTACTACCCGACTTGACATATGCCAAAACTACAGAACAGCTGGGTAAAACAAGAAATTTGTAACACTATTGGAAAATGGTGGGGAACAATTCAAATTTCAATTCCGACTGAGATTTTCGTTATTTGACTTCGCCCTGCTGTGCTTCGTATGTCTCGACTTGTCCTAATGGTCCCGACTTTTTTTTAACCACCCGACTTGACAAATGCCAAAATACAGAACAAGTCTAGTTGGGTAAAACATGAAATTTGTAAAACGATTGGAAAATATTGTAGAACATTCAAATTTCAATTCCGACTGAGATTTCCGTAATTTGACTTCAGCCTGCTGTGCTTCGTATGTCTCGACTTGTCTAATGGTACCGATTTGTCCTTAATGACCCGACTTGACAAATGCCAAAACTGCAGAAAAAGTCCAGTTGGGTGAAACAAGAAATTTGTAACACTATTGGAAAATGTTAGGGAACAATTCTAATTTCAATTCCGACTGGGATTTTCGTAAATTGACTTAGCCCTGCTGTGCTTCATATCTATCAACTTGTCCCAATGGTCCCGATTTGTCCCTACTACCCGACTTGACATATGCCAAAACTACAGAACAGCTGGGTAAAACAAGAAATTTGTAACACTATTGGAAAATGGTGGGGAACAATTCAAATTTCAATTCCGACTGAGATTTTCGTTATTTGACTTCGCCCTGCTGTGCTTCGTATGTCCCGACTTGTCCTTATGGTCCCGATTTGTACCTACTGACCCGACTTGACATATGCCAAAACTACAGAACAAGTCCAGCTGGGTATAACAAGAAATTTGTAACACAATTGGAAAATGTCGGGGAACAATTCTAATTTCAATTCCGACTTACATTTTCGAAATTTGACTTCGCCCTGCTGTGCTTCATATCTATCAACTTGTCCCAATGGTCCCGATTTGTCCCTACTACCCGACTTGACATATGCCAAAACTACAGAACAGCTGGGTAAAACAAGAAATTTGTAACACTATTGGAAAATGGTGGGGAACAATTCAAATTTCAATTCCGACTGAGATTTTCGTTATTTGACTTCGCCCTGCTGTGCTTCGTATGTCTCGACTTGTCCTAATGGTCCCGACTTTTTTTTAACCACCCGACTTGACAAATGCCAAAATACAGAACAAGTCTAGCTGGGTAAAACATGAAATTTGTAAAACGATTGGAAAATATTGTAGAACATTCAAATTTCAATTCCGACTGAGATTTCCGTAATTTGACTTCAGCCTGCTGTGCTTCGTATGTCTCGACTTGTCTAATGGTCCTGATTTGTCCTTAATGACCCGACTTGACAAATGCCAAAACTACAGAAGAAGTCCAGTTGGGTGAAACAAGAAATTTGTAACACTATTGGAAAATGTTAGGGAACAATTCAAATTTCAACTCCGACTGAGATTTTAGTAATTTAACTTCGCCCTGCTGTGCTTCGTATGTCTCGACTTGTCCTAATGGTCCCGACTTTTTTTTAACGACCCGACTTGACAAATGCCAAAATACAGAACAAGTCTAGCTGGGTAAAACATGAAATTTGTAAAACAATTGGAAAATATTGTGGAACAATTCAAATTTCAACTCCGACTGAGATTTCCGTAATTTGACTTCGCCCTGCTGTGCTTCGTATGTCTCGACTTGTCCTCATGGTCCCGATTTGTTCTTAATGACCCGACTTGACAATCCAGCTGGGTAAAACAAGAAATTTGTAAAACATTTGGAAAATGTTGTGGAACATTCAAATTTCAATTCCGACTGAGATTTTCGTAATTTGACTTCGCCCTGCTGTGCTTCATTTTCCTCGACTTGTCCTAATGGTCCCGATTTGTCCTTAATGACCCGACTTGACAAATGCCAAAAAAAAGAACGAGTCCAGCTGAGTAATTCAAGAAATTTGTAACACAATTGGAAAGTGTTGGGAACATTCAAATTTCAATTCCGACTGAGAGTTCCGTAATTTGACCTCGTCCTGCTGTGCTTCATTTGCCTCGAGTTGTCCTAATGATCCCGATTTGTCCTTGATGGCCCGACTTGACAAATGCCAAAAAACAGAACGAGTCCAGCTGAGTAATTCAAGAAATTTGTAACACAATTGGAAATTGTTGTGAACATTCAAATTTCAATTCCGACTTAGATTTTCGTAATATGACTTCGCCCTGCTGTGCTACGTATCTATCAACTTGTCCTAATGGTCCCGATTTGTCTCTACTACCCGACTTGACATGCCAAACCTACAGAACAAGTCCAGTTGAGTAAAACAAGAAATTTGTAAAACTATTGGAAAATGTTAGGGAACAATTCTAATTTCAATTCCAACTGGGATTTTCGTAAACTGACTTAGCCCTGCTGTGCTTCGTATGTCTCGACTTGTCCTTATGGTCCCGATTTGTACCTACTGACCCGACTTGACATATGCCAAAACTACAGAACAAGTCCAGCTGGGTATAACAAGAAATTTGTAACACAATTGGAAAATGTTCGGGAACAATTCAAATTTCAACTCAGACTGAGATTTCAGTAATTTGACTTCGCCCTGCTGTGCTTCGTATGTCTCGACTTGTCCTTATGGTCCCGATTTGTCCTTTATGACACGACTTGACAAATTCCAAAAAACAGAACGAGTCCAGCTGAGTAATTCAAGAAATTTGTAACACAATAGGAAAATGTAGTGGAACATTCAAATTTCAATTCCGACTGAGATTTTCGTATTTTGACTTCGCCCTGCTGTGCTTCATTTTCCTCGACTTGTCCCAATGGTTCCGATTTGTCCTTAATGACCCGACTTGACAAATTCCAAAAAACAGAACGAGTCCAGCTGAGTAATTCCCTACTACCCGACTTGACATGCCAAACCTACAGAACAAGTCCAGTTGGGTAAAACAAGAAATTTGTAACACTATTGGAAAATGTTAGGGAACAAATCTAATTTCAATTCCGACTGGGATTTCCGTAAATTGACTTAGCCCTGCTGTGCTTCGTATGTCTCGACTTGTCCTTATGTTCCCGATTTGTACCTACCTACCCGACTTGACATATGCCAAAACTACAGAACAAGTCCAGCTGGGTATAACAAGAAATTTGTAACACAATTGGAAAATGTTGGGGAACAATTCAAATTTCAACTCCGACTGAGATTTTAGTAATTTAACTTCGCCCTGCTGTGCTTCGTATGTCTCGACTTGTCCTAATGGTCCCGACTTTTTTTTAACGACCCGACTTGACAAATGCCAAAACTGCAGAAAAAGTCCAGCTAGGTAAAACAAGAAATTTGTAAAACATTTGAAAAATGTTGTGGAACATTCAAATTTCAATTCCGACTGAGATTTTCGTATTTTGACTTCGCCCTGCTGTGCTTCATTTTCCTCGACTTGTCCTAATGGTCCCGATTTGTCCTTAATGACCCGACTTGACAAATGCCAAAAAAAAGAACGAGTCCAGCTGAGTAATTCAAGAAATTTGTAACACAATTGGAAAGTGTTGGGAACATTCAAATTTCAATTCCGACTGAGAGTTCCGTAATTTGACTTCGTCCTGCTGTGCTTCATTTGCCTCGAGTTGTCCTAATGGTTCCGATTTGTCCTTGATGGCCCGACTTGACAAATGCCAAAAAACAGAACGAGTCCAGCTGAGTAATTCAAGAAATTTGTAACACAATTGGAAAGTGTTGGGAACATTCAAATTTCAATTCCGACTTAGATTTTCGTAATATGACTTCGCCCTGCTGTGCTACGTATCTATCAACTAGTCCTAATGGTCCCGATTTGTCCCTACTACCCGACTTGACATGCCAAACCTACAGAACAAGTCCAGTTGGGTAAAACAAGAAATTTGTAAAACTATTGGAAAATGTTAGGGAACAATTCTAATTTCAATTACGACTGGGTATTTCGTAAACTGACTTAGCCCTGCTGTGCTTCGTATGTCTCGACTTGTCCTTATGGTCCCGATTTGTACCTACTGACCCGACTTGACATATGCCAAAACTACAGAACAAGTCCAGCTGGGTATAACAAGAAATTTGTAACACAATTGGAAAATGTTCGGGAACAATTCAAATTTCAACTCAGACTGAGATTTTAGTAATTTGACTTCGCCCTGCTGTGCTTCGTATGTCTCGACTTGTCCTTATGGTCCCGATTTGTCCTTAATGACACGACTTGACAAATTCCAAAAAACAGAACGAGTCCAGCTGAGTAATTCAAGAAATTTGTAACACAATAGGAAAATGTTGTGGAACATTCAAATTTCAATTCCGACTGAGATTTTCGTATTTTGACTTCGCCCTGCTGTGCTTCATTTTCCTCGACTTGTCCTAATGGTTCCGATTTGTCCTTGATGGCCCGACTTGATAAATGCCAAAAAAGAGACAAGTCCAGCTGGGTAAAACAAGAAATTTGTAACACAATAGGAAAATGTTGGGGAACATTTCTAATTTGAATTCCGACTGGGATTTTCGTAAATTGACTTAGCTCTGCTGTGCTTCGTATGTCTCGACTTGTCCTAATGGTCCCGATTTGTCCTTGATGACCCGACTTGACATATGCCAAAATACAGGGCTAGTCCAGCTGGGTAAAACAAGAAATTTGTAACACAATTGGAAAATGTCGGGGAACAATTCTAATTTCAATTCCGACTAACATTTTCGAAATTTGACTTCGCCCTGCTGTGCTTCATATCTATCAACTTGTCCTAATGGTCCCGATTTGTCCCTACTACCCGACTTGACATATGCCAAAACTACAGAACAAGTCCAGCTGGGTAAAACAAGAAATATGTAACACTATTGGAAAATGTTGGGAAACAATTCAAATTTCAATTCCGACTGAGATTTTCGTTATTTGACTTCGCCCTGCTGTGCTTCGTATGTCTCGACTTGTCCTAATGGTCCCGACTTTTTTTTAACGACCCGACTTGACAAATGCCAAAATACAGAACAAGTCTAGCTGGGTAAAACATGAAATTTGTAAAACGATTGGAAAATATTGTGGAACATTCAAATTTCAATTCCGACTGAGATTTCCGTAATTTGACTTCGCCCTGCTGTGCTTCGTATGTCTCGACTTGTCTAATGGTCCGATTTGTCCTTAATGACCCGACTTGACAAATGCCAAAAATACAGGAAAAGTCCAGCTGGGTAAAACAAGAAATTTGTAAAACCTTTGGAAAATGTTGTGGAACATTCAAATTTCAATTCCGACTGAGATTTTCGTAATTTGACTTCGCCCTGCTGTGCTTCATTTTCCTCGACTTGTCCTAATGTTCCCGATTTGTCCTTAATGACCCGACTTGACAAATGCCAAAAAAAAGAACGAGTCCAGCTGAGTAATTCAAGAAATTTGTAACACAATTGGAAAGTGTTGGGAACATTCAAATTTCAATTCCGACTGAGAGTTCCGTAATTTGACTTCGTCCTGCTGTGCTTCGTATCTATCAACTTGTCCTAATGGTCCCGATCTGTCCCTACTACCCGACTTGACATATGCCAAATCTACAGAACAAGTCCAGCAGGGTAAGACAAGAAATTTGTAACACTATTGGAAAATGTTGGGGAACAATTCAAATTTCAATTCCGACTGAGATTATCGTAATTTGACTTCGCGCTGCTGTGCTTCGTATGTCTCGACTTGTCCTAATGGTCCCGACTTTTTTTTAATGACCCGACTTGACAAATGCCAAAAAACAGAACGAGTCCAGCTGAGTAATTCAAGAAATTTTTAACACAATTGGAAAGTGTTGGGAACATTCAAATTTCAATTCCGACTTAGATTTTCGTAATATGACTTCGCCCTGCTGTGCTTCGTATCTATCAACTTGTCCTAATGGTCCCGATTTGTCCCTACTACCCGACTTGACATGCCAAACCTACAGTAAAAGTCCAGTTGGGTGAAACAAGAAATTTGTAACACTATTGGAAAATGTTAGGGAACAATTCTAATTTCAATTCCGACTGGGATTTTCGTAACCTGACTTAGCCCTGCTGTGCTTCATATGTCCCGACTTGTCCTCAAGGTCCCGAATTGTACCTACTGACCCGTTTCGACATATGCCAAAACTACAGAACAAGTCCAGCTGGGTATAACAAGAAATTTGTAACACAATTGGAAAATGTTGGGGAACAATTCAAATTTCAACTCCGACTGAGATTTTAGTAATTTAACTTCGCCCTGCTGTGCTTCGAATGTCTCGACTTGTCCTAATGGTCCCGACTTTTTTTTAACGACTTGACTTGACAAATGCCAAAATACAGAACAAGTCTAGCTGGGTAAAACATGAAATATGTAAAACGATTGGAAAATATTGTGGAACATTCAAATTTCAATTCCGACTGAGATTTCCGTAATTTGACTTCGCCCTGCTGTGCTTCGTATGTCTCGACTTGTCCTAATGGTCCCGATTTGTCCTTGATGACCCGACTTGACATATGACAAAATACAGGGCTAGTCCAGCTGGGTAAAACAAGAAATTTGTAACACAATTGGAAAATGTCGGGGAACAATTCTAATTTAAATTCCGACTTACAATTTCGAAATTTGACTTCGCCCTGCTGTGCTTCATATCTATCAACTTGTCCTAATGGTCTCGATTTGTCCCTACTACCCGACTTGACATATGCCAAAACTACAGAACAAGTCCAGCTGGGTAAAACAAGAAATTTGTAACACTATCGAAAAATGTTGGGGAACAATTCAAATTTCAATTCCGACTGAGATTTTCGTTATTTGACTTCGCCCTGCTGTGCTTCGTATGTCTCGACTTGTCCTAATGGCCCCGACTTTTTTTTAACGACCCGACTTGACAATTGCCAAAATACAGAACAAGTCTAGCTGGGTAAAACATGAAATTTGTAAAACGATTGGAAAATATTGTGGAACATTCAAATTTCAATTCCGACTGAGATTTCCGTAATTTGACTTCGCCCTGCTGTGCTTCGTATGTCTCGACTTGTCCTATTGGTCCCGATTTGTCCTTAATGACCCGACTTGACAAATGCCAATATACAGAACAAGTCCAGCTGGGTAAAACATGAAATTTGTAAAACGATTGGAAAATATTGTGGAACATTCAAATTTCAATTCCGACTGAGATTTTCGTAATTTGACTTCGCCCTGCTGTGCTTCATTTTCCTCGACTTGTCCTAATGGTCCCGATTTGCCCTTAATGACCCGACTTGACAAATGACAAAAAAAAGAACGAGTCCAGCTGAGTAATTCAAGAAATTTGTAACACAATTGGAAAGTGTTGGAACATTCAAATTTCAATTCCGACTGAGAGTTCCGTAATTTGACTTCGTCCTGCTGTGCTTCGTATGTCTCGACTTGTCCTAATGGTCCCGACTTTTTTTTAACGACCCGACTTGACAATTGCCAAAATACAGAACAAGTCTAGCTGGGTAAAACATGAAATTTGTAAAACGATTGGAAAATATTGTGGAACATTCAAATTTCAATTCCGACTGAGATTTCCGTAATTTGACTTCGCCCTGCTGTGCTTCGTATGTCTCGACTTGTCCTAATGGTCCCGATTTGTCCTTAATGACCCGACTTGACGAATGCCAATATACAGAACAAGTCTAGCTGGGTAAAACATGAAATATGTAAAACGATTGGAAAATATTGTGGAACATTCAAATTTCAATTCCGACTGAGATTTCCGTAATTTGACTTCGCCCTGCTGTGCTTCGTATGTCTCGACTTGTCCTAATGGTCCCGATTTGTCCTTAATGACCCGACTTGACAAATGCCAATATACAGAACAAGTCTAGCTGGGTAAAACATGAAATTTGTAAAACGATTGGAAAATATTGTGGAACATTCAAATTTCAATTCCGACTGAGATTTTCGTAATTTGACTTCGCCCTGCTGTGCTTCATTTTCCTCGTCTTGTCCTAATGGTCCCGATTTGCCCTTAATGACCCGACTTGACAAATGCCAAAAAAAAGAACGAGTCCAGCTGAGTTATTCAAGAAATTTGTAACACAATTGGAAAGTGTTGGAACATTCAAATTTCAATTCCGACTGAGAGTTCCGTAATTTGACTTCGTCCTGCTGTGCTTCGTATCTATCAACTTGTCCTAATGTCCCCATCTGTCCCTACTACCCGACTTGACATATGCCAAATCTACAGAACAAGTCCAGCAGGGTAAGACAAGAAATTTGTAACCCTATTGGAAAATGTTGGGGAACAATTCAAATTTCAATTCCGACTGAGATTATCGTAATTTGACTTCGCCCTGCTGTGCTTCGTATGTCTCGACTTGTCCTAATGGTCCCGACTTTTTTTTAATGACCCGACTTGACAAATGCCAAAAAACAGAACGAGTCCAGCTGAGTAATTCAAGATATTTTTAACACAATTGGAGAGTGTTGGGAACATTCATATTTCAATTCCGACTTAGATTTTCGTAATATGACTTCGCCCTGCTGTGCTTCGTATCTATCAACTTGTCCTAATGGTCCCGATTTGTCCCTACTACCCGACTTGACATGCCAAACCTACAGAACAAGTCCAGTTGGGTAAAACAAGAAATTTGTAACACTATTGGAAAATGTTAGGGAACAATTCTAATTTCAATTCCGACTGGGATTTTCGTAAATTGACTTAGCCCTGCTGTGCTTCGTATGTCTCGACTTGTCCTTATGGTCCCGATTTG
Organism: Chrysolina americana; assembly: GCA_958502065.1. Taxonomy (NCBI): domain Eukaryota; kingdom Metazoa; phylum Arthropoda; class Insecta; order Coleoptera; family Chrysomelidae; genus Chrysolina; species Chrysolina americana. The sequence continues at coordinate 30,138,969 of OY293417.1, forward strand.
TACCTACTGACCCGACTTGACATATGCCAAAACTACAGAACAAGTCCAGCTGGGTATAACAAGAAATTTGTAACACAATTGGAAAATGTTCGGGAACAATTCAAATTTCAACTCAGACTGAGATTTCAGTAATTTGACTTCGCCCTGCTGTGCTTCGTATGTCTCGACTTGTCCATATGGTCCCGATTTGTCCTTAATGACACGACTTGACAAATTCCAAAAAACAGAACGAGTCCAGCTGAGTAATTCAAGAAATTTGTAACATAATAGGAAAATGTTGTGAAACATTCAAATTTCAATTCCGACTGAGATTTTCGTATTTTGACTTCGCCCTGCTGTGCTTCATTTTCCTCGACTTGTCCCAATGGTTCCGATTTGTCCTTAATGACCCGACTTGACAAATTCCAAAAAACAGAACGAGTCTAGCTGAGTAATTCCCTACTACCCGACTTGACATGCCAAACCTACAGAACAAGTCCAGTTGGGTAAAACAAGAAATTTGTAACACTATTGGAAAATGTTAGGGAACAATTCTAATTTCAATTCCGACTGGGATTTTCGTAAATTGACTTAGCCCTGCTGTGCTTCGTATGTCTCGACTTGTCCTTATGGTCCCGATTTGTACCTACTGACCCGACTTGACATATGCCAAAACTACAGAACAAGTCCAGCTGGGTATAACAAGAAATTTGTATTACAATTGGAAAATGTTGGGGAACAATTCAAATTTCAACTCCGACTGAGATTTTAGTAATTTAACTTCGCCCTGCTGTGCTTCGTATGTCTCGACTTGCCCTAATGGTCCCGACTTTTTTTTAACGACCCGACTTGACAATTGCTAAAACTACAGAAAAAGTCCAGCTGGGTATAACAAGAAATTTGTAACACAATTGGAAAGTGTTGGGAACATTCAAATTTCAATTCCGACTGAGAGTTCAGTAATTTGACTTCGTCCTGCTGTGCTTCATTTGCCTCGACTTGTCCTAATGGTCCCGATTTGTCCTTGATGGCCCGACTTGACATATGGCAAAAAAGAGACAAGTCCAGCTGGGTAAAACAAGAAATTTGTAACACAATAGGAAAATGTTGGGGAACAATTCTAATTTCAATTCCGACTTACATTTTCGAAATTTGACTTCGCCCTGCTGTGCTTCGTATGTCTCGACTTGTCCTATGGTCCCGACTTTTTTTAACGACCCGACTTGACAAATGCCAAAATACAGAACAAGTCTAGCTGGGTAAAACAGGAAATTTGTGAAACGATTGGAAAATATTGTGGAACATTCAAATTTCAATTCCGACTGAGATTTCCGTAATTTGACTTCGCCCTGCTGTGCTTCGTATGTCTCGACTTGTCCTAATGGTCCCGACTTTTTTTTAATGACCCGACTTGACAAATGCCAAAAAACAGAACGAGTCCAGCTGAGTAATTCAAGAAATTTGTAACACAATAATTGAAAAGTGTTGGGAACATTCAAATTTCAATTCCGACTTAGATTTTCGTAATATGACTTCGCCCTGCTGTGCTTCGTATCTATCAACTTGTCCTAATGGTCCCGATTCGTCCCTACTACCCGACTTGACATATGCCAAAACTACAGAACAAGTCCAGCTGGGAAAAACAAGAAATTTGTAACACTATTTGAAAATGTTGGGGAACAATCAAATTTCAATTCCGACTGAGATTATCGTAATTTGACTTCGCCCTGCTGTGCTTCGTATGTCTCGACTTGTCCTAATGGTCCCGACTTTTTTTTAATGACCCGACTTGACAAATGCCAAAAAACAGAACGAGTCCAGCTGAGTAATTCAAGAAATTTGTACACAATTGGAAAGTGTTGAGAACATTCAAATTTCAATTCCGACTTAGATTTTCGTAATATGACTTCGCCCTGCTGTACTTCGTATCTATCAACTTGTCCTAATGGTCCCGATCTGTCCCTACTACCCGACTTGACATATGCCAAATCTACAGAACAAGTCCAGCAGGGTAAGACAAGAAATTTGTAACACTATTGGAAATTGTTGGGGAACAATTCAAATTTCAATTCCGACTGAGATTATCGTAATTTGACTTCGCCCTGCTGTGCTTCGTATGTCTCGACTTGTCCTAATGGTCCCGACTTTTTTTTAACGACCCGACCTGATAAATGCCAAAACTACAGAAAAAGTCCAGCTGGGTAAAACAAGAAATTTGTAAAACATTTGGAAAATGTGGAACATTCAAATTTCAATTCCGACCCGATTTGTCCTTGATGACCCGACTTGACAAATGCCAAAAAAAAGAACGAATCCAGCTGAGTAATTCAAGAAATTTGTAACACAATTGGAAAGTGTTGAGAACATTCAAATTTCAATTCCGACTTAGATTTTCGTAATATGACTTCGCCCTGCTGTACTTCGTATCTATCAACTTGTCCTAATGGTCCCGATCTGTCCCTACTACCCGACTTGACATATGCCAAATCTACAGAACAAGTCCAGCAGGGTAAGACAAGAAATTTGTAACACTATTGGAAAATGTTGGGGAACAATTCTAATTTCAATTCCGACTGAGAGTTCCGTAATTTGACTTCGTCCTGCTGTGCTTCATTGCCACTGTCCTAATGGTCCCGAATTGTCCTTGATGGCCCGACTTGACATATGGCAAAAATGAGACAAGTCCAGCTGGGTAGAACAAGAAATTTGTTACACAATAGGAAAATGTTGGGGAACAATTCTAATTTCAATTCCGACTGGGATTTTCGTAAATTGACTTAGCTCTGCTGTGCTTCGTATGTCTCGACTTGTCCTAATGGTCCAGACTTTTTTTTAATGACCCGACTTGACAAATGCCAGAAAACAGAACGAGTCCAGCTGAATAATTCAAGAAATTTTTAAACAATTGGAAAGTGTTGGGAACATTCAAATTTCAATTCCGACTTAGATTTTCGTAATATGACTTCGCCCTGCTGTGCTTCGTATCTATCAACTTGTCCTAATGGTCCCGATTTGTCCCTACTACCCGACTTGACATATGCCAAATCTACAGAACAAGTCCAGTTGGGTAAAACAAGAAATTTGTAACACTATTGGAAAATGTTAGGGAACAATTCTAATTTCAATTCCGACTGGGATTTTCGTAAATTGACTTAGCCGTGCTGTGCTTCGTATGTCTCGACTTGTCCTTATGGTCCCGATTTGTACCTACTGACCCGACTTGACGTATGCCAAGACTACAGAACAACAATTGACAAATGCCAAAAAAAAGAACGAGTCGATCTGAGTAATTCAAGAAATTTGTAACACAATTGGAAAGTGTTGAGAACATTCAAATTTCAATTCCGACTTAGATTTTCGTAATATGACTTCGCCCTGCTGTACTTCGTATCTATCAACTTGTCCTAATGGTCCCGATCCGTCCCTACTACCCGACTTGACATATGCCAAATCTACAGAACAAGTCCAGCAGGGTAAGACAAGAAATTTGTAACACTATTGGAAAATGTTGGGGAACAATTCAAATTTCAATTCCGACTGAGATTATCGTAATTTGACTTCGCCCTGCTGTGCTTCGTATGTCTCGACTTGTCCTAATGGTCCCGACTTTTTTTTAATGACCCGACTTGACAAATGCCAAAAAACAGAACGAGTCCAGCTGAGTAATTCAAGAAATTTTCAACACAATTGGAAAGTGTTGGGAACATTCAAATTTCAATTCCGACTTAGATTTTCGTAATATGACTTCGCCCTGCTGTGCTTCGTATCTATCAACTTGTCCTAATGGTCCCGATTTGTCCCTAATACCCGACTTGACATATGCCAAAACTACAGAACAAGTCCAGCTGGGTAAAACAAGAAATTTGTAACACTATTGGAAAATGTTGGGGAACAATTCAAATTTCAATTCCGACTGAGATTTTCGTTATTTGACTTCGCCCTGCTGTGCTTCGTATGTCTTGACTTGTCCTAATGGTCCCGACTTTTTTTTAACGACCCGACTTGACAAATGCCAAAATACAGAACAAGTCTAACTGGGTAAAACATGAAATTTGTAAAACGATTGGAAAATATTGTGGAACATTCAAATTTCAATTCCGACTGAGATTTCCGTAATTTGACTTGGCCCTGCTGTGCTTCGTATGTCTCGACTTGTCCTAAGATCCCGACTTTTTTTTTACGACCCGACTTGACAAATGCCAAAATACAGAACAAGTCTAGCTGGGTAAAACATGAAATTTGTAAAACGATTGGAAAATATTGTGGAACATTTAAATTTCAATTCCGACTGAGATTTCCGTAATTTGACTTCGCCCTGCTGTGCTTCGTATGTCTCGACTTGTCCTAATGGTCCCGATCTTTCCCTACTACCCGACTTGACATATGCCAAAACTACAGAACAAGTCCAGCTGGGTAAAACAAGAAATTTGTAACACTATTGGAAAATGTTGGGGAATAATTCAAATTTCAATTCCGACTGAGATTTTCGTTATTTGAATTCGCCCTGCTGTGCTTCGTATGTCTCGACTTGTCCTAAGGTCCCGACTTTTTTTTAACGACCCGACTTGACAAATGCCAAAATACAGAACAAGTCTAGCTGGGTAAAACATGAAATTTGTAAAACGATTGGAAAATATTGTGGAACATTTAAATTTCAATTCCGACTGAGATTTCCGTAATTTGACTTCGCCCTGCTGTGCTTCGTATGTCTCGACTTGTCCTAATGGTCCCGATCTGTCCCTACTACCCGACTTGACATATGCCAAAACTACAGAACAAGTCCAGCTGGGTAAAACAAGAAATTTGTAACACTATTGGAAAATGTTGGGGAACAATTCAAATTTCAATTCCGACTGAGATTTTCGTTATTTGACTTCGCCCTGCTGTGCTTCGTATGTCTCGACTTGTCCTAATAGTCCCGACTTTTTTTTAATGACCCGACTTGACTCTAATTTCTATTCCTACCGGGATTTTCGTAAATTGACATAGCCCTACTGTGCTTCGTATGTCTCGACTTGTCCTAATGGTCCCTATTTGTCCTTAATGACTTGACTTGACAAATACCAAAAAACACAACGAGTCCAGCTGGGTAATTCAAGAAATTTGTAACACATTTGGAAAGTGTTGAGAACATTCAAATTTCAATTCCGACTGACATTTTCGAAATTTGACTTCGCCCTGCTGTGCTTCGTATCTATCAACTTGTCCTAATGGTCCCGATCTGTCCCTACTACCCGACTTGACATATGCCAAATATACAGAACAAGTCCAGCAGGGTAAATCAAGAAATTTGTAACACTATTGGAAAATGTTGGGGAATAATTCAAATTTCAATTCCGACTGAGATTTTCGTTATTTGAATTCGCCCTGCTGTGCTTCGTATGTCTCGACTTGTCCTAAGGTCCCGACTTTTTTTTAACGACCCGACTTGACAAATGCCAAAATACAGAACAAGTCTAGCTGGGTAAAACATGAAATTTGTAAAACGATTGGAAAATATTGTGGAACATTTAAATTTCAATTCCGACTGAGATTTCCGTAATTTGACTTCGCCCTGCTGTGCTTCGTATGTCTCGACTTGTCCTAATGGTCCCGATCTGTCCCTACTACCCGACTTGACATATGCCAAAACTACAGAACAAGTCCAGCTGGGTATAACAAGAAATTTGTAACACAATTGGAAAATGTTGTGGAACATTTAAATTTCAATTCCGACTGAGATTTCCGTAATTTGACTTCGCCCTGCTGTGCTTCGTATGTCTCGACTTGTCCTAATGGTCCCGATCTGTCCCTACTACCCGACTTGACATATGCCAAAACTACAGAACAAGTCCAGCTGGGTAAAGCAAGAAATTTGTAACACTATTGGAAAATGTTGGGGAACAATTCAAATTTCAATTCCGACTGAGATTTTCGTTATTTGACTTCGCCCTGCTGTACTTCGTATGTCTCGACTTGTCCTAATGGTCCCGACTTTTTTTTAACGACCCGACTTGACAAATGCCAAAATACAGAACAAGTCTAACTGGGTAAAACATGAAATTTGTAAAACGATTGGAAAATATTGTGGAACATTCAAATTTCAATTCCGACTGAGATTTCCGTAATTTGACTTGGCCCTGCTGTGCTTCGTATGTCTCGACTTGTCCTAAGATCCCGACTTTTTTTTTACGACCCGACTTGACAAATGCCAAAATACAGAACAAGTCTAGCTGGGTAAAACATGAAATTTGTAAAACGATTGGAAAATATTGTGGAACATTTAAATTTCAATTCCGACTGAGATTTCCGTAATTTGACTTCGCCCTGCTGTGCTTCGTATGTCTCGACTTGTCCTAATGGTCCCGATCTGTCCCTACTACCCGACTTGACATATGCCAAAACTACAGAACAAGTCCAGCTGGGTAAAACAAGAAATTTGTAACACTATTGGAAAATGCTGGGGAACAATTCAAATTTCAATTCCGACTGAGATTTTCGTTATTTGACTTCGCCCTGCTGTGCTTCGTATGTCTCGACTTGTCCTAATGGTCCCGACTTTTTTTTAACGACCCGACTTGACAAATGCCAAAATACAGAACAAGTCTAACTGGGTAAAACATGAAATTTGTAAAATGATTGGAAAATATTGTGGAACATTCAAATTTCAATTCCGACTGAGATTTCCGTAATTTGACTTGGCCCTGCTGTGCTTCGTATGTCTCGACTTGTCCTAAGGTCCCGACTTTTTTTAACGACCCGACTTGACGAATGCCAAAATACTGAACAAGTCTAGCTGGGTAAAACATGAAATTTGTAAAACGATTGGAAAATATTGTGGAACATTTAAATTTCAATTCCGACTGAGACTTCCGTAATTTGACTTCGCCCTGCTGTGCTTCGTATGTCTCGACTCGTCCTAATGGTCCCGATCTGTCCCTACTACCCGACTTGTCATATGCCAAAACTACAGAACAAGTCCAGCTGGGTAAAACAAGAAATTTGTAACACTATTGGAAAATGTTGGGGAATAATTCAAATTTCAATTCCGACTGAGATTTTCGTTATTTGAATTCGCCCTGCTGTGCTTCGTATGTCTCGACTTGTCCTAAGGTCCCGACTTTTTTTTAACGACCCGACTTGAGAAATGCCAAAATACAGAACAAGTCTAGCTGGGAAAGACATGAAATTTGTAAAACGATTGGAAAATATTGTGGAACATTTAAATTTCAATTCCGACTGAGACTTCCGTAATTTGACTCCGCCCTGCTGTGCTTCGTATGTCTCGACTTGTCCCGACTGAGATTTTCGTTATTTGAATTCGCCCTGCTGTGCTTCGTATGTCTCGACTTGTCCTAATGGTCCCGACTTTCTTTTTAACGACCCGACTTGACAAATGCCAAAATACACAACAAGTCTAGCTGGGTAAAACATGAAATTTGTAAAACGATTGGAAAATATTGTGGAACATTCAAATTTCAATTCCGACTGAGATTTCCGTAATTTGACTTCGCCCTGCTGTGCTTCGTATGTCTCGACTTGTCCTAATGGTCCCGACTTTTTTTTAACGACCCGACCTGACAAATGCCAAAACTACAGAAAAAGTCCAGCTGGGTAAAACAAGAAATTTGTAAAACATTTGGAAAATGTGGAACATTCAAATTTCAATTCCGACCCGATTTGTCCTTGATGACCCGACTTGACAAATGCCAAAAAAAAGAACGAGTCCAGCTGAGTAATTCAAGAGATTTGTAACACAATTGGAAAGTGTTGAGAACATTCAAATTTCAATTCCGACTTAGATTTTCGTAATATGACTTCGCCCTGCTGTACTTCGTATCTATCAACTTGTCCTAATGGTCCCGATTTGTCCCTAATACCCGACTTGACATATGCCAAATCTACAGAACAAGTCCAGCAGGGTAAGACAAGAAATTAGTAACACTAATGGAAAATGTTGGGGAACAATTCTAATTTCAATTCCGACTGAGAGTTCCGTAATTTGACTTCGTCCTGCTGTGCTTCATTGCCACTGTCCTAATGGTCCCGTTTTGTCCTTGATGGCCCGACTTGACATATGGCAAAAAAGAGACAAGTCCAGCTGGGTAAAACAAGAAATTTGTAACACAATAGGAAAATGTTGGGGAACAATTCTAATTTCAATTCCGACTGGGATTTTCGTAAATTGACTTAGCTCTGCTGTGCTTCGTATGTCTCGACTTGTCCTAATGGTCCCGATTTGTCCCTACTACCCGACTTGACATATGCCAAATCTACAGAACAAGTCCAGTTGGGTAAAACAAGAAATTTGTAACACTATTGGAAAATGTTAGGGAACAATTCTAATTTCAATTCCGACTGGGATTTTCGTAAATTGACTTAGCCGTGCTGTGCTTCGTATGTCTCGACTTGTCCTTATGGTCCCGATTTGTACCTACTGACCCGACTTGACGTATGCCAAGACTACAGAACAACAATTGACAAATGCCAAAAAAAAGAACGAGTCCAGCTGAGTAATTCAAGAAATTTGTAACACAATTGGAAAGTGTTGAGAACATTCAAATTTCAATTCCGACTTAGATTTTCGTAATATGACTTCGCCCTGCTGTACTTCGTATCTATCAACTTGTCCTAATGGTCCCGATCCGTCCCTACTACCCGACTTGACATATGCCAAATCTACAGAACAAGTCCAGCAGGGTGAGACAAGAAATTTGTAACACTATTGGAAAATGTTGGGGAACAATTCAAATTTCAATTCCGACTGAGATTATCGTAATTTGACTTCGCCCTGCTGTGCTTCGTATGTCTCGACTTGTCCTATTGGTCCCGACTTTTTTTTAATGACCCGACTTGACAAATGCCAAAAAACAGAACGAGTCCAGCTGAGTAATTCAAGAAATTTTCAACACAATTGGAAAGTGTTGGGAACATTCAAATTTCAATTCCGACTGAGAGTTCCGTAATTTGACTTCGTCCTGCTGTGCTTCGTATCTATCAACTTGTCCTAATGTCCCCATCTGTCCCTACTACCCGACTTGACATATGCCAAATCTACAGAACAAGTCCAGCAGGGTAAGACAAGAAATTTGTAACCCTATTGGAAAATGTTGGGGAACAATTCAAATTTCAATTCCGACTGAGATTATCGTAATTTGACTTCGCCCTGCTGTGCTTCGTATGTCTCGACTTGTCCTAATGGTCCCGACTTTTTTTTAATGACCCGACTTGACAAATGCCAAAAAACAGAACGAGTCCAGCTGAGTAATTCAAGATATTTTTAACACAATTGGAGAGTGTTGGGAACATTCATATTTCAATTCCGACTTAGATTTTCGTAATATGACTTCGCCCTGCTGTGCTTCGTATCTATCAACTTGTCCTAATGGTCCCGATTTGTCCCTACTACCCGACTTGACATGCCAAACCTACAGAACAAGTCCAGTTGGGTAAAACAAGAAATTTGTAACACTATTGGAAAATGTTAGGGAACAATTCTAATTTCAATTCCGACTGGGATTTTCGTAAATTGACTTAGCCCTGCTGTGCTTCGTATGTCTCGACTTGTCCTTATGGTCCCGATTTGTACCTACTGACCCGACTTGACATATGCCAAAACTACAGAACAAGTCCAGCTGGGTATAACAAGAAATTTGTAACACAATTGGAAAATGTTCGGGAACAATTCAAATTTCAACTCAGACTGAGATTTCAGTAATTTGACTTCGCCCTGCTGTGCTTCGTATGTCTCGACTTGTCCATATGGTCCCGATTTGTCCTTAATGACACGACTTGACAAATTCCAAAAAACAGAACGAGTCCAGCTGAGTAATTCAAGAAATTTGTAACATAATAGGAAAATGTTGTGAAACATTCAAATTTCAATTCCGACTGAGATTTTCGTATTTTGACTTCGCCCTGCTGTGCTTCATTTTCCTCGACTTGTCCCAATGGTTCCGATTTGTCCTTAATGACCCGACTTGACAAATTCCAAAAAACAGAACGAGTCTAGCTGAGTAATTCCCTACTACCCGACTTGACATGCCAAACCTACAGAACAAGTCCAGTTGGGTAAAACAAGAAATTTGTAACACTATTGGAAAATGTTAGGGAACAATTCTAATTTCAATTCCGACTGGGATTTTCGTAAATTGACTTAGCCCTGCTGTGCTTCGTATGTCTCGACTTGTCCTTATGGTCCCGATTTGTACCTACTGACCCGACTTGACATATGCCAAAACTACAGAACAAGTCCAGCTGGGTATAACAAGAAATTTGTATTACAATTGGAAAATGTTGGGGAACAATTCAAATTTCAACTCCGACTGAGATTTTAGTAATTTAACTTCGCCCTGCTGTGCTTCGTATGTCTCGACTTGCCCTAATGGTCCCGACTTTTTTTTAACGACCCGACTTGACAAATGCTAAAACTACAGAAAAAGTCCAGCTGGGTATAACAAGAAATTTGTAACACAATTGGAAAGTGTTGGGAACATTCAAATTTCAATTCCGACTGAGAGTTCAGTAATTTGACTTCGTCCTGCTGTGCTTCATTTGCCTCGACTTGTCCTAATGGTCCCGATTTGTCCTTGATGGCCCGACTTGACATATGGCAAAAAAGAGACAAGTCCAGCTGGGTAAAACAAGAAATTTGTAACACAATAGGAAAATGTTGGGGAACAATTCTAATTTCAATTCCGACTTACATTTTCGAAATTTGACTTCGCCCTGCTGTGCTTCGTATGTCTCGACTTGTCCTATGGTCCCGACTTTTTTTAACGACCCGACTTGACAAATGCCAAAATACAGAACAAGTCTAGCTGGGTAAAACAGGAAATTTGTGAAACGATTGGAAAATATTGTGGAACATTCAAATTTCAATTCCGACTGAGATTTCCGTAATTTGACTTCGCCCTGCTGTGCTTCGTATGTCTCGACTTGTCCTAATGGTCCCGACTTTTTTTTAATGACCCGACTTGACAAATGCCAAAAAACAGAACGAGTCCAGCTGAGTAATTCAAGAAATTTGTAACACAATAATTGAAAAGTGTTGGGAACATTCAAATTTCAATTCCGACTTAGATTTTCGTAATATGACTTCGCCCTGCTGTGCTTCGTATCTATCAACTTGTCCTAATGGTCCCGATTCGTCCCTACTACCCGACTTGACATATGCCAAAACTACAGAACAAGTCCAGCTGGGAAAAACAAGAAATTTGTAACACTATTTGAAAATGTTGGGGAACAATCAAATTTCAATTCCGACTGAGATTATCGTAATTTGACTTCGCCCTGCTGTGCTTCATATGTCTCGACTTGTCCTAATGGTCCCGACTTTTTTTTAATGACCCGACTTGACAAATGCCAAAAAACAGAACGAGTCCAGCTGAGTAATTCAAGAAATTTGTACACAATTGGAAAGTGTTGAGAACATTCAAATTTCAATTCCGACTTAGATTTTCGTAATATGACTTCGCCCTGCTGTACTTCGTATCTATCAACTTGTCCTAATGGTCCCGATCTGTCCCTACTACCCGACTTGACATATGCCAAATCTACAGAACAAGTCCAGCAGGGTAAGACAAGAAATTTGTAACACTATTGGAAATTGTTGGGGAACAATTCAAATTTCAATTCCGACTGAGATTATCGTAATTTGACTTCGCCCTGCTGTGCTTCGTATGTCTCGACTTGTCCTAATGGTCCCGACTTTTTTTTAACGACCCGACCTGACAAATGCCAAAACTACAGAAAAAGTCCAGCTGGGTAAAATAAGAAATTTGTAAAACATTTGGAAAATGTGGAACATTCAAATTTCAATTCCGACCCGATTTGTCCTTGATGACCCGACTTGACAAATGCCAAAAAAAAGAACGAATCCAGCTGAGTAATTCAAGAAATTTGTAACACAATTGGAAAGTGTTGAGAACATTCAAATTTCAATTCCGACTTAGATTTTCGTAATATGACTTCGCCCTGCTGTACTTCGTATCTATCAACTTGTCCTAATGGTCCCGATCTGTCCCTACTACCCGACTTGACATATGCCAAATCTACAGAACAAGTCCAGCAGGGTAAGACAAGAAATTTGTAACACTATTGGAAAATGTTGGGGAACAATTCTAATTTCAATTCCGACTGAGAGATCCGTAATTTGACTTCGTCCTGCTGTGCTTCATTGCCACTGTCCTAATGGTCCCGAATTGTCCTTGATGGCCCGACTTGACATATGGCAAAAATGAGACAAGTCCAGCTGGGTAGAACAAGAAATTTGTTACACAATAGGAAAATGTTGGGGAACAATTCTAATTTCAATTCCGACTGGGATTTTCGTAAATTGACTTAGCTCTGCTGTGCTTCGTATGTCTCGACTTGTCCTAATGGTCCAGACTTTTTTTTAATGACCCGACTTGACAAATGCCAAAAAACAGAACGAGTCCAGCTGAATAATTCAAGAAATTTTTAAACAATTGGAAAGTGTTGGGAACATTCAAATTTCAATTCCGACTTAGATTTTCGTAATATGACTTCGCCCTGCTGTGCTTCGTATCTATCAACTTGTCCTAATGGTCCCGATTTGTCCCTACTACCCGACTTGACATATGCCAAATCTACAGAACAAGTCCAGTTGGGTAAAACAAGAAATTTGTAACACTATTGGAAAATGTTAGGGAACAATTCTAATTTCAATTCCGACTGGGATTTTCGTAAATTGACTTAGCCGTGCTGTGCTTCGTATGTCTCGACTTGTCCTTATGGTCCCGATTTGTACCTACTGACCCGACTTGACGTATGCCAAGACTACAGAACAACAATTGACAAATGCCAAAAAAAAGAACGAGTCGATCTGAGTAATTCAAGAAATTTGTAACACAATTGGAAAGTGTTGAGAACATTCAAATTTCAATTCCGACTTAGATTTTCGTAATATGACTTCGCCCTGCTGTACTTCGTATCTATCAACTTGTCCTAATGGTCCCGATCCGTCCCTACTACCCGACTTGACATATGCCAAATCTACAGAACAAGTCCAGCAGGGTAAGACAAGAAATTTGTAACACTATTGGAAAATGTTGGGGAACAATTCAAATTTCAATTCCGACTGAGATTATCGTAATTTGACTTCGCCCTGCTGTGCTTCGTATGTCTCGACTTGTCCTAATGGTCCCGACTTTTTTTTAATGACCCGACTTGACAAATGCCAAAAAACAGAACGAGTCCAGCTGAGTAATTCAAGAAATTTTCAACACAATTGGAAAGTGTTGGGAACATTCAAATTTCAATTCCGACTTAGATTTTCGTAATATGACTTCGCCCTGCTGTGCTTCGTATCTATCAACTTGTCCTAATGGTCCCGATTTGTCCCTAATACCCGACTTGACATATGCCAAAACTACAGAACAAGTCCAGCTGGGTAAAACAAGAAATTTGTAACACTATTGGAAAATGTTGGGGAACAATTCAAATTTCAATTCCGACTGAGATTTTCGTTATTTGACTTCGCCCTGCTGTGCTTCGTATGTCTTGACTTGTCCTAATGGTCCCGACTTTTTTTTAACGACCCGACTTGACAAATGCCAAAATACAGAACAAGTCTAACTGGGTAAAACATGAAATTTGTAAAACGATTGGAAAATATTGTGGAACATTCAAATTTCAATTCCGACTGAGATTTCCGTAATTTGACTTGGCCCTGCTGTGCTTCGTATGTCTCGACTTGTCCTAAGATCCCGACTTTTTTTTTACGACCCGACTTGACAAATGCCAAAATACAGAACAAGTCTAGCTGGGTAAAACATGAAATTTGTAAAACGATTGGAAAATATTGTGGAACATTTAAATTTCAATTCCGACTGAGATTTCCGTAATTTGACTTCGCCCTGCTGTGCTTCGTATGTCTCGACTTGTCCTAATGGTCCCGATCTTTCCCTACTACCCGACTTGACATATGCCAAAACTACAGAACAAGTCCAGCTGGGTAAAACAAGAAATTTGTAACACTATTGGAAAATGTTGGGGAATAATTCAAATTTCAATTCCGACTGAGATTTTCGTTATTTGAATTCGCCCTGCTGTGCTTCGTATGTCTCGACTTGTCCTAAGGTCCCGACTTTTTTTTAACGACCCGACTTGACAAATGCCAAAATACAGAACAAGTCTAGCTGGGTAAAACATGAAATTTGTAAAACGATTGGAAAATATTGTGGAACATTTAAATTTCAATTCCGACTGAGATTTCCGTAATTTGACTTCGCCCTGCTGTGCTTCGTATGTCTCGACTTGTCCTAATGGTCCCGATCTGTCCCTACTACCCGACTTGACATATGCCAAAACTACAGAACAAGTCCAGCTGGGTAAAACAAGAAATTTGTAACACTATTGGAAAATGTTGGGGAACAATTCAAATTTCAATTCCGACTGAGATTTTCGTTATTTGACTTCGCCCTGCTGTGCTTCGTATGTCTCGACTTGTCCTAATAGTCCCGACTTTTTTTTAATGACCCGACTTGACTCTAATTTCTATTCCTACCGGGATTTTCGTAAATTGACATAGCCCTACTGTGCTTCGTATGTCTCGACTTGTCCTAATGGTCCCTATTTGTCCTTAATGACTTGACTTGACAAATACCAAAAAACACAACGAGTCCAGCTGGGTAATTCAAGAAATTTGTAACACATTTGGAAAGTGTTGAGAACATTCAAATTTCAATTCCGACTGACATTTTCGAAATTTGACTTCGCCCTGCTGTGCTTCGTATCTATCAACTTGTCCTAATGGTCCCGATCTGTCCCTACTACCCGACTTGACATATGCCAAATATACAGAACAAGTCCAGCAGGGTAAAACAAGAAATTTGTAACACTATTGGAAAATGTTGGGGAATAATTCAAATTTCAATTCCGACTGAGATTTTCGTTATTTGAATTCGCCCTGCTGTGCTTCGTATGTCTCGACTTGTCCTAAGGTCCCGACTTTTTTTTAACGACCCGACTTGACAAATGCCAAAATACAGAACAAGTCTAGCTGGGTAAAACATGAAATTTGTAAAACGATTGGAAAATATTGTGGAACATTTAAATTTCAATTCCGACTGAGATTTCCGTAATTTGACTTCGCCCTGCTGTGCTTCGTATGTCTCGACTTGTCCTAATGGTCCCGATCTGTCCCTACTACCCGACTTGACATATGCCAAAACTACAGAACAAGTCCAGCTGGGTATAACAAGAAATTTGTAACACAATTGGAAAATGTTGTGGAACATTTAAATTTCAATTCCGACTGAGATTTCCGTAATTTGACTTCGCCCTGCTGTGCTTCGTATGTCTCGACTTGTCCTAATGGTCCCGATCTGTCCCTACTACCCGACTTGACATATGCCAAAACTACAGAACAAGTCCAGCTGGGTAAAGCAAGAAATTTGTAACACTATTGGAAAATGTTGGGGAACAATTCAAATTTCAATTCCGACTGAGATTTTCGTTATTTGACTTCGCCCTGCTGTACTTCGTATGTCTCGACTTGTCCTAATGGTCCCGACTTTTTTTTAACGACCCGACTTGACAAATGCCAAAATACAGAACAAGTCTAACTGGGTAAAACATGAAATTTGTAAAACGATTGGAAAATATTGTGGAACATTCAAATTTCAATTCCGACTGAGATTTCCGTAATTTGACTTGGCCCTGCTGTGCTTCGTATGTCTCGACTTGTCCTAAGATCCCGACTTTTTTTTTACGACCCGACTTGACAAATGCCAAAATACAGAACAAGTCTAGCTGGGTAAAACATGAAATTTGTAAAACGATTGGAAAATATTGTGGAACATTTAAATTTCAATTCCGACTGAGATTTCCGTAATTTGACTTCGCCCTGCTGTGCTTCGTATGTCTCGACTTGTCCTAATGGTCCCGATCTGTCCCTACTACCCGACTTGACATATGCCAAAACTACAGAACAAGTCCAGCTGGGTAAAACAAGAAATTTGTAACACTATTGGAAAATGCTGGGGAACAATTCAAATTTCAATTCCGACTGAGATTTTCGTTATTTGACTTCGCCCTGCTGTGCTTCGTATGTCTCGACTTGTCCTAATGGTCCCGACTTTTTTTTAACGACCCGACTTGACAAATGCCAAAATACAGAACAAGTCTAACTGGGTAAAACATGAAATTTGTAAAATGATTGGAAAATATTGTGGAACATTCAAATTTCAATTCCGACTGAGATTTCCGTAATTTGACTTGGCCCTGCTGTGCTTCGTATGTCTCGACTTGTCCTAAGGTCCCGACTTTTTTTAACGACCCGACTTGACGAATGCCAAAATACTGAACAAGTCTAGCTGGGTAAAACATGAAATTTGTAAAACGATTGGAAAATATTGTGGAACATTTAAATTTCAATTCCGACTGAGACTTCCGTAATTTGACTTCGCCCTGCTGTGCTTCGTATGTCTCGACTTGTCCTAATGGTCCCGATCTGTCCCTACTACCCGACTTGACATATGCCAAAACTACAGAACAAGTCCAGCTGGGTAAAACAAGAAATTTGTAACACTATTGGAAAATGTTGGGGAATAATTCAAATTTCAATTCCGACTGAGATTTTCGTTATTTGAATTCGCCCTGCTGTGCTCCGTATGTCTCGACTTGTCCTAAGGTCCCGACTTTTTTTTAACGACCCGACTTGAGAAATGCCAAAATACAGAACAAGTCTAGCTGGGAAAGACATGAAATTTGTAAAACGATTGGAAAATATTGTGGAACATTTAAATTTCAATTCCGACTGAGACTTCCGTAATTTGACTCCGCCCTGCTGTGCTTCGTATGTCTCGACTTGTCCCGACTGAGATTTTCGTTATTTGAATTCGCCCTGCTGTGCTTCGTATGTCTCGACTTGTCCTAATGGTCCCGACTTTCTTTTTAACGACCCGACTTGACAAATGCCAAAATACACAACAAGTCTAGCTGGGTAAAACATGAAATTTGTAAAACGATTGGAAAATATTGTGGAACATTCAAATTTCAATTCCGACTGAGATTTCCGTAATTTGACTTCGCCCTGCTGTGCTTCGTATGTCTCGACTTGTCCTAATGGTCCCGACTTTTTTTTAACGACCCGACCTGACAAATGCCAAAACTACAGAAAAAGTCCAGCTGGGTAAAACAAGAAATTTGTAAAACATTTGGAAAATGTGGAACATTCAAATTTCAATTCCGACTCGATTTGTCCTTGATGACCCGACTTGACAAATGCCAAAAAAAAGAACGAGTCCAGCTGAGTAATTCAAGAAATTTGTAACACAATTGGAAAGTGTTGAGAACATTCAAATTTCAATTCCGACTTAGATTTTCGTAATATGACTTCGCCCTGCTGTACTTCGTATCTATCAACTTGTCCTAATGGTCCCGATTTGTCCCTAATACCCGACTTGACATATGCCAAATCTACAGAACAAGTCCAGCAGGGTAAGACAAGAAATTTGTAACACTAATGGAAAATGTTGGGGAACAATTCTAATTTCAATTCCGACTGAGAGTTCCGTAATTTGACTTCGTCCTGCTGTGCTTCATTGCCACTGTCCTAATGGTCCCGATTTGTCCTTGATGGCCCGACTTGACATATGGCAAAAAAGAGACAAGTCCAGCTGGGTAAAACAAGAAATTTGTAACACAATAGGAAAATGTTGGGGAACAATTCTAATTTCAATTCCGACTGGGATTTTCGTAAATTGACTTAGCTCTGCTGTGCTTCGTATGTCTCGACTTGTCCTAATGGTCCCGATTTGTCCCTACTACCCGACTTGACATATGCCAAATCTACAGAACAAGTCCAGTTGGGTAAAACAAGAAATTTGTAACACTATTGGAAAATGTTAGGGAACAATTCTAATTTCAATTCCGACTGGGATTTTCGTAAATTGACTTAGCCGTGCTGTGCTTCGTATGTCTCGACTTGTCCTTATGGTCCCGATTTGTACCTACTGACCCGACTTGACGTATGCCAAGACTACAGAACAACAATTGACAAATGCCAAAAAAAAGAACGAGTCCAGCTGAGTAATTCAAGAAATTTGTAACACAATTGGAAAGTGTTGAGAACATTCAAATTTCAATTCCGACTTAGATTTTCGTAATATGACTTCGCCCTGCTGTACTTCGTATCTATCAACTTGTCCTAATGGTCCCGATCCGTCCCTACTACCCGACTTGACATATGCCAAATCTACAGAACAAGTCCAGCAGGGTGAGACAAGAAATTTGTAACACTATTGGAAAATGTTGGGGAACAATTCAAATTTCAATTCCGACTGAGATTATCGTAATTTGACTTCGCCCTGCTGTGCTTCATATGTCTCGACTTGTCCTATTGGTCCCGACTTTTTTTTAATGACCCGACTTGACAAATGCCAAAAAACAGAACGAGTCCAGCTGAGTAATTCAAGAAATTTTCAACACAATTGGAAAGTGTTGGGAACATTCAAATTTCAATTCCGACTTAGATTTTCGTAATATGACTTCGCCCTGCTGTGCTTCGTATCTATCAACTTGTCCTAATGGTCCCGATTTGTCCCTAATACCCGACTTGACATATGCCAAATCTACAGAACAAGTCCAGCAGGGTAACACAAGAAATTTGTAACACTAATGGAAAATGTTGGGGAACAATTCTAATTTCAATTCCGACTGAGATTTCCGTAATTTGACTTCGCCCTGCTGTGCTTCGTATGTCTCGACTTGTCCTAATGGTCCCGATCTGTCCCTACTACCCGACTTGACATATGCCAAAACTACAGAACAAGTCCAGCTGGGTATAACAAGAAATTTGTAACACAATTGGAAAATGTTGTGGAACATTTAAATTTCAATTCCGACTGAGATTTCCGTAATTTGACTTCGCCCTGCTGTGCTTCGTATGTCTCGACTTGTCCTAATGGTCCCGATCTGTCCCTACTACCCGACTTGACATATGCCAAAACTACAGAACAAGTCCAGCTGGGTAAAACAAGAAATTTGTAACACTATTGGAAAATGTTGGGGAACAATTCAAATTTCAATTCCGACTGAGATTTTCGTTATTTGACTTCGCCCTGCTGTGCTTCGTATGTCTCGACTTGTCCTAATGGTCCCGACTTTTTTTTAACGACCCGACTTGACAAATGCCAAAATACAGAACAAGTCTAACTGGGTAAAACATGAAATTTGTAAAACGATTGGAAAATATTGTGGAACATTCAAATTTCAATTCCGACTGAGATTTCCGTAATTTGACTTGGCCCTGCTGTGCTTCGTATGTCTCGACTTGTCCTAAGATACCGACTTTTTTTTTACGACCCGACTTGACAAATGCCAAAATACAGAACAAGTCTAGCTGGGTAAAACATGAAATTTGTAAGACGATTGGAAAATATTGTGGAACATTTAAATTTCAATTCCGACTGAGATTTCCGTAATTTGACTTCGCCCTGCTGTGCTTCGTATGTCTCGACTTGTCCTAATGGTCCCGATCTGTCCCTACTACCCGACTTGACATATGCCAAAACTACAGAACAAGTCCAGCTGGGTAAAACAAGAAATTTGTAACACTATTGAAAAATGTTGGGGAATAATTCAAATTTCATTTCGGACTGAGATTTTCGTTATTTGAATTCGCCCTGCAGTGCTTCGTATGTCTCGACTTGTCCTAAGGTCCCGACTTTTTTTTAACGACCCGACTTGACAAATGCCAAAATACAGAACAAGTCTAGCTGGGTAAAACATGAAATTTGTAAAACGATTGGAAAATATTGTGGAACATTTAAATTTCAATTCCGACTGAGATTTCCGTAATTTGACTTCGCCCTGCTGTGCTTCGTATGTCTCGACTTGTCCTAATGGTCCCGATCTGTCCCTACTACCCGACTTGACATATGCCAAAACTACAGAACAAGTCCAGCTGGGTAAAACAAGAAATTTGTAACACTATTGGAAAATGTTGGGGAACAATTCAAATTTCAATTCCGACTGAGATTTTCGTTATTTGACTTCGCCCTGCTGTGCTTCGTATGTCTCGACTTGTCCTAATAGTCCCGACTTTTCTTTAATGACCCGACTTGACTCTAATTTCTATTCCTACCGGTATTTTCGTAAATTGACATAGCCCTACTGTGCTTCGTATGTCTCGACTTGTCCTAATGGTCCCTATTTGTCCTTAATGACTTGACTTGACAAATACCAAAAAACAGAACGAGTCCAGCTGGGTAATTCAAGAAATTTGTAACACATTTGGAAAGTGTTGAGAACATTCAAATTTCAATTCCGACTGACATTTTCGAAATTTGACTTCGCCCTGCTGTGCTTCGTATCTATCAACTTGTCCTAATGGTCCCGATCTGTCCCTACTACCCGACTTGACATATGCCAAATATACAGAACAAGTCCAGCAGGGTAAAACAAGAAATTTGTAACACTATTGGAAAATGTTGGGGAATAATTCAAATTTCAATTCCGACTGAGATTTTCGTTATTTGACTTCGCCCTGCTGTGCTTCGTATGTCTCGACTTGTCCTAATGGTCTCCCGACTTTTTTTTAACGACCCGACTTGACAAATGCCAAAATACAGAACAAGTCTAGCTGGGTAAAACATGAAATTTGTAAAACGATTGGAAAATATTGTAGAACATTCAAATTTCAATTCCGACTGAGATTTCCGTAATATGACTTCGCCCTGCTGTGCTTGACAAATGCCAAAAAACAGAACGATTCCAGCTGAGTAATTCAAGAAGTTTGTAACACAATTGGAAAGTGTTGGGAACATTCAAATTTCAATTCCGACTGAGAGTTCAGTAATTTGACTTCGTCCTGGTGTGCTTCATTTGCCTCGACTTGTCCTAATGGTCCCGATTTGTCCTTAATGACACGACTTGACATATTCCAAAAAACAGAACGAGTCCAGCTGAGTAATTCAAGAAATTTGTAACACATTTGGAAAGTGTTGAGAACATTCAAATTTCAATTCCGACTGACATTTTCGAAATTTGACTTCTACCTGCTGTGCTTCGTATCTATCAACTTGTCCTAATGGTCCCGATTCGTCCCTACTACCCGACTTGACATATGCCAAATATACAGAACAAGTCCAGCAGGGTAAAACAAGAAATTTGTAACACTATTTGAAAATGTTGGGGAACAATTCAAATTTCAATTCCGACTGAGATTATCGTAATTTGACTTCGCCCTGCTGTGCTTCGTATGTCTCTACTTGTCCTAATAGTCCCGACTTTTTTTAATGACCTGACTTGACTCTAATTTCTATTCCTACCGGGATTTTCGTAATTTGACTTCGTCCTGCTGTGCTTCATTTGCCTCGAGTTGTCCTATTGGTCCCGATTTGTCCTTGATGGCCCGACTTGACAAATGCCAAAAAACAGAACGAGTCCAGCTGAGTATTCAAGAAATTTGTAACACAATTGGAAAGTGTTGGGAACATTCAAATTTCAATTCCGTCTTAGATTTTCGTAATATGACTTCGCCCTGCTGTACTTCGTATCTATCAACTTGTCCTAATGGTCCCGATCTGTCCCTACTACCCGACTTGACATATGCCAAATCTACAGAACAAGTCCAGCAGGGTAAGACAAGAAATTTGTAACACTATTGGAAAATGTTGGGGAACAATTCAAATTTCAATTCCGACTGAGATTTTCGTTATTTGACTTCGCCCTGCTGTGCTTCGTATGTCTCGACTTGTCCTAATGGTCCCGACTTTTTTTTAACGACCCGACTTGACAAATGCCAAAATACAGAACAAGTCTAGCTGGGTAAAACATGAAATTTGTAAAACGATTGGAAAATATTGTGGAACATTTAAATTTCAATTCCGACTGAGATTTCCGTAATTTGACTTCGCCCTGCTGTGCTTCGTATGTCTCGACTTGTCCTAATGGTCCCGATCTGTCCCTACTACCTGACTTGACATATGCCAAAACTACAGAACAAGTCCAGCTGGGTAAAACATGAAATTTGTAAAACGATTGGAAAATATTGTGGAACATTTAAATTTCAATTCCGACTGAGATTTCCGTAATTTGACTTCGTCCTGCTGTGCTTCGTATGTCTCGACTTGTCCTAATGGTCCCGATCTGTCCCTACTACCTGACTTGACATATGCCAAAACTACAGAACAAGTCTAGCTGGGTAAAACATGAAATTTGTAAAACGATTGGAAAATATTGTGGAACATTTAAATTTCAATTCCGACTGAGATTTCCGTAATTTGACTTCGCCCTGCTGTGCTTCGTACGTCTCGACTTGTCCTAATGGTCCCGATCTGTCCCTACTACCTGACTTGACATATGCCAAAACTACAGAACAAGTCTAACTGGGTAAAACATGAAATTTGTAAAACGATTGGAAAATATTGTGGAACATTTAAATTTCAATTCCGACTGAGATTTCCGTAATTTGACTTCGCCCTGCTGTGCTTCGCACGTCTCGACTTGTCCTAATGGTCCCGATCTGTCCCTACTACCTGACTTGACATATGCCAAAACTACAGAACAAGTCTAGCTGGGTAAAACATGAAATTTGTAAAACGATTGGAAAATATTGTGGAACATTTAAATTTCAATTCCGACTGAGATTTTCGTAATATGACTTCGCCCTGCTGTGCTTCGTATCTATCAACTTGTCCTAATGGTCCCGATTCGTCCCTACTACCCGACTTGACATATGCCAAAACTACAGAACAAGTCCAGCTGGGAAAAACAAGAAATTTGTAACACTATTTGAAAATGTTGGGGAACAATCAAATTTCAATTCCGACTGAGATTATCGTAATTTGACTTCGCCCTGCTGTGCTTCGTATGTCTCGACTTGTCCTAATAGTCGCGATTTTTTTTTAATGACCCGACTTGACTCTAATTTCTATTCCTACCGGGATTTTCGTAAATTGACATAGCCCTACTGTGCTTCGTATGTCTCGACTTGTCCTTGTGGTCCCGATTTGTCCTTAATGACACGACTTGACAAATTCCAAAAAACAGAACGAGTCCAGCTGAGTAATTCAAGAAATTTGTAACACAATAGGAAAATGTTGTGGAACATTCAAATTTCAATTCCGACTGAGATTTTCGTAATTTGACTTCGCCCTGCTCTGCTTCATTTTCCTCGACTTGTTCCAATGGTTCCGATTTGTCTAATGACCCGACTTGACCAATTCCAAAAAACAGAACGAGTCCAGCTGAGTAATTCAAGAAATTTGTAACAATTGGAAAGTGTTGGGAACATTCAAATTTCAATTCCGACTGAGAGTTCCGTAATTTGACTTCGCCCTGCTGTGCTTCGTATGTCTCGACTTGTCCTAATGGTCCCGATCTGTCCCTACTACCCGACTTGACATATGCCAAAACTACAGAACAAGTCCAGCTGGGTAAAACAAGAAATTTGTAACACTATTGGAAAATGTTGGGGAATAATTCAAATTTCAATTCCGACTGAGATTTTCGTTATTTGAATTCGCCCTGCTGTGCTTCGTATGTCTCGACTTGTCCTAAGGTCCCGACTTTTTTTTAACGACCCGACTTGAGAAATGCCAAAATACAGAACAAGTCTAGCTGGGAAAGACATGAAATTTGTAAAACGATTGGAAAATATTGTGGAACATTTAAATTTCAATTCCGACTGAGACTTCCGTAATTTGACTCCGCCCTGCTGTGCTTCGTATGTCTCGACTTGTCCCGACTGAGATTTTCGTTATTTGAATTCGCCCTGCTGTGCTTCGTATGTCTCGACTTGTCCTAATGGTCCCGACTTTCTTTTTAACGACCCGACTTGACAAATGCCAAAATACAGAAAAAGTCTAACTGGGTAAAACATGAAATTTGTAAAACGATTGGAAAATATTGTGGAACATTCAAATTTCAATTCCGACTGAGATTTCCGTAATATGACTTGGCCCTGCTGTGCTTCGTATGTCTCGACTTGTCCTAATGGTCCCGACTTTTTTTTAATGACCCGACTTGACAAATGCCAAAAAACAGAACGAGTCCAGCTGAGTAATTCAAGAAATTTTTAACACAATTGGAAAGTGTTGGGAACATTCAAATTTCAATTCCGACTTAGATTTTCGTAATATGACTTCGCCCTGCTGTGCTTCGTATCTATCAACTTGTCCTAATGGTCCCGATTTGTCCCTACTACCCGACTTGACATGCCAAACCTACAGTAAAAGTCCAGTTGGGTGAAACAAGAAATTTGTAACACTATTGGAAAATGTTAGGGAACAATTCTAATTTCAATTCCGACTGGGATTTTCGTAACCTGACTTAGCCCTGCTGTGCTTCATATGTCCCGACTTGTCCTCAAGGTCCCGAATTGTACCTACTGACCCGACTTGACATATGCCAAAACTACAGAACAAGTCCAGCTGGGTATAACAAGAAATTTGTAACACAATTGGAAAATGTTGGGGAACAATTCAAATTTCAACTCCGACTGAGATTTTAGTAATTTAACTTCGCCCTGCTGTGCTTCGAATGTCTCGACTTGTCCTAATGGTCCCGACTTTTTTTTAACGACTTGACTTGACAAATGCCAAAATAAAGAACAAGTCTAGCTGGGTAAAACATGAAATTTGTAAAACGATTGGAAAATATTGTGGAACATTCAAATTTCAATTCCGACTGAGATTTCCGTAATTTGACTTCGCCCTGCTGTGCTTCGTATGTCTCGACTTGTCCTAATGGTCCCGATTTGTCCTTGATGACCCGACTTGACATATGACAAAATACAGGGCTAGTCCAGCTGGGTAAAACAAGAAATTTGTAACACTATCGAAAAATGTTGGGGAACAATTCAAATTTCAATTCCGACTGAGATTTTCGTTATTTGACTTCGCCCTGCTGTGCTTCGTATGTCTCGACTTGTCCTAATGGTCCCGACTTTTTTTTAACGACCCGACTTGACAATTGCCAAAATACAGAACAAGTCTAGCTGGGTAAAACATGAAATTTGTAAAACGATTGGAAAATATTGTGGAACATTCAAATTTCAATTCCGACTGAGATTTCCGTAATTTGACTTCGCTCTGCTGTGCTTCGTATGTCTCGACTTGTCCTATTGGTCCCGATTTGTCCTTAATGACCCGACTTGACAAATGCCAATATACAGAACAAGTCTAGCTGGGTAAAACATGAAATTTGTAAAACGATTGGAAAATATTGTGGAACATTCAAATTTCAATTCCGACTGAGATTTTCGTAATTTGACTTCGCCCTGCTGTGCTTCATTTTCCTCGACTTGTCCTAATGGTCCCGATTTGCCCTTAATGACCCGACTTGACAAATGCCAAAAAAAAGAACGAGTCCAGCTGAGTAATTCAAGAAATTTGTAACACAATTGGAAAGTGTTGGAACATTCAAATTTCAATTCCGACTGAGAGTTCCGTAATTTGACTTCGTCCTGCTGTGCTTCGTATGTCTCGACTTGTCCTAATGGTCCCGACTTTTTTTTAACGACCCGACTTGACAATTGCCAAAATACAGAACAAGTCTAGCTGGGTAAAACATGAAATTTGTAAAACGATTGGAAAATATTGTGGAACATTCAAATTTCAATTCCGACTGAGATTTCCGTAATTTGACTTCGCCCTGCTGTGCTTCGTATGTCTCGACTTGTCCTAATGGTCCCGATTTGTCCTTAATGACCCGACTTGACAAATGCCAATATACAGAACAAGTCTAGCTGGGTAAAACATGAAATATGTAAAACGATTGGAAAATATTGTGGAACATTCAAATTTCAATTCCGACTGAGATTTCCGTAATTTGACTTCGCCCTGCTGTGCTTCGTATGTCTCGACTTGTCCTAATGGTCCCGATTTGTCCTTAATGACCCGACTTGACAAATGTCAATATACAGAACAAGTCTAGCTGGGTAAAACATGAAATTTGTAAAACGATTGGAAAATATTGTGGAACATTCAAATTTCAATTCCGACTGAGATTTTCGTAATTTGACTTCGCCCTGCTGTGCTTCATTTTCCTCGACTTGTCCTAATGGTCCCGATTTGCCCTTAATGACCCGACTTGACAAATGCCAAAAAAAAGAACGAGTCCAGCTGAGTTATTCAAGAAATTTGTAACACAATTGGAAAGTGTTGGAACATTCAAATTTCAATTCCGACTGAGAGTTCCGTAATTTGACTTCGTCCTGCTGTGCTTCGTATCTATCAACTTGTCCTAATGTCCCCATCTGTCCCTACTACCCGACTTGACATATGCCAAATCTACAGAACAAGTCCAGCAGGGCAAGACAAGAAATTTGTAACCCTATTGGAAAATGTTGGGGAACAATTCAAATTTCAATTCCGACTGAGATTATCGTAATTTGACTTCGCCCTGCTGTGCTTCGTATGTCTCGACTTGTCCTAATGGTCCCGACTTTTTTTTAATGACCCGACTTGACAAATGCCAAAAAACAGAACGAGTCCAGCTGAGTAATTCAAGATATTTTTAACACAATTGGAGAGTGTTGGGAACATTCATATTTCAATTCCGACTTAGATTTTCGTAATATGACTTCGCCCTGCTGTGCTTCGTATCTATCAACTTGTCCTAATGGTCCCGATTTGTCCCTACTACCCGACTTGACATGCCAAACCTACAGAACAAGTCCAGTTGGGTAAAACAAGAAATTTGTAACACTATTGGAAAATGTTAGGGAACAATTCTAATTTCAATTCCGACTGGGATTTTCGTAAATTGACTTAGCCCTGCTGTGCTTCGTATGTCTCGACTTGTCCTTATGGTCCCGATTTGTACCTACTGACCCGACTTGACATATGCCAAAACTACAGAACAAGTCCAGCTGGGTATAACAAGAAATTTGTAACACAATTGGAAAATGTTCGGGAACAATTCAAATTTCAACTCAGACTGAGATTTCAGTAATTTGACTTCGCCCTGCTGTGCTTCGTATGTCTCGACTTGTCCATATGTTCCCGATTTGTCCTTAATGACACGACTTGACAAATTCCAAAAAACAGAACGAGTCCAGCTGAGTAATTCAAGAAATTTGTAACATAATAGGAAAATGTTGTGAAACATTCAAATTTCAATTCCGACTGAGATTTTCGTATTTTGACTTCGCCCTGCTGTGCTTCATTTTCCTCGACTTGTCCCAATGGTTCCGATTTGTCCTTAATGACCCGACTTGACAAATTCCATAAAACAGAACGAGTCTAGCTGAGTAATTCCCTACTACCCGACTTGACATATGCCAAAACTACAGAACAAGTCCAGCTGGGTAAAACAAGAAATTTGTAACACTATTGGAAAATGTTGGGGAATAATTCAAATTTCAATTCCGACTGAGATTTTCGTTATTTGAATTCGCCCTGCTGTGCTTCGTATGTCTCGACTTGTCCTAAGGTCCCGACTTTTTTTTAACGACCCGACTTGACAAATGCCAAAATACAGAACAAGTCTAGCTGGGTAAAACATGAAATTTGTAAAACGATTGGAAAATATTGTGGAACATTTAAATTTCAATTCCGACTGAGATTTCCGTAATTTGACTTCGCCCTGCTGTGCTTCGTATGTCTCGACTTGTCCTAATGGTCCCGATCTGTCCCTACTACCCGACTTGACATATGCCAAAACTACAGAACAAGTCCAGCTGGGTAAAACAAGAAATTTGTAACACTATTGGAAAATGTTGGGGAACAATTCAAATTTCAATTCCGACTGAGATTTTCGTTATTTGACTTCGCCCTGCTGTGCTTCGTATGTCTCGACTTGTCCTAATAGTCCCGACTTTTTTGTAATGACCCGACTTGACTCTAATTTCTATTCCTACCGGGATTTTCGTAAATTGACATAGCCCTACTGTGCTTCGTATGTCTCGACTTGTCCTAATGGTCCCTATTTGTCCTTAATGACTTGACTTGACAAATACCAAAAAACACAACGAGTCCAGCTGGGTAATTCAAGAAATTTGTAACACATTTGGAAAGTGTTGAGAACATTCAAATTTCAATTCCGACTGACATTTTCGAAATTTGACTTCGCCCTGCTGTGCTTCGTATCTATCAACTTGTCCTAATGGTCCCGATCTGTCCCTACTACCCGACTTGACATATGCCAAATATACAGAACAAGTCCAGCAGGGTAAAACAAGAAATTTGTAACACTATTGGAAAATGTTGGGGAATAATTCAAATTTCAATTCCGACTGAGATTTTCGTTATTTGAATTCGCCCTGCTGTGCTTCGTATGTCTCGACTTGTCCTAAGGTCCCGACTTTTTTTTAACGACCCGACTTGACAAATGCCAAAATACAGAACAAGTCTAGCTGGGTAAAACATGAAATTTGTAAAACGATTGGAAAATATTGTGGAACATTTAAATTTCAATTCCGACTGAGATTTCCGTAATTTGACTTCGCCCTGCTGTGCTTCGTATGTCTCGACTTGTCCTAATGGTCCCGATCTGTCCCTACTACCCGACTTGACATATGCCAAAACTACAGAACAAGTCCAGCTGGGTATAACAAGAAATTTGTAACACAATTGGAAAATGTTGTGGAACATTTAAATTTCAATTCCGACTGAGATTTCCGTAATTTGACTTCGCCCTGCTGTGCTTCGTATGTCTCGACTTGTCCTAATGGTCCCGATCTGTCCCTACTACCCGACTTGACATATGCCAAAACTACAGAACAAGTCCAGCTGGGTAAAGCGAGAAATTTGTAACACTATTGGAAAATGTTGGGGAACAATTCAAATTTCAATTCCGACTGAGATTTTCGTTATTTGACTTCGCCCTGCTGTACTTCGTATGTCTCGACTTGTCCTAATGGTCCCGACTTTTTTTTAACGACCCGACTTGACAAATGCCAAAATACAGAACAAGTCTAACTGGGTAAAACATGAAATTTGTAAAACGATTGGAAAATATTGTGGAACATTCAAATTTCAATTCCGACTGAGATTTCCGTAATTTGACTTGGCCCTGCTGTGCTTCGTATGTCTCGACTTGTCCTAAGATCCCGACTTTTTTTTAACGACCCGACTTGACAAATGCCAAAATACAGAACAAGTCTAGCTGGGTAAAACATGAAATTTGTAAAACGATTGGAAAATATTGTAGAACATTCAAATTTCAATTCCGACTGAGATTTCCGTAATATGACTTCGCCCTGCTGTGCTTGACAAATGCCAAAAAACAGAACGATTCCAGCTGAGTAATTCAAGAAGTTTGTAACACAATTGGAAAGTGTTGGGAACATTCAAATTTCAATTCCGACTGAGAGTTCAGTAATTTGACTTCGTCCTGGTGTGCTTCATTTGCCTCGACTTGTCCTAATGGTCCCGATTTGTCCTTAATGACACGACTTGACATATTCCAAAAAACAGAACGAGTCCAGCTGAGTAATTCAAGAAATTTGTAACACATTTGGAAAGTGTTGAGAACATTCAAATTTCAATTCCGACTGACATTTTCGAAATTTGACTTCTACCTGCTGTGCTTCGTATCTATCAACTTGTCCTAATGGTCCCGATTCGTCCCTACTACCCGACTTGACATATGCCAAATATACAGAACAAGTCCAGCAGGGTAAAACAAGAAATTTGTAACACTATTTGAAAATGTTGGGAAACAATTCAAATTTCAATTCCGACTGAGATTATCGTAATTTGACTTCGCCCTGCTGTGCTTCGTATGTATCTACTTGTCCTAATAGTCCCGACTTTTTTTAATGACCTGACTTGACTCTAATTTCTATTCCTACCGGGATTTTCGTAATTTGACTTCGTCCTGCTGTGCTTCATTTGCCTCGAGTTGTCCTATTGGTCCCGATTTGTCCTTGATGGCCCGACTTGACAAATGCCAAAAAACAGAACGAGTCCAGCTGAGTATTCAAGAAATTTGTAACACAATTGGAAAGTGTTGGGAACATTCAAATTTCAATTCCGTCTTAGATTTTCGTAATATGACTTCGCCCTGCTGTACTTCGTATCTATCAACTTGTCCTAATGGTCCCGATCTGTCCCTACTACCCGACTTGACATATGCCAAATCTACAGAACAAGTCCAGCAGGGTAAGACAAGAAATTTGTAACACTATTGGAAAATGTTGGGGAACAATTCAAATTTCAATTCCGACTGAGATTTTCGTTATTTGACTTCGCCCTGCTGTGCTTCGTATGTCTCGACTTGTCCTAATGGTCCCGACTTTTTTTTAACGACCCGACTTGACAAATGCCAAAATACAGAACAAGTCTAGCTGGGTAAAACATGAAATTTGTAAAACGATTGGAAAATATTGTGGAACATTTAAATTTCAATTCCGACTGAGATTTCCGTAATTTGACTTCGCCCTGCTGTGCTTCGTATGTCTCGACTTGTCCTAATGGTCCCGATCTGTCCCTACTACCTGACTTGACATATGCCAAAACTACAGAACAAGTCCAGCTGGGTAAAACATGAAATTTGTAAAACGATTGGAAAATATTGTGGAACATTTAAATTTCAATTCCGACTGAGATTTCCGTAATTTGACTTCGTCCTGCTGTGCTTCGTATGTCTCGACTTGTCCTAATGGTCCCGATCTGTCCCTACTACCTGACTTGACATATGCCAAAACTACAGAACAAGTCTAGCTGGGTAAAACATGAAATTTGTAAAACGATTGGAAAATATTGTGGAACATTTAAATTTCAATTCCGACTGAGATTTCCGTAATTTGACTTCGCCCTGCTGTGCTTCGTACGTCTCGACTTGTCCTAATGGTCCCGATCTGTCCCTACTACCTGACTTGACATATGCCAAAACTACAGAACAAGTCTAACTGGGTAAAACATGAAATTTGTAAAACGATTGGAAAATATTGTGGAACATTTAAATTTCAATTCCGACTGAGATTTCCGTAATTTGACTTCGCCCTGCTGTGCTTCGCACGTCTCGACTTGTCCTAATGGTCCCGATCTGTCCCTACTACCTGACTTGACATATGCCAAAACTACAGAACAAGTCTAGCTGGGTAAAACATGAAATTTGTAAAACGATTGGAAAATATTGTGGAACATTTAAATTTCAATTCCGACTGAGATTTTCGTAATATGACTTCGCCCTGCTGTGCTTCGTATCTATCAACTTGTCCTAATGGTCCCGATTCGTCCCTACTACCCGACTTGACATATGCCAAAACTACAGAACAAGTCCAGCTGGGAAAAACAAGAAATTTGTAACACTATTTGAAAATGTTGGGGAACAATCAAATTTCAATTCCGACTGAGATTATCGTAATTTGACTTCGCCCTGCTGTGCTTCGTATGTCTCGACTTGTCCTAATAGTCGCGATTTTTTTTTAATGACCCGACTTGACTCTAATTTCTATTCCTACCGGGATTTTCGTAAATTGACATAGCCCTACTGTGCTTCGTATGTCTCGACTTGTCCTTGTGGTCCCGATTTGTCCTTAATGACACGACTTGACAAATTCCAAAAAACAGAACGAGTCCAGCTGAGTAATTCAAGAAATTTGTAACACAATAGGAAAATGTTGTGGAACATTCAAATTTCAATTCCGACTGAGATTTTCGTAATTTGACTTCGCCCTGCTCTGCTTCATTTTCCTCGACTTGTCCCAATGGTTCCGATTTGTCTAATGACCCGACTTGACCAATTCCAAAAAACAGAACGAGTCCAGCTGAGTAATTCAAGAAATTTGTAACAATTGGAAAGTGTTGGGAACATTCAAATTTCAATTCCGACTGAGAGTTCCGTAATTTGACTTCGCCCTGCTGTGCTTCGTATGTCTCGACTTGTCCTAATGGTCCCGATCTGTCCCTACTACCCGACTTGACATATGCCAAAACTACAGAACAAGTCCAGCTGGGTAAAACAAGAAATTTGTAACACTATTGGAAAATGTTGGGGAATAATTCAAATTTCAATTCCGACTGAGATTTTCGTTATTTGAATTCGCCCTGCTGTGCTTCGTATGTCTCGACTTGTCCTAAGGTCCCGACTTTTTTTTAACGACCCGACTTGAGAAATGCCAAAATACAGAACAAGTCTAGCTGGGAAAGACATGAAATTTGTAAAACGATTGGAAAATATTGTGGAACATTTAAATTTCAATTCCGACTGAGACTTCCGTAATTTGACTCCGCCCTGCTGTGCTTCGTATGTCTCGACTTGTCCCGACTGAGATTTTCGTTATTTGAATTCGCCCTGCTGTGCTTCGTATGTCTCGACTTGTCCTAATGGTCCCGACTTTCTTTTTAACGACCCGACTTGACAAATGCCAAAATACAGAACAAGTCTAACTGGGTAAAACATGAAATTTGTAAAACGATTGGAAAATATTGTGGAACATTCAAATTTCAATTCCGACTGAGATTTCCGTAATTTGACTTGGCCCTGCTGTGCTTCGTATGTCTCGACTTGTCCTAATGGTCCCGACTTTTTTTTAATGACCCGACTTGACAAATGCCAAAAAACAGAACGAGTCCAGCTGAGTAATTCAAGAAATTTTTAACACAATTGGAAAGTGTTGGGAACATTCAAATTTCAATTCCGACTTAGATTTTCGTAATATGACTTCGCCCTGCTGTGCTTCGTATCTATCAACTTGTCCTAATGGTCCCGATTTGTCCCTACTACCCGACTTGACATGCCAAACCTACAGTAAAAGTCCAGTTGGGTGAAACAAGAAATTTGTAACACTATTGGAAAATGTTAGGGAACAATTCTAATTTCAATTCCGACTGGGATTTTCGTAACCTGACTTAGCCCTGCTGTGCTTCATATGTCCCGACTTGTCCTCAAGGTCCCGAATTGTACCTACTGACCCGACTTGACATATGCCAAAACTACAGAACAAGTCCAGCTGGGTATAACAAGAAATTTGTAACACAATTGGAAAATGTTGGGGAACAATTCAAATTTCAACTCCGACTGAGATTTTAGTAATTTAACTTCGCCCTGCTGTGCTTCGAATGTCTCGACTTGTCCTAATGGTCCCGACTTTTTTTTAACGACTTGACTTGACAAATGCCAAAATAAAGAACAAGTCTAGCTGGGTAAAACATGAAATTTGTAAAACGATTGGAAAATATTGTGGAACATTCAAATTTCAATTCCGACTGAGATTTCCGTAATTTGACTTCGCCCTGCTGTGCTTCGTATGTCTCGACTTGTCCTAATGGTCCCGATTTGTCCTTGATGACCCGACTTGACATATGACAAAATACAGGGCTAGTCCAGCTGGGTAAAACAAGAAATTTGTAACACTATCGAAAAATGTTGGGGAACAATTCAAATTTCAATTCCGACTGAGATTTTCGTTATTTGACTTCGCCCTGCTGTGCTTCGTATGTCTCGACTTGTCCTAATGGTCCCGACTTTTTTTTAACGACCCGACTTGACAATTGCCAAAATACAGAACAAGTCTAGCTGGGTAAAACATGAAATTTGTAAAACGATTGGAAAATATTGTGGAACATTCAAATTTCAATTCCGACTGAGATTTCCGTAATTTGACTTCGCTCTGCTGTGCTTCGTATGTCTCGACTTGTCCTATTGGTCCCGATTTGTCCTTAATGACCCGACTTGACAAATGCCAATATACAGAACAAGTCTAGCTGGGTAAAACATGAAATTTGTAAAACGATTGGAAAATATTGTGGAACATTCAAATTTCAATTCCGACTGAGATTTTCGTAATTTGACTTCGCCCTGCTGTGCTTCATTTTCCTCGACTTGTCCTAATGGTCCCGATTTGCCCTTAATGACCCGACTTGACAAATGCCAAAAAAAAGAACGAGTCCAGCTGAGTAATTCAAGAAATTTGTAACACAATTGGAAAGTGTTGGAACATTCAAATTTCAATTCCGACTGAGAGTTCCGTAATTTGACTTCGTCCTGCTGTGCTTCGTATGTCTCGACTTGTCCTAATGGTCCCGACTTTTTTTTAACGACCCGACTTGACAATTGCCAAAATACAGAACAAGTCTAGCTGGGTAAAACATGAAATTTGTAAAACGATTGGAAAATATTGTGGAACATTCAAATTTCAATTCCGACTGAGATTTCCGTAATTTGACTTCGCCCTGCTGTGCTTCGTATGTCTCGACTTGTCCTAATGGTCCCGATTTGTCCTTAATGACCCGACTTGACAAATGCCAATATACAGAACAAGTCTAGCTGGGTAAAACATGAAATATGTAAAACGATTGGAAAATATTGTGGAACATTCAAATTTCAATTCCGACTGAGATTTCCGTAATTTGACTTCGCCCTGCTGTGCTTCGTATGTCTCGACTTGTCCTAATGGTCCCGATTTGTCCTTAATGACCCGACTTGACGAATGCCAATATACAGAACAAGTCTAGCTGGGTAAAACATGAAATTTGTAAAACGATTGGAAAATATTGTGGAACATTCAAATTTCAATTCCGACTGAGATTTTCGTAATTTGACTTCGCCCTGCTGTGCTTCATTTTCCTCGACTTGTCCTAATGGTCCCGATTTGCCCTTAATGACCCGACTTGACAAATGCCAAAAAAAAGAACGAGTCCAGCTGAGTTATTCAAGAAATTTGTAACACAATTGGAAAGTGTTGGAACATTCAAATTTCAATTCCGACTGAGAGTTCCGTAATTTGACTTCGTCCTGCTGTGCTTCGTATCTATCAACTTGTCCTAATGTCCCCATCTGTCCCTACTACCCGACTTGACATATGCCAAATCTACAGAACAAGTCCAGCAGGGCAAGACAAGAAATTTGTAACCCTATTGGAAAATGTTGGGGAACAATTCAAATTTCAATTCCGACTGAGATTATCGTAATTTGACTTCGCCCTGCTGTGCTTCGTATGTCTCGACTTGTCCTAATGGTCCCGACTTTTTTTTAATGACCCGACTTGACAAATGCCAAAAAACAGAACGAGTCCAGCTGAGTAATTCAAGATATTTTTAACACAATTGGAGAGTGTTGGGAACATTCATATTTCAATTCCGACTTAGATTTTCGTAATATGACTTCGCCCTGCTGTGCTTCGTATCTATCAACTTGTCCTAATGGTCCCGATTTGTCCCTACTACCCGACTTGACATGCCAAACCTACAGAACAAGTCCAGTTGGGTAAAACAAGAAATTTGTAACACTATTGGAAAATGTTAGGGAACAATTCTAATTTCAATTCCGACTGGGATTTTCGTAAATTGACTTAGCCCTGCTGTGCTTCGTATGTCTCGACTTGTCCTTATGGTCCCGATTTGTACCTACTGACCCGACTTGACATATGCCAAAACTACAGAACAAGTCCAGCTGGGTATAACAAGAAATTTGTAACACAATTGGAAAATGTTCGGGAACAATTCAAATTTCAACTCAGACTGAGATTTCAGTAATTTGACTTCGCCCTGCTGTGCTTCGTATGTCTCGACTTGTCCATATGTTCCCGATTTGTCCTTAATGACACGACTTGACAAATTCCAAAAAACAGAACGAGTCCAGCTGAGTAATTCAAGAAATTTGTAACATAATAGGAAAATGTTGTGAAACATTCAAATTTCAATTCCGACTGAGATTTTCGTATTTTGACTTCGCCCTGCTGTGCTTCATTTTCCTCGACTTGTCCCAATGGTTCCGATTTGTCCTTAATGACCCGACTTGACAAATTCCATAAAACAGAACGAGTCTAGCTGAGTAATTCCCTACTACCCGACTTGACATATGCCAAAACTACAGAACAAGTCCAGCTGGG
This sequence comes from Chrysolina americana, assembly GCA_958502065.1. Lineage (NCBI taxonomy): Eukaryota > Metazoa > Arthropoda > Insecta > Coleoptera > Chrysomelidae > Chrysolina > Chrysolina americana. Next base: position 30,174,682 of record OY293417.1, read on the forward strand.
TAAAACAAGAAATTTGTAACACTATTGGAAAATGTTGGGGAATAATTCAAATTTCAATTCCGACTGAGATTTTCGTTATTTGAATTCGCCCTGCTGTGCTTCGTATGTCTCGACTTGTCCTAAGGTCCCGACTTTTTTTTAACGACCCGACTTGACAAATGCCAAAATACAGAACAAGTCTAGCTGGGTAAAACATGAAATTTGTAAAACGATTGGAAAATATTGTGGAACATTTAAATTTCAATTCCGACTGAGATTTCCGTAATTTGACTTCGCCCTGCTGTGCTTCGTATGTCTCGACTTGTCCTAATGGTCCCGATCTGTCCCTACTACCCGACTTGACATATGCCAAAACTACAGAACAAGTCCAGCTGGGTAAAACAAGAAATTTGTAACACTATTGGAAAATGTTGGGGAACAATTCAAATTTCAATTCCGACTGAGATTTTCGTTATTTGACTTCGCCCTGCTGTGCTTCGTATGTCTCGACTTGTCCTAATAGTCCCGACTTTTTTTTAATGACCCGACTTGACTCTAATTTCTATTCCTACCGGGATTTTCGTAAATTGACATAGCCCTACTGTGCTTCGTATGTCTCGACTTGTCCTAATGGTCCCTATTTGTCCTTAATGACTTGACTTGACAAATACCAAAAAACACAACGAGTCCAGCTGGGTAATTCAAGAAATTTGTAACACATTTGGAAAGTGTTGAGAACATTCAAATTTCAATTCCGACTGACATTTTCGAAATTTGACTTCGCCCTGCTGTGCTTCGTATCTATCAACTTGTCCTAATGGTCCCGATCTGTCCCTACTACCCGACTTGACATATGCCAAATATACAGAACAAGTCCAGCAGGGTAAAACAAGAAATTTGTAACACTATTGGAAAATGTTGGGGAATAATTCAAATTTCAATTCCGACTGAGATTTTCGTTATTTGAATTCGCCCTGCTGTGCTTCGTATGTCTCGACTTGTCCTAAGGTCCCGACTTTTTTTTAACGACCCGACTTGACAAATGCCAAAATACAGAACAAGTCTAGCTGGGTAAAACATGAAATTTGTAAAACGATTGGAAAATATTGTGGAACATTTAAATTTCAATTCCGACTGAGATTTCCGTAATTTGACTTCGCCCTGCTGTGCTTCGTATGTCTCGACTTGTCCTAATGGTCCCGATCTGTCCCTACTACCCGACTTGACATATGCCAAAACTACAGAACAAGTCCAGCTGGGTATAACAAGAAATTTGTAACACAATTGGAAAATGTTGTGGAACATTTAAATTTCAATTCCGACTGAGATTTCCGTAATTTGACTTCGCCCTGCTGTGCTTCGTATGTCTCGACTTGTCCTAATGGTCCCGATCTGTCCCTACTACCCGACTTGACATATGCCAAAACTACAGAACAAGTCCAGCTGGGTAAAGCGAGAAATTTGTAACACTATTGGAAAATGTTGGGGAACAATTCAAATTTCAATTCCGACTGAGATTTTCGTTATTTGACTTCGCCCTGCTGTACTTCGTATGTCTCGACTTGTCCTAATGGTCCCGACTTTTTTTTAACGACCCGACTTGACAAATGCCAAAATACAGAACAAGTCTAACTGGGTAAAACATGAAATTTGTAAAACGATTGGAAAATATTGTGGAACATTCAAATTTCAATTCCGACTGAGATTTCCGTAATTTGACTTGGCCCTGCTGTGCTTCGTATGTCTCGACTTGTCCTAAGATCCCGACTTTTTTTTACGACCCGACTTGACAAATGCCAAAATACAGAACAAGTCTAGCTGGGTAAAACATGAAATTTGTAAAACGATTGGAAAATATTGTGGAACATTTAAATTTCAATTCCGACTGAGATTTCCGTAATTTGACTTCGCCCTGCTGTGCTTCGTATGTCTCGACTTGTCCTAATGGTCCCGATCTGTCCCTACTACCCGACTTGACATATGCCAAAACTACAGAACAAGTCCAGCTGGGTAAAACAAGAAATTTGTAACACTATTGGAAAATGCTGGGGAACAATTCAAATTTCAATTCCGACTGAGATTTTCGTTATTTGACTTCGCCCTGCTGTGCTTCGTATGTCTCGACTTGTCCTAATGGTCCCGACTTTTTTTTAACGACCCGACTTGACAAATGCCAAAATACAGAACAAGTCTAACTGGGTAAAACATGAAATTTGTAAAACGATTGGAAAATATTGTGGAACATTCAAATTTCAATTCCGACTGAGATTTCCGTAATTTGACTTGGCCCTGCTGTGCTTCGTATGTCTCGACTTGTCCTAAGGTCCCGACTTTTTTTTAACGACCCGACTTGACGAATGCCAAAATACTGAACAAGTCTAGCTGGGTAAAACATGAAATTTGTAAAACGATTGGAAAATATTGTGGAACATTTAAATTTCAATTCCGACTGAGACTTCCGTAATTTGACTTCGCCCTGCTGTGCTTCGTATGTCTCGACTTGTCCTAATGGTCCCGATCTGTCCCTACTACCCGACTTGACATATGCCAAAACTACAGAACAAGTCCAGCTGGGTAAAACAAGAAATTTGTAACACTATTGGAAAATGTTGGGGAATAATTCAAATTTCAATTCCGACTGAGATTTTCGTTATTTGAATTCGCCCTGCTGTGCTTCGTATGTCTCGACTTGTCCTAAGGTCCCGACTTTTTTTTAACGACCCGACTTGAGAAATGCCAAAATACAGAACAAGTCTAGCTGGGAAAGACATGAAATTTGTAAAACGATTGGAAAATATTGTGGAACATTTAAATTTCAATTCCGACTGAGACTTCCGTAATTTGACTCCGCCCTGCTGTGCTTCGTATGTCTCGACTTGTCCCGACTGAGATTTTCGTTATTTGAATTCGCCCTGCTGTGCTTCGTATGTCTCGACTTGTCCTAATGGTCCCGACTTTCTATTTAACGACCCGATTTGACAAATGCCAAAATACACAACAAGTCTAGCTGGGTAAAACATGAAATTTGTAAAACGATTGGAAAATATTGTGGAACATTCAAATTTCAATTCCGACTGAGATTTCCGTAATTTGACTTCGCCCTGCTGTGCTTCGTATGTCTCGACTTGTCCTAATGGTCCCGACTTTTTTTTAACGACCCGACCTGACAAATGCCAAAACTACAGAAAAAGTCCAGCTGGGTAAAACAAGAAATTTGTAAAACATTTGGAAAATGTGGAACATTCAAATTTCAATTCCGACCCGATTTGTCCTTGATGACCCGACTTGACAAATGCCAAAAAAAAGAACGAGTCCAGCTGAGTAATTCAAGAAATTTGTAACACAATTGGAAAGTGTTGAGAACATTCAAATTTCAATTCCGACTTAGATTTTCGTAATATGACTTCGCCCTGCTGTACTTCGTATCTATCAACTTGTCCTAATGGTCCCGATTTGTCCCTAATACCCGACTTGACATATGCCAAATCTACAGAACAAGTCCAGCAGGGTAAGACAAGAAATTTGTAACACTAATGGAAAATGTTGGGGAACAATTCTAATTTCAATTCCGACTGAGAGTTCCGTAATTTGACTTCGTCCTGCTGTGCTTCATTGCCACTGTCCTAATGGTCCCGATTTGTCCTTGATGGCCCGACTTGACATATGGCAAAAAAGAGACAAGTCCAGCTGGGTAAAACAAGAAATTTGTAACACAATAGGAAAATGTTGGGGAACAATTCTAATTTCAATTCCGACTGGGATTTTCGTAAATTGACTTAGCTCTGCTGTGCTTCGTATGTCTCGACTTGTCCTAATGGTCCCGATTTGTCCCTACTACCCGACTTGACATATGCCAAATCTACAGAACAAGTCCAGTTGGGTAAAACAAGAAATTTGTAACACTATTGGAAAATGTTAGGGAACAATTCTAATTTCAATTCCGACTGGGATTTTCGTAAATTGACTTAGCCGTGCTGTGCTTCGTATGTCTCGACTTGTCCTTATGGTCCCGATTTGTACCTACTGACCCGACTTGACGTATGCCAAGACTACAGAACAACAATTGACAAATGCCAAAAAAAAGAACGAGTCCAGCTGAGTAATTCAAGAAATTTGTAACACAATTGGAAAGTGTTGAGAACATTCAAATTTCAATTCCGACTTAGATTTTCGTAATATGACTTCGCCCTGCTGTACTTCGTATCTATCAACTTGTCCTAATGGTCCCGATCTGTCCCTACTACCTGACTTGACATATGCCAAAACTACAGAACAAGTCTAGCTGGGTAAAACATGAAATTTGTAAAACGATTGGAAAATATTGTGGAACATTTAAATTTCAATTCCGACTGAGATTTTCGTAATATGACTTCGCCCTGCTGTGCTTCGTATCTATCAACTTGTCCTAATGGTCCCGATTCGTCCCTACTACCCGACTTGACATATGCCAAAACTACAGAACAAGTCCAGCTGGGAAAAACAAGAAATTTGTAACACTATTTGAAAATGTTGGGGAACAATCAAATTTCAATTCCGACTGAGATTATCGTAATTTGACTTCGCCCTGCTGTGCTTCGTATGTCTCGACTTGTCCTAATAGTCGCGATTTTTTTTTAATGACCCGACTTGACTCTAATTTCTATTCCTACCGGGATTTTCGTAAATTGACATAGCCCTACTGTGCTTCGTATGTCTCGACTTGTCCTTGTGGTCCCGATTTGTCCTTAATGACACGACTTGACAAATTCCAAAAAACAGAACGAGTCCAGCTGAGTAATTCAAGAAATTTGTAACACAATAGGAAAATGTTGTGGAACATTCAAATTTCAATTCCGACTGAGATTTTCGTAATTTGACTTCGCCCTGCTCTGCTTCATTTTCCTCGACTTGTCCCAATGGTTCCGATTTGTCTAATGACCCGACTTGACCAATTCCAAAAAACAGAACGAGTCCAGCTGAGTAATTCAAGAAATTTGTAACAATTGGAAAGTGTTGGGAACATTCAAATTTCAATTCCGACTGAGAGTTCCGTAATTTGACTTCGCCCTGCGGTGCTTCGTATGTCTCGACTTGTCCTAATGGTCCCGATCTGTCCCTACTACCCGACTTGACATATGCCAAAACTACAGAACAAGTCCAGCTGGGTAAAACAAGAAATTTGTAACACTATTGGAAAATGTTGGGGAATAATTCAAATTTCAATTCCGACTGAGATTTTCGTTATTTGAATTCGCCCTGCTGTGCTTCGTATGTCTCGACTTGTCCTAAGGTCCCGACTTTTTTTTAACGACCCGACTTGAGAAATGCCAAAATACAGAACAAGTCTAGCTGGGAAAGACATGAAATTTGTAAAACGATTGGAAAATATTGTGGAACATTTAAATTTCAATTCCGACTGAGACTTCCGTAATTTGACTCCGCCCTGCTGTGCTTCGTATGTCTCGACTTGTCCCGACTGAGATTTTCGTTATTTGAATTCGCCCTGCTGTGCTTCGTATGTCTCGACTTGTCCTAATGGTCCCGACTTTCTTTTTAACGACCCGACTTGACAAATGCCAAAATACAGAAAAAGTCTAACTGGGTAAAACATGAAATTTGTAAAACGATTGGAAAATATTGTGGAACATTCAAATTTCAATTCCGACTGAGATTTCCGTAATATGACTTGGCCCTGCTGTGCTTCGTATGTCTCGACTTGTCCTAATGGTCCCGACTTTTTTTTAATGACCCGACTTGACAAATGCCAAAAAACAGAACGAGTCCAGCTGAGTAATTCAAGAAATTTTTAACACAATTGGAAAGTGTTGGGAACATTCAAATTTCAATTCCGACTTAGATTTTCGTAATATGACTTCGCCCTGCTGTGCTTCGTATCTATCAACTTGTCCTAATGGTCCCGATTTGTCCCTACTACCCGACTTGACATGCCAAACCTACAGTAAAAGTCCAGTTGGGTGAAACAAGAAATTTGTAACACTATTGGAAAATGTTAGGGAACAATTCTAATTTCAATTCCGACTGGGATTTTCGTAAATTGACTTAGCCCTGCTGTGCTTCGTATTTCTCGACTTGTCCTTATGGTCCCGATTTGTACCTACTGACCCGACTTGACATATGCCAAAACTACAGAACAAGTCCAGCTGGGTATAACAAGAAATTTGTAACACAATTGGAAAATGTTGGGGAACAATTCAAATTTCAACTCCGACTGAGATTTTAGTAATTTGACTTCGCCCTGCTGTGCTTCGTATGTCTCGACTTGTCCTAATGGTCCCGACTTTTTTTTAACGACTTGACTTGACAAATGCCAAAATAAAGAACAAGTCTAGCTGGGTAAAACATGAAATTTGTAAAACGATTGGAAAATATTGTGGAACATTCAAATTTCAATTCCGACTGAGATTTCCGTAATTTGACTTCGCCCTGCTGTGCTTCGTATGTCTCGACTTGTCCTAATGGTCCCGATTTGTCCTTGATGACCCGACTTGACATATGCCAAAACTACAGAACAAGTCCAGCTGGGTAAAACAAGAAATTTGTAACACTATCGAAAAATGTTGGGGAACAATTCAAATTTCAATTCCGACTGAGATTTTCGTTATTTGACTTCGCCCTGCTGTGCTTCGTATGTCTCGACTTGTCCTAATGGTCCCGACTTTTTTTTAACGACCCGACTTGACAATTGCCAAAATACAGAACAAGTCTAGCTGGGTAAAACATGAAATTTGTAAAACGATTGGAAAATATTGTGGAACATTTAAATTTCAATTCCGACTGAGATTTCCGTAATTTGACTTCGCCCTGCTGTGCTTCGTATGTCTCGACTTGTCCTAATGGTCCCGATCTGTCCCTACTACCCGACTTGACATATGCCAAAACTACAGAACAAGTCCAGCTGGGTAAAACAAGAAATTTGTAACACTATTGGAAAATGTTGGGGAACAATTCAAATTTCAATTCCGACTGAGATTTTCGTTATTTGACTTCGCCCTGCTGTGCTTCGTATGTCTCGACTTGTCCTAATAGTCCCGACTTTTTTTTAATGACCCGACTTGACTCTAATTTCTATTCCTACCGGGATTTTCGTAAATTGACATAGCCCTACTGTGCTTCGTATGTCTCGACTTGTCCTAATGGTCCCTATTTGTCCTTAATGACTTGACTTGACAAATACCAAAAAACACAACGAGTCCAGCTGGGTAATTCAAGAAATTTGTAACACATTTGGAAAGTGTTGAGAACATTCAAATTTCAATTCCGACTGACATTTTCGAAATTTGACTTCGCCCTGCTGTGCTTCGTATCTATCAACTTGTCCTAATGGTCCCGATCTGTCCCTACTACCCGACTTGACATATGCCAAATATACAGAACAAGTCCAGCAGGGTAAAACAAGAAATTTGTAACACTATTGGAAAATGTTGGGGAATAATTCAAATTTCAATTCCGACTGAGATTTTCGTTATTTGAATTCGCCCTGCTGTGCTTCGTATGTCTCGACTTGTCCTAAGGTCCCGACTTTTTTTTAACGACCCGACTTGACAAATGCCAAAATACAGAACAAGTCTAGCTGGGTAAAACATGAAATTTGTAAAACGATTGGAAAATATTGTGGAACATTTAAATTTCAATTCCGACTGAGATTTCCGTAATTTGACTTCGCCCTGCTGTGCTTCGTATGTCTCGACTTGTCCTAATGGTCCCGATCTGTCCCTACTACCCGACTTGACATATGCCAAAACTACAGAACAAGTCCAGCTGGGTATAACAAGAAATTTGTAACACAATTGGAAAATGTTGTGGAACATTTAAATTTCAATTCCGACTGAGATTTCCGTAATTTGACTTCGCCCTGCTGTGCTTCGTATGTCTCGACTTGTCCTAATGGTCCCGATCTGTCCCTACTACCCGACTTGACATATGCCAAAACTACAGAACAAGTCCAGCTGGGTAAAGCGAGAAATTTGTAACACTATTGGAAAATGTTGGGGAACAATTCAAATTTCAATTCCGACTGAGATTTTCGTTATTTGACTTCGCCCTGCTGTACTTCGTATGTCTCGACTTGTCCTAATGGTCCCGACTTTTTTTTTAACGACCCGACTTGACAAATGCCAAAATACAGAACAAGTCTAACTGGGTAAAACATGAAATTTGTAAAACGATTGGAAAATATTGTGGAACATTCAAATTTCAATTCCGACTGAGATTTCCGTAATTTGACTTGGCCCTGCTGTGCTTCGTATGTCTCGACTTGTCCTAAGATCCCGACTTTTTTTTACGACCCGACTTGACAAATGCCAAAATACAGAACAAGTCTAGCTGGGTAAAACATGAAATTTGTAAAACGATTGGAAAATATTGTGGAACATTTAAATTTCAATTCCGACTGAGATTTCCGTAATTTGACTTCGCCCTGCTGTGCTTCGTATGTCTCGACTTGTCCTAATGGTCCCGATCTGTCCCTACTACCCGACTTGACATATGCCAAAACTACAGAACAAGTCCAGCTGGGTAAAACAAGAAATTTGTAACACTATTGGAAAATGCTGGGGAACAATTCAAATTTCAATTCCGACTGAGATTTTCGTTATTTGACTTCGCCCTGCTGTGCTTCGTATGTCTCGACTTGTCCTAATGGTCCCGACTTTTTTTTAACGACCCGACTTGACAAATGCCAAAATACAGAACAAGTCTAACTGGGTAAAACATGAAATTTGTAAAACGATTGGAAAATATTGTGGAACATTCAAATTTCAATTCCGACTGAGATTTCCGTAATTTGACTTGGCCCTGCTGTGCTTCGTATGTCTCGACTTGTCCTAAGGTCCCGACTTTTTTTTAACGACCCGACTTGACGAATGCCAAAATACTGAACAAGTCTAGCTGGGTAAAACATGAAATTTGTAAAACGATTGGAAAATATTGTGGAACATTTAAATTTCAATTCCGACTGAGACTTCCGTAATTTGACTTCGCCCTGCTGTGCTTCGTATGTCTCGACTTGTCTCAATGGTCCCGATCTGTCCCTACTACCCGACTTGACATATGCCAAAACTACAGAACAAGTCCAGCTGGGTAAAACAAGAAATTTGTAACACTATTGGAAAATGTTGGGGAATAATTCAAATTTCAATTCCGACTGAGATTTTCGTTATTTGAATTCGCCCTGCTGTGCTTCGTATGTCTCGACTTGTCCTAAGGTCCCGACTTTTTTTTAACGACCCGACTTGAGAAATGCCAAAATACAGAACAAGTCTAGCTGGGAAAGACATGAAATTTGTAAAACGATTGGAAAATATTGTGGAACATTTAAATTTCAATTCCGACTGAGACTTCCGTAATTTGACTCCGCCCTGCTGTGCTTCGTATGTCTCGACTTGTCCCGACTGAGATTTTCGTTATTTGAATTCGCCCTGCTGTGCTTCGTATGTCTCGACTTGTCCTAATGGTCCCGACTTTCTATTTAACGACCCGATTTGACAAATGCCAAAATACACAACAAGTCTAGCTGGGTAAAACATGAAATTTGTAAAACGATTGGAAAATATTGTGGAACATTCAAATTTCAATTCCGACTGAGATTTCCGTAATTTGACTTCGCCCTGCTGTGCTTCGTATGTCTCGACTTGTCCTAATGGTCCCGACTTTTTTTTAACGACCCGACCTGACAAATGCCAAAACTACAGAAAAAGTCCAGCTGGGTAAAACAAGAAATTTGTAAAACATTTGGAAAATGTGGAACATTCAAATTTCAATTCCGACCCGATTTGTCCTTGATGACCCGACTTGACAAATGCCAAAAAAAAGAACGAGTCCAGCTGAGTAATTCAAGAAATTTGTAACACAATTGGAAAGTGTTGAGAACATTCAAATTTCAATTCCGACTTAGATTTTCGTAATATGACTTCGCCCTGCTGTACTTCGTATCTATCAACTTGTCCTAATGGTCCCGATTTGTCCCTAATACCCGACTTGACATATGCCAAATCTACAGAACAAGTCCAGCAGGGTAAGACAAGAAATTTGTAACACTAATGGAAAATGTTGGGGAACAATTCTAATTTCAATTCCGACTGAGAGTTCCGTAATTTGACTTCGTCCTGCTGTGCTTCATTGCCACTGTCCTAATGGTCCCGATTTGTCCTTGATGGCCCGACTTGACATATGGCAAAAAAGAGACAAGTCCAGCTGGGTAAAACAAGAAATTTGTAACACAATAGGAAAATGTTGGGGAACAATTCTAATTTCAATTCCGACTGGGATTTTCGTAAATTGACTTAGCTCTGCTGTGCTTCGTATGTCTCGACTTGTCCTAATGGTCCCGATTTGTCCCTACTACCCGACTTGACATATGCCAAATCTACAGAACAAGTCCAGTTGGGTAAAACAAGAAATTTGTAACACTATTGGAAAATGTTAGGGAACAATTCTAATTTCAATTCCGACTGGGATTTTCGTAAATTGACTTAGCCGTGCTGTGCTTCGTATGTCTCGACTTGTCCTTATGGTCCCGATTTGTACCTACTGACCCGACTTGACGTATGCCAAGACTACAGAACAACAATTGACAAATGCCAAAAAAAAGAACGAGTCCAGCTGAGTAATTCAAGAAATTTGTAACACAATTGGAAAGTGTTGAGAACATTCAAATTTCAATTCCGACTTAGATTTTCGTAATATGACTTCGCCCTGCTGTAATTCGTATCTATCAACTTGTCCTAATGGTCCCGATCCGTCCCTACTACCCGACTTGACATATGCCAAATCTACAGAACAAGTCCAGCAGGGTGAGACAAGAAATTTGTAACACTATTGGAAAATGTTGGGGAACAATTCAAATTTCAATTCCGACTGAGATTATCGTAATTTGACTTCGCCCTGCTGTGCTTCGTATGTCTCGACTTGTCCTATTGGTCCCGACTTTTTTTTAATGACCCGACTTGACAAATGCCAAAAAACAGAACGAGTCCAGCTGAGTAATTCAAGAAATTTTCAACACAATTGGAAAGTGTTGGGAACATTCAAATTTCAATTCCGACTTAGATTTTCGTAATATGACTTCGCCCTGCTGTGCTTCGTATCTATCAACTTGTCCTAATGGTCCCGATTTGTCCCTAATACCCGACTTGACATATGCCAAATCTACAGAACAAGTCCAGCAGGGTAACACAAGAAATTTGTAACACTAATGGAAAATGTTGGGGAACAATTCTAATTTCAATTCCGACTGAGATTTCCGTAATTTGACTTCGCCCTGCTGTGCTTCGTATGTCTCGACTTGTCCTAATGGTCCCGATCTGTCCCTACTACCCGACTTGACATATGCCAAAACTACAGAACAAGTCCAGCTGGGTATAACAAGAAATTTGTAACACAATTGGAAAATGTTGTGGAACATTTAAATTTCAATTCCGACTGAGATTTCCGTAATTTGACTTCGCCCTGCTGTGCTTCGTATGTCTCGACTTGTCCTAATGGTCCCGATCTGTCCCTACTACCCGACTTGACATATGCCAAAACTACAGAACAAGTCCAGCTGGGTAAAACAAGAAATTTGTAACACTATTGGAAAATGTTGGGGAACAATTCAAATTTCAATTCCGACTGAGATTTTCGTTATTTGACTTCGCCCTGCTGTGCTTCGTATGTCTCGACTTGTCCTAATGGTCCCGACTTTTTTTTAACGACCCGACTTGACAAATGCCAAAATACAGAACAAGTCTAACTGGGTAAAACATGAAATTTGTAAAACGATTGGAAAATATTGTGGAACATTCAAATTTCAATTCCGACTGAGATTTCCGTAATTTGACTTGGCCCTGCTGTGCTTCGTATGTCTCGACTTGTCCTAAGATCCCGACTTTTTTTTTACGACCCGACTTGACAAATGCCAAAATACAGAACAAGTCTAGCTGGGTAAAACATGAAATTTGTAAGACGATTGGAAAATATTGTGGAACATTTAAATTTCAATTCCGACTGAGATTTCCGTAATTTGACTTCGCCCTGCTGTGCTTCGTATGTCTCGACTTGTCCTAATGGTCCCGATCTGTCCCTACTACCCGACTTGACATATGCCAAAACTACAGAACAAGTCCAGCTGGGTAAAACAAGAAATTTGTAACACTATTGAAAAATGTTGGGGAATAATTCAAATTTCATTTCCGACTGAGATTTTCGTTATTTGAATTCGCCCTGATGTGCTTCGTATGTCTCGACTTGTCCTAAGGTCCCGACTTTTTTTTAACGACCCGACTTGACAAATGCCAAAATACAGAACAAGTCTAGCTGGGTAAAACATGAAATTTGTAAAACGATTGGAAAATATTGTGGAACATTTAAATTTCAATTCCGACTGAGATTTCCGTAATTTGACTTCGCCCTGCTGTGCTTCGTATGTCTCGACTTGTCCTAATGGTCCCGATCTGTCCCTACTACCCGACTTGACATATGCCAAAACTACAGAACAAGTCCAGCTGGGTAAAACAAGAAATTTGTAACACTATTGGAAAATGTTGGGGAACAATTCAAATTTCAATTCCGACTGAGATTTTCGTTATTTGACTTCGCCCTGCTGTGCTTCGTATGTCCCGACTTTTCTTTAATGACCCGACTTGACTCTAATTTCTATTCCTACCGGTATTTTCGTAAATTGACATAGCCCTACTGTGCTTCGTATGTCTCGACTTGTCCTAATGGTCCCTATTTGTCCTTAATGACTTGACTTGACAAATACCAAAAAACAGAACGAGTCCAGCTGGGTAATTCAAGAAATTTGTAACACATTTGGAAAGTGTTGAGAACATTCAAATTTCAATTCCGACTGACATTTTCGAAATTTGACTTCGCCCTGCTGTGCTTCGTATCTATCAACTTGTCCTAATGGTCCCGATCTGTCCCTACTACCCGACTTGACATATGCCAAATATACAGAACAAGTCCAGCAGGGTAAAACAAGAAATTTGTAACACTATTGGAAAATGTTGGGGAATAATTCAAATTTCAATTCCGACTGAGATTTTCGTTATTTGACTTCGCCCTGCTGTGCTTCGTATGTCTCGACTTGTCCTAATGGTCTCCCGACTTTTTTTTAACGACCCGACTTGACAAATGCCAAAATACAGAACAAGTCTAGCTGGGTAAAACATGAAATTTGTAAAACGATTGGAAAATATTGTTGAACATTCAAATTTTAATTCCGACTGAGATTTCCGTAATATGACTTCGCCCTGCTGTGCTTGACAAATGCCAAAAAACAGAACGAGTCCAGCTGAGTAATTCAAGAAGTTTGTAACACAATTGGAAAGTGTTGGGAACATTCAAATTTCAATTCCGACTGGGAGTTCAGTAATTTGACTTCGTCCTGGTGTGCTTCATTTGCCTCGACTTGTCCTAATGGTCCCGATTTGTCCTTAATGACACGACTTGACATATTCCAAAAAACAGAACAAGTCCAGCTGAGTAATTCAAGAAATTTGTAACACATTTGGAAAGTGTTGAGAACATTCAAATTTCAATTCCGACTGACATTTTCGAAATTTGACTTCTACCTGCTGTGCTTCGTATCTATCAACTTGTCCTAATGGTCCCGATTCGTCCCTACTACCCGACTTGACATATGCCAAATATACAGAACAAGTCCAGCAGGGTAAAACAAGAAATTTGTAACACTATTTGAAAATGTTGGGAAACAATTCAAATTTCAATTCCGACTGAGATTATCGTAATTTGACTTCGCCCTGCTGTGCTTCGTATGTCTCTACTTGTCCTAATAGTCCCGACTTTTTTTAATGACCTGACTTGACTCTAATTTCTATTCCTACCGGGATTTTCGTAATTTGACTTCGTCCTGCTGTGCTTCATTTGCCTCGAGTTGTCCTATTGGTCCCGATTTGTCCTTGATGGCCCGACTTGACAAATGCCAAAAAACAGAACGAGTCCAGCTGAGTATTCAAGAAATTTGTAACACAATTGGAAAGTGTTGGGAACATTCAAATTTCATTTCCGTCTTAGATTTTCGTAATATGACTTCGCCCTGCTGTACTTCGTATCTATCAACTTGTCCTAATGGTCCCGATCTGTCCCTACTACCCGACTTGACATATGCCAAATCTACAGAACAAGTCCAGCAGGGTAAGACAAGAAATTTGTAACACTATTGGAAAATGTTGGGGAACAATTCAAATTTCAATTCCGACTGAGATTTTCGTTATTTGACTTCGCCCTGCTGTGCTTCGTATGTCTCGACTTGTCCTAATGGTCCCGACTTTTTTTTAACGACCCGACTTGACAAATGCCAAAATACAGAACAAGTCTAGCTGGGTAAAACATGAAATTTGTAAAACGATTGGAAAATATTGTGGAACATTTAAATTTCAATTCCGACTGAGATTTCCGTAATTTGACTTCACCCTGCTGTGCTTCGTATGTCTCGACTTGTCCTAATGGTCCCGATCTGTCCCTACTACCTGACTTGACATATGCCAATACTACAGAACAAGTCCAGCTGGGTAAAACATGAAATTTGTAAAACGATTGGAAAATATTGTGGAACATTTAAATTTCAATTCCGACTGAGATTTCCGTAATTTGACTTCGTCCTGCTGTGCTTCGTATGTCTCGACTTGTCCTAATGGTCCCGATCTGTCCCTACTACCTGACTTGACATATGCCAAAACTACAGAACAAGTCTAGCTGGGTAAAACATGAAATTTGTAAAACGATTGGAAAATATTGTGGAACATTTAAATTTCAATTCCGACTGAGATTTCCGTAATTTGACTTCGCCCTGCTGTGCTTCGTACGTCTCGACTTGTCCTAATGGTCCCGATCTGTCCCTACTACCTGACTTGACATATGCCAAAACTACAGAACAAGTCTAACTGGGTAAAACATGAAATTTGTAAAACGATTGGAAAATATTGTGGAACATTTAAATTTCAATTCCGACTGAGATTTCCGTAATTTGACTTCGCCCTGCTGTGCTTCGGATGTCTCGACTTGTCCTAATGGTCCCGATCTGTCCCTACTACCTGACTTGACATATGCCAAAACTACAGAACAAGTCCAGCTGGGTAAAACATGAAATTTGTAAAACGATTGAAAAATATTGTGGAACATTTAAATTTCAATTCCGACTGAGATTTCCGTAATTTGACTTCGTCCTGCTGTGCTTCGTATGTCTCGACTTGTCCTAATGGTCCCGATCTGTCCCTACTACCTGACTTGACATATGCCAAAACTACAGAACAAGTCTAGCTGGGTAAAACATGAAATTTGTAAAACGATTGGAAAATATTGTGGAACATTTAAATTTCAATTCCGACTGAGATTTCCGTAATTTGACTTCGCCCTGCTGTGCTTCGCACGTCTCGACTTGTCCTAATGGTCCCGATCTGTCCCTACTACCTGACTTGACATATGCCAAAACTACAGAACAAGTCTAGCTGGGTAAAACATGAAATTTGTAAAACGATTGGAAAATATTGTGGAACATTTAAATTTCAATTCCGACTGAGATTTTCGTAATATGACTTCGCCCTGCTGTGCTTCGTATCTATCAACTTGTCCTAATGGTCCCGATTCGTCCCTACTACCCGACTTGACATATGCCAAAACTACAGAACAAGTCCAGCTGGGAAAAACAAGAAATTTGTAACACTATTTGAAAATGTTGGGGAACAATCAAATTTCAATTCCGACTGAGATTATCGTAATTTGACTTCGCCCTGCTGTGCTTCGTATGTCTCGACTTGTCCTAATAGTCGCGATTTTTTTTTAATGACCCGACTTGACTCTAATTTCTATTCCTACCGGGATTTTCGTAAATTGACATAGCCCTACTGTGCTTCGTATGTCTCGACTTGTCCTTGTGGTCCCGATTTGTCCTTAATGACACGACTTGACAAATTCCAAAAAACAGAACGAGTCCAGCTGAGTAATTCAAGAAATTTGTAACACAATAGGAAAATGTTGTGGAACATTCAAATTTCAATTCCGACTGAGATTTTCGTAATTTGACTTCGCCCTGCTCTGCTTCATTTTCCTCGACTTGTCCCAATGGTTCCGATTTGTCTAATGACCCGACTTGACCAATTCCAAAAAACAGAACGAGTCCAGCTGAGTAATTCAAGAAATTTGTAACAATTGGAAAGTGTTGGGAACATTCAAATTTCAATTCCGACTGAGAGTTCCGTAATTTGACTTCGTCCTGCTGTGCTTCATTGCCACTGTCCTAATGGTCCCGATTTGTCCTTGATGGCCCGACTTGACATATGGCAAAAAAGAGACAAGTCCAGCTGGGTAAAACAAGAAATTTGTAACACAAGAGGAAAATGTTGGGGAACAATTCTAATTTCAATTCCGACTGGGATTTTCGTAAATTGACTTAGCTCTGCTGTGCTTCGTATGTCTCGACTTGTCCTAATGGTCCCGACTTTTTTTTAATGACCCGACTTGACAAATGCCAAAAAACAGAACGAGTCCAGCTGAGTAATTCAAGAAATTTTTACACAATTGGAAAGTGTTGGAAACATTCAAATTTCAATTCCGACTTAGATTTTCGTAATATGACTTCGCCCTGCTGTGCTTCGTATCTATCAACTTGTCCTAATGGTCCCTATTTGTCCCTACTACCCGACTTGACATATGCCAAATCTACAGAACAAGTCCAGTTGGGTAAAACAAGAAATTTGTAACACTATTGGAAAATGTTAGGGAACAATTCTAATTTCAATTCCGACTGGGATTTTCGTAAATTGACTTGTCCGTGCTGTGCTTCGTATGTCTCGACTTGTCCTTATGGTCCCGATTTGTACCTACTGACCCGACTTGACGTATGCCAAGACTACAGAACGAGTCCAGCTGAGTAATTCAAGAAATTTGTATCACAATTGGAAAGTGTTGGGAACATTCAAATTTCAATTCCGACTGAGAGTTCCGTAATTTGACTTCGTCCTGCTGTGCTTCATTTGCCTCGACTTGTCCTAATGTTGGGGAACAATTCTAATTTCAATTCCGACTGGTATTTACGTAAATTGACTTAGCTCTGCTGTGCTTCGTATGTCTCGACTTGTCCTAATGGTCCCGATTTGTCCTTGATGACCCGACTTGACATATGACAAAATACAGGGCTAGTCCAGCTGGGTAAAACAAGAAATTTGTAACACAATTGGAAAATGTCGGGGAACAATTCTAATTTCAATTTTGACTTACATTTTCGAAATTTGACTTCGCCCTGCTGTGCTTCGTATGTCTCGACTTGTCCTAATGGTCCCGACTTTTTTTTAACGACCCGACTTGACAAATGCCAAAATACAGAACAAGTCTAGCTGGGTAAAACATGAAATTTGTAAAACGATTGGAAAATATTGTGGAACATTTAAATTTCAATTCCGACTGAGATTTCCGTAATTTGACTTCGCCCTGCTGTGCTTCGTATGTCTCGACTTGTCCTAATGGTCCCGATCTGTCCCTACTACCTGACTTGACATATGCCAAAACTACAGAACAAGTCCAGCTGGGTAAAACATGAAATTTGTAAAACGATTGGAAAATATTGTGGAACATTTAAATTTCAATTCCGACTGAGATTTCCGTAATTTGACTTCGTCCTGCTGTGCTTCGTATGTCTCGACTTGTCCTAATGGTCCCGATCTGTCCCTACTACCTGACTTGACATATGCCAACACTACAGAACAAGTCTAGCTGGGTAAAACATGAAATTTGTAGAACGATTGGAAAATATTGTGGAACATTTAAATTTCAATTCCGACTGAGATTTCCGTAATTTGACTTCGCCCTGCTGTGCTTCGTACGTCTCGACTTGTCCTAATGGTCCCGATCTGTCCCTACTACCTGACTTGACATATGCCAAAACTACAGAACAAGTCTAGCTGGGTAAAACATGAAATTTGTAAAACGATTGGAAAATATTGTGGAACATTTAAATTTCAATTCCGACTGAGATTTCCGTAATTTGACTTCGTCCTGCTGTGCTTCATTTGCCTCGACTTGTCCTACTGGTCCCGATTTGTCCTTGATGGCCCGACTTGACAAATGCCAAAAAAGAGACAAGTCCAGCTGGGTAAAACAAGAAATTTGTAACACAATAGGAAAATGTTGGAGAACAATTCTAATTTCAATTCCGACTGACATTTTCGAAATTTGACTTCGCCCTGCTGTGATTCGTATGTCTCGACTTGTCCTAATGGTCCCGACTTTCTTTTAACGACCCGACTTGACAAATGCCAAAATACAGAACAAGTCTAGCTGGGTAAAACAAGATATTTGTAAAACGATTGGAAAACATTGTGGATCATTCAAATTTCGTATGTCTCGACTTGTCCTTATGGTCCCGATCTGTCCCTACTACCTGACTTGACATATGCCAAAACTACAGAACAAGTCTAGCTGGGTAAAACATGAAATTTGTAAAACGATTGGAAAATATTGTGGAACATTTAAATTTCAATTCCGACTGAGATTTTCGTAATATGACTTCGCCCTGCTGTGCTTCGTATCTATCAACTTGTCCTAATGGTCCCGATTCGTCCCTACTACCCGACTTGACATATGCCAAAACTACAGAACAAGTCCAGCTGGGAAAAACAAGAAATTTGTAACACTATTTGAAAATGTTGGGGAACAATCAAATTTCAATTCCGACTGAGATTATCGTAATTTGACTTCGCCCTGCTGTGCTTCGTATGTCTCGACTTGTCCTAATAGTCGCGATTTTTTTTTAATGACCCGACTTGACTCTAATTTCTATTCCTACCGGGATTTTCGTAAATTGACATAGCCCTACTGTGCTTCGTATGTCTCGACTTGTCCTTGTGGTCCCGATTTGTCCTTAATGACACGACTTGACAAATTCCAAAAAACAGAACGAGTCCAGCTGAGTAATTCAAGAAATTTGTAACACAATAGGAAAATGTTGTGGAACATTCAAATTTCAATTCCGACTGAGATTTTCGTAATTTGACTTCGCCCTGCTCTGCTTCATTTTCCTCGACTTGTCCCAATGGTTCCGATTTGTCTAATGACCCGACTTGACCAATTCCAAAAAACAGAACGAGTCCAGCTGAGTAATTCAAGAAATTTGTAACAATTGGAAAGTGTTGGGAACATTCAAATTTCAATTCCGACTGAGAGTTCCGTAATTTGACTTCGTCCTGCTGTGCTTCATTGCCACTGTCCTAATGGTCCCGATTTGTCCTTGATGGCCCGACTTGACATATGGCAAAAAAGAGACAAGTCCAGCTGGGTAAAGCAAGAAATTTGTAACACAATAGGAAAATGTTGGGGAACAATTCTAATTTCAATTCCGACTGGGATTTTCGTAAATTGACTTAGCTCTGCTGTGCTTCGTATGTCTCGACTTGTCCTAATGGTCCCGACTTTTTTTTAATGACCCGACTTGACAAATGCCAAAAAACAGAACGAGTCCAGCTGAGTAATTCAAGAAATTTTTACACAATTGGAAAGTGTTGGAAACATTCAAATTTCAATTCCGACTTAGATTTTCGTAATATGACTTCGCCCTGCTGTGCTTCGTATCTATCAACTTGTCCTAATGGTCCCTATTTGTCCCTACTACCCGACTTGACATATGCCAAATCTACAGAACAAGTCCAGTTGGGTAAAACAAGAAATTTGTAACACTATTGGAAAATGTTAGGGAACAATTCTAATTTCAATTCCGACTGGGATTTTCGTAAATTGACTTGTCCGTGCTGTGCTTCGTATGTCTCGACTTGTCCTTATGGTCCCGATTTGTACCTACTGACCCGACTTGACGTATGCCAAGACTACAGAACGAGTCCAGCTGTGTAATTCAAGAAATTTGTAACACAATTGGAAAGTGTTGGGAACATTCAAATTTCAATTCCGACTGAGAGTTCCGTAATTTGACTTCGTCCTGCTGTGCTTCATTTGCCTCGACTTGTCCTAATGTTGGGGAACAATTCTAATTTCAATTCCGACTGGTATTTACGTAAATTGACTTAGCTCTGCTGTGCTTCGTATGTCTCGACTTGTCCTAATGGTCCCGATTTGTCCTTGATGACCCGACTTGACATATGACAAAATACAGGGCTAGTCCAGCTGGGTAAAACAAGAAATTTGTAACACAATTGGAAAATGTCGGGGAACAATTCTAATTTCAATTTCGACTTACATTTTCGAAATTTGACTTCGCCCTGCTGTGCTTCGTATGTCTCGACTTGTCCTAATGGTCCCGACTTTTTTTTAACGACCCGACTTGACAAATGCCAAAATACAGAACAAGTCTAGCTGGGTAAAACATGAAATTTGTAAAACGATTGGAAAATATTGTGGAACATTTAAATTTCAATTCCGACTGAGATTTCCGTAATTTGACTTCGCCCTGCTGTGCTTCGTATGTCTCGACTTGTCCTAATGGTCCCGATCTGTCCCTACTACCTGACTTGACATATGCCAAAACTACAGAACAAGTCCAGCTGGGTAAAACATGAAATTTGTAAAACGATTGGAAAATATTGTGGAACATTTAAATTTCAATTCCGACTGAGATTTCCGTAATTTGACTTCGTCCTGCTGTGCTTCGTATGTCTCGACTTGTCCTAATGGTCCCGATCTGTCCCTACTACCTGACTTGACATATGCCAAAACTACAGAACAAGTCTAGCTGGGTAAAACATGAAATTTGTAGAACGATTGGAAAATATTGTGGAACATTTAAATTTCAATTCCGACTGAGATTTCCGTAATTTGACTTCGCCCTGCTGTACTTCGTACGTCTCGACTTGTCCTAATGGTCCCGATCTGTCCCTACTACCTGACTTGACATATGCCAAAACTACAGAACAAGTCTAGCTGGGTAAAACATGAAATTTGTAAAACGATTGGAAAATATTGTGGAACATTTAAATTTCAATTCCGACTGAGATTTCCGTGATTTGACTTCGTCCTGCTGTGCTTCATTTGCCTCGACTTGTCCTACTGGTCCCGATTTGTCCTTGATGGCCCGACTTGACAAATGCCAAAAAAGAGACAAGTCCAGCTGGGTAAAACAAGAAATTTGTAACACAATAGGAAAATGTTGGAGAACAATTCTAATTTCAATTCCGACTGACATTTTCGAAATTTGACTTCGCCCTGCTGTGATTCGTATGTCTCGACTTGTCCTAATGGTCCCGACTTTTTTTTAACGACCCGACTTGACAAATGCCAAAATACAGAACAAGTCTAGCTGGGTAAAACAAGATATTTGTAAAACGATTGGAAAACATTGTGGATCATTCAAATTTCGTATGTCTCGACTTGTCCTTATGGTCCCGATTTGTACCTACTGACCCGACTTGACATATGCCAAAACTAGAGAACAAGTCCAGCTGGGTATAACAAGAAATTTGTAACACAATTGGAAAATGTTGGGGAACAATTCAAATTTCAACTCCGACTGAGATTTTAGTAATTTGACTTCGCCCTGTTGTGCTTCGTATGTCTCGACTTGTCCTTATGGTCCCGATTTGTCCTTAATGACACGACTTGACAAATTCCAAAAAACAGAACGAGTCCAGCTGAGTAATTCAAGAAATTTGTAACACAATTGGAAAGTGTTGGGAACATTCAAATTTCAATTCCGACTGAGAGTTCAGTAATTTGACTTCGTCCTGCTGTGCTTCATTTGCCTCGACTTGTCCTAATGGTCCCGATTTGTCCTTGATGGCCCGACTTGACATATGGCAAAAAAGAGACAAGTCCAGCTGGGTAAAACAAGAAATTTGTAACACAATAGGAAAATGTTGGGGAACAATTCTAATTTCAATTCCGACTTACATTTTCGAAATTTGACTTCGCCCTGCTGTGCTTCGTATGTCTCGACTTGTCCTATGGTCCCGACTTTTTTTTAACGACCCGACTTGACAAATGCCAAAATACAGATCAAGTCTAGCTGGGTAAAACATGAAATTTGTAAAACGATTGGAAAATATTGTGGAACATTCAAATTTCAATTCCGACTGAGATTTCCGTAATTTGACTTGGCCCTGCTGTGCTTCGTATGTCTCGACTTGTCCTAAGGTCCCGACTTTTTTTTAACGACCCGACTTGACGAATGCCAAAATACAGAACAAGTCTAGCTGGGTAAAACATGAAATTTGTAAAACGATTGGAAAATATTGTGGAACATTTAAATTTCAATTCCGACTGAGACTTCCGTAATTTGACTTCGCCCTGCTGTGCTTCGTATGTCTCGACTTGTCCTAATGGTCCCGATCTGTCCCTACTACCCGACTTGACATATGCCAAAACTACAGAACAAGTCCAGCTGGGTAAAACAAGAAATTTGTAACACTATTGGAAAATGTTGGGGAATAATTCAAATTTCAATTCCGACTGAGATTTTCGTTATTTGAATTCGCCCTGCTGTGCTTCGTATGTCTCGACTTGTCCTAAGGTCCCGACTTTTTTTTAACGACCCGACTTGACAAATGCCAAAATACAGAACAAGTCTAGCTGGGTAAGACATGAAATTTGTAAAACGATTGGAAAATATTGTGGAACATTTAAATTTCAATTCCGACTGAGACTTCCGTAATTTGACTTCGCCCTGCTGTGCTTCGTATGTCTCGACTTGTCCCGACTGAGATTTTCGTTATTTGAATTCGCCCTGCTGTGCTTCGTATGTCTCGACTTGTCCTAATGGTCCCGACTTCTTTTTAATGACCCGACTTGACTCTAATTTCTATTCCTACCGGGATTTTCGTAAATTGACATAGCCCTACTGTGCTTCGAATGTCTCGACTTGTCCTTGTGGTCCCGATTTGTCCTTAATGACACGACTTGACAAATTCCAAAAAACAGAACGAGTCCAGCTGAGTAATTCAAGAAATTTGTAACACAATAGGAAAATGTTGTGGAACATTCAAATTTCAATTCCGACTGAGATTTTCGTAATTTGACTTCGCCCTGCTGTGCTTCATTTTCCTAGACTTGTCCCAATGGTTCCGATTTGTCCTTAATGACCCGACTTGACCAATTCCAAAAAACAGAACGAGTCCAGCTGAGTAATTCAAGAAATTTGTAACAATTGGAAAGTGTTGGGAACATTCAAATTTCAATTCCGACTTAGATTTTCGTAATATGACTTCGCCCTGCTGTGCTTCGTATCTATCAACTTGTCCTAATGGTCCCGATCTGTCCCTACTACCCGACTTGACATATGCCAAATCTACAGAACAAGTCCAGCAGGGTAGACAAGAAATTTGTAACACTAATGGAAAATGTTGGGGAACAATTCTAATTTCAATTCCGACTGAGATTTCCGTAATATGACTTCGCCCTGCTGTGCTTCGTATCTATCAACTTGTCCTAATGGTCCCGATCTGTCCCTACTACCCGACTTGACATATGCCAAATCTACAGAACAAGTCCAGCAGGGTAGACAAGAAATTTGTAACACTAATGGAAAATGTTGGGGAACAATTCTAATTTCAATTCCGACTGAGATTTCCGTAATTTGACTTCGTCCTGCTGTGCTTCATTTGCCTCGACTTGTCCTACTGGTCCCGATTTGTCCTTGATGGCCCGACTTGACAAATGCCAAAAAAGAGACAAGTCCAGCTGGGTAAAACAAGAAATTTGTAACACAATAGGAAAATGTTGGAGAACAATTCTAATTTCAATTCCGACTGACATTTTCGAAATTTGACTTCGCCCTGCTGTGATTCGTATGTCTCGACTTGTCCTAATGGTCCCGACTTTTTTTTAACGACCCGACTTGACAAATGCCAAAATACAGAACAAGTCTAGCTGGGTAAAACAAGATATTTGTAAAACGATTGGAAAACATTGTGGATCATTCAAATTTCGTATGTCTCGACTTGTCCTTATGGTCCCGATTTGTACCTACTGACCCGACTTGACATATGCCAAAACTACAGAACAAGTCCAGCTGGGTATAACAAGAAATTTGTAACACAATTGGAAAATGTTGGGGAACAATTCAAATTTCAACTCCGACTGAGATTTTAGTAATTTGACTTCGCCCTGTTGTGCTTCGTATGTCTCGACTTGTCCTTATGGTCCCGATTTGTCCTTAATGACACGACTTGACAAATTCCAAAAAACAGAACGAGTCCAGCTGAGTAATTCAAGAAATTTGTAACACAATTGGAAAGTGTTGGGAACATTCAAATTTCAATTCCGACTGAGAGTTCAGTAATTTGACTTCGTCCTGCTGTGCTTCATTTGCCTCGACTTGTCCTAATGGTCCCGATTTGTCCTTGATGGCCCGACTTGACATATGGCAAAAAAGAGACAAGTCCAGCTGGGTAAAACAAGAAATTTGTAACACAATAGGAAAATGTTGGGGAACAATTCTAATTTCAATTCCGACTTACATTTTCGAAATTTGACTTCGCCCTGCTGTGCTTCGTATGACTCGACTTGTCCTATGGTCCCGACTTTTTTTTAACGACCCGACTTGACAAATGCCAAAATACAGATCAAGTCTAGCTGGGTAAAACATGAAATTTGTAAAACGATTGGAAAATATTGTGGAACATTCAAATTTCAATTCCGACTGAGATTTCCGTAATTTGACTTGGCCCTGCTGTGCTTCGTATGTCTCGACTTGTCCTAAGGTCCCGACTTTTTTTTAACGACCCGACTTGACGAATGCCACAATACAGAACAAGTCTAGCTGGGTAAAACATGAAATTTGTAAAACGATTGGAAAATATTGTGGAACATTTAAATTTCAATTCCGACTGAGACTTCCGTAATTTGACTTCGCCCTGCTGTGCTTCGTATGTCTCGACTTGTCCTAATGGTCCCGATCTGTCCCTACTACCCGACTTGACATATGCCAAAACTACAGAACAAGTCCAGCTGGGTAAAACAAGAAATTTGTAACACTATTGGAAAATGTTGGGGAATAATTCAAATTTCAATTCCGACTGAGATTTTCGTTATTTGAATTCGACCTGCTGTGCTTCGTATGTCTCGACTTGTCCTAAGGTCCCGACTTTTTTTTAACGACCTGACTTGACAAATGCCAAAATACAGAACAAGTCTAGCTGGGTAAGACATGAAATTTGTAAAACGATTGGAAAATATTGTGGAACATTTAAATTTCAATTCCGACCGAGACTTCCGTAATTTGACTTCGCCCTGCTGTGCTTCGTATGTCTCGACTTGTCCCGACTGAGATTTTCGTTATTTGAATTCGCCCTGCTGTGCTTCGTATGTCTCGACTTGTCCTAATGGTCCCGACTTTTTTTTAATGACCCGACTTGACTTTAATTTCTATTCCTACCGGGATTTTCGTAAATTGACATAGCCCTACTGTGCTTCGTATGTCTCGACTTGTCCTTGTGGTCCCGATTTGTCCTTAATGACACGACTTGACAAATTCCAAAAAACAGAACGAGTCCAGCTGAGTAATTCAAGAAATTTGTAACACAATAGGAAAATGTTGTGGAACATTCAAATTTCAATTCCGACTGAGATTTTCGTAATTTGACTTCGCCCTGCTGTGCTTCATTTTCCTCGACTTGTCCCAATGGTTCCGATTTGTCCTTAATGACCCGACTTGACCAATTCTAAAAAATAGAACGAGTCCAGCTAAGTAATTCAAGAAATTTGTAACAATTGGAAAGTGTTGGGAACATTCAAATTTCAATTCCGACTTAGATTTTCGTAATATGACTTCGCCCTGCTGTGCTTCGTATCTATCAACTGGTCCTAATGGTCCCGATCTGTCCCTACTACCCGACTTGACATATGCCAAATCTACAGAACAAGTCCAGCAGGGTAGACAAGAAATTTGTAACACTAATGGAAAATGTTGGGGAACAATTCTAATTTCAATTCCGACTGAGATTTCCGTAATTTGACTTCGCCCTGCTGTGCTTCGTATGTCTCGACTTGTCCTAATGGTCCCGATCTGTCCCTACTACCCGACTTGACATATGCCAAAACTACAGAACAAGTCCAGCTGGGTAAAACAAGAAATTTGTAACACTATTGGAAAATGTTGGGGAACAATTCAAATTTCAATTCCGACTGAGATTTTCGTTATTTGACTTCGCCCTGCTGTGCTTCGTATGTCTCGACTTGTCCTAATAGTCCCGACTTTTTTTAATGACCCGACTTGACTCTAATTTCTATTCCTACCGGTATTTTCGTAAATTGACATAGCCCTACTCTGCTTCGTATGTCTCGACTTGTCCTAATGGTCCCTATTTGTCCTTAATGACTTGACTTGACAAATACCAAAAAACAGAACGAGTCCAGCTGGGTAATTCAAGAAATTTGTAACACATTTGGAAAGTGTTGAGAACATTCAAATTTCAATTCCGACTGACATTTTCGAAATTTGACTTCGCCCTGCTGTGCTTCGTATCTATCAACTTGTCCTAATGGTCCCGATCTGTCCCTACTACCCGACTTGACATATGCCAAATATACAGAACAAGTCCAGCAGGGTAAAACAAGAAATTTGTAACACTATTGGAAAATGTTGGGGAATAATTCAAATTTCAATTCCGACTGAGATTTTCGTTATTTGACTTCGCCCTGCTGTGCTTCGTATGTCTCGACTTGTCCTAATGGTCTCCCGACTTTTTTTTAACGACCCGACTTGACAAATGCCAAAATACAGAACAAGTCTAGCTGGGTAAAACATGAAATTTGTAAAACGATTGGAAAATATTGTGGAACATTCAAATTTCAATTCCGACTGAGATTTCCGTAATATGACTTCGCCCTGCTGTGCTTGACAAATGCCAAAAAACAGAACGAGTCCAGCTGAGTAATTCAAGAAGTTTGTAACACAATTGGAAAGTGTTGGGAACATTCAAATTTCAATTCCGACTGAGAGTTCAGTAATTTGACTTCGTCCTGGTGTGCTTCATTTGCCTCGACTTGTCCTAATGGTCCCGATTTGTCCTTAATGACACGACTTGACATATTCCAAAAAACAGAACGAGTCCAGCTGAGTAATTCAAGAAATTTGTAACACATTTGGAAAGTGTTGAGAACATTCAAATTTCAATTCCGACTGACATTTTCGAAATTTGACTTCTACCTGCTGTGCTTCGTATCTATCAACTTGTCCTAATGGTCCCGATTCGTCCCTACTTCCCGACTTGACATATGCCAAATATACAGAACAAGTCCAGCAGGGTAAAACAAGAAATTTGTAACACTATTTGAAAATGTTGGGGAACAATTCAAATTTCAATTCCGACTGAGATTATCGTAATTTGACTTCGCCCTGCTGTGCTTCGTATGTCTCTACTTGTCCTAATAGTCCCGACTTTTTTTAATGACCTGACTTGACTCTAATTTCTATTCCTACCGGGATTTTCGTAATTTGACTTCGTCCTGCTGTGCTTCATTTGCCTCGAGTTGTCCTATTGGTCCCGATTTGTCCTTGATGGCCCGACTTGACAAATGCCAAAAAACAGAACGAGTCCAGCAGAGTATTCAAGAAATTTGTAACACAATTGGAAAGTGTTGGGAACATTTAAATTTCAATTCCGACTGAGATTTTCGTAATTTGACTTCGCCCTGCTGTGCTTCGTACGTCTCGACTTGTCCTAATGGTCCCGATCTGTCCCTACTACCTGACTTGACATATGCCAAAACTACAGAACAAGTCTAACTGGGTAAAACATGAAATTTGTAAAACGATTGGAAAATATTGTGGAACATTTAAATTTCAATTCCGACTGAGATTTCCGTAATTTGACTTCGCTCTGCTGTGCTTCGGATGTCTCGACTTGTCCTAATGGTCCCGATTTGTCCTTGATGGCCCGACTTGACAAATGCCAAAAAAGAGACAAGTCCAGCTGGGTAAAACAAGAAATTTGTAACACAATAGGAAAATGTTGGAGAACAATTCTAATTTCAATTCCGACTGACATTTTCGAAATTTGACTTCGCCCTGCTGTGATTCATTTTCCTCGACTTGTCCCAATGGTTCCGATTTGTCCTTAATGACCCGACTTGACCAATTCCAAAAAACAGAACGAGTCCAGCTGAGTAATTCAAGAAATTTGTAACAATTGGAAAGTGTTGGGAACATTCAAATTTCAATTCCGACTTAGATTTTCGTAATATGACTTCGCCCTGCTGTGCTTCGTATCTATCAACTTGTCCTAATGGTCCCGATCTGTCCCTACTACCCGACTTGACATATGCCAAATCTACAGAACAAGTCCAGCAGGGTAGACAAGAAATTTGTAACACTAATGGAAAATGTTGGGGAACAATTCTAATTTCAATTCCGACTGAGATTTCCGTAATTTGACTTCGCCCTGCTGTGCTTCGTATGTCTCGACTTGTCCTAATGGTCCCGACCTGTCCCTACTACCCGACTTGACATATGCCAAAACTACAGAACAAGTCCAGCTGGGTGAAACAAGAAATTTGTAACACTATTGGAAAATGTTGGGGAACAATTCAAATTTCAATTCCGACTGAGATTTTCGTTATTTGACTTCGCCCTGCTGTGCTTCGTATGTCTCGACTTGTCCTAATAGTCCCGACTTTTTTTTAATGACCCGACTTGACTCTAATTTCTATTCCTACCGGTATTTTCGTAAATTGACATAGCCCTACTCTGCTTCGTATGTCTCGACTTGTCCTAATGGTCCCGATTTGTCCTTGATGACCCGACTTGACATATGTCAAAATACAGGGCTAGTCCAGCTGGGTAAAACAAGAAATTTGTAACACAATTGGAAAATGTCGGGGAACAATTCTAATTTCAATTTCGACTTACATTTTCGAAATTTGACTTCGCCCTGCTGTGCTTCGTATGTCTCGACTTGTCCTAATGGTCCCGACTTTTTTTTAACGACCCGACTTGACAAATGCCAAAATACAGAACAAGTCTAGCTGGGTAAAACATGAAATTTGTAAAACGATTGGAAAATATTGTGGAACATTTAAATTTCAATTCCGACTGAGATTTCCGTAATTTGACTTCGCCCTGCTGTGCTTCGTATGTCTCGACTTGTCCTAATGGTCCCGATCTGTCCCTACTACCTGACTTGACATATGCCAAAACTACAGAACAAGTCCAGCTGGGTAAAACATGAAATTTGTAAAACGATTGGAAAATATTGTGGAACATTTAAATTTCAATTCCGACTGAGATTTCCGTAATTTGACTTCGTCCTGCTGTGCTTCGTATGTCTCGACTTGTCCTAATGGTCCCGATCTGTCCCTACTACCTGACTTGACATATGCCAAAACTACAGAACAAGTCTAGCTGGGTAAAACATGAAATTTGTAGAACGATTGGAAAATATTGTGGAACATTTAAATTTCAATTCCGACTGAGATTTCCGTAATTTGACTTCGCCCTGCTGTACTTCGTACGTCTCGACTTGTCCTAATGGTCCCGATCTGTCCCTACTACCTGACTTGACATATGCCAAAACTACAGAACAAGTCTAGCTGGGTAAAACATGAAATTTGTAAAACGATTGGAAAATATTGTGGAACATTTAAATTTCAATTCCGACTGAGATTTCCGTGATTTGACTTCGTCCTGCTGTGCTTCATTTGCCTCGACTTGTCCTACTGGTCCCGATTTGTCCTTGATGGCCCGACTTGACAAATGCCAAAAAAGAGACAAGTCCAGCTGGGTAAAACAAGAAATTTGTAACACAATAGGAAAATGTTGGAGAACAATTCTAATTTCAATTCCGACTGACATTTTCGAAATTTGACTTCGCCCTGCTGTGATTCGTATGTCTCGACTTGTCCTAATGGTCCCGACTTTTTTTTAACGACCCGACTTGACAAATGCCAAAATACAGAACAAGTCTAGCTGGGTAAAACAAGATATTTGTAAAACGATTGGAAAACATTGTGGATCATTCAAATTTCGTATGTCTCGACTTGTCCTTATGGTCCCGATTTGTACCTACTGACCCGACTTGACATATGCCAAAACTACAGAACAAGTCCAGCTGGGTATAACAAGAAATTTGTAACACAATTGGAAAATGTTGGGGAACAATTCAAATTTCAACTCCGACTGAGAGTTCAGTAATTTGACTTCGTCCTGCTGTGCTTCATTTGCCTCGACTTGTCCTAATGGTCCCGATTTGTCCTTGATGGCCCGACTTGACATATGGCAAAAAAGAGACAAGTCCAGCTGGGTAAAACAAGAAATTTGTAACACAATAGGAAAATGTTGGGGAACAATTCTAATTTCAATTCCGACTTACATTTTCGAAATTTGACTTCGCCCTGCTGTGCTTCGTATGTCTCGACTTGTCCTATGGTCCCGACTTTTTTTTAACGACCCGACTTGACAAATGCCAAAATACAGATCAAGTCTAGCTGGGTAAAACATGAAATTTGTAAAACGATTGGAAAATATTGTGGAACATTCAAATTTCAATTCCGACTGAGATTTCCGTAATTTGACTTGGCCCTGCTGTGCTTCGTATGTCTCGACTTGTCCTAAGGTCCCGACTTTTTTTTAACGACCCGACTTGACGAATGCCAAAATACAGAACAAGTCTAGCTGGGTAAAACATGAAATTTGTAAAACGATTGGAAAATATTGTGGAACATTTAAATTTCAATTCCGACTGAGACTTCCGTAATTTGACTTCGCCCTGCTGTGCTTCGTATGTCTCGACTTGTCCTAATGGTCCCGATCTGTCCCTACTACCCGACTTGACATATGCCAAAACTACAGAACAAGTCCAGCTGGGTAAAACAAGAAATTTGTAACACTATTGGAAAATGTTGGGGAATAATTCAAATTTCAATTCCGACTGAGATTTTCGTTATTTGAATTCGCCCTGCTGTGCTTCGTATGTCTCGACTTGTCCTAAGGTCCCGACTTTTTTTTAACGACCCGACTTGACAAATGCCAAAATACAGAACAAGTCTAGCTGGGTAAGACATGAAATTTGTAAAACGATTGGAAAATATTGTGGAACATTTAAATTTCAATTCCGACTGAGACTTCCGTAATTTGACTTCGCCCTGCTGTGCTTCGTATGTCTCGACTTGTCCCGACTGAGATTTTCGTTATTTGAATTCGCCCTGCTGTGCTTCGTATGTCTCGACTTGTCGTAATGGTCCCGACTTTTTTTTAATGACCCGACTTGACTCTAATTTCTATTCCTACCGGGATTTTCGTAAATTGACATAGCCCTACTGTGCTTCGAATGTCTCGACTTGTCCTTGTGGTCCCGATTTGTCCTTAATGACACGACTTGACAAATTCCAAAAAACAGAACGAGTCCAGCTGAGTAATTCAAGAAATTTGTAACACAATAGGAAAATGTTGTGGAACATTCAAATTTCAATTCCGACTGAGATTTTCGTAATTTGACTTCGCCCTGCTGTGCTTCATTTTCCTAGACTTGTCCCAATGGTTCCGATTTGTCCTTAATGACCCGACTTGACCAATTCCAAAAAACAGAACGAGTCCAGCTGAGTAATTCAAGAAATTTGTAACAATTGGAAAGTGTTGGGAACATTCAAATTTCAATTCCGACTTAGATTTTCGTAATATGACTTCGCCCTGCTGTGCTTCGTATCTATCAACTTGTCCTAATGGTCCCGATCTGTCCCTACTACCCGACTTGACATATGCCAAATCTACAGAACAAGTCCAGCAGGGTAGACAAGAAATTTGTAACACTAATGGAAAATGTTGGGGAACAATTCTAATTTCAATTCCGACTGAGATTTCCGTAATATGACTTCGCCCTGCTGTGCTTCGTATCTATCAACTTGTCCTAATGGTCCCGATCTGTCCCTACTACCCGACTTGACATATGCCAAATCTACAGAACAAGTCCAGCAGGGTACACAAGAAATTTGTAACACTAATGGAAAATGTTGGGGAACAATTCTAATTTCAATTCCGACTGAGATTTCCGTAATTTGACTTCGTCCTGCTGTGCTTCATTTGCCTCGACTTGTCCTACTGGTCCCGATTTGTCCTTGATGGCCCGACTTGACAAATGCCAAAAAAGAGACAAGTCCAGCTGGGTAAAACAAGAAATTTGTAACACAATAGGAAAATGTTGGAGAACAATTCTAATTTCAATTCCGACTGACATTTTCGAAATTTGACTTCGCCCTGCTGTGATTCGTATGTCTCGACTTGTCCTAATGGTCCCGACTTTTTTTTAACGACCCGACTTGACAAATGCCAAAATACAGAACAAGTCTAGCTGGGTAAAACAAGATATTTGTAAAACGATTGGAAAACATTGTGGATCATTCAAATTTCGTATGTCTCGACTTGTCCTTATGGTCCCGATTTGTACCTACTGACCCGACTTGACATATGCCAAAACTACAGAACAAGTCCAGCTGGGTATAACAAGAAATTTGTAACACAATTGGAAAATGTTGGGGAACAATTCAAATTTCAACTCCGACTGAGATTTTAGTAATTTGACTTCGCCCTGTTGTGCTTCGTATGTCTCGACTTGTCCTTATGGTCCCGATTTGTCCTTAATGACACGACTTGACAAATTCCAAAAAACAGAACGAGTCCAGCTGAGTAATTCAAGAAATTTGTAACACAATTGGAAAGTGTTGGGAACATTCAAATTTCAATTCCGACTGAGAGTTCGGTAATTTGACTCCGTCCTGCTGTGCTTCATTTGCCTCGACTTGTCCTAATGGTCCCGATTTGTCCTTGATGGCCCGACTTGACATATGGCAAAAAAGAGACAAGTCCAGCTGGGTAAAACAAGAAATTTGTAACACAATAGGAAAATGTTGGGGAACAATTCTAATTTCAATTCCGACTTACATTTTCGAAATTTGACTTCGCCCTGCTGTGCTTCGTATGACTCGACTTGTCCTATGGTCCCGACTTTTTTTTAACGACCCGACTTGACAAATGCCAAAATACAGATCAAGTCTAGCTGGGTAAAACATGAAATTTGTAAAACGATTGGAAAATATTGTGGAACATTCAAATTTCAATTCCGACTGAGATTTCCGTAATTTGACTTGGCCCTGCTGTGCTTCGTATGTCTCGACTTGTCCTAAGGTCCCGACTTTTTTTTAACGACCCGACTTGACGAATGCCACAATACAGAACAAGTCTAGCTGGGTAAAACATGAAATTTGTAAAACGATTGGAAAATATTGTGGAACATTTAAATTTCAATTCCGACTGAGACTTCCGTAATTTGACTTCGCCCTGCTGTGCTTCGTATGTCTCGACTTGTCCTAATGGTCCCGATCTGTCCCTACTACCCGACTTGACATATGCCAAAACTACAGAACAAGTCCAGCTGGGTAAAACAAGAAATTTGTAACACTATTGGAAAATGTTGGGGAATAATTCAAATTTCAATTCCGACTGAGATTTTCGTTATTTGAATTCGACCTGCTGTGCTTCGTATGTCTCGACTTGTCCTAAGGTCCCGACTTTTTTTTAACGACCTGACTTGACAAATGCCAAAATACAGAACAAGTCTAGCTGGGTAAGACATGAAATTTGTAAAACGATTGGAAAATATTGTGGAACATTTAAATTTCAATTCCGACCGAGACTTCCGTAATTTGACTTCGCCCTGCTGTGCTTCGTATGTCTCGACTTGTCCCGACTGAGATTTTCGTTATTTGAATTCGCCCTGCTGTGCTTCGTATGTCTCGACTTGTTCTAATGGTCCCGACTTTTTTTTAATGACCCGACTTGACTTTAATTTCTATTCCTACCGGGATTTTCGTAAATTGACATAGCCCTACTGTGCTTCGTATGTCTCGACTTGTCCTTGTGGTCCCGATTTGTCCTTAATGACACGACTTGACAAATTCCAAAAAACAGAACGAGTCCAGCTGAGTAATTCAAGAAATTTGTAACACAATAGGAAAATGTTGTGGAACATTCAAATTTCAATTCCGACTGAGATTTTCGTAATTTGACTTCGCCCTGCTGTGCTTCATTTTCCTCGACTTGTCCCAATGGTTCCGATTTGTCCTTAATGACCCGACTTGACCAATTCCAAAAAACAGAACGAGTCCAGCTGAGTAATTCAAGAAATTTGTAACAATTGGAAAGTGTTGGGAACATTCAAATTTCAATTCCGACTTAGATTTTCGTAATATGACTTCGCCCTGCTGTGCTTCGTATCTATCAACTTGTCCTAATGGTCCCGATCTGTCCCTACTACCCGACTTGACATATGCCAAATCTACAGAACAAGTCCAGCAGGGTAGACAAGAAATTTGTAACACTAATGGAATATGTTGGGGAACAATTCTAATTTCAATTCCGACTGAGATTTCCGTAATTTGACTTCGCCCTGCTGTGCTTCGTATGTCTCGACTTGTCCTAATGGTCCCGATCTGTCCCTACTACCCGACTTGACATATGCCAAAACTACAGAACAAGTCCAGCTGGGTAAAACAAGAAATTTGTAACACTA
The DNA here is from genome assembly GCA_958502065.1 of Chrysolina americana. NCBI lineage: Eukaryota > Metazoa > Arthropoda > Insecta > Coleoptera > Chrysomelidae > Chrysolina > Chrysolina americana. Next base: position 30,209,094 of record OY293417.1, read on the forward strand.
TTGGAAAATGTTGGGGAACAATTCAAATTTCAATTCCGACTGAGATTTTCGTTATTTGACTTCGCCCTGCTGTGCTTCGTATGTCTCGACTTGTCCTAATAGTCCCGACTTTTTTTTAATGACCCGACTTGACTCTAATTTCTATTCCTACCGGTATTTTCGTAAATTGACATAGCCCTACTCTGCTTCGTATGTCTCGACTTGTCCTAATGGTCCCTATTTGTCCTTAATGACTTGACTTGACAAATACCAAAAAACAGAACGAGTCCAGCTGGGTAATTCAAGAAATTTGTAACACATTTGGAAAGTGTTGAGAACATTCAAATTTCAATTCCGACTGACATTTTCGAAATTTGACTTCGCCCTGCTGTGCTTCGTATCTATCAACTTGTCCTAATGGTCCCGATCTGTCCCTACTACCCGACTTGACATATGCCAAATATACAGAACAAGTCCAGCAGGGTAAAACAAGAAATTTGTAACACTATTGGAAAATGTTGGGGAATAATTCAAATTTCAATTCCGACTGAGATTTTCGTTATTTGACTTCGCCCTGCTGTGCTTCGTATGTCTCGACTTGTCCTAATGGTCTCCCGACTTTTTTTTAACGACCCGACTTGACAAATGCCAAAATACAGAACAAGTCTAGCTGGGTAAAACATGAAATTTGTAAAACGATTGGAAAATATTGTGGAACATTCAAATTTCAATTCCGACTGAGATTTCCGTAATATGACTTCGCCCTGCTGTGCTTGACAAATGCCAAAAAACAGAACGAGTCCAGCTGAGTAATTCAAGAAGTTTGTAACACAATTGGAAAGTGTTGGGAACATTCAAATTTCAATTCCGACTGAGAGTTCAGTAATTTGACTTCGTCCTGGTGTGCTTCATTTGCCTCGACTTGTCCTAATGGTCCCGATTTGTCCTTAATGACACGACTTGACATATTCCAAAAAACAGAACGAGTCCAGCTGAGTAATTCAAGAAATTTGTAACACATTTGGAAAGTGTTGAGAACATTCAAATTTCAATTCCGACTGACATTTTCGAAATTTGACTTCTACCTGCTGTGCTTCGTATCTATCAACTTGTCCTAATGGTCCCGATTCGTCCCTACTTCCCGACTTGACATATGCCAAATATACAGAACAAGTCCAGCAGGGTAAAACAAGAAATTTGTAACACTATTTGAAAATGTTGGGGAACAATTCAAATATCAATTCCGACTGAGATTATCGTAATTTGACTTCGCCCTGCTGTGCTTCGTATGTCTCTACTTGTCCTAATAGTCCCGACTTTTTTTAATGACCTGACTTGACTCTAATTTCTATTCCTACCGGGATTTTCGTAATTTGACTTCGTCCTGCTGTGCTTCATTTGCCTCGAGTTGTCCTATTGGTCCCGATTTGTCCTTGATGGCCCGACTTGACAAATGCCAAAAAACAGAACGAGTCCAGCTGAGTATTCAAGAAATTTGTAACACAATTGGAAAGTGTTGGGAACATTCAAATTTCAATTCCGTCTTAGATTTTCGTAATATGACTTCGCCCTGGTGTACTTCGTATCTATCAACTTGTCCTAATGGTCCCGATCTGTCCCTACTACCCGACTTGACATATGCCAAATCTACAGAACAAGTCCAGCAGGGTAAGACAAGAAATTTGTAACACTATTGGAAAATGTTGGGGAACAATTCAAATTTCAATTCCGACTGAGATTTTCGTTATTTGACTTCGCCCTGCTGTGCTTCGTATGTCTCGACTTGTCCTAATGGTCCCGACTTTTTTTTAACGACCCGACTTGACAAATGCCAAAATACAGAACAAGTCTAGCTGGGTAAAACATGAAATTTGTAAAACGATTGGAAAATATTGTGGAACATTTAAATTTCAATTCCGACTGAGATTTCCGTAATTTGACTTCGCCCTGCTGTGCTTCGTATGTCTCGACTTGTCCTAATGGTCCCGATCTGTCCCTACTACCTGACTTGACATATGCCAAAACTACAGAACAAGTCCAGCTGGGTAAAACATGAAATTTGTAAAACGATTGGAAAATATTGTGGAACATTTAAATTTCAATTCCGACTGAGATTTCCGTAATTTGACTTCGTCCTGCTGTACTTCGTATGTCTCGACTTGTCCTAATGGTCCCGATCTGTCCCTACTACCTGACTTGACATATGCCAAAACTACAGAACAAGTCTAGCTGGGTAAAACATGAAATTTGTAAAACGATTGGAAAATATTGTGGAACATTTAAATTTCAATTCCGACTGAGATTTTCGTAATTTGACTTCGCCCTGCTGTGCTTCGTACGTCTCGACTTGTCCTAATGGTCCCGATCTGTCCCTACTACCTGACTTGACATATGCCAAAACTACAGAACAAGTCTAACTGGGTAAAACATGAAATTTGTAAAACGATTGGAAAATATTGTGGAACATTTAAATTTCAATTCCGACTGAGATTTCCGTAATTTGACTTCGCCCTGCTGTGCTTCGGATGTCTCGACTTGTCCAAATGGTCCCGATTTGTCCTTGATGGCCCGACTTGACAAATGCCAAAAAAGAGACAAGTCCAGCTGGGTAAAACAAGAAATTTGTAACACAATAGGAAAATGTTGGAGAACAATTCTAATTTCAATTCCGACTGACATTTTCGAAATTTGACTTCGCCCTGCTGTGATTCGTATGTCTCGACTTGTCCTAATGGTCCCGACTTTTTTTTAACGACCCGACTTGACAAATGCCAAAATACAGAACAAGTCTAGCTGGGTAAAACAAGATATTTGTAAAACGATTGGAAAACATTGTGGATCATTCAAATTTCGTATGTCTCGACTTGTCCTTATGGTCCCGATTTGTACCTACTGACCCGACTTGACATATGCCAAAACTACAGAACAAGTCCAGCTGGGTATAACAAGAAATTTGTAACACAATTGGAAAATGTTGGGGAACAATTCAAATTTCAACTCCGACTGAGATTTTAGTAATTTGACTTCGCCCTGTTGTGCTTCGTATGTCTCGACTTGTCCTTATGGTCCCGATTTGTCCTTAATGACACGACTTGACAAATTCCAAAAAACAGAACGAGTCCAGCTGAGTAATTCAAGAAATTTGTAACACAATTGGAAAGTGTTGGGAACATTCAAATTTCAATTCCGACTGAGAGTTCAGTAATTTGACTTCGTCCTGCTGTGCTTCATTTGCCTCGACTTGTCCTAATGGTCCCGATTTGTCCTTGATGGCCCGACTTGACATATGGCAAAAAAGAGACAAGTCCAGCTGGGTAAAACAAGAAATTTGTAACACAATAGGAAAATGTTGGGGAACAATTCTAATTTCTATTCCGACTTACATTTTCGAAATTTGACTTCGCCCTGCTGTGCTTCGTATGTCTCGACTTGTCCTATGGTCCCGACTTTTTTTTAACGACCCGACTTGACAAATGCCAAAATACAGATCAAGTCTAGCTGGGTAAAACATGAAATTTGTAAAACGATTGGAAAATATTGTGGAACATTCAAATTTCAATTCCGACTGAGATTTCCGTAATTTGACTTGGCCCTGCTGTGCTTCGTATGTCTCGACTTGTCCTAAGGTCCCGACCTTTTTTTAACGACCCGACTTGACGAATGCCAAAATACAGAACAAGTCTAGCTGGGTAAAACATGAAATTTGTAAAACGATTGGAAAATATTGTGGAACATTTAAATTTCAATTCCGACTGAGACTTCCGTAATTTGACTTCGCCCTGCTGTGCTTCGTATGTCTCGACTTGTCCTAATGGTCCCGATCTGTCCCTACTACCCGACTTGACATATGCCAAAACTACAGAACAAGTCCAGCTGGGTAAAACAAGAAATTTGTAACACTATTGGAAAATGTTGGGGAACAATTCAAATTTCAATTCCGACTGAGATTTTCGTTATTTGACTTCGCCCTGCTGTGCTTCGTATGTCTCGACTTGTCCTAATGGTCCCGACTTTTTTTTAACGACCCGACTTGACAAATGCCAAAATACAGAACAAGTCTAGCTGGGTAAAACATGAAATTTGTAAAACGATTGGAAAATATTGTGGAACATTTGAATTTCAATTCCGACTGAGATTTCCGTAATTTGACTTCGCCCTGCTGTGCTTCGTATGTCTCGACTTGTCCTAATGGTCCCGATCTGTCCCTACTACCTGACTTGACATATGCCAAAACTACAGAACAAGTCCAGCTGGGTAAAACATGAAATTTGTAAAACGATTGGAAAATATTGTGGAACATTTAAATTTCAATTCCGACTGAGATTTCCGTAATTTGACTTCGTCCTGCTGTGCTTCGTATGTCTCGACTTGTCCTAATGGTCCCGATCTGTCCCTACTACCTGACTTGACATATGCCAAAACTACAGAACAAGTCTAGCTGGGTAAAACATGAAATTTGTAAAACGATTGGAAAATATTGTGGAACATTTAAATTTCAATTCCGACTGAGATTTCCGTAATTTGACTTCGCCCTGCTGTGCTTCGTACGTCTCGACTTGTCCTAATGGTCCCGATCTGTCCCTACTACCTGACTTGACATATGCCAAAACTACAGAACAAGTCTAACTGGGTAAAACATGAAATTTGTAAAACGATTGGAAAATATTGTGGAACATTTAAATTTCAATTCCGACTGAGACTTCCGTAATTTGACTTCGCCCTGCTGTGCTTCGTATGTCTCGACTTGTCCTAATGGTCCCGATCTGTCCCTACTACCCGACTTGACATATGCCAAAACTACAGAACAAGTCCAGCTGGGTAAAACAAGAAATTTGTAACACTATTGGGAAATGTTGGGGAATAATTCAAATTTCAATTCCGACTGAGATTTTCGTTATTTGAATTCGCCCTGCTGTGCTTCGTATGTCTCGACTTGTCCTAAGGTCCCGACTTTTTTTTAACGACCCGACTTGACAAATGCCAAAATACAGAACAAGTCTAGCTGGGTAAGACATGAAATTTGTAAAACGATTGGAAAATATTGTGGAACATTTAAATTTCAATTCCGACTGAGACTTCCGTAATTTGACTTCGCCCTGCTGTGCTTCGTATGACTCGACTTGTCCTAATGGTCCCGATCTGTCCCTACTACCTGACTTGACATATGCCAAAACTACAGAACAAGTCTAGCTGGGTAAAACATGAAATTTGTAAAACGATTGGAAAATATTGTGGAACATTTAAATTTCAATTCCGACTGAGATTTCCGTAATTTGACTTCGCCCTGCTGTGCTTCGTACGTCTCGACTTGTCCTAATGGTCCCGATCTGTCCCTACTACCTGACTTGACATATGCCAAAACTACAGAACAAGTCTAGCTGGGTAAAACATGAAATTTGTAAAACGATTGGAAAATATTGTGGAACTTTTAAATTTCAATTCCGACTGAGATTTCCGTAATTTGACTTCGCCCTGCTGTGCTTCGTATGTCTAGACTTGTCCTAATGGTCCCGACTTTTTTTTAACGACCCGACTTGACAAATGCCAAAATACAGAACAAGTCTAGCTGGGTAAAACAAGATATTTGTAAAACGATTGGAAAATATTGTGGATCATTCATATTTCGTATGTCTCGACTTGTCCTTATGGTCCCGATTTGTACCTACTGACCCGACTTGACATATGCCAAAACTACAGAACAAGTCCAGCTGGGTATAACAAGAAATTTGTAACACAATTGGAAAATGTTGGGGAACAATTCAAATTTCAACTCCGACTGAGATTTTAGTAATTTGACTTCGCCCTGCTGTGCTTCGTATGTCTCGACTTGTCCTTATGGTCCCGATTTGTCCTTAATGACACGACTTGACAAATTCCAAAAAACAGAACGAGTCCAGCTGAGTAATTCAAGAAATTTGTAACACAATTGGAACGTGTTGGGAACATTCAAATTTCAATTCCGACTGAGATTTTCGTTATTTGACTTCGCCCTGCTGTGCTTCGTATGTCTCGACTTGTCCTAATGGTCCCGACTTTTTTTTAACGACCTGACCTGACAAATGCCAAAACTACAGAAAAAGTCCAGCTGGGTAAAACAAGAAATTTGTAAAACATTTGGAAAATGTTGTGGAACATTCAAATTTCAATTCCGACTGAGATTTCCGTAATTTGACTTCGCCCTGCTGTGCTTCGTATGTCTCGACTTGTCCTAATGGTCCCGATTTGTCCTTAATGACCCGACTTGACAAATGCCAAAACTACAGAAAAAGTCCAGCTGGGTAAAACAAGAAATTTGTAAAACATTTGGAAAATGTGGAACATTCAAATTTCAATTCCGACTGAGATTTTCGTAATTTGACTTCGCCCTGCTGTGCTTCATTTTCCTCGACTTGTCCCAATGGTTCCGATTTGTCAATGACCCGACTTGACCAATTCCAAAAAACAGAACGAGTCCAGCTGAGTAATTCAAGAAATTTGTAACTATTGGAAAGTGTTGGGAACATTCAAATTTCAATTCCGACTGAGAGTTCCGTAATTTGACTTCGTCCTGCTGTGCTTCATTGCAACTGTCCTAATGGTCCCGATTTGTCCTTGATGGCCCGACTTGACATATGGCAAAAAAGAGACAAGTCCAGCTGGGTAAAACAAGAAATTTGTAACACAATAGGAAAATGTTGGGGAACAATTCTAATTTCAATTCCGACTGGGATTTTCGTAAATTGACTTAGCTCTGCTGTGCTTCGTATGTCTCGACTTGTCCTAATGGTCCCGACTTTTTTTTAATGACCCGACTTGACAAATGCCAAAAAACAGAACGAGTCCAGCTGAGTAATTCAAGAAATTTTTACACAATTGGAAAATGTTGGGGAACAATTCAAATTTCAACTCCGACTGAGATTTTAGTAATTTAACTTCGCCCTGCTGTGCTTCGTATCTATCAACTTGTCCTAATGGTCCCGATTAGTCCCTACTACCCGACTTGTCATATGCCAAATATACAGAACAAGTCCAGCAGGGTGAAACAAGAAATTTGTAACACAATTGGAAAGTGTTGGGAACATTCAAATTTCAATTCCGACTTAGATTTTCGTAATATGACTTCGCCCTGCTGTGCTTCGTATCTATCAACTTGTCCTAATGGTCCCGATTTGTCCCTACACCCGACTTGACATATGCCAAAACTACAGAACAAGTCCAGCTGGGTAAAACAAAAAATTTGTAACTCTATTTGAAAATGTTGGGGAACAATTCAAATTTCAATTCCGACTGAGATTATCGTAATTTGACTTCGCCCTGCTGTGCTTCGTATGTCTCTACTTGTCCTAATAGTCCCGACTTTTTTTAATGACCTGACTTGACTCTAATTTCTATTCCTACCGGGATTTTCGTAATTTGACTTCGTCCTGCTGTGCTTCATCTGCCTCGAGTTGTCCTATTGGTCCCGATTTGTCCATGATGGCCCGACTTGACAAATGCCAAAAAACAGAACGAGTCCAGCTGAGTATTCAAGAAATTTGTAACACAATTGGAAAGTGTTGGGAACATTCAAATTTCAATTCCGACTTAGATTTTCGAAATTTGACTTCGCCCTGCTGTGCTTCGTATCTATCAACTTGTCCTAATGGTCCCGATCTGTCCCTACTACCCGACTTGACATATGCCAAATATACAGAACAAGTCCAGCAGGGTAAAACAAGAAATTTGTAACACTATTGGAAAATGTTGGGGAATAATTCAAATTTCAATTCCGACTGAGATTTTCGTTATTTGACTTCGCCCTGCTGTGCTTTGTATGTCTCGACTTGTCCTAATGGTCTCCCGACTTTTTTTTAACGACCCGACTTGACAAATGCCAAAATACAGAACAAGTCTAGCTGGGTAAAACATGAAATTTGTAAAACGATTGGAAAATATTGTGGAACATTCAAATTTCAATTCCGACTGAGATTTCCGTAATTTGACTTCGCCCTGCTGTGCTTCGTATGTCTCGACTTGTCCTAATGGTCCCGATCTGTCCCTACTACCCGACTTGACGTATGCCATAACTACAGAACAAGTCCAGCTGGGTAAAACAAGAAATTTGTAACACTATTGGAAAATGTTGGGAAACAATTCAAATTTCAATTCCGACTGAGATTTTCGTTATTTGACTTCGCCCTGCTGTGCTTCGTATGTCTCGACTTGTCCTAATGGTCCCGACTTTTTTTTAACGACCTGACCTGACAAATGCCAAAACTACAGAAAAAGTCCAGCTGGGTAAAACAAGAAATTTGTAAAACATTTGGAAAATGTTGTGGAACATTCAAATTTCAATTCCGACTGAGATTATTGTAATTTGACTTCGCCCTGCTGTGCTTCATTTTCCTCGACTTGTCCTAATGGTCCCGATTTGTCCTTAATGACCCGACTTGACAAATGCCAAAAAACAGAACGAGTCCAGCTGAGTAATTCAAGAAATTTGTAACACAATTGGAAAGTGTTGGGAACATTCAAATTTCAATTCCGACTGAGATTATCGTAATTTGACTTCGCCCTGCTGTGCTTCGTATGTCTCTACTTGTCCTAATAGTCCCGACTTTTTTTAATGACCTGACTTGACTCTAATTTCTATTCCTACCGGGATTTTCGTAATTTGACTTCGTCCTGCTGTGCTTCATCTGCCTCGAGTTGTCCTATTGGTCCCGATTTGTCCATGATGGCCCGACTTGACAAATGCCAAAAAACAGAACGAGTCCATCTGAGTAATTCAAGAAATTTGTAACACAATTGGAAAGTGTTGGGAACATTCAAATTTAAATTCCGACTTAGATTTTCGGAATATGACTTCGCCCTGCTGTGCTTCGTATCTATCAACTTGTCCTAATGGTCCCGATTTGTCCCTACACCCGACTTGACAAATGCCAAAAAACAGAACGAGTCCAGCTGAGTAATTCAAGAAATTTGTAACACAATTGGAAAGTGTTTGGAACATTCTAATTTCAATTCCGACTGAGAGTTCCGTAATTTGACTTCGTCCTGCTGTGCTTCATTTGCCTCGAGTTGTCCTAATGGTCCCGATTTGTCCTTGATGGCCCGACTTGACAAATGCCAAAAAAGAGACAAGTCCAGCTGGGTAAAACAAGAAATTTGTAACACAATAGGAAAATGTTGGGGAACAATTCTAATTTCAATTCCGACTGGGATATTCGTAAATTGACTTAGCTCTGCTGTGATTCGTATGTCTCGACTTGTCCTAATGGTCCCGACTTTTTTTTAACGACCCGACTTGACAAATGCCAAAATACAGAACAAGTCTAGCTGGGTAAAACAAGATATTTGTAAAACGATTGGAAAATATTGTGGATCATTCATATTTCGTATGTCTCGACTTGTCCTTATGGTCCCGATTTGTACCTACTGACCCGACTTGACATATGCCAAAACTACAGAACAAGTCCAGCTGGGTATAACAAGAAATTTGTAACACAATTGGAAAATGTTGGGGAACAATTCAAATTTCAACTCCGACTGAGATTTTAGTAATTTGACTTCGCCCTGCTGTGCTTCGTATGTCTCGACTTGTCCTTATGGTCCCGATTTGTCCTTAATGACACGACTTGACAAATTCCAAAAAACAGAACGAGTCCAGCTGAGTAATTCAAGAAATTTGTAACACAATTGGAAAGTGTTGGGAACATTCAAATTTCAATTCCGACTGAGATTTTCGTTATTTGACTTCGCCCTGCTGAGCTTCGTATGTCTCGACTTGTCCTAATGGTCCCGACTTTTTTTTAACGACCTGACCTGACAAATGCCAAAACTACAGAAAAAGTCCAGCTGGGTAAAACAAGAAATTTGTAAAACATTTGGAAAATGTTGTGGAACATTCAAATTTCAATTCCGACTGAGATTTCCGTAATTTGACTTCGCCCTGCTGTGCTTCGTATGTCTCGACTTGTCCTAATGGTCCCGATTTGTCCTTAATGACCCGACTTGACAAATGCCAAAACTACAGAAAAAGTCCAGCTGGGTAAAACATGAAATTTGTAAAACATTTGGAAAATGTGGAACATTCAAATTTCAATTCCGACTGAGATTTTCGTAATTTGACTTCGCCCTGCTGTGCTTCATTTTCCTCGACTTGTCCTAATGGTCCCGATTTGCCCTTAATGACCCGACTTGACAAATGCCAAAAAACAGAACGAGTCCAGCTGAGTATTCAAGAAATTTGTAACACAATTGGAAAGTGTTGGGAACATTCAAATTTCAATTCCGTCTTAGATTTTCGTAATATGACTTCGCCCTGCTGTACTTCGTATCTATCAACTTGTCCTAATGGTCCCGATCTGTCCCTACTACCCGACTTGACATATGCCAAATCTACAGAACAAGTCCAGCAGGGTAAGACAAGAAATTTGTAACACTATTGGAAAATGTTGGGGAACAATTCAAATTTCAATTCCGACTGAGATTTTCGTTATTTGACTTCGCCCTGCTGTGCTTCGTATGTCTCGACTTGTCCTAATGGTCCCGACTTTTTTTTAACGACCCGACTTGACAAATGCCAAAATACAGAACAAGTCTAGCTGGGTAAAACATGAAATTTGTAAAACGATTGGAAAATATTGTGGAACATTTAAATTTCAACTCCGACTGAGATTTCCGTAATTTCACTTCGCCCTGCTGTGCTTCGTATGTCTCGACTTGTCCTAATGGTCCCGATCTGTCCCTACTACCTGACTTGACATATGCCAAAACTACAGAACAAGTCCAGCTGGGTAAAACATGAAATTTGTAAAACGATTGGAAAATATTGTGGAACATTTAAATTTCAATTCCGACTGAGATTTCCGTAATTTGACTTCGTCCTGCTGTGCTTCGTATGTCTCGACTTGTCCTAATGGTCCCGATCTGTCCCTACTACCTGACTTGACATATGCCAAAACTACAGAACAAGTCTAGCTGGGTAAAACATGAAATTTGTAGAACGATTGGAAAATATTGTGGAACATTTAAATTTCAATTCCGACTGAGATTTCCGTAATTTGACTTCGCCCTGCTGTGCTTCGTACGTCTCGACTTGTCCTAATGGTCCCGATCTGACCCTACTACCTGACTTGACATATGCCAAAACTACAGAACAAGTCTAGCTGGGTAAAACATGAAATTTGTAAAACGATTGGAAAATATTGTGGAACATTTAAATTTCAATTCCGACTGAGATTTCCGTAATTTGACTTCGTCCTGCTGTGCTTCATTTGCCTCGACTTGTCCTACTGGTCCCGATTTGTCCTTGATGGCCCGACTTGACAAATGCCAAAAAAGAGACAAGTCCAGCTGGGTAAAACAAGAAATTTGTAAGACAATAGGAAAATGTTGGAGAACAATTCTGGAACATTTAAATTTCAATTCCGACTGAGATTTCCGTAATTTGACTTCGTCCTGCTGTGATTCGTATGTCTCGACTTGTCCTAATGGTCCCGACTTTTTTTTAACGACCCGACTTGACAAATGCCAAAATACAGAACAAGTCTAGCTGGGTAAAACAAGATATTTGTAAAACGATTGGAAAACATTGTGGATCATTCAAATTTCGTATGTCTCGACTTGTCCTTATGGTCCCGATTTGTACCTACTGACCCGACTTGACATATGCCAAAACTACAGAACAAGTCCAGCTGGGTATAACAAGAAATTTGTAACACAATTGGAAAATGTTGGGAAACAATTCAAATTTCAACTCCGACTGAGATTTTAGTAATTTGACTTCGCCCTGTTGTGCTTCGTATGTCTCGACTTGTCCTTATGGTCCCGATTTGTCCTTAATGACACGACTTGACAAATTCCAAAAAACAGAACGAGTCCAGCTGAGTAATTCAAGAAATTTGTATCACAATTGGAAAGTGTTGGGAACATTCAAATTTCAATTCCGACTGAGAGTTCAGTAATTTGACTTCGTCCTGCTGTGCTTCATTTGCCTCGACTTGTCCTAATGGTCCCGATTTGTCCTTGATGGCCCGACTTGACATATGGCAAAAAAGAGACAAGTCCAGCTGGGTAAAACAAGAAATTTGTAACACAATAGGAAACTGTTGGGGAACAATTCTAATTTCAATTCCGACTTACATTTTCGAAATTTGACTTCGCCCTGCTGTGCTTCGTATGTCTCGACTTGTCCTATGGTCCGACTTTTTTTTAACGACCCGACTTGACAAATGCCAAAATACAGATCAAGTCTAGCTGGGTAAAACAGGAAATTTGTAAAACGATTGGAAAATATTGTGGAACATTCAAATTTCAATTCCGACTGAGATTTCCGTAATTTGAATTCGCCCTGCTGTGCTTCGTATGTCTCGACTTGTCCTAATGGTCCCGACTTTTTTTTAATGACCCGACTTGACAAATGCCAAAAAACAGAACGAGTCCAGCTGAGTAATTCAAGAAATTTGTAACACAATTGGAAAGTGTTGGGAACATTCAAATTTCAATTCCGAGAGTTCAGTAATTTGACTTCGTCCTGCTGTGCTTCATTTGCCTCGACTTGTCCTAATGGTCCCGATTTGTCCTTGATGGCCCGACTTGACATATGGCAAAAAAGAGACAAGTCCAGCTGGGTAAAACAAGAAATTTGTAACACAATAGGAAAATGTTGGGGAACAATTCTAATTTCAATTCCGACTTACATTTTCGAAATTTGACTTTGCTACGGTCCCGACTTTTTTTAACGACCCGACTTGACAAATGCCAAAATACAGAACAAGTCTAGCTGGGTAAAACAGGAAATTTGTAAAACGATTGGAAAATATTGTGGAACATTCAAATTTCAATTCCGACTGAGATTTCCGTAATTTGACTTCGCCCTGCTGTGCTTCGTATGTCTCGACTTGTCCTAATGGTCCCGACTTTTTTTTAATGACCCGACTTGACAAATGCCAAAAAACAGAACGAGTCCAGCTGAGTAATTCAAGAAATTTGTAACACAATAATTGAAAAGTGTTGGGAACATTCAAATTTCAATTCCGACTTAGATTTTCGTAATATGACTTCGCCCTGCTGTGCTTCGTATCTATCAACTTGTCCTAATGGTCCCGATTCGTCCCTACTACCCGACTTGACATATGCCAAAACTACAGAACAAGTCCAGCTGGGAAAAACAAGAAATTTGTAACACTATTTGAAAATGTTGGGGAACAATCATATTTCAATTCCGACTGAGATTATCGTAATTTGACTTCGCCCTGCTGTGCTTCGTATGTCTCGACTTGTCCTAATAGTCGCGATTTTTTTTTAATGACCCGACTTGACTCTAATTTCTATTCCTACCGGGATTTTCGTAAATTGACATAGCCCTACTGTGCTTCGTATGTCTCGACTTGTCCTTGTGGTCCCGATTTGTCCTTAATGACACGACTTGACAAATTCCAAAAAACAGAACGAGTCCAGCTGAGTAATTCAAGAAATTTGTAACACAATAGGAAAATGTGGAACATTCAAATTTCAATTCCGACTGAGATTTTCGTAATTTGAATTCGCCCTGCTGTGCTTCATTTTCCTCGACTTGTCCCAATGGTTCCGATTTGTCCTTAATGACCCGACTTGACCAATTCCAAAAAACAGAACGAGTCCAGCTGAGTATTCAAGAAATTTGTAACACAATTGGAAAGTGATGGGAACATTCAAATTTCAATTCCGTCTTAGATTTTCGTAATATGACTTCGCCCTGCTGTACTTCGTATCTATCAACTTGTCCTAATGGTCCCGATCTGTCCCTACTACCCGACTTGACATATGCCAAATCTACAGAACAAGTCCAGCAGGGTAAGACAAGAAATTTGTAACACTATTGGAAAATGTTGGGGAACAATTCAAATTTCAATTCCGACTGAGATTTTCGTTATTTGACTTCGCCCTGCTGTGCTTCGTATGTCTCGACTTGTCCTAATGGTCCCGACTTTTTTTAACGACCCGACTTGACAAATGCCAAAATACAGAACAAGTCTAGCTGGGTAAAACATGAAATTTGTAAAACGATTGGAAAATATTGTGGAACATTTAAATTTCAACTCCGACTGAGATTTCCGTAATTTCACTTCGCCCTGCTGTGCTTCGTATGTCTCGACTTGTCCTAATGGTCCCGATCTGTCCCTACTACCTGACTTGAGATATGCTAAAACTACAGAACAAGTCCAGCTGGGTAAAACATGAAATTTGTAAAACGATTGGAAAATATTGTGGAACATTTAAATTTCAATTCCGACTGAGATTTCCGTAATTTGACTTCGTCCTGCTGTGCTTCGTATGTCTCGACTTGTCCTAATGGTCCCGATCTGTCCCTACTACCTGACTTGACATATGCCAAAACTAAAGAACAAGTCTAGCTGGGTAAAACATGAAATTTGTAGAACGATTGGAAAATATTGTGGAACATTTAAATTTCAATTCCGACTGAGATTTCCGTAATTTGACTTCGCCCTGCTGTGCTTCGTACGTCTCGACTTGTCCTAATGGTCCCGATCTGACCCTACTACCTGACTTGACATATGCCAAAACTACAGAACAAGTCTAGCTGGGTAAAACATGAAATTTGTAAAACGATTGGAAAATATTGTGGAACATTTAAATTTCAATTCCGACTGAGATTTCCGTAATTTGACTTCGTCCTGCTGTGCTTCATTTGCCTCGACTTGTCCTACTGGTCCCGATTTGTCCTTGATGGCCCGACTTGACAAATGCCAAAAAAGAGACAAGTCCAGCTGGGTAAAACAAGAAATTTGTAAGACAATAGGAAAATGTTGGAGAACAATTCTAATTTCAATTCCGACTGACATTTTCGAAATTTGACTTTGCCCTGCTGTGATTCGTATGTCTCGACTTGTCCTAATGGTCCCGACTTTTTTTTAACGACCCGACTTGACAAATGCCAAAATACAGAACAAGTCTAGCTGGGTAAAACAAGATATTTGTAAAACGATTGGAAAACATTGTGGATCATTCAAATTTCGTATGTCTCGACTTGTCCTTATGGTCCCGATTTGTACCTACTGACCCGACTTGACATATGCCAAAACTACAGAACAAGTCCAGCTGGGTATAACAAGAAATTTGTAACACAATTGGAAAATGTTGGGGAACAATTCAAATTTCAACTCCGACTGAGATTTTAGTAATTTGACTTCGCCCTGTTGTGCTTCGTATGTCTCGACTTGTCCTTATGGTCCCGATTTGTCCTTAATGACACGACTTGACAAATTCCAAAAAACAGAACGAGTCCAGCTGAGTAATTCAAGAAATTTGTATCACAATTGGAAAGTGTTGGGAACATTCAAATTTCAATTCCGACTGAGAGTTCAGTAATTTGACTTCGTCCTGCTGTGCTTCATTTGCCTCGACTTGTCCTAATGGTCCCGATTTGTCCTTGATGGCCCGACTTGACATATGGCAAAAAAGAGACAAGTCCAGCTGGGTAAAACAAGAAATTTGTAACACAATAGGAAACTGTTGGGGAACAATTCTAATTTCAATTCCGACTTACATTTTCGAAATTTGACTTCGCCCTGCTGTGCTTCGTATGTCTCGACTTGTCCTATGGTCCCGACTTTTTTTTAACGACCCGACTTGACAAATGCCAAAATACAGATCAAGTCTAGCTGGGTAAAACAGGAAATTTGTAAAACGATTGGAAAATATTGTGGAACATTCAAATTTCAATTCCGACTGAGATTTCCGTAATTTGACTTCGCCCTGCTGTGCTTCGTATGTCTCGACTTGTCCTAATGGTCCCGACTTTTTTTTAATGACCCGACTTGACAAATGCCAAAAAACAGAACGAGTCCAGCTGAGTAATTCAAGAAATTTGTAACACAATTGGAAAGTGTTGGGAACATTCAAATTTCAATTCCGACTGAGAGTTCAGTAATTTGACTTCGTCCTGCTGTGCTTCATTTGCCTCGACTTGTCCTAATGGTCCCGATTTGTCCTTGATGGCCCGACTTGACATATGGCAAAAAAGAGACAAGTCCAGCTGGGTAAAACAAGAAATTTGTAACACAATAGGAAAATGTTGGGGAACAATTCTAATTTCAATTCCGACTTACATTTTCGAAATTTGACTTTGCTATGGTCCCGACTTTTTTTAACGACCCGACTTGACAAATGCCAAAATACAGAACAAGTCTAGCTGGGTAAAACAGGAAATTTGTAAAACGATTGGAAAATATTGTGGAACATTCAAATTTCAATTCCGACTGAGATTTCCGTAATTTGACTTCGCCCTGCTGTGCTTCGTATGTCTCGACTTGTCCTAATGGTCCCGACTTTTTTTAATGAACCGACTTGACAAATGCCAAAAAACAGAACGAGTCCAGCTGAGTAATTCAAGAAATTTGTAACACAATAATTGAAAAGTGTTGGGAACATTCAAATTTCAATTCCGACTTAGATTTTCGTAATATGACTTCGCCCTGCTGTGCTTCGTATCTATCAACTTGTCCTAATGGTCCCGATTCGTCCCTACTACCCGACTTGACATATGCCAAAACTACAGAACAAGTCCAGCTGGGAAAAACAAGAAATTTGTAACACTATTTGAAAATGTTGGGGAACAATCATATTTCAATTCCGACTGAGATTATCGTAATTTGACTTCGCCCTGCTGTGCTTCGTATGTCTCGACTTGTCCTAATAGTCGCGATTTTTTTTTAATGACCCGACTTGACTCTAATTTCTATTCCTACCGGGATTTTCGTAAATTGACATAGCCCTACTGTGCTTCGTATGTCTCGACTTGTCCTTGTGGTCCCGATTTGTCCTTAATGACACGACTTGACAAATTCCAAAAAACAGAACGAGTCCAGCTGAGTAATTCAAGAAATTTGTAACACAATAGGAAAATGTGGAACATTCAAATTTCAATTCCGACTGAGATTTTCGTAATTTGAATTCGCCCTGCTGTGCTTCATTTTCCTCGACTTGTCCCAATGGTTCCGATTTGTCCTTAATGACCCGACTTGACCAATTCCAAAAAACAGAACGAGTCCAGCTGAGTAATTCAAGAAATTTGTAACAATTGGAAAGTGTTGGGAACATTCAAATTTCAATTCCGACTTAGATTTTCGTAATATGACTTCGCCCTGCTGTGCTTCGTATCTATCAACTTGTCCTAATGGTCCCGATCTGTCCCTACTACCCGACTTGACATATGCCAAATCTACAGAACAAGTCCAGCAGGGTAAGACAAGAAATTTGTAACACTAATGGAAAATGTTGGGGAACAATTCTAATTTCAATTCCGACTGAGATTTCCGTAATTTGACTTCGCCCTGCTGTGCTTCGTATGTCTCGACTTGTCCTAATGGTCCCGATCTGTCCCTACTACCCGACTTGACATATGCCAAAACTACAGAACAAGTCCAGCTGGGTATAACAAGAAATTTGTAACACAATTGGAAAATGTTGTGGAACATTTAATTTTCAATTCCGACTGAGATTTCCGTAATTTGACTTCGCCCTGCTGTGCTTCGTATGTCTCGACTTGTCCTAATGGTCCCGATCTGTCCCTACTACCCGACTTGACATATGCCAAAACTACAGAACAAGTCCAGCTGGGTAAAACAAGAAATTTGTAACACTATTGGAAAATGTTGGGGAACAATTGAAATTTCAATTCCGACTGAGATTTTCGTTATTTGACTTCGCCCTGCTGTGCTTCGTATGTCTCGACTTGTCCTAATGGTCCCGACTTTTTTTTAACGACCCGACTTGACAAATGCCAAAATACAGAACAAGTCTAACTGGGTAAAACATGAAATTTGTAAAACGATTGGAAAATATTGTGGAACATTCAAATTTCAATTCCGACTGAGATTTCCGTAATTTGACTTGGCCCTGCTGTGCTTCGTATGTCTCGACTTGTCCTAAGGTCCCGACTTTTTTTTAACGACCCGACTTGACGAATGCCAAAATACAGAACAAGTCTAGCTGGGTAAAACATGAAATTTGTAAAACGATTGGAAAATATTGTGGAACATTTAAATTTCAATTCCGACTGAGACTTCCGTAATTTGACTTCGCCCTGCTGTGCTTCGTATGTCTCGACTTGTCCTAATGGTCCCGATCTGTCCCTACTACCCGACTTGACATATGCCATAACTACAGAACAAGTCCAGCTGGGTAAAACAAGAAATTTGTAACACTATTGGAAAATGTTGGGGAACAATTCAAATTTCAATTCCGACTGAGATTTTCGTTATTTGACTTCGCCCTGCTGTGCTTCGTATGTCTCGACTTGTCCTAATGGTCCCGACTTTTTTTTAACGACCCGACTTGACAAATGCCAAAATACAGAACAAGTCTAACTGGGTAAAACATGAAATTTGTAAAACGATTGGAAAATATTGTGGAACATTCAAATTTCAATTCCGACTGAGATTTCCGTAATTTGACTTGGCCGTGCTGTGCTTCGTATGACTCGACTTGTCCTAAGGTCCCGACTTTTTTTTAACGACCCGACTTGACGAATGCCAAAATACAGAACAAGTCTAGCTGGGTAAAACATGAAATTTGTAAAACGATTGGAAAATATTGTGGAACATTTAAATTTCAATTCCGACTGAGACTTCCGTAATTTGACTTCGCCCTGCTGTACTTCGTATCTATCAACTTGTCCTAATGGTCCCGATCTGTCCCTACTACCCGACTTGACATATGCCAAATCTACAGAACAAGTCCAGCAGGGTAAGACAAGAAATTTGTAACACTATTGGAAAATGTTGGGGAACAATTCAAATTTCAATTCCGACTGAGATTATCGTAATTTGACTTCGCCCTGCTGTGCTTCGTATGTCTCGACTTGTCCTAATGGTCCCGACTTTTTTTTAATGACCCGACTTGACAAATGCCAAAAAACAGAACGAGTCCAGCTGAGTAATTCAAGAAATTTTAAACACTATTGGAAAGTGTTGGGAACATTCAAATTTCAATTCCGACTTAGATTTTCGTAATATGACTTCGCCCTGCTGTGCTTCGTATCTATCAACTTGTCCTAATGGTCCCGATTTGTCCCTAATACCCGACTTGACATATGCCAAATCTACAGAACAAGTCCAGCAGGGTAAGACAAGAAATTTGTAACACTAATGGAAAATGTTGGGGAACAATTCTAATTTCAATTCCGACTGAGATTTCCGTAATTTGACTTCGCCCTGCTGTGCTTCGTATGTCTCGACTTGTCCTAATTGTCCCGATCTGTCCCTACTACCCGACTTGACATATGCCAAAACTACAGAACAAGTCTAGCTGGGTAAAACATGAAATTTGTAGAACGATTGGAAAATATTGTGGAACATTTAAATTTCAATTCCGACTGAGATTTCCGTAATTTGACTTCGCCCTGCTGTGCTTCGTACGTCTCGACTTGTCCTAATGGTCCCGATCTGACCCTACTACCTGACTTGACATATGCCAAAACTACAGAACAAGTCTAGCTGGGTAAAACATGAAATTTGTAAAACGATTGGAAAATATTGTGGAACATTTAAATTTCAATTCCGACTGAGACTTCCGTAATTTGACTTCGCCCTGCTGTGCTTCGTATGTCTCGACTTGTCCCGACTGAGATTTTCGTTATTTGAATTCGCCCTGCTGTGCTTCGTATGTCTCGACTTGTCCTAATGGTCCCGACTTTCTTTTTAACGACCCGACTTGACAAATGCCAAAATACAGAACAAGTCTAGCTGGGTAAAACATGAAATTTGTAAAACGATTGGAAAATATTGTGGAACATTCAAATTTCAATTCCGACTGAGATTTCCGTAATTTGACTTCGCCCTGCTGTGCTTCGTATGTCTCGACTTGTCCTAATGGTCCCGACTTTTTTTTAACGACCCGACCTGACAAATGCCAAAACTACAGAAAAAGTCCAGCTGGGTAAAACAAGAAATTTGTAAAACATTTGGAAAATGTGGAACATTCAAATTTCAATTCCGACCCGATTTGTCCTTGATGACCCGACTTGACAAATGCCAAAAAAAAGAACGAGTCCAGCTGAGTAATTCAAGAAATTTGTAACACAATTGGAAAGTGTTGAGAACATTCAAATTTCAATTCCGACTTAGATTTTCGTAATATGACTTCGCCCTGCTGTACTTCGTATCTATCAACTTGTCCTAATGGTCCCGATCTGTCCCTACTACCCGACTTGACATATGCCAAATCTACAGAACAAGTCCAGCAGGGTAAGACAAGAAATTTGTAACACTATTGGAAAATGTTGGGGAACAATTCAAATTTCAATTCCGACTGAGATTATCGTAATTTGACTTCGCCCTGCTGTGCTTCGTATGTCTCGACTTGTCCTAATGGTCCCGACTTTTTTTTAATGACCCGACTTGACAAATGCCAAAAAACAGAACGAGTCCAGCTGAGTAATTCAAGAAATTTTTAACACTATTGGAAAGTGTTGGGAACATTCAAATTTCAATTCCGACTTAGATTTTCGTAATATGACTTCGCCCTGCTGTGCTTCGTATCTATCAACTTGTCCTAATGGTCCCGATTTGTCCCTAATAACCGACTTGACATATGCCAAATCTACAGAACAAGTCCAGCAGGGTAAGACAAGAAATTTGTAACACTAATGGAAAATGTTGGGGAACAATTCTAATTTCAATTCCGACTGAGATTTCCGTAATTTGACTTCGCCCTGCTGTGCTTCGTATGTCTCGACTTGTCCTAATTGTCCCGATCTGTCCCTACTACCCGACTTGACATATGCCAAAACTACAGAACAAGTACAGCTGGGTAAAACAAGAAATTTGTAACACAATTGGAAAATATTGTGGAACATTTAAATTTCAATTCCGACTGAGATTTCCGTAATTTGACTTCGTCCTGCTGTGCTTCGTATGTCTCGACTTGTTCTAATGGTCCCGATCTGTCCCTACTACCCGACTTGACATATGCCAAAACTACAGAACAAGTCCAGCTGGGTAAAACAAGAAATTTGTAACACTATTGGAAAATGTTGGGGAACAATTCAAATTTCAATTCCGACTGAGATTTTCGTTATTTGACTTCGCCCTGCTGTGCTTCGTATGTCTCAACTTGTCCTAATGGTCCCGACTTTTTTTTAACGACCTGACTTGACAAATGCCAAAATACAGAACTTGTCGCAGGGCAGGCTCGCCGCGCTCCTACGATGATTTTTTTTGTGTATGGTCACCTTTAGTGAGCCATTTTTACACTTAATAACTCTCAATTTTCACCTAGAAGCCAGTCGAATAATATTAGATTTTTGCATTATATTCAGGTCACTAGTCTAGTCTCACCCTGTATGATGTAAAGTCCCAATCTCCACCCAGTGGAACTCCACTGTACGTAGTTTTACCGATTTACCGGAAATTCCTGACTAGTTTTCAATTTTATTAATTTGTGGCCCCAAACAGTCGAGCACCCGGTATACAGAACACTTAGAGCAAGGTTTCGACACGCTAGTCTCTTGTTGGGTGGAAAGATTCCGTGGCTCCATTTGTTTTCACAAATTATTTTATTTCAATTCGATTTCTCATCAGGTTGGCCAAATCGGAAAACGGGTATAGATTCCTCGGCGAAGGAATACGTGTATTTCTTCGGCGTTCAAGAATCACGTTGGGTTATGGTTTTTCTCGGGGCTCTCCGAATATCGAACCGCCCTAGGAATCGAGATATCGGAAATTCTGACTTTCAATATCTCCCTAGATCTGGGGAGTATTTAGTGACTTTTGTCAAATACTCCCTAGAAAACGCAGGTAACGGGACTTTAACGGTCATTTGCCCAAATCCCGCGCGTTTTCGCGAGCTAGGGTTTTGTTCAGCCAAGGGCGACGCCCACTTTGGCCCTCTAGGCCAATGGGTGTCGCGGATTCAGCAGTCAGGATTGCATAAATATGCAAGCAGCGAAGCAGCAGACAGCCACTCTTTCTTGTCGAATTGCAGTGTAATAATCAATTTTGTGTTTCCGTTAAATAACTTACGTTTGTTTGGCTTTGCCTTTTGTCTCTGCAATTCATCGTTTTGGCTAGCAGTTAGAGTCAGGTTCTCGGTAATAATAATTCAGTTCACAGTAGATTCATAACGTTTTGTTTCTATCTTAAAGGGGGTTAGACTCACTTGTACGGTTTACAGGTGTTTTATTCGCGCTACGAAAGTACGTTGATAGGCAGTTTAACTCTCGAGCAATAATCAGTGTAAAGTGATCTTTTGCAACGGACACTTAGGGATTTAACTTCATCAAAGTTATTTCCCGACTTAATACCTGTACGCGACGTTGACGAAAAATCCCCATCGTATGAAAAGGGGTCAGGCACCAAAACGAGATCTCACCTGATACAATCGGCTCGATCGTAGAGTTCCACGAAGATTGTATCGTTCGAGCTTAAATTCCTCGGCCTGTCAAGACATCATTAGCTGCGACTTTGTCGTTGGCGAGCCACATTTCCTGTGGTACCTAGGGGTTTCGCGTCCTTCCCATACCTATTTCCTGCGGC
Organism: Chrysolina americana; assembly: GCA_958502065.1. Classification (NCBI taxonomy): domain Eukaryota; kingdom Metazoa; phylum Arthropoda; class Insecta; order Coleoptera; family Chrysomelidae; genus Chrysolina; species Chrysolina americana. The sequence goes on from OY293417.1 coordinate 30,231,572, forward strand.
TGTTCTCGGCTTTTCCACCTGAGACAGTCTGGTTAGGCTCCGTGATCCTTTTACCCAAATGTCTTGGTTTTTGTCACATCCAGTTGTAATTTTTGAAGTAAAATTTTTCAAGTTTAATTTTCCTTTTTGGTGCTTCACACAAATTTTGAAGTTAGGAAATTTTATTTAGATAGTTTTTCTAAACCGTGAATCCTTCCTCCCTCGTCCATTTCCCGGCGAGGTCTTGTTAGGTGTTAGGTTAGTTAGCTATAGGGTGACCCTTCTCATCGTCACACTTGAGTTGGGTCGACGCGAGGTCGATTTTAGTGCACTTCTCCTTTGCCACACACTTGCACACGCAAGTAGCCCGACAATACATTACAGCCGTAATTGTTGTCCTTTAGAGCAATGACGAATATGAGATTGAGATCTCATATGCTCGCGGAGGAGAATACCCAAGCCGTGTTCGCCGGCGTTGGGCTTTCTCGGACACCTCCGCCGTCGGGTGACTTAGACGCCAGGCGTCTATTCCCCGAAGCGTCGCGACGCCTCGACGGAGACGTCCCCCAGGTACGTACTACCGGGGAAAACCGTGAGTTGACGATGTCAATTACCTTGTCCCCGAGAAGTGTGCTGGACCAAGGTACTTTAGAGTCGAGCTTAGACGGAGGGAGGCAGCCTTCCCCGTCGGCTCAGTTAGATTTAGAAATTGATACCGCGGGAGTTGTCACAACTCCACCTCTGGAAGCTCGTTTTGAACGTTTTCATTTAATCAGAAATGTATCTGTTCGCAGGTCAGAGGGTTACAGAGGAGTCCATGCTGGCGAAGCTCGCGAGTTACGCCCCCTCGGAATGCGCCGAAGCGCTCCGAGGTCATTGGGTGTGCCCCACGCACAACAGCTGAGGCCACAAGAAGCAGAGGTGCATACCCTAAGGGAACCGGGTGATGCTGAGGCCCTAGTGGAGGAACTAGGGGGTGGTGGAAGGCTCTCGGAGGGAGTTGGGGATGCTCGCATTCCCATATCTCTCCAGGGGCGGGTTCAGTATACCTCCCAAGGGAACACATATGCACAGCCTGATTATGCAATAAGAGCTAGTAAGGCAGATTTCGTAACGGGTGTCGGCAGGGACACGGGAGTTGCCACCCGAAATCCCTGGGTGACGACGTCCTTGCCCTCCAGGCGACATGGAGCAGAGCGGTGGGTGGCTGAAGATGGTTTCGGAGAAATCCGAAACTTTGCTAAGGCCGTCCACCCACACCCTGGAACGAGACATGGCGCCCAACGTGGGGCTGCTGAAGACAGACCGTCTTCAGGAATCTGCGAATGTAACCTTCCTCCGACGAACAGATTTAGAGTTCGGGATCTCTCTCCTGAGAGACTCCCAGTCAGTGAAATGGTTATGGGTGAACCGGAAACCCTTTGGCGCCCATATGGCACGTTTACCCGGTTGCCAACCGGGAATCGGCATTATAGGGAATCTGAGGATGTCCCTCGAGTTGCTCGAAACGTCGCTTCCAACCCCGGTGATGTCCACAGGAGTGGATATTACCCATTGAGGAGGCCAGTGCCCACAGTCCGGATTCAGGAGAATCCCAGGAGACCAGTGACGGGGGTCGACGACGTGCTCGTGCGACTCGCGGATTTGCTGGAGGATAGACGTCGGGGAACCCTAAACGGTGTTGATGGGGGTTTAATTAACAATAAACCACATCCCAGTTTCAGTGGGCTTCCTCACGAAGATCCAATTCAATTTATTCAATCCTCTGAGGATTATCTAGGGGGCTTTGATCCAACCGTCTGGGTGAGCGTTGCAGCTCAGTGGCTCAAGGGAGCAGCCCAGCAGTGGTATGCTCCATATCGCAACTCACGCCTAAACTGGCAGTTTTTCACAAACCGGCTCCAGGAACGGTTCGATAACGATCTGTTGGTCTCGAGCTTAGAAGCGGAGTTCTTTGGCACTGACCAGCCGAAGGGAGAGTCAATAACTTCCTTCATCCTGAGCAAGTGGAGTCTTTCACAAAGGCTCTACCCAGAGATGGACGAAGGAAGGGTTGTGCGATTAATATTGAACCGGATCAGACCGGATATCAAAGTCCATTTGCAATTGCATAGATTTGCAACTATTGAAGAGCTGACACAAAAAGCTGTTGCTGTCGAGACGCTACTTCGTAGCACCAGCCAAAGTGTACAGTCGGGGCCGAAACTTGTTTCGAACACCAACCGTCCTCATCAGGCCGACGATGTGCCACCTAAACGTCCTCAGGGACAGCTACAGGACAACAGGGGTTCGAACCATGTTAGGTCCAGTAACTTTAATAACAATGGCACTAAATTCCAGAATTATGATCAATCGAGGCGTTCTGGAGGAAACAACGCTCCTTCGAGCGGATGTTTCACTTGCGGGGGAGCTCATTGGAACAAAGATTGCCCTCAGCAAAATGATAGCAAGAACGGTCCCAAACGTCAGAGTGCGGGAACAAAACCGTTAGATCATGCCAATAAGGCACATACGGTTAATACCGTGCAGGCGAGTAAAACCTCGCGTCGTAAGACGTCACTTAAGGACGCAGACAAAATTGCAGTTTGCAAAGAAGAATCAAAAAACTCCAACAGGAGCCATCAGGGGGCTCCATCGGAGTAGGTACTCCTTCAACACCGTTTTGCGGTTCTGTGACAGTGTTGGACTGTCATAGAAATTATGCGGCATGTATTCCCAACAAGGAGGAGGAGAAGGAGTTCCAGGATGTTGAAGCTGGAGTCGTTTCAGCCGAAACGCCACCGTCATCAGGCAAACTACATTGGGCAGACCGGTCAGATTGTGAATCCGTTTGTTTCAGTGTGGTAGATGAGCGTGTGGATCGCGCCACTGGTGGTAGGCGGAAAAAAGTTCACTCGTCGGCAGACGTCAAACGTAGAGGGTTGAAAGTCATTTCAAAAAAATCAGGTTCTAGTTTTGGAACGAATGTAAGGGGTTATGAATCATCTTCAGGTTCATGGAGTTGTGAGATCATCGAGGTACCCCAGGTCGTTGTGGGTGGGTCGTTCCATCCGCCACAACACAAGGTTTCGGATTTAGTGATCGGTATACAGAAGGACCAGGAGGGGCCTGTTGTCAAAGAGAGTGCTAGGGCACTGCAAACTGGGCACAGGTCCGGTATAGGCACAAGTCGAGATGAAAAGGTGTATCCAAGGGAAGATTGCGAATCAAGGTTTCGGAACGAAAGAGTCGTCGAGAGTGACGTACTCTTTTCGGTTCCACTTCGGGGTAGTGAAGACACCGAGGGTGGTGGTCTGTCACTCACTCCCATACAGGACGCAGGTTTCGAGGTCGATGCATGCCAAGTCTCAAGGACGGTATCGAGGGGCAGAGCTGATGGGATCGCAGGTGCGAATCGCCATTCCCCGTTGGTAGATACCAGAGGCGTGGTAGGCATGTCATCTGAGAGAGTTACACGTCTTAGTCGGGGCGGAGGCGAGGTTCCTGAGGGATGCAATCGCCAAGTCCCATCGTTGGCTGCAGTTGGTGCTGCAGTACTTGATGTCAATCGCAAGTCGGAACTTCTGAGTTTCATTGAGACCGACCCGCTTAGGAAGAAGTCGGAGGTGGATCTGCTGGATCCATTGTGTCTATATCGTCGCTGTGATACTAGCTTAGCGAACAACAAGGTTGAGGGACGATTGCATCAGTTGCCGCGAATCGAGGCTGAACTGATGGGTCGTCGAGTTAGGGTTTTGGTGGACAGCGGAAGTTCGCTAAATCTCCTGAAACGTAGTTTGTTGCCTGTCACCTGGAGGGTGGATAGGAAGCAAGTGACACCGTTGCAGCTTGCATGCGCCGGTCGTGGCATCACCAGTCTAGGGGAGACAATAGTCGAACTGTTAATAGATGGTGTTGTTCACGAAGTTGTCGTGCAAGTGGTGGATGATCTTGTCGAGGATCTTCTGCTTGGGTGTCCCTGGCTGGCATCAAACGAGGCTATGGTCGACTTTGCACGTCGCACCATGTACGTTGGAAAGGGGCCTAGGCAAACTATTTTCTGGGCGGAGGAGGTCTATCTTCCACCAGAAAAGTTCCCTGAACCACAGGTAGCGGACGTACAGCTACCGGCGTTCTCGAGAAAGGAATTTCGGAGTCTTATCCGAGAGTTTGGAGACGTCTTTTACGAATCTCCAAGGCAACCAGTGACGAGGGCTGCTTGCCACAAAATCCGATTGAAGGAGGAGCTACCCTTCAAGCTCCGTCCGTACAAAGTTTCCGATCAGAAGAGGGCTCTTATCCAAGAGGAGGTGGATAAGATGCTCGCTGCAGGTGTCATAAGTAGGTCCCATTCTGCCTTTATTAGTCCGGTCGTTATCGTCACGAAGAAGGACGGTACGGCTCGGTTTTGTGTCGACTACAGGAAGTTGAATAGTCTGACAATACCCGAGTCGTCGGTATTGCCAGGTATTCACGAGACTATCAAAGAGCTCGGAACAGCGAGAGTGTTCACTTCTTTGGATCTGAAGTCTGGGTTTTGGCAGATACCCATGGATGAGGCTAGTAAAAAGTATACAGCTTTTGCTACGCCTGATGGAGCTTGTTATGAGTTTAACTCAATGCCGTTTGGTCTAACGAATGCACCTGGAAGTTTCCAAATCCTTATGACGGAAGTGTTGGTTGGTTATGTCGATAAATTCGTCAAAGTATATCTAGACGACATAATCGTTTACAGCGAAGATGAAAAGGAGAACCTCTACCATCTCCGCCTTGTGCTGGAGAGGTTCAGAGCACATGGCCTGTGGTGCAGTTTAAAGAAGTGTAACTTCGCTCAGCGTAGGCTGGAGTACTTGGGGCATGTGGTGACGGAAACGTCAAACGAACCAATGCCAGGTCATGTGTTAGCGGTTCAACAATTCCCGCTACCCAAGAATGTCTCTCAGCTCCGAGGATTCTTGGGCACCGTTGGTTGGCTACGGGAGTTCATCCCGAACTTAGCGGAGTTGGAGGCTCCGATAAGTGACATGCTCAAGTCGAAGAAAGGTCGAGACCTTAAGTGGAACTCTCAAGCATTGGAGGCGTTTGAGAGGATCAAGGAAGTCGTGGGCCGTCCTATGGTCTTGGCCAGGCCGGACATGACTCTCCCGTTTTTCCTGCAGACCGATGCATCTGGGGTAGGCATCGCTGCAGTCCTTTATCAAGTTGATTGTCACGGCGACAGAAGGATCGTTTCACATGCTAGTGCCAAGCTCAAGGGCGCGGAACTAAACTATCATGTGAACGAGACTGAATGTTTAGCCATTGTTTGGGGTATCAAGCGATACCGTCATTATCTCGAAGACCGTCCATTCACTCTTCGAACGGACAGCAAAGCGTTGACTTGGTTATCCAAGTTCAAGGACGCAAAAGCGAAGTTAACTCGTTGGGCCTTACTTCTACAGGAGTATTCCTTCACTGTGGAGCACGTCGCAGGTCGAGACAATCAGCTAGCTGATTTCTTGTCCCGTAATCCCTCGGGGTCTCACAGTGAAGACTTGGATGCTGATGTAGAGCGTATGGGGTTGCCACCTATGAAGGTGCAACTGTCTGAACACCAAGGTGTAGTGAGCGTCGTAGAGACGCCGGCTGAAGTGGTCGTGCGGCGGCAGGCCATAGATAGGGAGACGCAAAGGTTGAGGGCGCGTATCAGAACGATACAGGAGTTAGGTCCTATGTCCAGGGACGATCTTCGCTTTATCAACAAGTTTTCGGATGTCCAAGGGGTTGTATATGTTTCTTCTGCTGGTAAACGGCTATTGTATGTGCCCGAGGCGCTCCGTGAGGACGTGTCGGCTTATTACCATGAACACCCGACCGCTGGTCATCCTGGTCAAGAGGAAACCTTACGTGCCTTGAAACGGCACTATTGGTGGCCGGCCATGGAGGACTACGTCCGGGCCTACGTGAGAGGTTGCCTAGTCTGCCAGTGCGTTAAAGCCGTACGGCATCAGGAAGCGGCACCGCAACGGCCTAGTGTGCCGAAGCGACCGTGGCAGATGCTGGCTGTTGACGTCCTGGGGCCCTATGCAGCCTCAAGGAGGGGAAACAGGTTCGTGGTAATTGCCGTCGATATGTTTTCAAAGTGGGTTGAAGCCAAGGCCACTAAGACATGCACGTCGAAAGTAATTTCTCGTTTTCTAGACGAAGAAATCTTATCTCGTTGGGGTTGTCCAGAAGTCGTCATTTCTGACAACGGCCCGCAGTTTCAGAGCAATCGTCTGCTAAAATACTACGATGCGAAGAACATGGAGGTCAAATTTTCACCTGTTTATCATCAACAGGCGAACCCTGTCGAGCGAAGGGTCCAGGAACTGAAGAAGTGCCTAAGAGCAAGGATGCTGGAAACCACTTCGGAAGGGCTTTGGGAAGAAGGTCTGGCTGCAAGTCTCTATTGCTTACGGAACCGTAAGAATAGAGCAACAGGGGAGACTCCAGCGGAGTTATTGTTAGGATATACACCTGGTCGTCCAGGAGATTGGAGGCTACCTATGTACCGAGATCCGGTACATAATAGCCCCGAAGATCGGCAAGAACGTCTTGCAAAAGCAGCCAGACGTCAGGCAGTTTATCAGAGGAATTTATTCCCTGATAAAGATCTACCGTCGCCACGGACCTACGGGGTCGGCGACCGCGTTTTAGTTAGGAATTTCGTCAAAGGAAACTTCGGAGGTACACTGTCAGGACCGCATCCGATCACGAGGGTGATGGGGCGAGACAGTTACCTCGTAGATAGGAACGGCACCGAGAGGCTGGTGCACGTAGACGATATCCGTTCTTGGGTAAGCAGGACTTTGCCGGCTGGCGTCCGCCACGACGATGGTGGCCCAGGTCCGGATCAGCCAGAGTCCAACGACGCTGACCAAGAAGTGACAGGGGAAGTCACACCTAGGCCGACGACTGGGGGCGGTCCGAAGCCACCTTCGTTAATCCGGGTACGAGCTGACGCACCCAACTCAACGAATCCACGGGAAGTAACGGTCAGTTTCGATCCAAAGGACAAAGCGGTCCGGCGGACAGTGAAAAGGTTGAGGAAGAATCCACAAGGACGGAAACGCGACTCAGACTGCGCGGGGAAGAGAGGAGTATCCCGTAGGAGTCCGTTGCCGGTGGTGAACTCTGGCCTTTTGGAGATCAGAGATTCTGAACTCCCCGTCGCAAACTCACCAGTAGGGGGGCGTGCTACTACTGAAGTAGACGCTCTTACCCGTCAAGCGGTCGTTCCCGACCAAGGTCCTGCGTACGATTCAGATTCGGAAGTGGAAGCTGCTATCCGAGAGTTAGCACTTCCAGTAGGGGGGTCTCCATTATCATTGATGGTCGACCCGGGAGAGAATGTGAGACAGGAAGGCTCAGTAAGGACTGAGATTCCTAGTAAGAGTACAGGACGGCGAAGGAGATGCCGAGCTGTGGCGCTGGACTCCGACAGAGCTCCGATCCAGCGGCCACCGACAGACTCCGCCCGTCAGTATGTTTCGGTGACCGGGTCTGACGAAGATCCCGTACCAGCCCAGAGCTACAGCGAAGCTCCTAGAGTTAGTAAAGACTGTACTGAGAACGATTCCGACATGGAGGATGACGCTCCAGTAACTTTGGTGGTTCCAGCCTTGGTTCATCAGAGTGCGGAAGGTGACTATTAGGGAGTTAACGTAAAATTAGCTTTTGTCGGTTGTTTCGTTTGGAAATAACTTCGACCAAGTTAAACTCTTTAGTAGGGGGGTGTCGCAGGGCAGGCTCGCCGCGCTCCTACGATGATTTTTTTTGTGTATGGTCACCTTTAGTGAGCCATTTTTACACTTAATAACTCTCAATTTTCACCTAGAAGCCAGTCGAATAATATTAGATTTTTGCATTATATTCAGGTCACTAGTCTAGTCTCACCCTGTATGATGTAAAGTCCCAATCTCCACCCAGTGGAACTCCACTGTACGTAGTTTTACCGATTTACCGGAAATTCCTGACTAGTTTTCAATTTTATTAATTTGTGGCCCCAAACAGTCGAGCACCCGGTATACAGAACACTTAGAGCAAGGTTTCGACACGCTAGTCTCTTGTTGGGTGGAAAGATTCCGTGGCTCCATTTGTTTTCACAAATTATTTTATTTCAATTCGATTTCTCATCAGGTTGGCCAAATCGGAAAACGGGTATAGATTCCTCGGCGGAGGAATACGTGTATTTCTTCGGCGTTCAAGAATCACGTTGGGTTATGGTTTTTCTCGGGGCTCTCCGAATATCGAACCGCCCTAGGAATCGAGATATCTGAAATTCTGACTTTCAATATCTCCCTAGATCTGGGGAGTATTTAGTGACTTTTGTCAAATACTCCCTAGAAAACGCAGGTAACGGGACTTTAACGGTCATTTGCCCAAATCCCGCGCGTTTTCGCGAGCTAGGGTTTTGTTCAGCCAAGGGCGACGCCCACTTTGGCCCTCTAGGCCAATGGGTGTCGCGGATTCAGCAGTCAGGATTGCATAAATATGCAAGCAGCGAAGCAGCAGACAGCCACTCTTTCTTGTCGAATTGCAGTGTAATAATCAATTTTGTGTTTCCGTTAAATAACTTACGTTTGTTTGGCTTTGCCTTTTGTCTCTGCAATTCATCGTTTTGGCTAGCAGTTAGAGTCAGGTTCTCGGTAATAATAATTCAGTTCACAGTAGATTCATAACGTTTTGTTTCTATCTTAAAGGGGGTTAGACTCACTTGTACGGTTTACAGGTGTTTTATTCGCGCTACGAAAGTACGTTGATAGGCAGTTTAACTCTCGAGCAATAATCAGTGTAAAGTGATCTTTTGCAACGGACACTTAGGGATTTAACTTCATCAAAGTTATTTCCCGACTTAATACCTGTACGCGACGTTGACGAAAAATCCCCATCGTATGAAAAGGGGTCAGGCACCAAAACGAGATCTCACCTGATACAATCGGCTCGATCGTAGAGTTCCACGAAGATTGTATCGTTCGAGCTTAAATTCCTCGGCCTGTCAAGACATCATTAGCTGCGACTTTGTCGTTGGCGAGCCACATTTCCTGTGGTACCTAGGGGTTTCGCGTCCTTCCCATACCTATTTCCTGCGGCTGTTCTCGGCTTTTCCACCTGAGACAGTCTGGTTAGGCTCCGTGATCCTTTTACCCAAATGTCTTGGTTTTTGTCACATCCAGTTGTAATTTTTGAAGTAAAATTTTTCAAGTTTAATTTTCCTTTTTGGTGCTTCACACAAATTTTGAAGTTAGGAAATTTTATTTAGATAGTTTTTCTAAACCGTGAATCCTTCCTCCCTCGTCCATTTCCCGGCGAGGTCTTGTTAGGTGTTAGGTTAGTTAGCTATAGGGTGACCCTTCTCATCGTCACACTTGAGTTGGGTCGACGCGAGGTCGATTTTAGTGCACTTCTCCTTTGCCACACACTTGCACACGCAAGTAGCCCGACAATACATTACAGCCGTAATTGTTGTCCTTTAGAGCAATGACGAATATGAGATTGAGATCTCATATGCTCGCGGAGGAGAATACCCAAGCCGTGTTCGCCGGCGTTGGGCTTTCTCGGACACCTCCGCCGTCGGGTGACTTAGACGCCAGGCGTCTATTCCCCGAAGCGTCGCGACGCCTCGACGGAGACGTCCCCCAGGTACGTACTACCGGGGAAAACCGTGAGTTGACGATGTCAACTACCTTGTCCCCGAGAAGTGTGCTGGACCAAGGTACTTTAGAGTCGAGCTTAGACGGAGGGAGGCAGCCTTCCCCGTCGGCTCAGTTAGATTTAGAAATTGATACCGCGGGAGTTGTCACAACTCCACCTCTGGAAGCTCGTTTTGAACGTTTTCATTTAATCAGAAATGTATCTGTTCGCAGGTCAGAGGGTTACAGAGGAGTCCATGCTGGCGAAGCTCGCGAGTTACGCCCCCTCGGAATGCGCCGAAGCGCTCCGAGGTCATTGGGTGTGCCCCACGCACAACAGCTGAGGCCACAAGAAGCAGAGGTGCATACCCTAAGGGAACCGGGTGATGCTGAGGCCCTAGTGGAGGAACTAGGGGGTGGTGGAAGGCTCTCGGAGGGAGTTGGGGATGCTCGCATTCCCATATCTCTCCAGGGGCGGGTTCAGTATACCTCCCAAGGGAACACATATGCACAGCCTGATTATGCAATAAGAGCTAGTAAGGCAGATTTCGTAACGGGTGTCGGCAGGGACACGGGAGTTGCCACCCGAAATCCCTGGGTGACGACGTCCTTGCCCTCCAGGCGACATGGAGCAGAGCGGTGGGTGGCTGAAGATGGTTTCGGAGAAATCCGAAACTTTGCTAAGGCCGTCCACCCACACCCTGGAACGAGACAAAGTCTAACTGGGTACAACATGAAATTTGTAAAACGATTGGAAAATATTGTGGAACATTCCAATTTCAATTCCGACTGAGATTTCCGTAATTTGACTTGGCCCTGCTGTGCTTCGTATGTCTCGACTTGTCCTAATGGTCCCGATTTGTCCTTAATGACCCGACTTGACAAATGCCAAAACTACAGAAAAAGTCCAGCTGGGTAAAACAAGAAATTTGTAAAACATTTGGAAAATGTTGTGGAACATTCAAATTTCAATTCCGACTGAGATTTTCGTAATTTGACTTCGCCCTGCTGTGCTTCATTTTCCTCGACTTGTCCTAATGGTCCCGATTTGTCCTTAATGACCCGACTTGACAAATGCCAAAAAACAGAACGAGTCCAGCTGAGTAATTCAAGAAATTTGTAACACAATTGGAAAGTGTTGGGAACATTCAAATTTCAATTCCGACTGAGATTTCCGTAATTTGACTTGGCCCTGCTGTGCTTCGTATGTCTCGACTTGTCCTAATGATCCCGATTTGTCCTTAATGACCCGACTTGACAAATGCCAAAACTACAGAAAAAGTCCAGCTGGGTAAAACAAGAAATTTGTAAAACATTTGGAAAATGTTGTGGAACATTCAAATTTCAATTCCGACTGAGATTTTCGTAATATGACTTCGCCCTGCTGTGCTTCGTATCTATCAACTTGTCCTAATGATCCCGATTCGTCCCTACTACCCGACTTGACATATGCCAAAACTACAGAACAAGTCCAGCTGGGTGAAACAAGAAATTTGTAACACTATTTGAAAATGTTGGGGAACAATTCAAATTTCAATTCCGACTGAGATTATCGTAATTTGACTTAGCCCTGCTGTGCTTCGTATGTCTCGACTTGTCCTATTAGTCCCGACTTTTTTTTAATGACCCGACTTGACTCTAATTTCTATTCCTACCGGGATTTTCGTAAATTGACATAGCCCTACTGTGCTTCGTATGTCTCGACTTGTCCTAATGGTCCCTATTTGTCCTTAATGACTTGACTTGACAAATACCAAAAAACAGAACGAGTCCAGCTGGGTAATTCAAGAAATTTGTAACACATTTGGAAAGTGTTGAGAACATTCAAATTTCAATTCCGACTGACATTTTCGAAATTTGACTTCGCCCTGCTGTGCTTCGTATCTATCAACTTGTCCTAATGGTCCCGATTAGTCCCTACTACCCGACTTGACATATGCCAAATATACAGAACAAGTCCAGCAGGGTAAAACAAGAAATTTGTAACACAATTGGAAAGTGTTGGGAACATTCAAATTTCAATTCCGACATAGATTTTCGGAATATGACTTCGCCCTGCTGTGCTTCGTATCTATCAACTTGTCCTAATGGTCCCGATTTGTCCCTACACCCGACTTGACATATGCCAAAACTACAGAACAAGTCCAGCTGGGTTAAACAAGAAATTTGTAACTCTATTTGAAAATGTTGGGGAACAATTCAAATTTCAATTCCGACTGAGATTATCGTAATTTGACTTCGCCCTGCTGTGCTTCGTATGTCTCTACTTGTCCTAATAGTCCCGACTTTTTTTAATGACCTGACTTGACTCTAATTTCTATTCCTACCGGGATTTTCGTAATTTGACTTCGTCCTGCTGTGCTTCATCTGCCTCGAGTTGTCCTATTGGTCCCGATTTGTCCATGATGGCCCGACTTGACATATACCAAAAAACAGAACGAGTCCAGCTGGGTAATTCAAGAAATTTGTAACACATTTGGAAAGTGTTGAGAACATTCAAATTTCAATTCCGACTGACATTTTCGAAATTTGACTTCGCCCTGCTGTGCTTCGTATCTATCAACTTGTCCTAATGGTCCCGATTCGTCCCTACTACCCGACTTGACATATGCCAAATATACGGAACAAGTCCAGCTGGGTAAAACAAGAAATTTGTAAAACATTTGGAAAATGTTGTGGAACATTCAAATTTCAATTCCGACTGAGATTTTCGTAATTTGACTTCGCCCTGCTGTGCTTCATTTTCCTCGACTTGTCCTAATGGTCCCGATTTGTCCTTAATGACCCGACTTGACAAATGCCAAAAAACAGAACGAGTCCAGCTGAGTAATTCAAGAAATTTGTAACACAATTGGAAAGTGTTGGGAACATTCAAATTTCAATTCCGACTGAGATTTCCGTAATTTGACTTGGCCCTGCTGTGCTTCGTATGTCTCGACTTGTCCTAATGATCCCGATTTGTCCTTAATGACCCGACTTGACAAATGCCAAAACTACAGAAAAAGTCCAGCTGGGTAAAACAAGAAATTTGTAAAACATTTGGAAAATGTTGTGGAACATTCAAATTTCAATTCCGACTGAGATTTTCGTAATATGACTTCGCCCTGCTGTGCTTCGTATCTATCAACTTGTCCTAATGATCCCGATTCGTCCCTACTACCCGACTTGACATATGCCAAAACTACAGAACAAGTCCAGCTGGGTGAAACAAGAAATTTGTAACACTATTTGAAAATGTTGGGGAACAATTCAAATTTCAATTCCGACTGAGATTATCGTAATTTGACTTAGCCCTGCTGTGCTTCGTATGTCTCGACTTGTCCTAATAGTCCCGACTTTTTTTTAATGACCCGACTTGACTCTAATTTCTATTCCTACCGGGATTTTCGTAAATTGACATAGCCCTACTGTGCTTCGTATGTCTCGACTTGTCCTAATGGTCCCTATTTGTCCTTAATGACTTGACTTGACAAATACCAAAAAACAGAACGAGTCCAGCTGGGTAATTCAAGAAATTTGTAACACATTTGGAAAGTGTTGAGAACATTCAAATTTCAATTCCGACTGACATTTTCGAAATTTGACTTCGCCCTGCTGTGCTTCGTATCTATCAACTTGTCCTAATGGTCCCGATTAGTCCCTACTACCCGACTTGACATATGCCAAATATACAGAACAAGTCCAGCAGGGTAAAACAAGAAATTTGTAACACAATTGGAAAGTGTTGGGAACATTCAAATTTCAATTCCGACTTAGATTTTCGGAATATGACTTCGCCCTGCTGTGCTTCGTATCTATCAACTTGTCCTAATGGTCCCGATTTGTCCCTACACCCGACTTGACATATGCCAAAACTACAGAACAAGTCCAGCTGGGTTAAACAAGAAATTTGTAACTCTATTTGAAAATGTTGGGGAACAATTCAAATTTCAATTCCGACTGAGATTATCGTAATTTGACTTCGCCCTGCTGTGCTTCGTATGTCTCTACTTGTCCTAATAGTCCCGACTTTTTTTAATGACCTGACTTGACTCTAATTTCTATTCCTACCGGGATTTTCGTAATTTGACTTCGTCCTGCTGTGCTTCATCTGCCTCGAGTTGTCCTATTGGTCCCGATTTGTCCATGATGGCCCGACTTGACATATACCAAAAAACAGAACGAGTCCAGCTGGGTAATTCAAGAAATTTGTAACACATTTGGAAAGTGTTGAGAACATTCAAATTTCAATTCCGACTGACATTTTCGAAATTTGACTTCGCCCTGCTGTGCTTCGTATCTATCAACTTGTCCTAATGGTCCCGATTCGTCCCTACTACCCGACTTGACATATGCCAAATATACGGAACAAGTCCAGCTGGGTAAAACAAGAAATTTGTAAAACATTTGGAAAATGTTGTGGAACATTCAAATTTCAATTCCGACTGAGATTTTCGTAATTTGACTTCGCCCTGCTGTGCTTCATTTTCCTCGACTTGTCCTAATGGTCCCGATTTGTCCTTAATGACCCGACTTGACAAATTCCAAAAAACAGAACGAGTCCAGCTGAGTAATTCAAGAAATTTGTAACACAATTGGAAAGTGTTGGGAACATTCAAATTTCAATTCCGACTGAGATTATCGTAATTTGACTTCGCCCTGCTGTGCTTCGTATGTCTCTACTTGTCCTAATAGTCCCGACTTTTTTTAATGACCTGACTTGACTCTAATTTCTATTCCTACCGGGATTTTCGTAATTTGACTTCGTCCTGCTGTGCTTCATCTGCCTCGAGTTGTCCTATTGGTCCCGATTTGTCCATGATGGCCCGACTTGACAAATGCCAAAAAACAGAACGAGTCAAGCTGAGTATTCAAGAAATTTGTAACACATTTGGAAAGTGTTGAGAACATTCAAATTTCAATTCCGACTGACATTTTCGAAATTTGACTTCGCCCTGCTGTGCTTCGTATCTATCAACCTGTCCTAATGGTCCCGATCTGTCCCTACTACCCGACTTGACATATGCCAAATATACTGAACAAGTCCAGCAGGGTAAAACAAGAAATATGTAACACTATTGGAAAATGTTGGGGAATAATTCAAATTTCAATTCCGACTGAGATTTTCGTTATTTGACTTCGCCCTGCTGTGCTTCGTATGTCTCGACTTGTCCTAATGGTCTCCCGACTTTTTTTTAACGACCCGACTTGACAAATGCCAAAATACAAAACAAGTCTAGCTGGGTAAAACATGAAATTTGTAAAACGATTGGAAAATATTGTGGAACAGTCAAATTTCAATTCCGACTGAGATTTCCGTAATTTGACTTCGCCCTGCTGTGCTTCGTATGTCTCGACTTGTCCTAATGGTCCCGATCTGTCCCTACTACCCGACTTGACATATGCCATAACTACAGAACAAGTCCAGCTTGGTGAAACAAGAAATTTGTAACACTATTGGAAAATGTTGGGGAACAATTCAAATTTCAATTCCGACTGAGATTTTCGTTATTTGACTTCGCCCTGCTGTGCTTCGTATGTCTCGACTTGTCCTAATCGTCCCGACTTTTTTTTAACGACCTGACCTGACAAATGCCAAAACTACAGAAAAAGTCCAAGTGGGTAAAACAAGAAATTTGTAAAACATTTGGAAAATGTTGTGGAACATTCAAATTTCAATTCCTACTGAGATTTTCGTAATTTGACTTCGCCCTGCTGTGCTTCATTTTCCTCGACTTGTCCTAATGGTCCCGATTTGTCCTTAATGACCCGACTTGACAAATGCCAAAAAACAGAACGAGTCCAGCTGAGTAATTCAAGAAATTTGTAACACAATTGGAAAGTGTTGGGAACATTCTAATTTCAATTCCGACTGAGAGTTCCGTAATTTGACTTCGACCTGCTGTGCTTCTTTTGCCTCGAGTTGTCCTAATGGTCCCGATTTGTCCTTGATGGCCCGACTTGACAAATGCCAAAAAAGAGACAAGTCCAGCTGGGTAAAACAAGAAATTTGTAAAACAATAGGAAAATGTTGGGGAACAATTCTAATTTCAATTCCGACTGGGATATTCGTAAATTGACTTAGCTCTGCTGTGCTTCGTATGTCTCGACTTAACCTAAGGGTCCCGATTTGTCCTAGATGACCCGACTTGACATATGCCAAAATACAGGGCTAGTCCAGCTGGGTAAAACAAGAAATTTGTAACACAATTGGAAAATGTCGGGGAACAATTCTAATTTCAATTCCGACTGACATTTTCGAAATTTGACTTCGCCCTGCTGTGCTTCATTTTCCTCGACTTGTCCTAATGGTCCCGATTTGTCCTTAATGACACGACTTGACAAATGCCAAAAAACAGAACGAGTCCAGCTGAGTAATTCAAGAAATTTGTAACACAATTGGAAAGTGTTGGGAACATTCTAATTTCAATTCCGACTGAGAGTTCCGTAATTTGACTTCGTCCTGCTGTGCTTCATTTGCCTCGAGTTGTCCTAATGGTCCCGATTTGTCCTTGATGGCCCGACTTGACAAATGCCAAAAAAGAGACAAGTCCAGCTGGGTAAAACAAGAAATTTGTAACACAATAGGAAAATGTTGGGGAACAATTCTAATTTCAATTCCGACTGGGATATTCGTAAATTGACTTAGCTCTGCTGTGATTCGTATGTCTCGACTTGTCCTAATGGTCCCGACTTTTTTTTAACGACCCGACTTGACAAATGCCAAAATACAGAACAAGTCTAGCTGGGTAAAACAAGATATTTGTAAAACGATTGGAAAATATTGTGGATCATTCATATTTCGTATGTCTCGACTTGTCCTTATGGTCCCGATTTGTACCTACTGACCCGACTTGACATATGCCAAAACTACAGAACAAGTCCAGCTGGGTATAACAAGAAATTTGTAACACAATTGGAAAATGTTGGGGAACAATTCAAATTTCAACTCCGACTGAGATTTTAGTAATTTGACTTCGCCCTGCTGTGCTTCGTATGTCTCGACTTGTCCTTATGGTCCCGATTTGTCCTTAATGACACGACTTGACAAATTCCAAAAAACAGAACGAGTCCAGCTGAGTAATTCAAGAAATTTGTAACACAATTGGAAAGTGTTGGGAACATTCAAATTTCAATTCCGACTGAGATTTTCGTTATTTGACTTCGCCCTGCTGTGCTTCGTATGTCTCGACTTGTCCTAATGGTCCCGACTTTTTTTTAACGACCTGACCTGACAAATGCCAAAACTACAGAAAAAGTCCAGCTGGGTAAAACAAGAAATTTGTAAAACATTTGGAAAATGTTGTGGAACATTCAAATTTCAATTCCGACTGAGATTTCCGTAATTTGACTTCGCCCTGCTGTGCTTCGTATGTCTCGACTTGTCCTAATGGTCCCGATTTGTCCTTAATGACCCGACTTGACAAATGCCAAAACTACAGAAAAAGTCCAGCTGGGTAAAACATGAAATTTGTAAAACATTTGGAAAATGTGGAACATTCATATTTCAATTCCGACTGAGATTTTCGTAATTTGACTTCGCCCTGCTGTGCTTCATTTTCCTCGACTTGTCCTAATGGTCCCGATTTGCCCTTAATGACCCGACTTGACAAATGCCAAAAAACAGAACGAGTCCAGCTGAGTATTCAAGAAATTTGTAACACAATTGGAAAGTGTTGGGAACATTCAAATTTCAATTCCGTCTTAGATTTTCGTAATATGACTTCGCCCTGCTGTACTTCGTATCTATCAACTTGTCCTAATGGTCCCGATCTGTCCCTACTACCCGACTTGACATATGCCAAATCTACAGAACAAGTCCAGCAGGGTAAGACAAGAAATTTGTAACACTATTGGAAAATGTTGGGGAACAATTCAAATTTCAATTCCGACTGAGATTTTCGTTATTTGACTTCGCCCTGCTGTGCTTCGTATGTCTCGACTTGTCCTAATGGTCCCGACTTTTTTTTAACGACCCGACTTGACAAATGCCAAAATACAGAACAAGTCTAGCTGGGTAAAACATGAAATTTGTAAAACGATTGGAAAATATTGTGGAACATTTAAATTTCAACTCCGACTGAGATTTCCGTAATTTGACTTCGCCCTGCTGTGCTTCGTATGTCTCGACTTGTCCTAATGGTCCCGATCTGTCCCTACTACCTGACTTGACATATGCCAAAACTACAGAACAAGTCCAGCTGGGTAAAACATGAAATTTGTAAAACGATTGGAAAATATTGTGGAACATTTAAATTTCAATTCCGACTGAGATTTCCGTAATTTGACTTCGTCCTGCTGTGCTTCGTATGTCTCGACTTGTCCTAATGGTCCCGATCTGTCCCTACTACCTGACTTGACATATGCCAAAACTACAGAACAAGTCTAGCTGGGTAAAACATGAAATTTGTAGAACGATTGGAAAATATTGTGGAACATTTAAATTTCAATTCCGACTGAGATTTCCGTAATTTGACTTCGCCCTGCTGTGCTTCGTACGTCTCGACTTGTCCTAATGGTCCCGATCTGACCCTACTACCTGACTTGACATATGCCAAAACTACAGAACAAGTCTAGCTGGGTAAAACATGAAATTTGTAAAACGATTGGAAAATATTGTGGAACATTTAAATTTCAATTCCGACTGAGATTTCCGTAATTTGACTTCGTCCTGCTGTGCTTCATTTGCCTCGACTTGTCCTACTGGTCCCGATTTGTCCTTGATGGCCCGACTTGACAAATGCCAAAAAAGAGACAAGTCCAGCTGGGTAAAACAAGAAATTTGTAAGACAATAGGAAAATGTTGGAGAACAATTCTAATTTCAATTCCGACTGACATTTTCGAAATTTGACTTCGTCCTGCTGTGATTCGTATGTCTCGACTTGTCCTAATGGTCCCGACTTTTTTTTAACGACCCGACTTGACAAATGCCAAAATACAGAACAAGTCTAGCTGGGTAAAACAAGATATTTGTAAAACGATTGGAAAACATTGTGGATCATTCAAATTTCGTATGTCTCGACTTGTCCTTATGGTCCCGATTTGTACCTACTGACCCGA